>CM035427.1:10665771-11350771 GCA_020310875.1 Ceratopteris richardii
CTTGCCCACCCGTAGACCTTCCAGCCGCTCTCTACCACCCACACCCTCATCCCCTCCTCCTCCTCCATCCCATCGGGGCAAGTTGGCCATTTGTGAAGGTTGACGTGGGCTATTTCCCATAGTATGTGGGTTTTTTTATGGAGATGATAGCTCCCCCCCAATCGGGGCATGTGTGCTTTCTATGGAGGTTACATGGAGTTTTTCCCAATGGAATGTGGGTTTTTCATGGAAATGATAGCCTTTCCCTCCCCTCCTAATCGGGGCATGTAGAATTTTATGGAGATTGACGTGGGGTTTTTTCAGAAACGAAGTGGGGTTTTTCTGCAGGAATCCCACCCCCCCACCCCCAACAACCCCCCACCGCCCCGGCCCCTCTCCTTCCACACCCCTCTCCCTGACTTCCCAACCCGAAGGAGGTGTGGCATTTTTTTGAGGCCTTTGTGGGGTTGTCTCCATGGCATGGGGGGTTTCTTAGGAAAGGAAGTGGGGCTTTCCTCCCTGCATGCCCCTCCCCTCCCTTCCCCTCCCACCCCACACCCCCTCCCCCCCCCCCCTCTCCTCTTTCCTCCCTCTCTCCCGGGCTTCAACCCAAGGGCATGTGGGGTTTTCTGGAGGCTGACGGGGGGTTTTTTCGGAAACCAAGTGGGGTTTTTCTCGCGGAACGCCACCCCTCCACACAAAGACAACCCCCTCCATCAGTAGCTCAACGTACATCAAGTTCCCAAACACTATTCATCTCAAGTAGCAATCTTATCAGTTCCTCCTCTTTTCCTCGAAACTATTTTTGTTGTAACTGCATCCACTCTTCTAGGTGCGAGCATATGGTAGAAACTTCAAAAGTGTTGATATGAGTAGTCTTCAGTGGTGCTTCCATGAATGCTAAACTTGGACCATTCAAGAATTTTTCTATGTATATCTTGGTATTTTCGCTTCTTCTCCACCTCATCCGTTTTCATCTACAATTGTATCTTCAATAAGCTTCTTTGGTACAGAGACTATTTATTCATGATGTTAGACTTGTAAATCTCTTCATGTGTTGTTGCCAATTTAACTTTTGTTAAATCTCTCTCTATCCTATCCTTACTGTATCCGATTAAGATAACAGTGATAGAAAGACTCTATAGGGTTCTTGGGTTGGAGAGGGATACAAAGCCCCTAATTATTACCACCATTTCTACTGATACAAAATAATCTTAACTTATGTTCTAAATTTCCGCAATCATATGTACGAACACAATCTTCACACTGAGACACCACTCAGTAACTTATCCACACATAGTTATCTGTCTCGCAATAACTACTACACACACACAGTCTTAAACAGTATACAACTTTATCAATGATAGGATTTTGACACACACACACATCCCAACTTTCAACCAAACTTCATCAGTAGTTAATTACTTCAACGAGACAAGATTATTTGTCTATACTTAACAACACCAAATAGAACTTCCACAGACACACAGAATTTGGGTAACTGCAAGTCTGCACTCTGTTGCTCTACCACAGGTAGTCCTAGGTGGATCTTTCATGTGCCCCTCTACCTCTGAATGACACGAGCACATTCCCTCTTTTTGATCAATGAAATAAAAGTTACATCGCGTCGGCCATTATGACATTTCACCCAACTATTTACAAAAATGGATATGAATAATAAAAAGGTTAATCGTGCGGCTTAACACTAGCACGCACAGTGGAATCGAACCCAAAATACTGAATCTTCATCCACTATGCCTTGTATATACATAGTTATGGCTTCTTCAAAAACTATGCTTTATCTTCTTCTACAATGCTTTCAGCAAATTTGTACATGCTCAAGATCAAGCAATTGAGCATTCGGGCAGGCAAAACTAATTGTGGCACAAGTCTACTCTAAATCAACAACTTGATTACTTCTCACTTCCAAAACTTGGCCCATTCTATCCACTATGGCTCTTTATCTGCCAAGGCTTGTCATAATTGCACCAACTCAGTTTCTTGAGTGGCCACTTGTTGCTGCAAGTGATCTTCACTAGCTTTGAGGCTAAGAACTTCCTCTTCTAATGGGGCAATCTGGGCTTCAAACAAGTCCAAGTTGTGCCAAAATGCTTGGCGAATGTTCTGCTTTTCTTGGATCATCTATGACTATAGTGCTTTAGACACGTGGATGCAGAGGTGCTGACCAACAACCACCAATGTTTGGATGGAAGGCGGGGAAGTAAGAGACAAGGTAGTAGGGTGAGGAGATACAGTTGTAGAGGATCATCCGAGAGCAATCTCCATTGTATGATGTGTTGAGTAATTAGGGAAATTCAGGGGGATAGTGTTAGAGGAGTCACCAGATGAAGAATCTATGGTGGGGGATACAATAGGTGCAGAAGGTATGGTGGGAGAGATGAGTTGGAATTGGGTAGACGGAGAGGGAGGGGCTTCAACGACAATGGTGGCAATGACTTACTTAACCTCTTTTAGTGGCAAAGCAAGTAGTTTGGGAAGATCTTCCTCAAAAGTGGTGATGATCACCTAGTTTGCTGAAGAAAGTGGAGTTGATGAAGAAGAAACCAATCTTCTGAGTGCTAAAGACGGAGGGGTCATAAAAGTTTCAGCAATCTCCTTAATGGCTTCCTCCATCGCAGCTGTACCCCCTACTTGGATGACGTCTTTTGCAACAACTTCCATAGAAACGACCACAACTATTGAATCTGCTTTGTAAATTAGACTGATGTTGGTCGTGAGTGGTACAGATGAAGAGTTGGATGTAAGAGAAGAAGTGGTAGCCACACGATGGTGCTTTTTTGAGGAGCAAAGAAGCACTTAATCATCATCTTCTTCAATATCCATATGGGAAGACGTGGCTACAACTAGAAGGGGAGGCACTAGTGGAGCAACATCGACACACAAGGCTGTTGGTACCAAGAAAGAAAGCAAATCTGTGATAGGCATGTTCAGGGAAGTTCACCCTTGGACAACTGCTTGACAATTATCTAGCATTCCTTGGGAATGCAATGGAAGTAAAATAGTTTCTAGTCGTTGGGCTCACATGAAGCCACATCAATGAATGATTACATCGGCCGAGAAATTCCATAATTCTGCTTTTGGAGATTGATGAAAGGCACGATAAATTGTAATGCATGACACTCAAGGGTAGGGCAACACATGATGTGTTGGAAGAAGTCTATGGCAAATCTAAGTGACGGCTTGAGTCATCAAAAGATGTAGATTTTAAAGGAAATGTCAATCCCTTGTAGAGTTCACTTGTGATCTCACTCTTGTAGTTTTTGCATGGTATACTTTGAGATAGGGGATGGTCCATAATCATTAGTGTAAGAGTGATCATATGAGTGTACCTTAGATGTGGAAGCCTCTGGTCCACTGGTTGTGATTGACTCTTGAGGTTGAATCTGTACATCAAAGTCTACATACTCCTCTTGATCCTCTTCATCCAACTTTTCCTTGCCCTTGTCTCCATACCATGACCTTGACTCATCAAAAACAACATCTCTTGACACATATATCTTGTTTTAGAGAGGATTGTAGCACCTATAGCCTTTTTTCTCATTTGAGTAGCCAATGAACACACATTTCTCACTATTGGGCTCTAATTTTGTTCTAACTTCACTAGGAACATGAAGAAAGCATACACATCCAAATACCTTGAGGTGCTTCATGGTTGCTTTCTTGCCATAATAGACTTCAGATGGAGTCAATTTGTGTGCACCACTTGTTGGAACACTGTTTATCAAGTAACAAGCTGTATTCACAGCCTTCATCCAATACGCGTATGGTAACATACCTTCATTTATGAGATATCTATCTATCTCAACCAAATGCCTATTCTTCCTCTTTGCAACACCATTTTGTTGAGATGTGTACCTACATGTAAAGTGCCTCTTTAGGCCATTGTCTTGCAAGTACCTTGTGAATTCCTACGAGAAATACTCTTCCACTCCATTTGACCTCTGTGTCTTGATGTGTGCATCACATTCTATCTCAAGAAGGGACCTAAACTTTTGAAAACATGAAAACACCTTTTTTTTTCCTTGATAACATATAGCCATACCTTTCTTGAGTGGTCATCAATGAAAGTGACAAAGTACCTAGATCCTCCCAATGAAGCCTCTCTACTAGGGCCCCATACATGTGAGTGTCTAAGCTCCAAGGGCTTAGAGGATCTATCCTCACTCCTTGGAAATGGCTTCCTTGCTTGCTTACATAGCTGACAAGCATCACAAAATGCATGTAGATCATGGCCTTCAAGATTTGGTAGTCCTTGCACTGAACTTGCTTTGCACATGCTTTTTAACTTGGGAATATCTATATGTCCTATCCTCCTGTGCCAAAGATCAATCTCTAAAATCTTTTGCTACCAATCATCACATAAAACACCTTTTTTTGTCTAGGAGCAACATCTAGTGTGAGCAACCTACCTTCTTTCCTTCCCTTGGGAATGACCTTGCCTCCTTGCTTCACCGTGCACGCTTTTGCATCAAATATAACATGCATACCTCTCTCTACCATCTATCCTACAGAGATAAGGTTCTTGGAAATAGATGCAACATAGAGCACATCTTTAAGAGTCTTGACAGATTTACCTTCATGTAGCTTCACATCTCCTAGATGTGTAATGGGATGCTTAGTGTTATCTCTTGTCTCCACACAACCTTTTGTGCTTGGGACCTACATATGAATAAAAGATTCCTCCATACATGACATGTCATTAGAGCATCCAAAGTCTATGTACCACTTTGTGTCATTGGGATCACTAGTGGATCCATGTCTCATGGTTAGGAGGGTCTCCTTCTCATCATTGTTCTTGGTGTTGTTAGCATAGTTCCCTTGCTCCTTCTTCTTCTTGCATTTCTCATCCTTGAACCAACAATTTGAAGAAATATGATTTTGCTTACCATGGATAAAACAAGTTTTACCTTGATGAAGGTTGTTCTTCCCTTTGTCATTCTTTCCCTTCCTGGAAGATGATGCCTTGCTATCTCCTTCTAAATCTGAATCTTCTTCCTTGGACCGGTTCCACTTGATTTCTCCTCCTTTCCCTTTCTTGACACTCTTGCCTTTGCCTTTGCTAGTATATAGGATCTATTAGTGGCCATACTTCTTAGATATGTCTCCTATGGAAACCTCTTCTACCATTAGTTGTGGGATCAAGTCTTCAAGAGTTGGTAGAGGATCTCTATACAAGATGGTAGTCATGAGGGGTTTCCACTTGTCTTCCCCTCTTAGCCCATTTAGAGTAATTTTTGCAAGATCTTCCTCATCTACTTTGCAACCAATGGATGCCAATTGCTCCCTCAACTCCTTCACCTTCAAGGTGTAGTCAACAATAGATTGACTACTATCTTTCTTCAAAGAATGGAGTTCATTCTTAAGTTGTATCTTTCTACTTCTTGTAGAAATGTCATATATCTTCTCTAAGGCCTCCCAAACATCTCTAGCATGATCAAACTCTAATATATGACCTATCATAGTGTTAGAGATTACTTGTGATATGTAGAAGATAGTGCTCCTATTCCTTTCCTCCCAATCCTTCAACATTTTCAATTCTTGATTGGTGACCTTTGGATCTTTGGGATTCACATCAGGATTATCTTCATCTCCACACACAATAGGTCATACACTTTTTCTCATGAGGTAGTTCATGACTCTAAACCTCCATGGTTGATAGTTGTCTTTGTCATGCAACTCCACTTTTTGACCTAGATATGCCATAATGAATGGGAAATTAGGGTTACACTAAAATGTAGCTCTTAGTCTTGATGTACAAGCTTTTTTCTCATTGTCCTAGAGACTTCAAAGGATTTTTCTTGCTTTGATACCAAATGATGTAATTAAATCCCTTAGATTTTCATACTAGAAGTGAAATGAACCTAATCCCTAGGTCCCTTCATATACCTTTTTTACTACCCTTCAACAAAACTCTAATTCACTTGCCTTACATTGATCCAAATCACTTGAGCTTTTAGCCACACTTATTATGGAACATAAGCTTTCCAAAATGCTACTGTAGAACACCTAAAATGGATTTTCTTAGGTCAATCAACAATGTTGTACAAAATAGACTATGCAAAGCTTAGGGTAACAAAGATAGACCAATTTCTCTTGCGATAAAATTGATTACCTTTAATCTTCATACACAAATCAAGGAGAGTGCATTAGAGCACACCAAGTGAGAGTGTTATACATTATGGAATATGTTGAACAATGCATTATTGGAGTGTTAATTTATTAATGTATAATGTGTTTTGGTGTTTTTGATATAGCAGCTAAAGGTTCGTGAGGGCGTGAAAGCGTGAAAGGGCAGACATCAATAATCCGACTTTAGAGTGGATCTCAATAAATCCAATTTATAATTTAGTCTGTAAATAAATCCATGTAGAAGGTTCTATTGTTAGAAATAGTTAGAAAAATAGTGGTTAGAATAAGGATCGTTTTAGACGGCTCTCATGTAGCCACTCTTTTTGACATAATCAAAAATTCCTATAAATACATGCACTCTGTGGACTATCAAAACAGAGTGCATGGGGCGAGATTACACCCAATACTGCATTGAGTCTCATCTCTTGGCATCTCTATCTTTTTATGTGTTTTCTACATTTGTAACCTATGTGTGCGTGTGAGCAAGATCCTGATAACAATGGTATCAGAGCCTTGCACCCATCACTATAGAGGGATATGTTTTTGTTTGTTTTGGTGAATTGATCTCTGTTTCACTGTTCTTTGTTCGCAATCCGACTCTGAATCTGAATCCGAATCCGAATCCGATTCTGATTTCGGTTTCTGTTTTCGATTCCGATTCTTGTTCTTGTTCCTGTTCCCATTTCCATTTTCGTTTCCATTTTTGTTTCCGTTTTTGTTTCCGTTTCTATTGTCATTGCCATTGCCATTGTCGTTTTTGTTTCTGTTTCTGCTTCTGTTCCAGTTCCACAACCAGAAGCTACGTTTACACCTACGTTTACACCTATGTTTACACCTACGTTTACTCCTTTGGCTTACTCCAAGGCATCGACTAAGTCATATAACTTATGCATAACTTAAGGCATAACTAAGGCATTACTTTGGCGTCTTTGGCACCCAAGGCTCCCTTGGTGTTAGCAGCAGACAAGGAACTGAAGGACTGACAAGGCATGGAAGTCAGAGAAGAGAGTCAGAGGGGAGAGAAGGCACAAGTAGACAAAGGAGTCAACGACGATCTGGCAAGTAGGCCAATAATTTTCTTCATGAAGAAGCAAGTATGAGCATTCACGCAGATCTAGCACTAAGGCAACCCTTTAATTTTTCAAAACCCTTACACCAATTAAAAGTGGTTCTCATCACTAACAACTCCTGTAAATACCATGTTCACCTTTTGTAGCTCCATTTTGTGCAAGCCGAGGAGTCCTCGAGCTTGAGGAGCCTTAGAAGTAGTTGCTTACCAATTTTCGTATTTTTTAGATCTCGTTTGAGCCCTCAAATAAGCCCTGGAACCTAATTTTTAACTAGGCCGGACACTAGGTCTGGACAGGGCCAAAACCTAGTCAAAAACTATAAATAGAGCTAGAGAGCTCATTTTTAGGGGAGATTGTAAGTGAAATGAACTTGTAAGAGCTTTTTGAAAGTAATCTAAGAACTCCATTGCTTCTCACTCTTTGTCTTGCCGTGTGTGCGCGTGTGTGTGTATGTGTGTGCATGCTTGTGTGCTTTTCACTCATGCATTTGTGCCTTCACGTGCTCGAGGTCTTCATACCATCCTCATGTCTTCCCGGATTGACATTAAAGGAGGTGCTACTCATCGCTGAGCTACACTTGGCGACCGTTGGCTACACGTGAACCAATTTTAATGTATGAGTGGCAATAAGGACTTTTAGATTCACCGAGGTGGGAGGATTTGAACCCGCAACTTCACCCACACAAGGGAAGTGTTTTACCACTACACTATCTCTTTATGTTGTCATTCTACTTCTCTTTTCTTATATTTAACACAACTTTCATCTCTTTCTTACTTTTTCAATTCCCAAGGACAACCATTCCTTTTGACATTTTTATTCAAACAAACTCAAAAATTGTTTTTACATACAACAGGGTTTTGTCTCTACATCCTCATGGACCCTATGAACAACATGGAGGATTTCGATGAGTCACCTCTACCCAAGGTAACACTCGAGCAACAACTAGAGCTACTGTGGGACGAATTACAAGGCACTCAAAACAAGATCAGACAACATGAGGAGGCAAACTGATGAAGAAAACCTTATGAGGGAGGTCAAAGCTATTGTCTCTGCCCAGCCAGATGGCATGCATTCCAAGATCGCCATTGTTGAAGCTCAAGGTCAAGGACAAAGCATGGAATTGCATCAAAGAAGTGGATACACAAGAAAGAGGAGCAAGTAGGGAGCTCCAAGAAGCACATGTCAACTTTTCAGAAGAAATCCCTACAAATATAGTGACTTTCGTCACTAAAAAACCATTGTAAATACCATTTTCCATTTTTACAACTCCATTTTGTTCAAGCCAAGGAGTCCTTGAGCTTGAGGAGTATTAGAAGTATCATCCTACCAATTTTCGTAATTTTTAGATTTCGTTTGAGTCCCCAAATAAGCCTTGGAACCTATTTTTTAACTAGGCCGGACACTAGGTCTGGACAGGGCCAAAACCACTCAAAAAACTATAAAAAGGGCTGGAAAGCGCATTTGATAGGTTAGCTTGTTGTAGATTTCAGCTTTGTAAGAGAACTCTTTTGTAATTGAAGTCCTTCCATTGTTCCACTCTTTGCTCTTACCTTGTGCACGTGTGTGTGTATGTGTGTGCATGTTTGTGTGCTTTCACTCACGCACTTGTGCACTTCACTTGCTCTTGGTCTTCATAGCAGTCCTCACGTCTCCACGGATTGACATTTTGTTGATATATTTAGGTAGTGATGTGTGTGAACACTCTAGGACCACCGGGGCACTTTTTTCCCTCTTTAGGAGGTTTTTTTCCCCCGGCTTGTATATACGCCTATTGCCCTAATGGGCTACTTATCTTTGTACATTCTCTAGTAATACATTCAGTCTTGTGTGTTGTGCTCCAAGCTTCTTCTTCTTCCTTGTGCTGTTCGCGTGCTTCCACAGACGTCTAACTCCAACAATTGGTATCAGAGCAGGTCGTTGCTTCTTCTAGGGCGCCGTCGACACTCCTCCGTTTGCAGTCTCAGATTTGCACAAAATTTGGTGAGCATACTCAGGGTGTTTTCGAGATCAAAACAGCTTTGCTGTGTGGTGCCGAAATCGCGATCTGAGCTCGTTTCGGCCTCCGAACGCACTATCGTAGTGCTTGTGCAGGCTATTTCGTCCTTTTGTGCCAAAGGTATATACCAGTTTCTGTTCGCCAGTTTAAGCGTCTCGAAGTCTGCTACAGGTCTAGCAGAACTCGTCTGGGCAGTTCTGTTCAACTTTTTGAGATACAATCAATTTTCTGCATCAAGGTATTTTAGTCACCGGCCATGGCTGAAAGCAGTGATGTATTCCGTATGTTGGCTGTTGAGGATAAGTTGGATGGTACCAACTACCCATTATGGGCTTATATGATGCGACATGTACTGGTTGCAAAAGGATTGTGGAACATTGTGCAGGGTGTTGAAAGACGTCCTGTTACACCTGTAACGACAGGTACTGCAAATACAGGTGTTGGAGCTGATGAAGATGGTGTCGAAGATGATATTCCACAGATTCCTGTTCGTGCTGCTGTTTCTGTTGCACCTACTGCAGAGCAGATTCGTTGGGATGGCAGAGATGCCCAGGCACATGCATTGATAGCTTTGTCTGTCAAAGGATGGTTGGGATACGCTTTGCCATTATTCCTCATATTCGCTCTTGCAGAACAGCAAAGGATGGTTGGGATACACTTACCACTTTGTACCAGGCTAGGAATGAGTTGTGTTGCTTACCTCCGAAAACAGTTGGAGAGTGAGCACATGAATGAAGGTGATTCGATGGACAGTTTTCTTACAAAGATCAAAGACCTGAAGGAACAATTGATTTCTGCTGATGAGGTTATACCAGATAGCTCACTTGTGCAGACCATTCTGAATGGCCTTCCTGATTCATTTCAGAGTTTTGCCTCTACTCTTCGATTGATGATGAAAGGCAATCCGAATGCCTTGTCATTTGAGGAATTAGTCTCTGTTCTGTTGCAGGAAGATCAGTCCAGGCAGAACAGGTCCATTATGCGTGTTGCAGATCAAGCTTTCCTGGCTAGTCAGAAGGGCAAAGGAAAATGGAGCTCTTCTACTAGTAAGCAGAAATCTGCAAATGCTGCACAATCGAAGAACCAGGATAAAGATGAGAAGAAATCAGAAAAGCAGAAATTGTTCTGCAAGTACTGTAAAGGAAATGATCATATTATAAAGAACTGTCCAAAACTGGCTGCTAAAGAGGCAAAGAAGAAAGAGGCTGGAATGGTTGTTGCAGAGGCCTCTACACCAAAAAGAGTCTGCAAATCTTGTGCAGGAAGAAGAATGGGCGTTTACTACTGTCTGCAGTTTTGACCCATCTTCTCATGATCAGTGCATGTCTGCAGTAGACTCAGATGTTTGGTACTTTGACAGTGGGGCGACCAAACATATTACCTCGCAGTGCAGTTTATTCTCTTCACTCGAGCCTGCCCCTACAGGGAATACTGTCACATGCGCCAATAACTCCTCTTATCCTGTTATGGGAGTTGGTAAGATCATTCTGACTACTGCTGATGGTAGTTCTTTCACTTTGTCAGATGCTTTATTTGTGCCAGGGATCAAAAAGAACCTGTTATCAGTTTCTGCATTAGCCAAGATTGGCTTGGTTGTGAAATTCGTTGATGACAGGTGTACAGTCCATGATCTCTCAAATGGCGATGTGATTATTGCTTCTAGCATTTTATGTCATGGGCTGTATAAGCTCATAGACTATGAAAGATCAGTGAATGATTCGGCATGTGCAGTTCATGATTCTCAGGCTATGTCAGATGCAAAGCTTTGGCATGCACGCTTTGGTCATCTGAATTTTGCTAGTTTGTTACGCCTGCAGAAATCTGAAATGGTGTCCTCCTTGCCCAAACTTGAGGCACCTGGAAAACATGTTTGTGAAGGCTGTATTTTGGGCAAAATGCAGCGTTCTTCCTTTCCAAAAGATGGTTCAGTTCGGGCTATGCAGAAATTGCAGCTTGTACATAGTGATGTCTGTGGTCCTATGCAGACACCCTCTTTTGGAAATTACCTTTACTTCGTGACTTTCGTTGATGATTTTTCCAGGCATGCATGGGTATATCCACTCAAAGCAAAGTCCGAAGTGTTCATGTGCTTCAAACAGTTTTTGGTTTTGGCTGAAAATCTATCAGCATGTAAAATGGGCACCCTCCGTTCTGATCGAGGGGGGGAATATATGTCTTTATATTTTAATGCATTTCTGGCTGAACGTGGGATAAAACACCAGTGTACAGTGCCGTATACACCTCAACAGAATGGAGTTTCTGAACGAAAGAACAGGTCACTCATGGAGATGGCGAGGTGCATGGTCAAAAGTCAGGCTTTACCACATAGTTTCTGGCTTGAGGCTGTCATGTGTGCAGCATATGTACTGAACAGGTGTCCCACCAAAGCGTTGCAGTCCATCACTCCATATGAGGCTTGGCATGACCGCAAGCCATCTGTTGCTCATCTGCGTGTTTTTGGTTGTTTGGCATATGCATTAGTGCCTGAACAACATCGCAGAAAATTGGATGATAAGGCAGTAAAATGTATTTTTGTTGGGTATAGTTCTGAAAGTAAAGGCTATCGTCTGTATCATCCACAGACTAAACGCATTCTGGTTAGCCGTGATGTTGTCTTTGTGGAAGATGCTATTCAGCCATTGCTTTCATGTACTAAGGAGATATCTGTTAGCTCCAAAGACATGTATGATACTTTGATGCCTCTTTTTACAGGTGGACAGGCTAGCGTTGGTCCTAATGAGGCAACTTCTCAGCCTTTGCAGGTTTCATATGATGATGGAGATCATTCCATTTCTGATGCAGATTTACATGATGCACTTGTTGATGAGAGAGCTGATATTGAACAGGCAAAAACTATGCCAAAATGGCTGGTGCAGACTTTGCGTGACAGCAAATTAGATGCACCTTTGTCATATCGTACTCGTTCAGGCTCTCATAGTACCTCCTTTGCATCAGATTGCTATGCTATGGCTACATCTAGTCTCTGTGATGAGAATGAGCCTGTTTCTTTTGATGAAGCACAAAATTCAGAAAATTGGATGGCTTCTATGCAATCTGAATATGATGCTATAATGAAGAATGGTACATGGTCTTTATGTGACTTGCCT
The DNA here is from genome assembly GCA_020310875.1 of Ceratopteris richardii. Taxonomy (NCBI): domain Eukaryota; kingdom Viridiplantae; phylum Streptophyta; class Polypodiopsida; order Polypodiales; family Pteridaceae; genus Ceratopteris; species Ceratopteris richardii. The sequence continues at coordinate 10,678,074 of CM035427.1, forward strand.
CTTGGCAAGAAGGCCATTGGCACTAAGTGGGTATACAAGCTGAAGCGTAAACCTGATGGTACAGTTGAGAGGTATAAGGCTAGGCTTGTTGCAAAGGGTTATGCGCAGGAAAGAGGCATTGATTTTGATGAGACCTTTGCACCTACATGCCATATGACTACTGTTCGGAGCATTTGTGCACTTGCAGCCCATCATGGTTGGAATGTACATCAGTTGGACATTAAAACAACATTTCTGAATGGTGACTTGCATGAAGAAGTGTATGTTTTTCAGCCCCGTGGCTTTGTGCAGAAAGGGCATGAAAACCAGGTGTGCAGGTTAAAGAAGGCGTTATATGGTTTAAAGCAAGCACCACGTGCTTGGTATGAGAAAATACATGCCTATCTGATTGCACATGGTTTTGAGAACAGTCCAACTGAAAGCACCTTATATGTTAAGCGTGCTAATGATGTGCTTCTGATCATTGTTGTCTATGTAGACGACATGCTGCTCACTGGTCCACTTGAGAAGCATATTGCTGATTTCAAGGCTGATTTGCATGCCTCATTTGAGATGTCTGATTTGGGGCATTTGCATCACTATTTGGGCATTCAGTTTATGCAAGTTGATGGTGGAATGGCTTTGTGTCAAACGAAATATATTGACACATTATTGCAGCGTTTTGGCCTTGAAGACTGTAAGCCTATTGCCACTCCTATGGAGACAGGTTTACGATTGAGTCTTCATGATGCTGGAGATGCATTTGATGCTGTTCTCTATCAGCAGGCCGTTGGATGCTTGATTTACTTATGCATTACTCGGCCAGATATTCAGTTTGCTGTCTCACAGATGAGCAGGTTTATGCATTGCCCAGGAGTCACGCATTGGAAAGCGGTTAAGCGCATCTTTCGCTACTTGAATGGTACTCGGCTACTTGGGTTGTTTTATCCCAAGGGGGGATCACTACCGCCAGATTTGCATGCTTTTTCTGACTCAGATTGGGCTGGTTGCTATGACACTCGTGTGTCCACCAGTGGTTTTTGCTTCATGCTTGGTAGCTCATGTATATCTTGGTTGAGCAAGAAGCAGCCTACTGTGGCCACTTCCAGTTGTGAGGCTGAGTGTAGGGCAGCTTTCACAGCGACTGTTGAGTGTGTGTGGCTCAGACGCCTTATGGCTGATTTGGGTGTTGGCCAGTCTTTTGCCACCACCATCTTCACTGACAGTCAGAGCGCATTGGCAGTTGCGAGGAACCTTGTGTTCCATGCTCGCACTAAGCACATTGAGGTGCATTATCACTATGTCAGGGAGAGGTTCTCTGCTGGGGAGATCAGCTTGGCATATGTGCCCACGCAGGAGAACATTGCAGACCTTTTCACGAAGGCTCTGCCTAGGGAGAAGTTTGAAGCTTTCCGCAAAGCTTTGGGCTTACTTCCTTTTGTGGAGTGATTTCCACATAGCTCGGCACTTCCTTATACATGAGTGCCAGCTCCTTGTTCACCGCATGGGATTTGTTGATATATTTAGGTAGTGATGTGTGTGAACACTCTAGGACTGCCGGGGCACTTTTTTCCCTCTTTAGGAGGTTTTTTTCCCCCGGCTTGTATATACGCCTATTGCCCTAATGGGCTACTTATCTTTGTACATTCTCTAGTAATACATTCAGTCTTGTGTGTTGTGCTCCAAGCTTCTTCTTCTTCCTTGTGCTGTTCGCGTGCTTCCGCAGACGTCTAACTCCAACACATTTATGAGGTGAAGCTCCTCACGTTGGTACTTGTCGTTGTGCTAAAGTGACTCCAAATTTGGCGCCGTTGCCGGGGAGAGAGCTTGGAGGACGAGCGTGTGACGGTAAGATGTAGAGTAGCAACGTTGGAAGGTAAAAAAAAACACCATTTTCACTTTAGTTTTTGAGTTTTTCTTCTCCTTCATCTTCATCATCATCATCATCTCTTGCCACCTTCTTCCTCTCTAATTTTTTCTCATTTTCGAGTGTACATTCACCTCGTTTTACACCTACGACTGTGAGGAACAAGTGCAGAGGGTGTTCAAAGCTAAAACGCTAAAGAAATCGCCTTGAAATCCATTCAAAACATCAAAAATCTGAGTGACAGTATCGCGGCATGAGAGGAACAGCGTTTGGTATTTGGGCGGTGATATCGTGCTTTTGGAGGGTGATTTTGCATCTAGAGGTTGATAGGAGTGACAAGGAGAACATAAGGTACACATATTTGCAAAAAAATTTTGAATTTGGGCTTAAAAATCTCCAAGTATCGTGTCCGGTTGAGTTTTGGTATCGCGATATCAGAATTCCCGTGTATCGCGATACTTGTCGAGGTATCGTATCTTGCATGCCCACTTGTGGTATCACGATACTACTTTGGTATCGTATCATGAAGAGCTCGTATCACGATTGCAGTCACCTCGGTGCTATCGTATCGTGACGGTCGTAGTATCGTATCGTTGAGCAAGTGGTATCGTATCGCCTGAGATCTTGGTATCGTATCATGCAAAAATGTGGTATTGTATCATCCATAGAATCAAGATCGTATCGTGAGATTTCTAGTATCATATCGTGAATCATTGGTATCGTATCGTTGAATATTCTGGTATCGTATCGTGAGCAATCTGGTATCGTATCGGGTGATATTGAGTATCGTATCGTGTAATGGTCAGGTATCGTATCGTCCACTAACTTGGTATCGTATCGTCAAGTGCTGAGGTATCGTATCGTGTGATTTCTGGTATTGTATTGTCAGCAGACCAAGTATCGTATCATCAAACTATTTTGGTATCGTATCGTGGACTTGGTGGTATCGTCTAGGGGGTGGTATCGTATCGCCGAATGTAGTATCGTCCATAGTGGTATCGCGTGGAAATCTGGTATCGTATCGCCTGTCCTAAGGTACTCCCTGAGAGATCCTGTTTCCCTATTTTAACCCCCTGAACCTTAAACTAGCATAACTTTCTCATACGAAATCCGTTCGGAGTGATCTTGGGCTCCTTGGAAAGCTCATGGGGAGTACTACCAAAACTTCCACTGGTTATGGTAAAATTAATACCAGGATTATTAGATAGGGTATTTTGAAGTTGACCCTCAAGTTGGACTAGGAAGCAAAGGGTTCCATAAGATTTTGAGCAATTCAAAGGACAATCTTGGACTTGTAGACAAGGCTTATGAACCTAAGCTCAAGTTGATACTTAGGAAGAGATAGATAAAGTACCAAATCACTTGAAACTAAGGTCAACCACACAACCAAGTTAGGGACTCACAACTCAGTGGTTAACACTACGTGCTCAGTTCATAGACAAGTGAGTCAAAAATGACATTTAATTGGGAGAGACTCTTGGCCTCTGAAGACATGCATAGATCCATACCTGGGGATGGTCTTATGTCCATAGTGGAAGGGGAATATAGGATGTCTCTTTAATACGTATCCACTAACCTGCAAGGAATACCCATCTACCTCGATGGTCTACACAGATCAGTAGCAAGAATGATGAACACCATAGAATCTGAAATAATTCCAAGACCAGCTGTCAAGTACGAGGATGGAGTCTACATGGACAAGATGGGCCAGATCTATGTTGTAACTGAAAACCCTGATCAGATTAATGAAAGAGGAGAGTTAGCTTGAGATCATGCAGCTACCTCACAAAACCCATTCGAGACCGAGCAAAGAACAGAAAATGTAATGTTAGGACAAATGAGCCAAGGTCCTAGACCCGATAGACCACATGAACAATTCACCATGCCAGGAATCAACCCCCACGGCCACACTAGTCAGAGAATGGGAAACATGAATAGACCTACCTTTAGGATAGAGCCACCCCAAGGTGTCCCCATCATAATGCAATCTCTAGAGCCAGACAAAAGAGTGAGACCAATCCAATTGGCCAAATGTATGCGGAATCGTTATGACGGCACGGGAGAGCCCTACGACCACATAGCAGAATTCAAGCAAGTGTTACGAGCGGAGCAAGTGGAAGAATTTTTCATGCAATATGAATCCTTTGGGCTAACTGTCATGGGAATAGCCTTAGCTTGGTTCCAGTCCTTGGATCCAAATTCCTTTAGAAGTATCGAACAATTCTTCCAAGAATTTGTCTAGGAATTCACTAAGCGAGGGATCAAGCACAATTCATCATCCTTACTACATAGTTTCAAACAAGCTCCCAAAGAGACAGTAAAAAATGTAGCACAAAGATTTAGTCAATATGTAGACCGATGCCCTGTGACAGAGAGACCTTCTCAGCAGAAAATGATATCCCTATTTTTAGAAGGTCTAACCAATGGAACATTGAGAATGTTAGTGTACATAAAATGGTTGCAAACTCTAAGTGAGTGTCTTCAAGAATGTATAGATTTGGAAGACAACTTAGCTGAGGATCTCAAAATCACACAAGATCTTACCAAATCAGAGGATACAAGGAGCAATGAAACTTCTAGTTCGAGCTATGTAGAGGAAGTGGTAGAGTTAGTGGCCAATAAATTAGGGGTACAAGGACAAAGGCACTACCAGAACTCTTCCATGAGATTGCCAATGTTAGGAAGTTGCACACTTTGCGATGGAGATCATCCATCTCATGTCTGCACCAGAGAAGGATCAGGGTTTTCACAACCTTACCCTTACAGTAGACAACCAACTCAAGAGCCTAACATGTACTCTTATAGTGAGCAGAAGTACCCCAACCACAATATCGAATACTATCCAGTGAATAGACAACCATGACTACTTGCACCACCCCAATGTAGACCATACGGGTACCCTCCTAGAGAATAAGACAGAGAAGTTCCTAGGTATAACCCTTGTCCAGGACCACGAGGAGCAACTAGACCGTATGAACATGGAGGATATGGCCAACTTCAACCTATACCAGGACAACAGTCATCCCACCCACCAGCTCCGACACAAGGGCAAAATGTCACAATACAAGTCGTGTGTCTTGAGTGTGGCAAAGAACAGCTCCTGAGAGATTGTCCCGAACATCCCTCTACTGCACCAAAGGTTACACTCGTTAATGTGGTAGGCCTAGTAGGGGATTCAAGCTACAGTAGCGATAATATGGCTCCTATACATGCAATTACGAGGGCACAAGCCTTACAAAAAGCTAAACTAGCTGAGCAATTAGAGCCAAGTGAATCAGGAGATCCTAGTAAGAGAAAAACAAGAACATGGAAGGATACTAGGGAGAAAGCCAATCGTAAGTGGACCAAAAAGTTATCTGAACTAGAAGAAAGCTTGAAAGACGCAAAAACAAAAATAGAAGATATTGCCTCTCAAAGCTCCTCGCATGTCGAAACTCCATCCACACAACCTCACCCCCACCCACCAACCATTGTAAACAGACCACAACCAGGGTCTGTTCTTGCAGATCCAACCCCAGAACACTTGGACATGATGTTTAAGGAATACCAGGCTCGACTTCAAGAAGGGCCAACACCTGCAAATCTAGACAAGAGCTACCCTAGAGCAGATTTAGAGATTGAACGGACAAAAATGTGCATAAAAATCGTGGAACTAGCTCAACCTATGTTCGAGGCCAATCAATCATTCAATCAGACGAATGCTATTATGCCGGGTTTGCACTTCCAGGGCTTACTAGATAGATTAGAGTAGTTGGTAAACCAACCTCAAGTTTCTTTACCTCCACAGGCTCAACCTACTGTTGAAAGAGAAAGCTCATCACCACAGAAAGTCTATGTTCGTGACTCCATAGATGAGGGAGAACCTCTTTCAATTCAACAGCACACTCAAATGTTCTTGCGGGAAATACAAGAAGAGAAATGGGCCAAGGAGAAGGATGTTTCCCCTCCTATTCTCAAAATTGATGATCGTCATGATCAATTCCCACAAGACATTCCATCTATTTATGGAGACCACGTAGAGCAACAAGAAGAAGAAAGTTCAAGATTTGAATCCAATTCTTTACAAGAGTTGCCACAATTCACAAGCCCATGGGAATCTAAATCTCTCCAAATCAGAGCTCCCACAATATTGATAAAAAACGAAGACTCGGTGGTTCCAAGAAATATTGATGTCATGAAGAACACTAAGGTTCAGTGTCATCTCACTGTGGAAGAGCTGCTCAAAGCAATACCTGAGCTATGGAATCATGTGAAGGATCAGGTTCCAGAACTTGCATCCAATATGCCAAAAGCAGACTCTAACCAGAAAGTTCCAAAGATACCTCTAGACAAAATAGGGGACATGAGCGAAGGTGAGGAAGGTAATACTTATCTTCCGATCACCTACCAAGGTTACACAACCAAAGCGATCATAGATTTTGGTGCTGGTGTGTAGCTCAGCGATGAGTAGCACCTCCTTTAATGTCAATCCGGGAAGACATGAGGATGGTATGAAGACCTCGAGCAAGTGAAGGCACAAATGCGTGAGTGAAAAGCACACAAGCATGCACACACATACACACACACGCGCACACACGACAAGACAAAGAGTGAGAAGCAATGGAGTTCTTAGATTACTTTCAAAAAGCTCTTACAAGTTCATTTCACTTACAATCTCCCCTAAAAATGAGCTCTCTAGCTCTATTTATAGTTTTTTACTAGGTTTTGGCCCTGTCCAGACCTAGTGTCCGGCCTAGTTAAAAATTAGGTTCCAGGGCTTATTTGAGGGCTCAAACGAGATCTAAAAAATACTAAAATTGGTAAGCAACTACTTCTAAGGCTCCTCAAGCTCGAGGACTCCTCGGCTTGCACAAAATGGAGCTACAAAAGGTGAACATGGTATTTATAGGAGTTGTTAGTGATGAGAACCACTTTTAATTGGTGTAAGGGTTTCGAAAAAATTAAAGGGTTGCCTTAGTGCTAGATCTGCGTGAATGCTCGTACTTGCTTCTTCATGAAGAAAATTATTGGCCTACTTGCCAGATTGTCGTTGACTCCCTTGTCTGCTTGTGCCTTCTCTCCCCTCTGACTCTCTTCTCTGACTGCCATGCCTTGTCAGTCCTTCAGTTCCTTGTCTGCTGCTAACACCCCCCCCTCTCTCGCATCTGTCGTCCCTGACAGACCCTTGTTGGGAGGGTCGTTGGACGTAGTATTCGACAACGTCTTGCGCTAAGTGATGTTCGACAATCCTCAATCCTTTGGCCAAGTCTATGAGTAGAGCATACCAATCTACTGGCCCGGAAACCTCTGGATGTGGCATACGTAAGTTTTCTGAATGGAGAGCTTGTTCCACTGCAAACAATTGTAACAAATGTGAGGGCCTGGGAATGAAGATTTCTGAGTGATATTCCCAGAACCCTGTGACAAACATCTCTTCAAATGTCTGTTTGAAGCAGGCCGGTAGGTACTTTATGCGGGCATGCCATGCATAAACAACATTAATAGAGGGCGTTGTGCTCATGTCATAAACAAGATCCTGATTGCCTTCATTGAATCCGAGCGCAGAGAGATGAGGTTCCTTAACATTCTTGAAGGTTCTGAAGGTGACTATCATGAGTTCAAAAATTTTAAGGCACATTTGGGTCATGACATCCGGTACGTTTTTGAACCTGACACCCCAATGCCGAATAGTCGAGATCATGTATCCTACGGTAGGTTGGCCTTTGGGTGGCGCTAAGTAGACATAATTGAGCCATTTCTCACATCCTTTGGTTGTCAGCACCATCTTTGTGTATTCCGGCCACGACCTTCTTCGGAAAACAGGACAGTAGCAGGGATTGTACTTGATATACAGGGGCATGTTATTCCATGTGCGATTCATTTCCGGGTAGGTTTCAAGCAGCCGAATTCTCCAAGTCGGTTGGCGAATATTTCCCTGCTTGGCACTTTCTGGGATGTCGTCTGGTGCAAACTGTGTGGCAGAGGTTGGTTCCCGTGAGGTGTGGTGCTTGATTTCAGCATTATAATCCGCCATTAAGACACAAAAAGGAACATACAAGTCGTCGGAGGTGCCGATCCACCTGTGATGTGAGAGGTTTCTAAAGTACTCGGATTTTATGATTACCTCTTCCAATCGTGACATGGATGCTATTTGAACTACTACCCTGTCATCATGGGTTGTGGCCACTTTCTCTAATCTCTGCATCCATTCAGGGGCCTCTATCTCAATGGTGTCCATTCCCTCTGCTGTCTGCTTGCCTCCAGGTGCTGGCATCAGAACGTACGGGTCCTCAAAAGTTTCCTCTACTTCGATTGGTACTAGGTCTTCAGGTTTTGGTTCTACCAAGGGGGAGGGTTGGCGTTCATACTCAAGCACTTTCTTTTGTAATTCTTCGAGTTGTGCTTTGAGCGCTGTTACTTCGTCAGTTGTGTCAGCTGTGGTTGGGACTTCTTTGGGTGGTTCTGGTTGAGCTGCCAATTGCCTTAGTAGTTCGTCTCTTTCCTTTTCTAAGGCTGTATGGGCTTCGAGGAGATCAGCATGGGTTTCCAATATGATTTGCATATTGTCCGAGGGAATGGCCTTGAACTTCTCCGAGTCAATTTCTTGTGGGGAACCTTCCATGGCTACTTCCAAGTTCTCTTCGTTTTGTGTCTGAAGCCGTCTATTTTCTTCCAGGGCTGCAGACATATGCTTCCGTAATAGAGCCATGTTGCGGCGGAGCTTGAGGTTCTCTGTGATTTGGGAGTGTAGTAGATCATCCATTTGTTGTCTTTCTTCTGCATTTGGCTGCGGTGGATTTGCCACTAATTGCTCATGTTGTTCTTGCAATGCACTAAACCGCTGTTGTAATTGTTTCTTCTCTTTCTCTAAGTCAATGAATCTTCCTTGTAATGCTTCATGACTCCTGAACAAACTTGTATGCTGAGCATCGAGGTGCTGATAGTGTTGTTGTAACTGAGACATGCACTGATACATGTTATTAAATACATTATTAATGGGGGTGGATGCAGGAAGGGTGTTAAATGCAGAAGGAAAGGGAAAGGGGAAGGGAAGTGTGAATGCGGTGCTGGAAAATGGTGAAGTGGGTGGTGGGGGAATGGGAGATTGTGGCCGTATGGGGGGAGGGAGAGGTGCGGTGGAGGGTGATATGTCCATAAAATCCACGGTGGACGCAGTAGTGGGAGTGATTGTGAATAGTGGAATTGTGGGTGCAGTGATTGTGGTGAATGTGTACAGTGGTGTGTGCAGTTGTGAATATGAACTGCCCGGAAGTGTGAGTGGGGGAATGGGGATGTCAATAGCTGCCGTTAGGATTAAAGTGTTAGTGGAGATGTATACAAGGGAGGTGTAGAGAGGGTGTATGGGTTGATTGGCGGTTTGTGCTTCAGTCGTGGCAGTGGACTCGGAGGCGGTGACTGTGGTTGTTACATTGGTAATGGGAGGTGAATGTGGTGGAGTGGGAAGCGGGGGTGGCAAGGGGGGTGATGGGGGTGCACTGGACACATGGGTCTCTTCAGTATCGTGCACAGTGTGTGTTGTGCCCGTGGTCGTGGCTGTCCCTTGTGTTTCAGATACTAAGACATTCATCTGTTTCCTGCTCGTGGGGGACGTCTTCTGTATCTTCTTTCCGTTCTGCGTGATTGTGCCAGGGCAGTATGCACTGTCTCAAGTACTCCTAAAGCATCAGAGATCATATCCAGTGTGGCACGATATTGTTCGTCGACTCCTTCCTCCTCAAGGATTTGGTGCATGATAGCCTTTCCTGCTGCAAGGGATAACTTATGTTGTTGTTGGACCCTGTTGATGGTATCGTATAGCTTTTTCAACTCCTTTGTATATGCTGGGGCACCCTCTAGCTCCTGTATAACTTCTTGCTCATAGTCATGCGCCTCCTCATCAGAAAATCCTTCCTGTTCATCCTCTTGGCCTTCTTCTTCTTCACCCTCCACTTCCACCACTTCTGGTTGTCTTGGCTGGGGTTGTTCTGTAGCAGTTTGTTGTCCACTACCCTGCTCTGCTTCGACTTCCGCATTAACAGCTTCAATGATTCTGGCAACTTCTTCATCCGTTAGATCTTCCAAAGTGAATCCGTGAGGAAATTCCAGATCCGTAGGTACAGGTGGAAACACAAGATTAGGGCCATCTGTGCTGTGCCTAGGTAGCCTGATAGTAAATGGTTGCACTCGTCTGGGAAGCCTTGGAGTTGTTTCAGGTGTTAGGGTAGCACCGCGGGCTTGTGCACAAGGCATCTGGACAGCGCCTCTCATCTTCTTTGAGGGAGGCCCTGCCGCTGACAGTCTACGTTGAAACTCCTGCACTCTGGTCCAAATGAGAGCCCTCTGTACTGGTACATCATATGCTAAACATCTATATACAATGCGGGTGAGTGCACAGCATCCGTACAATACAGACTTTTGTTTTTTATACCACCTTTGATGAGCCAAGTGGATTTGGTCGATAATCGAGTGGGGCATATTGATTGTCAAGTCAAAGGCATCTGCTAAGTAGAGGCTAAACCAGATCTTTTTGGGAGGCATTGTGAACCTTTCCTGCGCGGGGAATGCGAAATGTTGCATGACCATGCGTAAATGAATGGCGATCCTAGGTGTCATCGCGACCATGTCCTTTAATTTTGTCAAATTTCTGTTCTTCATATTGTCTGGAACCATAGTCTCTTTCTCGGTAGGAATGTGCATACCTTTCATGTCCAAAGCTTCCCTTACCAAGTTGATAGTTAATCTGAAGCGCTTGAGCTCATTGCCCCTTGTGAGAGATGGGAGGACAAAGGAGCTGTATCCCTTTTTGTCTTTGCTCGGAGTAAGGGTGCTAATCAGATACGAGCACCTTAGAAAATCCGGCTTTGGCAATTGGAATTTGAAATACTCGTAGAGTCCTGCCTTCTTCCATATGGGTTTCAATCCTTCATTATTCTGCAATCTCTCAAATTCCCTGGTAAAAAAGTGATACCTGCCCCAACGCCCATTGAATTCTATCTCAGCCTCCCACATATAAGTGCCTTCACCTAGGGGTCCTGCCACATCACTGAACCAATGAGAGTTTTTACTGACTAGCATTGTGTGCCCCTGTGGAGGGTTCTGAACCGGTATGGCATGTAATGCCCTCAATGCCGTTGGTCGTTCCTTTAATTCCTCCTCGACCGGAAGGCTTTCAATGTCCACAACTTGGGGGCTGGTGCCTACCTGGGAGCTAGTTCCTACCGTATCTGCCATGTTACTTCTTGCTTCCTCTCTCTGTGAGAATATACAAACATGTGTTAACATTGTACAGGAGAAGAGAGAACCGTTGTTGTTCCCATTATAACATTAACATGAGGGTCGGGAGAGATTAATGGGTTAGTAAGTGCTCGGTGCGAGTGTGTGTGTGGTTAGGAGTTCGGTAGACCTAAGAGCTAAGTGGAATGATGTAGTGTGATAGTGATGTGGTTAGTAGGTTGTCATGGATTTACAAATGGGGTCCAGGGGTTTGTTACAAGTCTTAGGCTGCCAAATGCAGTGGATGGGTTTTGCTCTTGGTTTCGTAGAGACTCTCGAGAGCTTTATAGGTGTGTCGGCTTGAAAATGAGGCCTTTTAGGGACCCCTTTACAAGTGATTATGTTCGTGCTCATGGGCCTTGGTGTGTTCCTGAGTGTTGAAAACGAGTGGATGCCGGCTGTGCGAGTGAATGGATCATGCTGTATAGGGTGTGGTCTTGGTGTAGCTATTTGAGCCCGCAAACAAGCCTTAGGCACCCAAATTTGTCTTGATTGTGGGCTAGCCTTCATCCACTTCTTGGGCACCCAAATAGACTTCACGTTAGCAGAAGAACTTCTGAAAGACTTCTTATTAGTGTCGTGTTGTTGGTTACTAATAAGAGGCTTTGCCCGTGTGGTTGGCTTGAGTGCAACCGGGTGTTCGCCTTTCCGCCTCCATACTTGTTTCATCGGCTGAAACAATCTGCTGCGCAGGTACTTGTGATCTCCGACATAGGTAGTACTCTACTTCTTCTGCCTTTGATCCACCTTTGGTTGCTGCCTCCCTCTGGCCTTTGGAAAAGAAGGGAGTTCCGTTGCATCCCTGACTCCTTTTTTGCGAACATCATTCCTCTGCAACACATAGTTTTGGACAAGAACAACATGGTCATCTTCATGTGTACTCCTGGAAGGACCAGGAGTGTGTGCCTTTCCTAGTTCCTTGAGTGCTCCATTATCTAACTCTACTGTAATTCGACTATGATTGACCCCTACCTGAAGAAGTCCACTTCTTAGGTTTAGGTTGACTGCATGATCATAGATCCAGTCCTGACCCAAGACAAGAGGCTCCGTGAGGTCTTCGTCTTGGCACACTAGTACCTTAACTGTCATTAACATGTCTTGAATGTAGAGGGGAAGCTCCACCTCGCCCATGCAAGGGGTTTCCACACCTCCGAATCCTATGAGATAAGCTTCTATAGGATTGACCTTTAATTTCAATTCTTGACAGTAAGAAAGTCTCACCGCACTAGTGGCTGCACTTGAGTCAATCAATGCTCGCACGGACTGTGCACTAGTTCCTTGTCCTACCTCTATGGTCACAAAAGGTCGTCGATCAATTATTCTATGGGAACTTGTTCCTGCGACTTCACACATTGCCATATGATATCCTTGATCTGCATAGTCATTTGTTCTAGGTTGATCTCTACCTTGTCTTCGCAACTTCATCCTTCTGATGCGTTCTAAAGCTTCTGCTTGAGCTTCTTCTCGAATCCGTTTTTCTTCTTCCTTGCGTTTCTTGGCGATATTGAGTCGACTTAGCATTTCCTCTATGAGAGGTTCCTGATATAACTTGACTCTGCATCCGCTTATATAGCTTGGGAGAATGTCACCTTCCAATGTGGCTAGTTGCACTGCTCCACTTGTGGAGATCCTATTTATGATCATAGGTCCATAGCCACGCTTCTCTAATTTTCTCGCATGTTGTTTCAAAGTGTATACTAGTACTAGGTCTCCTGCCTTCAAACCTTTATCCTTAACGTGGGCATCAAAATATGCCTTCTGTCGTTTCTTAGCTGCATATATCCCTGCAGCTACCCTTAGTCTTGTTTCTCCTAATCGTTCAAGGTCAAAAAGTCTAGAGGAGAGTTCATGACCCGTCCATTCGTGCTCTTGTGCTACCTTCAATGTAGGTATCAAGAAGTCCAATGGTAGCACTGCATTTTGACCAAATACCATCTAAAAGGGGGTGGCTTGGAGTACCGTTTTGTAGGTGACTCGGTATGCCCAAACAGCATGGTGTAGCTGTTTGTCCCAATCAGAGCGTTTATTATTCATGAGCTTGGTCAACACATTGCACAGAATCTTGTTTGTGCTTTCGGCCTGCCCATTAGCTTGTGGGTGGTAGGGGGCAGACTTCTTATGAACTACCAAGAATTCTTGGAGCAGATTTTCAATTACTTCATTCAAGAAGTGAGTGCCTCTATCACTTACTAACTCTATAGGTAGCCCGTATCTTGTGAATACATTCTCAAACAAGAATTTAGCAGTTGTTTGAGCATCGTTCTTCGTTGTGGCTTTCACCTCTACCCATTTTGTTAGATAGTCTCTGGCAACAATGATATATTCCGCATGGGAACCCTTAGCTGGGGGATTAATAGGACCTACGAAGTCTATTCCCCACTTAGAGAATGCACGTCCACCCATCATAGGTTTCAGTGGCATCTCATCTTTGCGTATAGGATACTGAGTTCTCTGACACACATCACACCGTTTCACATAGGTATGTGCATCCATGTGAAGGGTTGGCCACCAGAAGCCCGCAAATAGTATTGCCTTGATCACCCGATCTGGTCCAAAGTGTCCTCCTCCTGCACCTTGGTGAGCAGTTTCCAAGATCTTAAGATATTCACTCTCATGGACACATAGTCTCAGGTAACCATCTTTACCACGCTTGTATAGATTATCACCAATGAGTGAGTAATCCTGGGCTTCTTGTTCTAGACTTCTTTTCCTAACCAGAGTCATGTCTGGAGGGAATGTTTTCGTCCTCAGGAAGGATACTAGTGGTTCACTCCAATCTGGCACTATGGACGCTTGATAAAGAGTGGCATGTTCCACAGGTGGTTTAGTGCGACAGATTGGGCATTCCTTGCACAACTTTTGGACATCAGCTTCCATAGTCGGCCAATGCACTCCGAGTCTCCTTAGTGTCTGCAGGGTTCATTGCTTTGGATAGTGTTGCTCTAATGCACCTACATGTGCTAATTGCAACCATTTAGTGTACTCATCCTCTTCCACACAACAGGCCAAGATCCCCTGATCTGTGTGCTTGTACATACTTCCAGCCATGATGTGGTACTTTTGGGCTTTTACTACCTCTCTATCCTGTGTGGCTATTACTGGGTGGTTAGGCCCGTACGTCAATACTGGCACTAATGGCTTAGCCCATTGCGGCACCACTTCCAAATTAAACAAGTAAGCATCGTGAAGGTCATCTAACACTCCTTGTGGAGCTTCTCCAGATGTGAGCCTAGAAAGGTGATCTGCTCTCAAATGAGTCTTCCCTTTCCTTACCACAACCTCAAAATCATATTCCATTAGCAAGAGAAACCATCTTACTAATCTTCCTGTATTGCATGGCTTGTTTACGAGGTAAAGCAATGCCTGATGATCAGTAAAAAATTTAAACTTATTTGCAAGCAAATAGTGTCTAAATTTCTTAACTGCATATACCATGCCTAAGCCTTCTCTCTCAGTAGTGGTATAATTTCGGTCAGCTGCATTCAATTGTCTACTAGCATAGGCAATTGGAAGATCCATATTACCTTCACCAGTAGGTTGTGCAAGCACACATCCAATGGCATAATTGGATGCATCCACATGAACATGGAATGGCTTATTCCAATCTGGTGTGGTTAAGATTGGTGCGGACCACAATCTTCGTTTAAGCTCCTAGAAGGAGTTCTCACATTCATCAGTCCACTCAAAGTTAGTCAAAAGTCCATACAGAGGCTTTGCTATGATGGCATACATGTGTATAAACCGTCGGTAATATCCACAATGCCCCATGAAAGCCTGTACTTCCTTGATATTCTTTGGCCTAGGTAACTCGGCTATGGCTCTCACTTTCTCTTCATCAGTGGATATGCCATTCTTTGACACTATGTGTCCTAGAATATTGCCTTGCCTGACCATAAAAACGCACTTTTCTGGGTTTAGGCAGACTTGATATTCTCTACATTTGTCAAAGATTTTTCTGAGTTCAGGAATATGGGTTTTTCTAATGTTGGAATGAGCACAAAGATCATCAACATAGACTTCTAAATTCTTTCTCAAGAACTCCTTAAATACATGGCACATTAGTCTTTGGAAGGTTGCTGGTGCATTGGTAAGCCCAAATGGCATTACCCGAAAGGCGAATATGCCCCATTCTGTGGCAAAGGCTGTCTTATGCTGATCCTCTAGAGCTATGGCTACTTGATTGTAACCCGAAAATCCATCAAGGAAGCTGTACACTTCCTTGCCTGCCACTCTTTCTAAGAGATGTTCTGTGATGGGAAGCGGATAGTTATCTCGGATTATGGCTGCATTGACCTTCTTTAAGTTAATGCATACACGTAATTTACCATTCTTTTTGGGCACCACTACAATGGGGGATACCCATTCAGTGTGCTCAATTTCATAGATAAATCCAGCTTCAACCAGTCTATCTATCTCCTCTTTGATCTTGGTAGCGTAATTATCATTGTATGTGTAGGGCTTCTGCTTAGAGGGTTTGGCATCTAAGGTCATGGGGATGGTGTGTGAGCATATGTCCGGGTCTACACCTTTCAAGTCCTTGTAACTCCAAGCGAATACATCTCTGTATTCTCTTAGCAAGGCTATTAGCGCATGCTCTTCTTCCTCTGTTAGGTCATGGCCTATGTACGTGCATCTCTCCTCTCCTTCTTCTAGGGCCACTACTATTTTCTTGGTGGTTTCTTTGTTATCATAGGCCTCTCCTGATTGTGCCTCTCGTTTAGGCATTCTTATCATGACTCTTCTGTCATCTATCTCATACTTTTTAAAGTTTTCCGGGACCTCAAACAAAGATTCTGCCTCTTCTGGTGTGACCTCTCTTCTATCTTTTCTTTCCTTCTTCCTTCGGGGTCACATGTGTGGCAAGCCTTACATCATTTGTAAGCTCTCTGTGCCTTTGGGGTTGAAATTCTACTTCATAGAAATATTCTTCATCTTATGCAAAAGGTGGATCCATAATGATTGACTCTAGATCGGAGTCGCGCGCATCTTCAAATGCATCAGGGCTAGGTTCGCATTCTTCTAGAACTGCCTCTCCCATGATTGGCTCTATGGAGAAGACTGAAATGTCATAGCCATCTTCATCACAGTGAGGTGTCCATTGTTCTTCATTGATGGCTACATCCATTGTTGCTAGGATTTCTGCCCAACCGTGGGGTTCAAATTCTTCGTCAGGAAAAACTATAGGCGCATAGGCTGGGTCTTGAATTGATCTATGTGTTACTTTTGCACCTATCTCTCTGGCTTCTTCTCTCTTCTCTTCTTCTACTGCTACTTTGCACATCCATAAGTGGGTGTCTTCATGCATCCATGAGGATCCTGATCCTATGGAATGCACCGATTCTGTATCATCTTTGGCTCTATGGATGGGGTTCCATTGGATAGGAGGGACATCTCTATGAGAGTAATCTTTGAGATTCACTTTGGTCGTAACACCTAGGTGTTGCAAATACAAGGAGTTGGTTCCCCAATCCTGTACAACTTGCAACTGTCGCATGAATGGTCTTCCCAAAATCATCTCATAGGCATGATTTTTGCTAAAGTCACATATAGCAAATGTATGCTCGAACTCAACACCACATGTGGTGAGAGTTATTCCTTCTAGCAGCCCTAAGGGTCGCTCTATGTGACCATCGGCCATCTGCAATTTCATCCTCGTGGGCCTGAGTGCTGGCTTGCCCCAACGCTTCCATAGGGAAGTGGTAGCAATTGCAACTCCTGCGCCTGAGTCCAAAATTGCCTTGGTGGTGTACCCCTGATAGGTAATGGGAAGATAGGTGTTCCCTTCTTCACCTTCACACATGTCTCCTATCTTATCCAAGGGTATTTCTGGCACTGTTCTCTGGGATCCTACCTGGGAACGAGGTTTGGCTATTTCTGGTACTTGTTTGGCTACATGTTTCCATAGCTCTGGCCTCACTTTGAGTAGCTCTTCTAAGGTGAGGTTACATTGTACTTTAGTGTTTTTCACTACCTCTGTGTTCCTAGGTATGACTGAGTCCTCATTTTGCACCATGACCGTGGGTGCTCTCATACAAGTAGACTTAGCTTCCCATGGGCCTGTGAAGTGGGGTAATTCTTGTAGAGAGTTAGACTCAAAGTCTAATCTTTCTTGAGAGTGGGTGCTCTCCTGCTCCTCATAAATGGATGGAATGTCTTGTGGGAATTGGTCGTGTGCATGATCCACAAGTTCAATAGGAGGAGGGACTTCACTCTCTTTAGCCCATTTGTCTTCTTGAATCTCGCGTAGGAATTCTGGTGTGAACCGATTCATAGAAGATGATGTGTCTGGCTCCGTAGAGTTAGGCACATAGGCTTCAGGCACATAGGCTTCCGGGGCAGGAAGACTTGCTCTTTCACTTGCCTTGTCCTTGTGTTGAGAGGCGGGTTCCTTTTCTGATTGTGCAATCAGCTTCTCTATTCTTTCTAACAGTCCATCAAAGTGCATCTGTGTCTTCGCTGAACTAGAGATGTTAAATAGGCGACTGGCTTCAAACATGGTCTGAGCCAATTCCAGCATTTTGGCACAAATTTTGGTTCGTTCTAGCTCTAGTTCTGCTCTAGGGTAACACTTTTCATGATTAGTTACGTTTGGCCCTTCTTGGATTCTGGCCTGATATGCTTTAAGCATCATATTAAGGTCCTCGGGAATGGGATCTGCTAGGACTGATCCTACTCTAGGGGGTGGTGGAATTAGGTGAGGCGGGTTGGAAGGTGGCTGGTCGGATGGCGATGGGAATGGTGGTGGTGGGGTAGTGTGAGAGGGATTTTGAGCTGTGAGTTCAGTTATCCTGGCCTTTGTTTCTCTCAAGCTTTCCTCGAGTTCACTCATCTTTTTTGCCCATTGTCTTTTCATTCTTTCACGACTATCTCTCCAAGCTCTAGTCCTTTTCTTGTTTATGCTCTCAGTTTCACTAGCCTCTGGGCTCTCTTCCTGGCCTACGCTTTGGTTCTATTGCAGGGCTTGGGCTCTAGTGAGTACTTGTACTGGTGCAGTGGAAGTCACACTCCCTGTGGAGTCTACTACTAACCCAATAACGTTAATAGGAGTGAATTTTGGCATATTATTAGGATTCTTAGGGCAGTCTCGTAAGAGATGCTCCTTTCCACACTCGTGGCAATAGCCCTGGATCGTCACTGACTGGGGTTGTGTAGGTGGAGGCAAGGGACAATCACGAATGAGATGATCTCCCTGACATCTGTAGCATGGTCCTCTAGGGAATGGAGGTCTTATTTGCCTAGGTTGGGGTCTTGAGTTAGTGTTTGTATACATTACATTTGTGTACTCTGGTTCCCAACTAGGTTCATTTGGCTCTTCACTGTAATAGGACTCACCATGTTCTGGAGACTGCATGTAGTAAGCCTGGGGACTATCAACATGTGTAGAATCAAAGCTATGGTCACTCGGGTCACTTTCAGAAAGCAATGGTGTTACAGGGACTATAGCTCTATTCAGGTTCTCTTCTGCAGCTGCATATTTTACTGGGATCACATTAGTAGGAGCAGGTGGTTGTTGTGCTAGCACTGGCTGGGGTCTCAGTTGGTTTTGGTAGGGTTGGTAGGTTTGTTGAGGTCTCACATACTGCTGAGGTGGGTACCGGTTCTGGTATCTTCCTTGTTGAGGGTATGGTTGTGGGTACGTCTGTCTAACGGTTTGCTTATTGTAGGGACAATCTTGCGCGGTATGATTGGTGTACCTTCGTTCTATGGTGCAGTACTGGATACTAGGATTAACTTGGGGTTGAGCCATAATGGGACAGACATTCGCCATATGGTCGCCTCCACAAGTATAACATCTTTTCACAGGGGCAAACCTTGAGATTTGTTTGCTAGAGACACCTATTTTCTGAGCTACTTTCTCTGCTAATTCCTCAATTGATGTGGATTGCGTGGAAGAGAGGTTAGAGGCACTATCTGAATCTTTGTATATCTTGGAAAGCTCTAACTCCTCCCCCAGGTTATCCTCGATGTCAATGCACATGCGTACACACTCTTCTATGGTCCTAGGGTCCTTCAAGTACACATAAGATCTCAATTTGGTACTTAGCAATCCATCCAGGAATAAAGCCACTTGCTTAGCTGGTGTGGGTAACTCAGGGGTAGGGCATCTCTCTAAGTATTGCCTGAATCTTCTTCCTGCAAGTCTCACGGTCTCTTGAGGTGTTTGCTTGAAGCTGTGAATCAGCGAGGAAGTGTTATGTCTGTTGGAGTTAGACGTCTGCGGAAGCACGCGAACAGCACAAGGAAGAAGAAGAAGCTTGGAGCACAACACACAAGAATGAATGTATTACTAGAGAATGTACAAAGATAAGTAGCCCATTAGGGCAATAGGCGTATATACAAGCCGGGGGAAAAAAAACCTCCTAAAGAGGGAAAAAAGTGCCCCGGCAGTCCTAGAGTGTTCACACACATCACTACCTAAATATATCAACAAATCCCCCCTGGGAGTGATGCGGTGAACAAGGAGCTGGCACTCATGTATAAGGAAGTGCCAAGCTATGTGGAAATCACTCCACAAAAGGAAGTAAGCCCAAAGCTTTGCGGAAAGCTTCAAACTTCTCCCTAGGCAGAGCCTTCGTGAAAAGGTCTGCAATGTTCTCCTGTGTGGGCACATATGCCAAGCTGATCTCCCCAGCAGAGAACCTCTCCCTGACATAGTGATAATGCATCTCAATGTGCTTAGTGCGAGCATGGAACACAGGGTTCCTCGCAACTACCAATGCGCTCTGACTGTCAGTGAAGATGGTGGTGGCAGAAGACTGGCCAACACCCAAATCAGCCATAAGGCGTCTGAGCCACACACACTCAACAGTCGCTGTGAAAGCTGCCCTATACTCAGCCTCACAACTGGAAGTGGCCACAGTAGGCTGCTTCTTGCTCAACCAAGATATACATGAGCTACCAAGCATGAAGCAAAAACCACTGGTGGACACACGAGTGTCATAGCAACCAGCCCAATCTGAGTCAGAAAAAGCATGCAAATCTGGCGGTAGTGATCCCCCCTTGGGATAAAACAACCCAAGTAGCCGAGTACCACTCAAGTAGCGAAAGATGCGCTTAACCGCTTTCCAATGCGTGACTCCTGGGCAATGCATAAACCTGCTCATCTGTGAAACAGCAAACTGAATATCTGGCCGAGTAATGCATAAGTAAATCAAGCATCCAACAGCCTGCTGATAGAGAACAGCATCAAATGCATCTCCAGCATCATGAAGACTCAATCGTAAACCTGTCTCCATAGGAGTGGCAATAGGCTTACAGTCTTCAAGGCCAAAACGCTGCAATAATGTGTCAATATATTTCGTTTGACACAAAGCCATTCCACCATCAACGTGCATAAACTGAATGCCCAAATAGTGATGCAAATGCCCCAAATCAGACATCTCAAATGAGGCATGCAAATCAGCCTTAAAATCAGCAATATGTGTCTCAATAGGACTAGTGAGCAGCATGTCATCAACATAGACAACAATGATCAGAAGCACATCATTAGCACGTTTAACATATAAGGTGCTTTCAGTTGGACTGTTCTCAAAACCATGTGCAATCAGATAGGCATGTATCTTCTCATACCAAGCACGTGGTGCTTGCTTTAAACCATATAACGCCTTCTTTAACCTGCACACCTGGTTTTCATGCCCTTTCTGCACAAAGCCACGGGGCTGAAAAACATACACTTCTTCATGCAAGTCACCATTCAGAAATGCTGTTTTAATGTCCAACTGATGTACATTCCAACCATGATGGGCTGCAAGTGCACAAATGCTCCAAACAGTAGTCATACGGCATGTAGGTGCAAAGGTCTCATCAAAATCAATGCCTCTTTCCTGCGCATAACCCTTTGCAACAAGCCTAGCCTTATACTGTCAACTGTACCATCAGGTTTACGCTTCAGCTTGTATACCCACTTAGTGCCAATGGCCTTCTTGCCAGGAGGCAAGTCACATAAAGACCATGTACCATTCTTCATTATAGCATCATATTCAGATTGCATAGCAGCCATCCAATTTTCTGAATTTTGTGCTTCATCAAAAGAAACAGGCTCATTCTCATCACAGAGATTAGATGCAGCCATAGCATAGCAATCTGATGCAAAGGAGGCACTATGAGAGCCTGAACGAGTACGATATGACAAAGGTGCATCTAATTTGCTGTCACGCAAAGTCTGCACCAGCCATTTTGGCATAGTTTTTGCCTGCTCAATATCAGCTCTCTCATCAACAAGTGCATCATTTAAATCTGCATCAGAAATGGAATGATCTGCATCATCATATGAAACCTGCAAAGGTTGAGAAGTTGCCTCATTAGGACCAACACTAGCCTGTCCACCTGTAAAAAGAGGCATCAAAGTATCATACATGTCTTTGGAGCTAACAGATGTCTCCTTAGTACATGAAAGCAATTGCTG
Source organism: Ceratopteris richardii (assembly GCA_020310875.1). Classification (NCBI taxonomy): domain Eukaryota; kingdom Viridiplantae; phylum Streptophyta; class Polypodiopsida; order Polypodiales; family Pteridaceae; genus Ceratopteris; species Ceratopteris richardii. The sequence goes on from CM035427.1 coordinate 10,699,577, forward strand.
AATAGCATCTTCCACAAAGACAACATCACGGCTAACCAGAATGCGTTTAGTCTGTGATGATACAGACGATAGCCTTTACTTTCAGAACTGTACCCAACAAAAATACATTTTACTGCCTTATCATCCAATTTTCTGCGATGTTGTTCAGGCACTAATGCATATGCCAAACAACCAAAAACACGCAGATGAGCAACAGATGGCTTGCGGTCATGCCAAGCCTCATATGGAGTGATGGACTGCAACGCTTTGGTGGGACACCTGTTCAGTACATATGCTGCACACATGACAGCCTCAAGCCAGAAACTATGTGGTAAAGCCTGACTTTTGACCATGCACCTCGCCATCTCCATGAGTGACCTGTTCTTTCGTTCAGCAACTCCATTCTGTTGAGGTGTATACGGCACTGTACACTGGTGTTTTATCCCACGTTCAGCCAGAAATGCATTAAAATCTGAAGACATATACTCCCCCCCTTGATCAGAACGGAGGGTGCCCATTTTACATGCTGACAGATTTTCAGCCAAAACCAAAAACTGTTTGAAGCACATGAACACTTCGGACTTTGCTTTGAGTGGATATACCCATGCATGCCTGGAAAAATCATCAATGAAAGTCACGAAGTAAAGGTAATTTCCAAAAGAGGGTGTCTGCATAGGACCACAGACATCACTATGTACAAGCTGCAATTTCTGCGTAGCCCGAACTGAACCATCTTTTGGAAAGGAAGAACGCTGCATTTTGCCCAAAATACAGCCTTCACAAACATGTTTTCCAGGTGCCTCAAGTTTGGGCAAAGAGGACACCATTTCAGATTTCTGCAGGCGTAACAAACTAGCAAAATTTAGATGACCAAAGCGTGCATGCCAAAGCTTTGCATCTGACATAGCCTGAGAATCATGAACTGCACATGCCGAATCATTCACAGATCTTTCATAGTCTATGAGCTTATACAGCCCACGACATAAAATGCCAGAAGCAATAATCACATCGCCATTTGAGAGATCATGTACTGTACACCTGTCATCAACGAATTTCACAACCAAGCCAATCTTGGCTAATGCGAACAGGAATCTGCGGAATATCATCTTCGACACCATCTTCATCAGCTCCAACACCTGTATTTGCAGTACCTGTCGTTACAGGTGTAACAGGACGTCTTTCAACACCCTGCACAATGTTCCACAATCCTTTTGCAACCAGTACATGTCGCATCATATAAGCCCATAATGGGTAGTTGGTACCATCCAACTTATCCTCAACAGCCAACATACGGAATACATCACTGCTTTCAGCCATGGCCGGTGACTAAAATACCTTGATGCAGAAAATTGACTGTATCTAAAAAAGTTGAACGGAACTGCCCAAACGAGTTCTGCTAGACCTGTAGCAGACTTCGAGACGCTTAAACTGGCGAACAGAAACTGGTATATACCTTTGGCACAAAAGGACGAAATAGCCTGCACAAGCACTGCGATAGTGCGTTCGGAGGCCGAAACGAGCTCAGATCGCGATTTCGGCACCACATAGCAAAGCTGTTTTGATCTCGGAAACACCCTGAGTATGCTCACCAAATTTTGTGCGAATCTGAGACTGCAAACGGAGGAGTGTCGACGACGCCCTAGAAGAAGCAACGACCTGCTCTGATACCAATTGTTGGAGTTAGACGTCTGCGGAAGCACGCGAACAGCACAAGGAAGAAGAAGAAGCTTGGAGCACAACACACAAGAATGAATGTATTACTAGAGAATGTACAAAGATAAGTAGCCCATTAGGGCAATAGGCGTATATACAAGCCGGGGGAAAAAAAACCTCCTAAAGAGGGAAAAAAGTGCCCCGACAGTCCTAGAGTGTTCACACACATCACTAGCTAAATATATCAACAATGTCTTATGCCACTTTTAGAGAATTCGATAATGAAAGCCTCTAGGAGTTGGTCTATGCTCCTGAACTGTCTCTCATTCAGTGGTTGAAACCACGTAAGGGATGTGTTCCTAAGGGTTAGACCAAAGGCATTATACTGCGTGAATAAATCCTCCACTTGTTCAGCTCTCAAGACTTGCCTAAACTCAGCCACATGATCGTATGGATCTCCCGTGCCATCGAAGTAGTTCTTCATGGACTTAACTAGCTGGGTTGGTCTCAAAGTCCTTGTGTGCTCTCTAGGTCGTGGTAGAGGGAACTCATCGGCATTTCTTCGATGTCCTGGGGCTCTAAGTACCTCAGGATCTACTCTATTTGTTTCCGTCCTCGTTCTTTCTCTGCCCCCTGAGTTGGCAAAGCTTACCTCAGGTCTATCTCTATGTCTGTCTCTTTGAGTTCCGTGAGCGTGGGAGGTTCCAGCTCCTGGGAGACCAAAGGACACGTTCGATCTTGGTTGGGGGAAAATGAATTCACCCTTCCAAGTGTAAGCATGCCTATCATTTTCTGTAACCACAAAGATCCTCTCTAAAGCGTGATCTAAGTAGGTCACTCTGCCTGGGCTATCAGGATCTTTGAACTCATAGATCATGATTGTTCCTATATCATTTGGCCGATCATATTTATACCTCCAAAAGGCTTTATCAGTCCCTCGGTTCAGAAGCAGATCTATGCTCTTGTTGTCCTGAGGAATCCACTCTGGTGTGAGGATTCTCGTAAGAACAGATTTCCCTCGAGGGGTCCTGGGCTCTACACCCATGTTTCCTTGTTCTAGGTCATCTATGTCCGTCTCAAGGATCACATTCCCGAATTCGTCTGTCCTATCTGGATGACTGGTGACTACGTATATGGTTCCTTCTTTGTCCAAGTATGCTCTGTTTTCAAACTTGACAGCTAGGTGCTCTAGTCCTATGGATTGGTCAGGGTTTTTAATCTGGACCACGGATCTTCCTAGACCGTCCTCATAGATGCTAGCACCTAATCGGTTGGTCCTAAGGTATTCCAACTGTGTTTTGTAAGGGCCTTCTACTCTGTGCAAGTATGGCACTCCCGAACTTCCTGTAGGTCTGTCCATGCCTTGAGACATCTCTGATTCACTGGTATCAGAGCTAGGGTAATGCGAGTGGTGACTCAACTGCTGGGCCCAAGACCTCGCAGTATGATTGACGCTAGCTTCTGAAGACCTAAGGCTTTGTCTATCCCTTACTAGATGCCGTCCTGATCTAAGGTTCATATGCCTAGTTAAGTAGCCCGATTTTTGCCCAGAGTACAACCTCGTTGCCGATCAATTGGTATCAGTCACTTGATTCGTTTTTAGTGTGTTATCATGTTTATGATCTTGTCTGATATTGCGTCGTCAGGAATACTTGAGTATTTTGCGTACTTTAAGTTGATCGTTCCACGTTAAATTCTTTTTCTTTAGGATTCTCAATCGTACAAAGATTATGTAGTTATCTTGAACTTTGAGTATTTAGGTAGTCTTCAACTTGATAGATGCCTATCGCCGCCCTGGATTACTCCTATCACTAGTCGTTCTTAGCCTAAGCTAGGAATTGACAAAGGGAGTTGAGAATTTCCAACCTTTTTTTTCCTTCTTGGTTGCCCTTGAGTGCCCAGGAAGCGTGTTCCCAAGCTTGCACTTACTCTTGCTTAGAATGCCCTTCGATGCTCTCAATAGATCTGTAAGAGTTCCAAAGTTAGCTCAAGACCAATTTGCACTGTGATTTTTTTGGAAAACAATTCTAGAGATCCCTAAATTTTGTTCCCCCTGGGTATGGTCAACTTCAAAATACCCTATCTAATAATCCCCACGAGCTTTCCAACAAAACAAGAATCATAGCAAACAGATTTCGTATGAGAGAGTTATGTTAGTTCAGGGTTCTGGTGCTAAAACAGGGTTCAAACAGGCTAATAGATCACAGGATTTTTCTCAAAAGCACATGTGTAGGGACCTCACAACTCACTAATTGCTAGACCAATATGCCCAAAAACTATCCCCAAAGCTTAGAATAAAAAACCCTAATTTTTTGGCCGAAAAGCTTGTCAATCGCGATCGACAGGTCTGTCAAACGCGATTGACAGAGGTGTCCGTCGGGGCCTGTCGGTCGCGATCGACACGTCAGTCACGATTGACAGTGTCAATCGCGATCGACAGAGTCGGTCGTGAGTTCTGTCAATCGCGATTGATGGTGTCAATTGCGATCGACACTTTTTCCGGGTTTTTCGCCGTGATTTCAGACAATCGGGGATGTGTCCGTCGCGATGGACATGTGGCTACGCGTAAAAGTCAATCGATCGTTGAATTTCAGTCGGTCCCGATCGACGGTGTCAATCGCGACTGACAGAGGTGTCGGTCGTGGCTGTCGATCGCGATCGACGGTGTCAATCGCGATCGACGGTGTCAATCGCGATTGACAGGGTCCTACGTGGCAGTCTGTCGGTCGTGAAGTCTATCGGTCGCGATCGACAGGTCTGTCGGTCGCGATTGACAGGTCTGTCGGTCGCGATTGACAGGGTCTGTCAGTCGCGATTGACAGGGTCTGTCGGTCGCGATTGACAGAGAACCACAAATTTTTTCTACTGTTTTTAGTGTTTTAGGATGTGCTCTTCATGCTCGTGCTTGTGGTGAACTTTGTTTTACCAAATGATCGAATTTTCTGTCGATCGCGATGGACAGAGTCTGGCGATTGCGAGACAGATTCTGAGTATTCCGTACCTACGCAACGTGCTGGGGATGATGATTCAGCAAGAACCTGCAAAATGCTCAAGAAACATGCAAAAACAGTGCAAGCAATATCGCTCTCTCGCTCTCTCTCACAAGTAAAATGAGGGAAATGAGGTGGAGAAGGTGATATGATCAAAAAACTGAAATTTTCGCGATGATGGAAATGGAGGTGGAAGATGGTGATGATGATGATGGTGATGATGGTGGTAAGGTAAGAAAGAGAAAAATAGGAAAAGTAAAGAAATTACCTACAACGCCAACGTCTCCATTCTACATCTTACCATCACACGCTCGTCCTCAAAGCTCGATCCCCGGCAACGGTGCCAAAATTTGGTGTAGCTCAGCGATGAGTAGCACCTCCTTTAATGTCAATCTGGGAAGACATGAGGATGGTATGAAGACCTCGAGCAAGTGAAGGCACAAATGCGTGAGTGAAAAGCACACAAGCATGCACACACATACACACACACGCGCACACACGGCAAGACAAAGAGTGAGAAGCAATGGAGTTCTTAGATTACTTTCAAAAAGCTCTTACAAGTTCATTTCACTTACAATCTCCCCTAAAAATGAGCTCTCTAGCTCTATTTATAGTTTTTTACTAGGTTTTGGCCCTATCCAGACCTAGTGTCCGGCCTAGTTAAAAATTAGGTTCCAGGGCTTATTTGAGGGCTCAAACGAGATCTAAAAAATACAAAAATTGGTAAGCAACTACTTCTAAGGCTCCTCAAGCTCGAGGACTCCTCGTCTTGCACAAAATGGAGCTACAAAAGGTGAACATGGTATTTATAGGAGTTGTTAGTGATGAGAACCACTTTTAATTGGTGTAAGGGTTTTGAAAAATTAAAGGGTTGCCTTAGTGCTAGATCTGCGTGAATGCTCGTACTTGCTTCTTCATGAAGAAAATTATTGGCCTACTTGCCAGATCGTCATTGACTCCCTTGTCTGCTTGTGCCTTCTCTCCCCTCTGACTCTCTTCTCTGACTGCCATGCCTTGTCAGTCCTTCAGTTCCTTGTCTGTTGTTAACATGGTGTTGCTATTGCCACCACTTCCTTGTGGAAGCAATGGGGTAAACCTGCATTAAGACCAACTAGAATGAAGCTTCAGATGGCTGACGGCCATGTTGAAAGACCTCTAGGATTGCTAGAGGGATAAATCTAACCACGTGTGGTGTAGAGTTTGAGCACACCTTTGCTATATGTAACTTTGGTAAAACTACTACCTACGAAATGATCCTAGGAAGCCCTTCCTATGACAATTGCAAGTTGTACAGGATTGGGGAACCAACTCCTTATACTTGCAACGCTTAGGGGTCACAACCAAGGTCAATTTGAAGGATTACACCTTCAAAGATGTACCACCCCTACAATGGAATTCTATCCACAAGGAGCAAGAGGATTCTATCACTGTGCATTCTAAAAGTTCATCTGAGACATCCTAGATGCATGAAGATACTCATTTGTGGATGTGCAAGGTCGCAAAGGAAGAGGAGAAACACCTAAAAGTGAGAGAAAAAGGAACTTCTCAAGGAGATAGACCAATTAGAGACCTAGCCTATACACCGATGATCTTTCCAGATGAGGAATTTGAGCCTCATGATTGGGCAGAAATCTTAGCCACCATGGACATTGTTGTCAATGAAGAACAATGGACACCTCATTGTGATGAGGAGGGTTATGATATTTCAGTGTTCATGTGTCAGCCCGTGCTAGAAGAAGGTGACCCTAGTGACTTCATAGAAAAAGAAGAGAACGATGACGATCTAGAGTCCCTTGTGATGGATAGTTGCTTTCTTTCAGAGGAGCACTATTTAGAAGACATAGGAGTATTTACCCAAAAGGAAGAAGAACCTCTCACAAGAATTAAAACTGTCAATTCAAAGGATGGAAGTCAAGGAGGTCAAAAGAAAAAGAAAAGACAAGGAGTGAAACAAGAAGAGAAGGAATCATTGTTCGAAGTACCAGAGAATTTCAAGAAATATGAAGTTGAGGACCGAAAAATTTTGGTACGAATGCCTAAGAGAGAGGCCACCACAGGAGAAGCGTACGATAACAAAGAAAAGACCAAAAAAGTCTTAGTCACCATTGAAGAAAACGAAGAGAGATGTACATACATAGGAGACGACCTAAGTAAAGAAGAGGAAGCAAAGTTGGTAGCTTTGTTAAGGGAATATAGGGACGTGTTTGCTTGGCACTATAGAGACTTGAAGGGAGTAGATCCAAAGGTTTTTTCTCATAGGGTACCCATGATAGCAGATGCCAAGCCCACCAAACAGAAGCCCTACACATATAATGACACCTATGCAGCCAAAATAAAACAAGAATTCGACAGATTGATTGAAGCCGGATTCATCTATGAAATTGAGCATACTGAATGGGTGTCCCCCGTTGTAGTGGTGCCCAAGAAGAATGGAAAGTTACGTGTGTGTATTAACCTTAAAAAAGTTAATGCCGCTACAATTAGAGATACCTATCCACTTCCAATCACTGATCATTTATTGGAGTGTGTTGCAGGCAAGGAGGTTTATAGCTTCCTTGATGGATTTTCAGGTTACAACTAAGTAGCCATTGCCACAAAAGATCAACACAAAATGGCCTTTGCCACAGAGTGGGGAGTCTTTGCATTTCGTGTGATTCCATTTGGGTTGACTAATGCACCTGCAACCTTCCAAAGGCTCATGTGTCATGTCTTCAAAGAGTTCTTGCGAAAAAGCTTAGAAGTATATGTGGACGACTTTGTGTGCTCATTCCCAAGAAAGGAGATGTCACATTCCTGAGCTCAGACAAATCTTCAACAAGTGTAGACAATACCGAGTGTGTCTGAACCCAGAAAAGTGTGTGTTCATGGTACGTCAAGGTAAAATCTTAGGTCATATTGTTTCTAAGAACGGAATATCAACCGATGAGGACAAAGTAAAAACCATCGCGAAGCTACCAAGGCCAAGGAATGTTAAAGAGGTACAAGCCTTTATGGGCCATTGTGGATATTACCGTAGGTTTATTCACATGTATGCAATTATAGCTAAGACTCTTTATGCCTTGTTGACAAAGTTTGAGTGGAACGACGAATGCGAGAAGTCCTTCAATGAGCTGAAGAAACGCTTGTGCACAACACCCATACTAAACACTCCTGATTGGAATAAGCCATTCCATGTACATGTGGATGCATCCAATTATGCAATAGGATGTGTGTTGTCACAACCCACTAGAGAAGGAAATTTAGATTTGCCTATAACCTATGCTAGTAGGCAATTGAACGCTGCTGAACGAAACTACACCACAACTGAAAGAGAAGGTTTAGGCATGGTATATGCTGTAAAGAAGTTTAGACACTATCTATTGGCCAACAAGTTCAAATTTTTCACTGATCATCAAGCTCTACTATACTTGGTCAATAAACCTTGCAATACAGGACGCTTAGTAAGATGGTTCCTCTTACTAATGGAATATGACTTTGAAGTGGTTGTTAGGCAAGGTAAGACCCACCTCAAAGCGGATCACCTTTCTCACATCACTTCAGGAGAGCCACCGCAAGGAGTGTCTGATGAATTGCCCGATGCTTATCTGTTTAATCTAGAAGTTGTTCCTAAATGGGCAAATAAGTTGGTACCAGTCCTAACCTTTGGACCCGCAAGTAAGAAGGTAAAGACGAACAAGGATGAAATTGTGCGGTCACAAAAATATCAAATATTGGTAGGAAGCATGTACAAACAAGATGTTGAAGGTGTATTAGCTTGTTGTGTCGAGGACGATGAACATAGTAGTTGGTTGCAACAAGCCCATGAAGGATTTCTAGGGAATCACTATTCTAAGCAACGAACATTGCAAAATCTAAAATGTTTAGGAGTGTATTGGCCTAGTATAGACAAAGAAATTCATGAATGGATCAAGAATTGTCCAGTGTGCCAAAAGAGACCCCCGGTGGAGCATGCGACTCTTTATCACATATCATTAATTCCAGATTGGAGTGCTCCATCGGTAGAATTTATGAGATCAGGAACATTACCTAGCGAGGCTAGTCTAGCCAGAAGACGAAGCATAGAGCAAGAGGCTAAAGACTATGCCTTAGTAGGCGAAAACCTATATCGGAGAGGCAAAGATGGTTACTTAAGACTGTGCGTTCACGAATCAAATTATTTGAGAGTCTTAGAAACTACCCATAGTAGTGTTGCAGTCGGACATTTTGGTCTTGACCGAGTAATTAAGACTATTTTATTCTCAAGACTTTGGTGGCCCACTCTTCATATGGATGCACATACCTATGTGAAGAAATGTGACACATGCCAACGTGCACAATATCCGATTAGGAAAGATGAGATGCCTTTGACGCCAATGATGGGAGGTCGTGCATTCTCAAAGTGGGGTATCGGCTTTGTAGGACCTATTAACCCCCTAGCTAGAAACTCCCATGCCGAATACACTATTGTAGCCATAGACTACCTTACAAAGTGGGTAGAAGTCAAAGCCACAACAAAGAATGATGCTCAAACAATGGCTAAGTTCTTATTTGAAAACGTGTTCACCAGATATGGGTTACCAATAGAGTTAGTAAGTGATAGAGGCACACACTTCGTGAATGAAGTCATTGAAAATCTCCTCCAAGAATTCTTAGTGATACATAAGAAGTCCGCCCCTTATCATCCACAAGCTAACGGACAAGCTGAGAGCACAAATAAGATCCTATGTAATGTACTGACCAAACTCGTAAATAATAAACGCTCTGATTGGGACAAACAACTTCATCATGCTGTTTGGGCTTACCGAGTTGCCTACAAAACGGTACTCAATGCCACCCCATTTTGAATGGTCTTCGGACAAAATGTTGTGCTACCTTTGGACTTCCTAATCCCAACTTTAAAGGTAGCACAAGAGCACGAGTGGAATGGACATGAGTTATCCTCGAGGATCTTTGATTTAGAACGATTAGGTGAGACAAGGCTACGAGCGGTTGCAGGCATCTATGATGCGAAGAAAAGACAAAAGGCATACTTCGATGCCCATATCAAAGATAAAGGACTGAAAGAGGGTGACCTAGTGTTGGTTTATACACTAAAGCAACATGCTCATAAATTGGAAAAAAGAGGATACGGGCCCATGATCATTAATAGAATTTCCACAAGCGGTGCTGTTCAATTGGCCACACTAGAAGGTGATATCCTTCCAAACTATATCAGTGGTTGTCGCGTCAAGCTATATCAAGAACCTCTTACAGAGGATATGCTAAAGAGAATCAACACTGCTAAGAAGCAAAAAGAAGAGGAGTTAAGGATTAGAGAAGAAGCACAGGTTGAGGCTAGAGAAGGCATTCGAAGAAATAAGTTAAGACGCCTAGGCTTAGATGTCACTCTTGCGGCCCCAAGATACCATATGGCCATGTGTCAAACATCAGGTGCAATTGCTTCTCCAATTATTGATTGACGTCCTTTTATAACCATAGCGGTAGGACAAGGGAAGAATGTAAGGCCTGTGAGAGCACTGATAGACTCCAGTGCAGCAGCAAGTGCAGTTAGACTTTCCTACTGCCAAGATCTACAATTGAACATCAATTCCATTGAAGCCTATCTCATAGGACTCGGCGGTGTGGAAACCCCTTGTTTGGGTGAGGTAGAGCTTCCCATCTATCTTCAAGACGTTCCAATGAGAGTCAAAATGTTAGTGTGTGAAGATGCGGACCTTACAGAACCACTTGTATTGGGTCAAGACTGGAGCTATGACCATGCCGTCAACTTGAACCTCAAAAGACAAAGACTTCAAGTTTGGGAACATGATCAATGTCTTACATTAGAATTAGACCATTGCATGCTCACAAATCTAGAGGTCACACATTCTATTAGTTCTTCTGACACCAATCTTCGTAAAGAAAATGTTGTGTGTGTCAAAAATCCTACGAAGCAAAAGGACTCAATCATGGGAGCACAAGCTCAAAGGCCAGCAAACCACTCTTCTTCTTCACCGACTAATGCAAGTGTAGCTCGACCAAAGAGGCAAGCAAAAAAGTTATCTGCTATATCAACTAGACAGACATAATTAAAAGCTCAGGGCATGAAGCAGATTTGGGTACGAAAAGGAGAACAACCACTAGCCTTGCCACAACCCTTCCCAGTCAAGCAAGTCAACCATGCTAAAAGAAGCACCAAGAAACGAGGACCAGCTCAATCCTACAGTCTTCGCCAAATTTGGGTACCAAAGCAATCGAGGGAGGCCGACCATAATAACGTACAAATTTGGGTGCCAAAGAAGTTAGTTGCAGCTCAACAAGGGCAATTACAAATGTGGGTACCCAAGACACTCTTACGTGCGCAAACACCACAAATCTCCCTCACAAGCACAGTTTCCACAAAGATGCCAAGGAGAAGCAAGGGTTAACACCAAGCCCAAAGAACCCAAGCAGATGAACCCACCTCTTCGATGATCATAAAAAGGCAACCAAAAAGGGTATGGGTTTGGAAGCCAAAAGTATGAGCAGCTTCCACCAAATCAAAGAGCCAACCACGTTGGATACCAAATTTTTGACACCATTCCAGGATGAAGGGGCCCGAAGTGATCTCCACAAAGCCACATCCCATTCTCAAATGGATCCCTATAAGGAGGATTACATCATTGCAAGATTCAATCGACACCTCCAAACAAAGATCGCATCAAGTCTAGAATTAACATCAAAAAGCCTCGACCAACAACAACCATGTGCCTTTGGCATAACCTTATCTTTTGCACCATTCAGGTCATGCATTTCCAAAGTATGCATTAATCTAGGGCCACATTACATGGCCGTGCATAGACACAATTGAGGAACCCAGGCACATGCGACACATCTGACATATGTAAAATATTTTATTGACGCTAACACCTTTTTTCTTGTTTTATTCCATTGTTAAAAAAAAAAAGAAGAACATGATTGTGCGCTTGAAGAATCTCCAATGCAAACCATCCACAATGGAAGAAAAGCTGATGGTCAATCATCATGATGGAAGTACAACATGAAGAGTTAAAGATCAATGGAATTTTCACCATGGTAAGAACTGTATGCATCAACAACAACATAACCATGATAGATTAGGAAACCTCTTCGTCGGCTTACCCTTTAGCACATAGCTCAAGACCCAACTTCTTGCACCATATTTCTTCCAATGCATTTCCCAAGTATGCATGCATAGGGCTACATTACAGAGCCGTGCACAAGGCACATTCTTCTTCTAACCCATGCACTAATGCACTTACCCATTAGTCATTATGGGTCACAACTACTTGGTATGGCAACTAGGGAAGCCATCTTTGGAAGAACCAGAGGACATCACGGTGACAACAACCAGAGACGGGAAGCAATCCACCACAAGAGTTGCTCATAACCAACATTGACAACCTCCTTCGAGTACCTCACAATTTTTGAAAGCTCACAAAGACACCATCAAGCTGGAATACACGGACGAAGTCCCTACAAAGGTCGCCATGACAAAATGATGAACCAGAAAACTACCCGAGCTACAATGGGAAGATGGACCACTCCTACTGATACATGAAGGACACTACCTCTCAATGTACTACATGAAACAACCACTACAACAAGGGTCTGTCTGGGATGATAGACTCAAGAGGGGGGGGAGTGTTGAAGCTCAAGGTCAAGGACAAAGCATGGAAGCGCATCAAAGAAGTGGATACACTAGAAAGAGGAGCAAGTAGGGAGCTCCAAGAAGCACATGTCAATTTTTCAGAAAAAATCCCTACAAATATAATGACTTTCGTCACTAAAAAACCATTGTAAATACCATTTTCCATTTTTACAACTCCATTTTGTTCAAGCCGAGGAGTCCTCCAGCTTGAGGAGTATTAGAAGTATTCTCCTACCAATTTTTGTAATTTTTAGATTTTGTTTGAGTCCCCAAATAAGCCTTAGAACCTAGTTTTTAACTAGGCCGGACACTAGGTCTAGAGAGGGCCAAAACCACTCAAAAAACTATAAAAAGGGCCGAACCACCGTAATTTGAATTTGCCTGCAGATCTATTTGAATTTGCATTATAGAAAAGTACAAGCTGCCCCACCGAAAAAACTGGAGTCTTCAAGTGTCAATCATGCGTCCTACCCTGTCTTAGTTGGACTTCGTGCATGGTTAAAAAATTGAGCCATCGGTGCTCGTCTAACTCTCTGAGTGTATCCAACCGAAATGACAGTGAGTCCTCCGGTAGCAGTTTCTGAGTGATTGCTACTCGTAAACTTGGTATAACTATCTCCATTGGTGCTATTGCTTCTAAGCCATAAGCTAGTTTGAAAGGTGTCAATCCTGTTGTTACCTTGTATGTAGTCCGGTATGCCCATAATACTGCAGGTAGCAGTTGATCCCATCTTTCCGGTGCTTCCATGATCAATTTCCGAAGCATATTCAGCAGAGATTTATTTGTACTTTTGGCCAACCCGTTAGCACGGGGATAGTAAGGAGAACTAAATTTATGTGTGACCTGAAATGACTGTGTAAGTGCCTTCATTAAATTGTTTACAAAATGAGTGCCTTGATCTGAGACAAGCTCCAGTGGTAACCCAAAACGTTGAAAGACATCGGTTAGTAGACATTTTGCTACCGCAACTGCTATAGTAGACCGTAAAGCCCAGGCCTCTGCCCACCTGGTTGCATAGTCTGTACAGGTAAGTATGTAACGATTGTTACTGAAGACTGCTGGAGGTGTAATTGGACCAATAAAATCTAGACCCCACTTCTGGAAAGGTTCCAATGGTAAGATGGGTTGTAGAGGAAAAAGATGACGTTGCAAAGGCTGTCCAGATCTTTGACAAGTATCACATTGTTTGACAAATTGTGATATATCTCTGTTCATAGTTGGCCACCAGAGACCACTCTGCAAAATTTTCTGGTGAGTTAAGTCTGCTGCGAAATGGCCATCGGAAGGAATTGAGTGAGCCAAAGTAATAACTGAATTAACTTCATGCGGTGGAATACAGCGAAGTAGGATTCCGGTATGATCTACATAATATAGTTCTCCAGCAATTATCTGAAATCGACGGCTAAAGACTGCAATTTTCCTTCGTACTGCCCTAGAAGTCTGAGATGGAAGGCAACCATCAATGAGAAAGGTCAAGATCTGATCATAATATGAAAATGGGATAGGTGGGTCTGCAGAATCTTCATTAATTGGTTCTGACACATAAATCGCGGGTGTCGTGTCATCTATGCCCACCGGAGCTTCACCAGAATCTAAGCGGGATAAGAAATCTACTAAGGCATGTGAACTGCCTGGCCGGTGAATGACTTCATAGTCAAATTCCTATAAAAGTAAGACCCATCGTGCTAATCGACCACCTAGATGTTGTTGCCGAACCAGATAGACAAGTGCAACATGATCTACATGAAATATGAATTTACGGCCCAGTAAGTAATGTCTGAATTTCTTGACAGAATATACTAGCCCTAGACATTCTCTTTCTGTTACAGAGTAATTCTTCTCAGCAGGTGCTAACCTTCGACTTGCATAATACACTGGTCTGAACCATTTATCAATTTGTTGCATCAACACACTTCCTATTGCTATATCTGAAGCATCGACAAATACATGAAATGGGTGATCCCAGTCCGGCGGCTGTAATATGGGGACTTGTGTTAATAAACTCTTTAAATGATCAAATGCTATCTGGCATTCCTGGGTCCATTCAAATTGTCGAGGAGTCTTAGTGATTAGTTTGTTCAGTAGTATTGCCAGATGAGCAAGCCACCGTAAGTGCCTTCCATGCCATCTTACTTGGCCCATGAAGCGCATAACTTCCTTCGGTATAGTGGGCACCGAAGCTTCTAATACTGCCAAAATTTAATCAGGATCCACCTGTATACCTTGGGCAGATACGATGTGGCCCAGTAACTTGCGACATGAAACCGCAAACACTGATTTGTTTGGGTTCAAGCAGAGTCTATACTCTCTGCACTTTTGAAAGCAGCACCGTAAATGGAATAGGTGTGCTATCATCTTATCGAAAATTGAAAAATCATCAAGGTAAACTTGCATAAAAGAGGTGAGATAAGGAGAAAATATTTCCTGCATACATCTTTGAAATGTGCTTGGTGCGTTTCTCAATCCAAACCACATTATCGTACAAGCAAAGACACCTCAGTTGGTAATAAATGCAGTTTTTGGTATATCTTCTTCGGCCATTCTAACTTGGTTGTAGCCACTGTATCCATCTAGGAATGAATATATCTCGTGGCCTGCTACTCTATCAAGCATGGTATCCAAAAAGGGGATTGGAAAGGGATCCGGTACGGTTGCTGCGTTTAATTTCCAGTAATCTACACAGATTCACAATTGCTTGTTTTTCTTAGGGACAATAACAATCGGTGAGATCCATTCAGCATGTTCTACTGGTACGATGAATCCGACTTTCAATAATCTATCAAGTTCTACCTTTACCTGAGATGCATAATGGGGATTCACCCGGTAGCTAGGTTGCTTTATCGGTCTTGCTTCTGGTTTCAGCATGACCCTGTGCTGGTAGATGCGAGGGTCCATGTTGGAACTGAAGGACTCACCAGGCAAGGAAGCTCACGAAGGGAGTTAGAGAGAAGAGAAAGTACAAGCAGGAAGGCAGTCAACGACAATCTGGTAAGTAGGCCAATATTTTTTCAAGACAATAACGCATATAAGAGAGGTGGACACACAAGGAGGAGCAAGTAGGGAGCTCCAGGAAATGTATGTCAAAATGTTAGAAGAAATTCCTACAAAAATAGTGACTTTCATCACTAAAAACCCTTGTAAATACCATTTCACATTTTTGTAGCTCCATTTTGTGCAAGCCAAGGAGTCCTTGAGCTTGAGGAGCTTTAGAAGTATCTACCTGTCAGTATTCACATTTTTTAGACTTCGTTTGAACCTCCAAATAGGGTAGAGAACCTAATTTTTAACTAGGCTAGACACTAAGTCTGGACAAGGCCAAAACGTAGTCAAAAACTATAAATAGATCTAGAGAGCTCATTTTTGAGGTTAGCTTGTAATAGTTTTGAACTTGTATGAGCTTCTTGAAAGGAATCTAAGAACTCCATTGCTTCTTACTCTTTGTCTTGTCGTGTGTGCGCGCGTGTGTGTATATGTGTGCATGTTTGTGTGCTTCTCACTCACGCACTTGTGCCTTCACTTGCTCGAGGTCTTCATACCATCCTCACGTCTTCCCGGATTGACATTAAAGGAGGTGCTACTCATCACTGAGCTACACCAAATTTTGGCGCCGTTGCCGGGGATTGAGCTTTGAGGACGAGCGTGTGATGGTAAGACGTAGATTTGAGACGTTGGCATTGTAGGTAATTTCTTCACTCTTCTTATTTTTCTCTTTCTTACCTCACCACCATTGTCACCATCATCATCATCACCATCACCATCACCATCATCATCATCACCATCTCCCACCATCTCTATCATCGCGAAAATTTTCAGTTTTGGATTATATCACCTTCTCCACCTCATTTCCCTCATTCCACTTGTGAGAGAGAGCGAGAGAGCGATATTGTGTGCGTTGTTTTTGCTTGGTTCTTGAGCTTTCTTGCAGGTACTGGCAGCATCATCATCTCCAGCACTCCGCGCAGGTACGAAACGTCACGAAACTGTCTCTGTGTCGCAGACCTCTGTCGATCGCGATCGACAAAAAAATCGCCCATTTGGTAAAACAAAGTGCACCACCATAATCTACATGATGAGCACACTCTAAATCACTAAAAACAGTTACAAAATTCCGTGTTTCTCTGTCAATCGCGACCGACACCGTCAATCACGATCGATAGCCACGATCGACAACATCTGTCAATCGCGACCGACAGACCCTGTCAATCGCGACCGACAGACCTTGTCAATCGCGACTGACAGACCCTATCAATCGCGACCGACTGAATTTCAACCATTGATTGACTTTCTCACGTAGCCACGTGTCCATCGCAACGGACACAGCCCCGATCGACTGAATTCACGGCGAAAATCTCGGAAAAAGTGTCGATCGCGATTGACACCATTGATCGCGATTGACAGGACTCACGACCGACTCTACTGATCGCGATTGACACTGTCAATCGGGACTGACGTGTCGATCGCGATCGACAGGCCCCGACAGACACCTCTGTCAATCGCGATTGACGGACCTATCGATCGGAATTGACAGACTTTTCGGCCAAAAATTAGGGTTAACATTTCCAAGTCTTTTGGGGTAATTTTGGGCATAATTAGCAAGCCATTAGTGATTTGTGAGGTCCCTACACATGTGTTTTTGAGAAAAAGTCCTGTGATCTGTTAGCCTGTTTGAACCCTGTTTTAACACCAAAACCCTGAACTGGCATAACTTTCTCATACGAAATCCAATTACTGTGATTCTTGTTTTGTTGGAAAGCTCATGGGGAGTACAACCAAAACTTCCACTAGTTATGTGAAAATTAATATCAAGATTATTAGATAGGGTTTTTTGAAGTTGACCATACCTTGAGGTAGGAAAACTGAGGGATCCTTGGGATTGCTTTACATAAAGGCAAATGATAATTTGGTCTGAGAGTTACATGCATGAAAGTGGTCTATTGTGTCATTTGAATCTAAGTCTTGAGCTAACCGTGGGACTTTTACAGGTCCAGTAAGAGCACTTGAGGGCATTCGAGCAAGAGTAAGTGCAAGCTTGGGAACACACGTCCTAGGCACACCAGGGCAACAACACAAGGAAAGAACTCAAGGTTGGAAAATCCTCAACACCCTCTTTCAATTCATAGCTTAGGCTAAGTGGGAGAAGTGCTAGGAGTAAATCAGGGCAACGATAGGCATCAATCAAGTTGAAGACCACCTATGCACTCAAGTTCAAGATTAAATATAATCTCTTCGTGATGCGGTGACCTCAAAGGAAAGAATTTGACGTGGAACGATCAACTAATAGTGCGGAAATTAACTTAAACATTCCTGACGACGTGATTTCTGATAAGAGCATAAACACGGTAATCAACTAAAAAAGAATCAAGTAAGTGGTACGAAAGAACGCAGCAATGAGGTTGTACTTGGGAAAAATTGGGCTATTCAATTAGGCTTATGAACCTTAGATCAGGGCGACATCTAGGGAGGGATAGACAAAGTCTTAGGTCTTCAGAGGCTAGTGTCAACCACACTGCTAGGTCTTGGGCCCAGCAGTTGAGCCACCACTCATACTACCCTAGCTCTGAGACTAGTGAATCAAAGATGTCTCAAGGCATGGACAGACTTACGGGAAGCTCAGGAGTGCCATACTTGCACAGGGTAGAAGGCCCATAAAAAATGCAGTTGGAATACCTTAGGACCAACCGATTAGGTGCCAGCATCTATGAGGACGGCCTAGGAAGATCTGTAGTACAGATTAGAAATCTTGATCAATCCATTGGACTAGAGCGTCCAGCCATCAAGTTCAAAAATGGAGCATACTTAGACAAGGAAGGGACAATATATGTAGTCACCAGTCATCCAGATAGGATTGATGAATTTGGGAATGTAGTCCCAGAAACGGACTTAGATGACCTAGAGCAGGAAAACATGGGCGACGAACATAGGACCCCCCGAGGAAAATCTGTTCTCACTAGGATTATCAGACCAGACTGGGTTCGCCAGGACAACAAGAGTATAGATATCTCCTTATGAATCGAGAAACTGACGAAGCCTTTTGGAGGTATAGATCTGATCGACCAATTGATATAGGAACAATCATGATCTATGAGTTTAAGGATCCTGATAGCCTAGGCAAAGTGACCTACTTAGATCACGCTTCAGAGAGGATCTTTGTGGTGACAGAAAATGATAGGCATGCTTACACTTGGAAAGGTGAATTTATTTTCCCCGAACCAAGATCGAATGTGTCCTATGGTCATCATGGAGAGGGAACGTCTCAAGCTCATGGAATTCAAAGAGAAAGAAGTAGAGATAGACCGGAGGTAAGCTTTGCCAACCCAGGGAGCGGAGAAAGAACGAGGGTGGAAACAAATAGAGTAGAACCTGAGGTACTTAGAACTCACAGGAATCAAAGAAATACGGATGAGTTCCCTCTACCACGACCTAGAGAATACACCAAGATTTTGAGACCAACTCAGTTAGTCAAGTCCATGAAAAATTACTTCGATGGCACAGGAGACCCATACGATCATGTGGCAGAATTTAGGCAAGTCTTGAGAGCAGAACAAGTGGAGGACCTGTTCACACACTATAATGCCTTTGGTCTAACCCTCAGGAACACAGCCCTTACGTGGTTCCAACCATTGAATGAGAGACAGTTCAGGAGCATAGACCAACTCCTAGAGGCTTTCATTATTGAATTCTCTAAGAGTGGCATAAGACATAATACCTCCTCATTGATTCACAGTTTCAAGCAGACCCCTCAAGAGACCGTGAGACTTGCAGGAAGAAGATTTAGGCAATATCTTGAAAGATGCCCTGTTTCACAGCTCCCCACACCAGCTAAGCAAGTGGCTTTATTCGTGGATGGATTGCTAAGCACAAAGTTGAGATCCTATGTGTACTTGAAGGACCCTAGGACCATAGAAGAGTGTGTACGCATGTGCATCGACATTGAGGATAACCTAGGGGAGGAGTTAGAGCTTTCCAAGATATACAAAGATTCAGATAGTGCCTCTAGCCTCTCTTCCCCGCAATCCACATCAATTGAGGAACTCGCTAAGAAAGTGGCACAAAAACCCCAAGTAAACCCTAGTAGCCAGTACTACACCATAGAACGAAGATACACAAATCACTCAGCACAAGACTGCCCATACAATAAGTAAGCGGTTAGGCAAACCTATCCTCAACCATACCCTCAACAAGGCAGATACCAGAATCCATACCCACCACAACAGTATACCAGGCCTCAGCAAAATTACCAACCGCAATATCAGGCCCAACTGAGACCCCAGCTAGTGCTGGCACAACAACCACCTGCTCCTACTAATGTGATCCTAGTTAAATATGCAGCTGCAGAAGAGAACCTGAATAGAGCTATAGTCCCTGTAACACCATTGCTTTTTGAAAGTGACCCGAGTGACCATAGTTTTGATTCGACACATGTTGATAGCCCCCAGGCCTAATAAATGCAGTCTCCTGAACATGGCGAGTCCTACTATAGTGAAGAGTCAAATGAACCTAGTTGGGAGCCTGATTACACAAACGTCATGTATGCAAACCCCAACCCTCGACCTCAACTTAGGCAAGTAAGACCCCCATTCCCTAGAGGACCGTGCTATAGATGTCAGGGAGATCACCTCATTCGTGATTGCCCCTTACCTCCACCTACACAACCCCAGTCAATGACAATTCAAGGTTTTTGCCAAGATTGTGGAAAGGAGCATCTCTTACGAGATTGTCCAAAGAACCCCAATAACATGCCAAAAATCACTCCTATCAATGTTATTGGGTTAGTAGCAGACTCTACAGGAAGTGTGACGTCCACCGCACCAGTACAGGTAGTCACTAGAGCTCAGGCATTGCAGCAAAACCAAGGGGTAGGCCAAGAAAAGAGGCCAGATGTTAGTGAAACAAAGAGCATAACCAAGAAAAGGACTAGAGCTTGGAGATATAGTCGTGAAAGAATGAAAAGACAATGGGCAAATAAGATGAGTGAACTCGAAGGAAGCCTCAAAGAAACAAAGGCCAGGATAACGGAACTCACATCTCAAACTCCCTCTCACACTACCCCACCACCACCATTACCATCTCCATCCGACCCGCCATCTTCCAACCCGCCTCACCTAATCCCACCACCCCCTAGAGTAGGATCACTCCTAGCAGATCCCACTCCCGAGGACCTAAACATGATGCTTAAAGCATATCAGGCCATAATTCAAGATGTGCCAAATGTAACTGATCATGAAAAATGCTACCCCAGAGCAGTGTGAAGAGATGGATAAGTATGTGTTTGAAGATGAAGAGGTGTTGCAAAATCCTTGATCTACACCAGCCAAATGAACTTCAGGAGTAGATGGTGGGCCCTTTTAGCTTGCCAATGGATGTATTAGACACCCTATGTACCTTGGAAGATCACTCTCAAAAAGATATATCAAAACAGATAAGTTGGAGTTAGCTCAAAGAAGAAAACTTGCTATTCTTGGTTCATACACCTGTCCAGTGTTTTACATAATTCTCTGAGCACATCAGCAAATAGCTTAATTCCTCTTGGGAAAGTCTAGGTAACTTAAAGAGCTAACTTTCAAGAGTAATCTCATCAAAAATAATAAACCACACACTGAGAATGAGTTTTAACAAGTGATGACATCATCCCGATTTTCACGGGCTGCTACAAAAATAGACCAGTGAGCAGAAAAATCACTATAACTCAAAATTTAGAAATTCAATGATTATGCACATTTTTATGGTTATACTAGACAGTAAGCTGTATCCAACAAGCTTTAAATCCCTGAATTTGGATAAGTAAGCACTGAGCAATGGCTCTGACAAGATGAGTGAAAAAGTCAGGTACCTGACAGAGAGGTGAAGATGAACAGACCCTGTTGACTTCAAATGAACATAACTGAAGATTGCAACATCCAAATAACATGAAAATTTATGATCATATACTAAACTTATAGAGCTAACTTTACCAAGTTAAGTTACTGAAAATGATGCACCAAGCGCAGAGAAAACATCTCTGCAAGCTGACTGGGAAAACTGAGAGTAATGGCAGTGAGTAGTACACTTCACAAGAACATGGAAAGATGAAACCAAATAATCATGAAAATGAAAGTATATTTCTTGTACAATACAACGACTTACTGATACATATGTGTGCCTTGTAATCACACTTTGATATGGCATAAAGCTCAGCTCTTGGAGGGCTTCACCTAGGTCTCTCTAACCACGACTAAAACTGCCATCTATTTATAGTTGAGTTTGGGAGGCTAACTTCCCTCAATCACTCTCCAATCAATCAATGATTGATTTGATTCTCTACCTACCACAAATCACAAATTCGTGGCTCCTCTTTCCATTCTTGATCAAGTGGACTCAACCACTTAAGATTCTTTTACTTTTACATTAAGTAAACTCTTCAAAAGTTACAAGAGGTAGTTCACAAGTGAACTTTACATAGTCTTCTTTTTAAAGCTTCTTCTAAGACTTTGTGGGACTCAAGCGAATACTTAGGCTTGTCATAGACTTGCTCCAACAGCTCCCCCTCAATCCAAGTATGCTTGAGGTCTTCAATCTTCCAAGATTACCTGCAAACCAATCATAGCCTTGAATTTGCAAATCTTTGTACCATCCAATGCTTTGGTTAGAATATCTGCACATTGTTGATGAGTGGACACATATGATATTTGAATCTCTTTTCTTAGAACCTTCTCTCGTACATAGTGATAATGAACTTCAATATGTTTAGTCCTTGCATGAAAAATAGGATTAGCAGCCAAATGAATAGAACTCATATTGTCACAAAAAATAGTTGGAGTTCCAAACTCCAATCCAAGATCTTTGAATAATGTCTTCATCCACATAGCTTCTTGTGTAGCTATGGCAAGACCTCTATATTCAGCTTCAGTAGAAGAGAGAGCAACTGTGGGTTGCTTCTTGGATAACCATGAAATAAGCTTTGAACCTGCAAAGGTAAGATAACCTGAAGTGCTCCTTCTATCTTCCTTGGAGCCAGCCCAATCTGCATCAGAAAATAGCTTCAAACCTAAATCAGATACATAAGGATAATAAAGTCCTTCATTGATGGTTCCTTTGAGATACTTGATAATCCTTTTGGCAGCATCCATATGTGGTTTCCTTGGTGTGTGCATAAATTGACTTAGCACACTCACACTGTAACATATATCTACTCTTGTCAATGTGGCATAGTTGAGACTACCCACTAGACTTTGATATGATGTGATGTCCTCTATGAGTTCACCTTCATGTGAGCTCAGTTTGTGATTGACCTCCATTGGAGTACCTGCAATCTTACAATCTTGCATCTTGAATTTTGCCAACATGTCTTTAATGTACTTTCTTTGAGTGAGAAACAAACTATGATCTTTGTAGACAACTTCCAAACCTAGGAAGTAGGTAAGTGAACCCAAATCACTTATCTTGAACTCTTCTCTCATCTGATCTTTGATCTTCTTCATACCATCTGCATCATTTCCTGTCAATATAATATCATCTACATATACACATAGGTAGATGACCTCGGAATTACTCTTTTTAATAAAGAGTGAAGGATCTGCCTTGCTTGGTTGAAAGCCTTTGTCCTGCAAGAATGAAACAAGCCTGAAATTCCAAGCCCTTGGAGCTTGCTTGAGACCATACAATGCTTTGTTAAGTTTACACACATAATCAGGATAAACTTGATTCTCAAAACCAGGTGGTTGTGCCATATATACCTCTTCTGTTATCCAACCATTCAAGAATGCATTCTTTACATCTAGTTGAAGTATCTTCCAATTCTTGGAAGAGGCAATACTAAGCAAAACCCTAATAGTAGGCATCTTTGCCATAGGAGAGAAAGTCTCCTCATATTCAATTCCCTGAGTTTGTGCAAAGCCTTTTGCCACAAGCCTTGCCTTATACCTGTTAATTGAACCATCATAATTCTTCTTGAGTTTATAGACCCATCTTGAGCCTATTACCTTCATGGATGAAGTCTTGGGCACCAAATCCCAAGTGTTGTTTTCCTCAAGTGCTTCAATCTGTTCCTTCATTGCATGCTTCCATTCTGTTTTTGCTTTGGCCTCTTCAAATGATGATGGCTCCTCTTGGTTTATGTCCTGTGCTATGTAGATAGAATGTTTAGTTACTAATGAGGTGTCAAACGCATACCTTTCTGGTTTTTTCTTTTCCCTCATAGATCTTCTTAGGCCATGATGTGATGATTCTACCTCATGTCCAAGTTCCTGCAATTTTGCTTTACCTTTAGACTTCCATGCTTTGATCTTTTCCATGTGAGATTCTTCATCATCCTCTAAGGTTTCTTGTTCTTCAATCTTTGATTGTTCTCTACCAAGCTTTGGAAAATCTTCTTCAAGATCATATGGTAAATTGATCTTCCTGCATGAATCTTCATACCATGAATTGTTCTCATCAAAAACTACATCTCTGCTTACCAAGAATCCTTTGTTGGTAGGGTTGTATAACCTGTAGCCCTTTTGATTGTTGTCATATCCAATAAATACACACCTTTCTGCCTTTGGATCCATCTTGCCTCTAACCTGTGAAGGAACATGAGCAAAAGCAATACATCCAAAAATTTTACAATGATATAAGCTTGGTCTTCTTCCATTCCAAGCCTCATATGGAGTCATCCCATCAAGGGATTTTGAAGGCAACCTGTTAATCAAGTAAGTGGACGTAGATACAGCCTCAGCCCATAAGTAATTAGGTAAATGCTTTTCATTTAACATAGACCTTGTAGCTTCAACAATTGTCCTATTCCTCCTTTCTGCCACTCCATTTTGCTCAAGAGTGTACCTTGTAGTTACCTCTCTTTTGATTCCTCTTCCTTGAAGAAAAGAATCAAACTCATGGGAGAAATATTCTCCCCCTCCATCTGACCTTAGCCTTTTTAGTGATTTACCTGTTTGATTCTCCACAAGAGCCAAATATCTTTTGAAACATGAAAAAACTTCATCTTTGTGTTTCATAAAGAATAGGATAGTCCATCTGCTGCAATCATCAATAAAGGAAACATAATACCTTGATCCAGATATTGAAGCTTCCTTGCTAGGTCCCCATACATCTGTATGAACCAACTCCAAGAGATCTCCATGCATATAACCTTTCTTCATGAATGGTAACCTGTGAGACTTTCCAAATTGACATGCACTAAACTTATAAATCATATGTTGTTTTGACAAATTAGGAAGTCCAAGTACACTTTGGTCCTTGCAGATTTGCTTTAATGACCTTTCACCAATATGTGCTAACCTTTTGTGCCATACTTCCAATTCTGTGAGTGTCTGACTACCATAATTAAAGAGAGCAATGTTTCTAGTGTCCTGTAATTCAAATGTGAACAATCTACCTGTCTTTTCACCTTTTGCAATTCTTCTGAATCCTTGACTTGGATCTTCAACAAATGCTCCTGCTTTTGTGAACCTGACTTGCAACCCTTTCTCTACTATCTGCCCAACACTTATCAAATTCTTTGTAATGGTAGGGACATAGAGTACCTTACTGAGTAGGTTGATGTTTCCATCGAGTGCTTTGACATTGCCTATTTTCTCCACAGGATGTTTTGTATCATCTCCTGTTTGTACCTCATGCTTATTCCTTGGATCTTTTAAATCTGATAGGAGTGCCACATTTCCTGCCACATGATTTGAACAACCTGAATCTATGTAGAAAACATGCTCATCAGATTTACCTTGTGGCATAGCCATGTTCATGATCAATAATGAATCCTCTTTGTTTGAGTCTTCTGTGTAGTTATTGTAGTCTCTCCTTCCTTTGTAGCCTCCTTGATAGTTTGAATGACTGTAGTTGTTGTAGTTGCCATGGTAGTTGTTGAACCTTCCTCTTGAGTAGCCATAACTTCCTCTATTGTATCCTCTGCCTCTTTGATTCCTGGAATTCCTAAAGCAATTTTCAGCTGTATGATTAGTTAATCCACAAATAGAACATGAGTTGGAGTCTTGGGATCTCCCCCTGCCTTGTCTACCTCCTCTTCCTCTACCTTTGCCATGTCTTCCTCTACCTGCATAGTTAGCTTGATATGTACCTGCTTCATCATCCACTTTCTTTGCCTTTCCTTTGTTATCTTTAGACTTGCTTTTATCCGTGTATAAAGCTGAAGATTGATTACCTTTAGAGCTTTCTCCATTTTTGATAAGCTTTGCCTCTTGAGTAAGTAGTTTTCCAATGAGTGTGTTGAAATCAGGTACATGCATGTCCATGTACAAATCCATAGCTGTGGTGAATGCTTCCCACTTGTCATCTGCCTTCAAGCCATTGATGACCTGCCTTACAATTTGCTCTTCATCTATTACCTCTCCAATGCTTCCCAACTGATCCGCTATGTCCTTGAGCTTTGTGACAAAATCAGTCACATTTTGTTTGGGAGCCTTCTTGAGAGTTGTGAAATCGAGCCATAGTTGATGCTTCCTAGCTTTAGTACTTGAAGAAAAGAAAGCTTCAAGTGCATCCCACACTTTCTGAGATGTCTTACAACTTCTAATGTGAGGCAAAAAAAAATCTGAGATAGAGTTGAGGAGATAAGACCTTGCAAGTGCATCCTTGGAGCACCATGTGCTCAATCTTTCTTGCTCTTCTTCTGTTGGTTGACTTTTGTTCCTGAAACTTGGCATAACTTCATCTCCAACCACATAACCATATAAACTTCTACCTTGGAGATAAGCTTCCATCCTTAATGACCAAGCTGAGTAGTTACCTCTGTCCAATTTGTCAATTGATGAAGGAAATCCATCTGCCATGTTGTCCAACCTTGCTCTGATACCACTGTGAAGAGATGGATAAGTATGTGTTTGAAGATGAAGAGGTGTTGCAAAATCCTTGATCTACACCAGCCAAATGAACTCCAGGAGTAGATGGTGGGCCCTTTTAGCTTGCCAATGGATGTATTAGACACCCTATGTACCTTGGAAGATCACTCTCAAAAAGATAGATCAAAACAGATAAGTTGGAGTTAGCTCAGAGAAGAAAACTTGCCATTCTTGGTTCATACACCTGTCCAGTGTTTTACGTAATTCTCTGAGCACAGCAGCAATTAGCTTAATTCCTCTTAGGAAAGTCTAGGTAGCTTAAAGAGATAACTTTCAAGACTAATCTCATCAAAAATAATAAACCACACGCTGAGAATGAGTTTTAACAAGTGATGACATCATCCCGATTTTCACGGGCTGCTACAGAAATAGACCAGTGAGCAGCAAAATCACCATAACTCACACTATAGAAATCTAATGATTATGCAAATTTTTATGGTTATACTAGACAGTAAGCTGAATCCAACAAGCTTTAAATCACTGAATTTGGATAAGTAACCACTGAGAAATGGCTCTGACAAGATGAGTGAAAAAGTCGGGTACCTGACAGAGAGGTGAAGATGAATAGACCCTGTTGACTTCAAATGAACATAACTGAAGATTGCAACATCCAAATGACATGAACATTTATGAGAATATAGTAGACTTGCAGAGTTAACTTTACCAAGTTAAATTACTAAACATGATGCACCAAGCTCAGAGAAAACATCTCTGCAAGCTGACTGAGAAAACTGAGAGTAATGGCAGTGAGTAGTACACTTCACAAGAACATGGAAAGATGAAACCAAATAATCATGAAAATGAAAGTATATTTCTTGTACAATACAATGACTTACTGATACATATGTGTGCCTTGTAATCACACCTTGATATGGCATAAAGCTCAGCTCTTGGAGGGCTTCACATAGGTCTCTCTAACCACGACTAAAACTGTCATCTATTTATAGTTGAGTTTGGGAGGCTAACTTCCCTCGATCACTCTCCAATCAATCAATGATTGATTTGATTCTCTACCTACCACAAATCACGAATTCGTGGCTCCTCTTTCCATTCTTGATCAAGTGGACTCAACCACTTAAGATTCTTTTACTTTTACATTAAGTAAACTCTTCAAAAGTTACAAGAGGTAGTTCACAAGTGAACTTTACATAGTCTTCTTTTTAAAGCTTCTTCTAAGACTTTGTGGGACTCAAGCCAATACTTAGGCTTGTCATAGACTTGCTCCAACAAGCAGAACTAGAGCTAGAATGAACCAAAATTTGTGCCAAAATGGTGGAATTGGCTCAGACCATGTTTGAAGCTAGTCGCCTATTTAACATCTCTAGTTTGGCGAAGACAGAGTTGCACTTTGAAGGACTGTTAGAAAGAATAGAGAGGCTAATTGCACAATCAGAAAAGGAACCCGACTCTCAACATAAGGACAAGGCAAGAGAAAGAGCAGGTCTTCCTGCCCAGGAAGCTTATGTGCTTGAAGCCTATGTGCCTAACTCTACGGAGCCGGACACATCTTCTTCTATGAATCGATTCACACCAGAATTCCTACGAGAGATTCAAGAAGACAAATGGGCTAAAGAAAGCGAAGTCCCTCCTCCCATTGAACTTGTGGATGATGCACATGACCAATTCCCACAGGACATCCCATCCATTTATGAGGAGCAGGAGAGCGCACCCACTCTCAGGAAAGATTAGACTTTGAGTCTAACTCTTTACAAGAATTACCCCACTTCACGGGTCCATGGGAAGCTAAGTCTACTTGTATGAGAGCCCCTATGGTCATGGTACGAAATGAGGACTCAGTCATACCCAGGAACACAAAGGTAGTGAAAAACACGAAAGTACAGTGCAACCTCACCTTAGAGGAGCTACTCAGAGTACGGCCAGAGCTATGGAAACATGTAGCCAAACAAGTACCTGAGATAGCAAAACCTCGTTCCCAGGTAGGATCCCAGAGAACAATGCCAGAAATACCATTGGACAAGATAGGAGACATGAGTGAGGGCGAAGAGGGAAACACATATCTTCCTATCACCCATCAAGGACCACCAAGGCCATTCTAGACTCAGGTGCAGGTGTTGCAATTGCTACCACTTCCCTATGGAAGCGTTGGGGCAAGTCAGCACTCAGGCCCATGAGGATGAAAATGCAGATGGCTGATGGCCACATAGAAAGACCCTTAGGGCTGTTAGAAGGAATAACTCTCACCACATGTGGCATTGAGTTCGAGCATACATTTGCTATCTGTGATTTCAGCAAGAATCATGCCTATGAGATGATTTTGGGAAGACCATTTATGCGACAGTTGCAAGTGGTCCAGGATTGGGGAACCAATTCCTTGTACCTGCAACACTTAGGTGTTACGACCAAAGAGAACCTCAAAGATTACTCTCATAGAGACGTCCCTCCTATCCAATGGAACCCCATCCATAGAGCCAAAGATGATACGGAATCGGTGCATTCCATAGGATCAGGATCCTCATGGATGCATGAAGACACTCAGTTATGGATGTGCAAAGTGGGAGTAGAACAGGAGAAAAGAGAAAAGGCCAGAGAAATAGGTGCAACCGAAACACATAGATCCATTCAAGACCCCGCCTATGCACCGGTAGTATTTCCTGACGAAGAATTTGAACCCCACGGCTTGGGAGAAATCTTAGCAACAATGGATGTAGCCATCAATGAAGAACAATGGACACCTCACTGTGATGAAGATGGCTATGACATTTCAGTCTTCTCCATAGAGCCGATCATGGGAGAGGCAGTGTTAGAAGAGTGCGAACCTAGCCTTGATGCATTTGAAGATGTGAGTGACTCCGATCTAGAGTCATCATTATGGACCCACCTTTTGCATCACATGAAGAATACTTCTATGAAGTAGAATTTCAACCTCAAAGGCACGGAGAGCTTACAAATGATGTAAGGCTAGCCACGCATGTAACTCCTAAGGAAGAAGGAAAGAAAAGAAAGAAGAGAGAAGTCACACAAGAAGAGGAAGAATCTCTGTTTGAGGTCCCGGAAAATTTTAAGAAGTATGAGATAGATGACAGGAGAGTTATGATCAGAATGCCTAAACGAGAGGCGCAATCAGGGGAGGCCTATGATAACAAAGAAACCACCAAGAAAATAGTGATAGCGGTGGAAGAAGGAGAAGAAAGATGCACGTACATAGGCCATGACCTGACAGAAGAGGAAGAACAAGAGCTAATAGCGTTGCTAAGAGAATACAGAGATGTATTTGCTTGGAGTTACAAGGTTTGAAAGGCGTAGACCCTGACATATGCTCACACACTATCCCCATGACCTTAGATGTCAAACCCTCTAAGCAAAAGACATATACATATAATGATAATTATGCTGCCAAGATCAAAGAAGAGATAGATAGGCTGGTTGAAGTTGGATTTATCTATGAAATTGAGCACACTAAGTGGGTATCCCCCATTGTAGTGGTGCCCAAGAAAAACAGAAAGCTGCGTGTGTGCATTAACTTGAAGAAGGTTAATGCAGCCACAATTCGAGATAACTATGCGCTTCCTATCACAGAGCATCTCTTAGAAAGAGTAGCAGGCAAGGAAGTGTACAACTTTCTCGATGGATTTTCAGGCTACAATCAAGTAGCCATAGCTCCAAAAGATCAGCATAAGATGGCATTTGCCATTGAATGGGGCATATTTGCCTTTAGAGTAATGCCATTTGGGCTTACCAATGCACCAGCTACCTTCCAGAGGCTGATGTGCCATGTATTTGAAGAGTTCCTGAGGAAGAACTTAGAAGTCTATGTTGATGATCTTTGTGCTCATTCCAACATTAGACAAACCCATATTCCTGAACTCAGACAAATCTTTGACAAATGTAAGGAGTATCAAGTCTGCTTGAACCCAGAGAAGTGTGTTTTCATGGTCAGGCAAGGCAAGATTCTAGGACACATAGTGTCAAAGAATGGCATGTCCACCGATGAAGAGAAAGTAAGAGCCATAGCCGAGTTACCTAGGCCAAGGAACGTCAAGGAAGTACAGGCTTTCATGGGGCATTGTGGTTACTATCGCTGGTTCATTCACATGTATGCGGTCATTGCAAAGCCCATGTATGGACTTTTGACTAACTTTGAGTGGACTGATGAGTGTGAAAATTCCTTCAATGAACTTAAACGGCAATTATGTTCAGCACCAATCTTGACCACTCCAGATTGGAATAAGCCTTTCCATGTTCATGTTGATGCATCCAATTATGCTATTGGATGTGTGCTTGCACAACCTACTGGTGAAGGTAATATGGATCTTCCAATTGCCTATGCGAGTAGACAGTTGAACGCAGCTGAGCAAAATTATACCACCACCGAACGAGAAGGACTAGGCATGGTATATGTGGTTAAAAAGTTTAGAAATTATTTGCTTGCCAATAAGTTTAAATTTTTTACTGATCACCAAGCTCTACTGTACCTGGTAAACAAGCCGTGTAATATAGGCAGATTAGTAAGATGGTTTCTCTTACTAATGGAATATGACTTTGAGGTAATGGTAAGGAAAGGGAAGACTCATTTGAGAGCAGATCATCTCTCTGGGCTCACATCGGGAGAAGCCCCACAAGGAGTATCAGATGATCTTCCTGATGCTTACTTGTTTAATTTGGAAGTGGTGCCGCAATGGGCTAAGCCATTAGTGTCAGTATTGACATACGGGCCTAACCACCCAGTAATAGCCACATAGGATAGGGAGGTAGTAAAAGCCCAGAAGTACCACATCATGGTTGGAAGTATGTACAAGCACATAGATCAAGGGATATTGGCTTGTTGTGTAGAAGAGGACGAGTACACTAAATGGTTGCAATTAGCACATGTAGGTGCATTAGAGCAACACTACTCAAAACAATGAACCTTACAGACACTAAGGAGACTCGGAGTGCATTGGCCGACTATGGAGGCTGATGTCCAGAAGTTGTGCAAGGAATGCCCAATCTGTTGCACTAAACCACCTGTGGAACATGCCACTCTTTATCAAGTGTCCATAGTGCCAGATTGGAGTGAACCACTAGTATCCTTCCTGAGGATGAAAACATTCCCCCCAGACATGACTCTGGCTAGGAAAAGGAGTTTAGAACAAGAAGCCCATGATTACTCACTCATTGGTGATAATCTATACAAGCGTGGTAAGGATGGTTACCTGAGACTATGTGTCCATGAGAGTGAATATCTCAAGATCGTGGAGTCTGCTCACCAAGGTGTAGCAGGAGGACACTTTGGACCGGATCGGGTGATAAAGGCAATACTATTTGCAGGCTTCTGGTGGCCAACCTTTCATATGGATGCACATACCTATGTGAAACGGTGTGATGTTTGTCAGAGAACTCAGTATCCTATACGCAAAGATGAGATGCCACTGAAACCTATGATGGGTGGACGTGCATTCTCTAAGTGGGGAATAGACTTTGTAGGTCCTATTAATCCCCCAACTAAGGGTTCACATGTTGAATACATCATTGTTGCCACAGACTATCTAACGAAATGGGTAGAGGTAAAAGCTACAACGAAGAACGATGCTCATACAACAGCTAAGTTCTTATTTGAGAATGTGTTCACCAAATACGGGTTACCTATAGAGCTAGTCAGTGACAGAGGCACTCACTTCTTGAATGAAGTGATTGAAAATCTGCTTCAAGAATTCTTGGTAGTTCATAAGAAGTCTGCCCCCTACCACCCACAAGCTAATGGGCAAGCCGAAAGCACAAACAAGATTCTGTGCAATGTGTTGACCAAATTAGTGAATAATAAACGCTTTGATTGGGACAAACAGCTACACCATGCTGTTTGGGCATACCGAGTCACCTACAAAACAATACTCCAAGCCACCCCCTTTCAGATGGTATTTGGCCAAAACGTTGTGCTACCGTTGGACTTCT
The DNA here is from genome assembly GCA_020310875.1 of Ceratopteris richardii. Taxonomy (NCBI): domain Eukaryota; kingdom Viridiplantae; phylum Streptophyta; class Polypodiopsida; order Polypodiales; family Pteridaceae; genus Ceratopteris; species Ceratopteris richardii. Next base: position 10,731,542 of record CM035427.1, read on the forward strand.
TAATACCTACATTGAAAGTAGCACAAGAGCACGAATGGACAGGTCATGAAGTCTCCTCTAGACTTTTTGACCTTGAACGATTAGGAGAAACCAGACTGAGGGCGGCTGTAGGGATATTTGCAGCTAAGAAACGACAGAAGGCATACTTTGATGCCCACATTAAGGATAAAAGTTTGAAGGCAAGCGACCTAGTGCTAGTCTACACTTTGAAACAACAGGCAAGGAAAGTGGAGAAAAGAGGCTACGGACCCATGATCATTAATAGAATCTCAGCAAGTGGAGCAGTGCAACTAGCCACACTAGAAGGCGATGTTCTTCCAAGCTACATAAGCGGATGCAGGGTCAAGTTGTATCAGAAACCTCTCACAGAGGAAATGCTAAGTCGACTCAATACTGCTAAGAAATGCAAAGAAGAAGAAAAGAGAATTCGAGAAGAAGCCCAAGCAGAAGCTTTAGAGCGCATACGGAGAATGAAACTAAGAAGACATGGCAGATAGCAACCTAGGCCAGATACATATGCAAAACAAGGATATCACGTGGCTATGTGTGAAGTTTCAGGTATCAGCTCTCATAGGATAATTGATCGACGTCCTTTTATAACCTTAGATATAGGAAGAGGAAAAGATGCAAGGATTGTAAGAGCCTTGATCGACTCGGGTGCAGCCACTAGTGCCGTCGAATTGTCTTACTGTCAAGAATTGAAATTAACTGTCAATCCTATAGAAGCATATCTCATAGGATTGGGAGGTGTGGAAACCCCTTGCATGGGCGAAGTGGATCTTCCCATCTCCATTCAAGACGAAGTAATGACAGTCAAAGTACTAGTGTGTCAAGATGAGGACCTCACGGAGCCTCTTGTCTTGGGTCAGGACTGGATCTATGATCATGCAGTCAACCTCAACCTAAGAAGTGGACTTCTTCAGGTATGGGTAAATCATAGCCGAATTACAGTTGAATTGGAAAATGAGGCACTCAAGGAACTAGGCAAGGCACAAACTCGTGGTCCTTCCAGGGGCGCACATGAAGTTGACAGTGCTATTCTTGTCTGAAACTGTATGATGCAGAAAGAGGCTTGTCTCAACAACGGAGTCAAGGAGAGGACGGCACTCCCTTCTTTCCCAAAAGCCAGAAGGATGTAGCAACCAAGGGCCGTTCAAGTACAGAAGGAGCAGAGTACTACCTATACTGGAGGCCAAAAAAAGGAGCAAAGCAGATTGTTTCAACCATTGAAACAAATATGGAGGCGGAAAGGCAAACATCCTGTTGCGATCAGGCCAGCCCCACGGCCAAAACCTCTTATTAGTAATCAACAACACAACACTAATAAGAAGTCTTTCATAAAGTCTTCTGCGAAAGTAAAGTCTATTTGGATACCCAAGAAGTCGAGGAAGGCCAGCCCACAATCACGACAAATCTGGGTGCCTAAGGCTTGCTTACGGGCTCAAATAGCTACACCAAGGCCACACACTGTGCAACATGTTTCACTCACTCGAACATCTGAGGCCGAGTCTTACACATCACGCACGGACGCAGACTCTTCCATGCGCAAAAGTAGAATCACTCGTAAATGGATCCCTAAAAAGCCCCATTGCCAATCAGATGCCCCTATCACACTCTCCACAGTCTCCACAAAGTCAAGATCAAAACCTATCCATTGCATTTGGCAACCTAAAACTTGTAATAAACCCCCGGACCCTAGTTGTAAATCCATGTCCACCTACTAACTACGTCACTCTCACACTACATCATTCCACTTAGTTCTTAGGTCTACCCAATTCCTAACTACACACACAAGCACCGAGCACTTAATAACCACCTAATCTCTCTCGAACCTCATGTTAATGTTGTAATGGGGACAAAAACGGTTCTATCTTGTCCTTTACAATGTTAACACATGTTTCTATATTCTCACAGAATCAGGAGGCAAGAAGTAATATGGCGGATATGGCAGGAACTAGCTCCCACGCAGGCACCAGCCCCCAAGTCGTGGACATTGAAAGTCTTCCCGTTGAGGAGGAATTGAAGGAATGCCCACTGGCATTGAGGGCATTACATGCCATACCGGTTCAGAACCCTCCACAGGGGCACACAATGCCAGTCAGCAAAAACTCTCATTGGTTCAGTGATGTGGCAGGACCCCTAGGTGAAGGCACTTATATGTGGGAGGCTGAGATAGAATTCAATGGGCGCTGGGGCAGGTATCACTTTTTCACCAGGGAATTTGAGAGACTGCAGAATAATGAAGGACTGAAACCTATATGGAAGAAGGCAGGACTCTACGAGTACTTCAAATTCCAATTGCCAAAGCCGGATTTTCTAAGATGCTCTTATTTGATTAGCACCCTTACTCCGAGCAAAGACAAAAAGGGATACAGCTCCTTTGTCCTCCCATCTCTCACAAGGGGCAATGAGCTCAAGCGTTTCTGATTAACTATCAACTTGGTAAGGGAAGCTCTGGACATGAAAGGTATGCACATTCCTACGGAGAAAGAGACTATGGTCCCCGACAATATGAAGAACAGGAATCTGACAAAGTTAAAGGACATGGTGGCAATGATGCCTACTATCGCCATTCATTTGCGAATGGTCATGCAGCACTTTGCATTTCCCGCCCAAGAGAGGTTCACAATGCCACCTAAAAAGATATGCTTTAGTCTATACTTGGCTGATGCCTTTGATTTGACAATCAACATGCCGCACTGGATTATCGACCAAATCCACTTGGCTCATCAAAGGTGGTATAAACACAAAAGTCTGTACTGTACGGATGCTATGCTCTGACCAAGATTCTGTATAGATGTCTCGCGTATGATGTACCAGTGCAAAGGGCACTCATTTGGACCAGGGTACAAGAGTTTGAGCGCAGATTATCCTCCGTAGGGCTGCCATCCAAAAAAATGAGAGGCGTTGTTCAAATGCCCTGTGCACAAGTCCGCGGTGCAACATTGACTCCAGAGACCACTCCACGACTTCCACGGCGAGTACAACCCTTCACTATCAAATTACCAAGACACAACACTGATGGACATAATCTCGTGTTCCCACCCGTGCCAACCGACCTAGAGTTTCCTCACGGATTCACTTTAGAAGACCTAACTGATGAGGAGGTGGCTAGAATCATCGACGATGTTAATGTAGAAGTCGAGGCAGAATAGGCTAGTGGGCAACAAACAACTACAGACCAACCCCATCCCAGACAACCAAATATCGTCGATGTGGAGGGTGAAGAAGAAGAAGAACAAGAGGAGGAACACGATGAGCAATCAAATGAAGAAGAGCAGGAATATGATCAAGAAGCTCTACAGGTACTTGAAGGGGCCCCAGCTTATACGAAAGCATTGAAAAAGCTCTATGACACCATGAACAGAGTTCAAGAGCAACATAGACTGTCCCTTGCAGCAGGCAAGGCCCTCATGAATCAGATCCTTGAGGAGGAAGGAGTAGACGAACAATACCGTGCCACCCTTGACATGATACTTGAGGCATTAGGCATACCTGAAACGGTGCATACCGCCCTTGCACAAGCACGAAGAACGGAGCGAAGATATGTGAGATGCCCCCCTCGATCAGGAAAGCAGATGAATGTACTAGTATCAGAACCACAAGGCACATCCACAAACACGGGCACCGCACACACTGTCCACGATACTGAGGAAACCCATGTATCAAGTGAACCTACGTCACCCCCTTTGCCACCCCTGCCTCCAACTCCACCACATTCACCTCCCACAACCAGTGTAACCACTACCGTCACGGCCTCTGAGTCCACTACCCATACCGAAGCACAGACCGTCACACAACCCACACACCCTATCTCCACTTCTTTTGTCTATACGGCCACTGAAACAATAGTTCTAACCGCTGCCACAGAAAATCTCAACCCCCGATCACACTTCCTGGTAGTTCGTATTCACAATTGCACACACCATTGTATACTTTCACCACTATCACCGCACCCACAATTCCAATATTCACAATCACTCCCACTACCGCATCCACCGTTGATCTTATGGACATCTCACCCACCTCCGCACCCCTCCCTCCCCCCATACCCCCAACATCTCCCATTCCCCCACCTCCCACATCCCCATTTTCCAGCACTGTATCCACACTTCCATTCCCCTTTCCCTTCCCCTCTGCATTCAACACCCTTCTCGCATCCACCCCTATTAATAATGTATTTAATAATATGTATCAGTGTATGTCGCAACTGCAACAACACTACCAACATCTTGATAATCAACATACACGACTCTTTCGAAGCCATGAGGAGCTTCAACTCCGATTCATTGGTCTCGAAAGGGAAAAGCGGCTACTACAACAACAGCATGCCACTTTACAGGAACAACATGAGCAGTTAGTGGCCAATCCACCCTAGTCAGATGCAGAGGAAAGACAACATATGGATGAATTGCTACACTCTCAGATAACGGAGAATCTCAAACTTAGACGCAACCTAGCCCTCCTAAGAAAACACATGTCTACAGCACTCAAAGAGAATAAACGGCTGCAGAAACAGAATGAAGAGAACTTTGAAGCAGCATTGGAGAGTTCCCCGCAGGAAATCGACCTAGAAAAATTCAAGGCCATTCCCTCAGAGAATATGCAAATTGTGTTAGAAACCCATGCTGACCTCTTGGAGGCCCATGCAGCGTTAGAACGAGAAAGAGATGATCTACTTAAGCAATTGGCATCTCAGCAGGAGTCATCAAGCAAAGTCACAGCCACACACGACGCATCCAAAGAAGTCACAAAACTCAGAGTAGAACTCGAAGAATTACACAGTAAAGTCATGCAATACGAACGTCAGCCCTCTCCCCTTGTTGAGCCCGAGCCTGAAGATCTAGTGCCAATCAAAATAGAGGAAACTTTCGAAGACCCGTATGTTCCCATGCCTGCACCAGGGGGCAAGCAAACAGCCGAGGGCATGGACACCATTGAAATAGAGGCTCCTGAATGGATGCAGAAGTTGGAGAAAGTGGCCACAACCCACGATGATAGGGTGGCAGTCCAGATAGCATCTATGTCACGCTTGGAAGAGGTAGTCATAAAATCGGACTATTTTAGGAACCTCTCTCATCATAGGTGGATCGGCACATCCGACGATTTGTATGTTCCCTTCTGTGTCTTAATGGCGGACTACAATGCCGAAATAAAGCAACACACCTCAAAGGAACCAACCTCCGCTACACAATTCGCGTCGGACGACATCCCAACAAGCGCCAAGCAGGGCAATATACATCAACCGACATGGAGGATTCGTTTACTGGAAACCTACCCAGAAATGGTAAGAACATGGAATAACATGCCCTTGTACATCAAATACAACCCATGCTACTGCCCTGTATTTCGAAGAAGATCATGGCTGGAATACACAAAAACTATGCTGACAAACAAAGGATGTGAGAAATGGCTTAATTATGTTTACTTAGCACCACCCAAAGGCCAACCCACCATAGGATATATGATCTCGACGATTCGGCGTTGGGGGGTCAGGTTTAAAAATGTGCCAGACGTCATGGCCCAAATGTGCTTGAAACTTTTTGAGCTCATGTTGGTCACCTTCAGGACTTTCAAGAATGTCAAGGAACCTCATCTGTCCGCCCTTGGATTTAATGAAGGAAATCAGGACCTCGCCTACGACATGAGCGCAACCCCATCTATTAATGTTGTATATGCATGGCACGCGCGTATCAAGTATCTACTTGCCTGCTTCAAACAGACGTTTGTTGAAATGTTTGTTGGAATGTTTGTCACCTGAATGTTGGAAGGTTTAAAGATGTGAAGGTGAAATTAATGTTGAGTATGGAGAAGAGAGAGATGTTGAAATAATTATGGGAATGGGAATGTAGGTGTGCAAGTTAGATTGATGACATGAATGATAAGAATGAAAGAGAACCATACACACGAATCAAATTTGGAAGGAAGAATGGTCCATTGGAGGAGCTTCTTAAACACTTCCTAATTCTAATCCATATGTATAGCCTTCTTTGGATGATATGTATGCATTATGAGAATAGATGGAATCCTTGCACATAAATCAGTTTCGAAAGGAAGAATGGTCCAATATTGGAGCTTCTTATACACTTTCAGAAACTAATAAATATGTATGGATTTGTATGGATTTTATGCATGCAAGTGAATTATGATGATGGATTTTACTCACAAGCTCAAAGAAACATCCTCACTGGTTCAACGCAATACTGCGGAGCCTTCTCACACATAGAAGAAATAGAAGACATGTAAAAATACTTAAGAGACTGAGAGAGGTGACAAGAGACAAGTGACAAGTGACATGAATTAAAAGAATTTGAATTAAGTTACATGTAAAAGATCTTCGTGTACGTCATGCTAAGCAGTCTACTGATCAAAGGTGGTTCCGACCCTCAAACCATGACAGTTCAACCGAATGTCACACGTAAGAAGGTGAGTTCCACTCCAGTGACCCTATGTCTGTCTAGGCTCGTAACGTCTAACTAAAGAAGTCTAAGACTCATTAAAATCAGCTCTAACTCACTCACATGCTCCACCGAGGGTGAGTCAAGATAGAGATGCTGGTTTCAAGAGCCTATCCTAGATTGGAGTTCTAACTTAAATTTGAAACTAGGTTCTATACTCATACTAGCTCACCTTGGATCCTCACTCGCTCAACCGAGGGTGATCGTCTCAAGGAGACCGTAAGCTAGCATGATCCCTATGGATGCCTAACAATGATGCTCTAGGAGTTTGGAGGGGGGTTTATATAGTTTTTTGAATGAATTTGGGCCCTTGGATCTAGAGAAATCAACTCTCAACTCTAGGATCACTACTTTTGATTACAACCATTTGATTAATCAAATCAATGGCTTGGAATTGTTCTTTCTATCAAATCTAGTGTAAAGGAGTGAAATTTAGGCGCCCTCATTCTCCACCATTGGATCTGGGGATGATCTGGACCGTCGGATCAGTGCTGACATCAATTCGGATAAGATAAGCCACTATTTTTGGAGACATGCTGCATTATTGATCTTTGATTATAAAAAAGGTCTTCTTTTATGGAAAAAATTCGTGGATCCTCCTTCCTTTATGCTTTAGTGCATCTCCACCCTTGAATATGAGCTCATCTTGACCGTACAACATGGTTCAATCATATTTTGACATGTGGCAGACATTCAAGCCTTCAATTTTCTTATTCTAGAAAACTGCGGTGACCTTGAAAACTGGACTTTGTGCTCTTTGACCCTCCAAAAAGTCTTTGATGAAGATGAAACATTGTAGGACTATGTTTCCAAAGATCTCCTTCAGGAATATGCAGAAAAAACTCCCATCTGAATCTAACTTGTACAAGTTTGACTACATTTGGAAGCTTGCAAGGTGGCATTAAGGTCTCTAGGAAGCTCTGATGGCCTTGAAAATTTGTACAAATATGTAGCCACATATGATCTTTATACATGCCAAACCATATGGCTAACATAAATTTCTATACAAGAATTTGTAGGGTCAAACTAGAAAAATTACATTTTTACAAAATGAACATAGCATATCAATGTGCTACAAAATCCATTTTCTGCTGAAATTTGGGCTATAGACTGCCTTTGACAATCTTTACAAGTATATGGATTTTCATCTAATTTGGTGACAATGAAAGTTTTGCCCTAATTTCCCAACTTTGACCAGCTTTGACCGCTACCATGGACTTTCTTGATTTCTTTGAAACTTTGTATCTGAGCTTCCTTTGACATCCTTGATGCATCCTGGACTTCTCGGGGAATTCCGGCTACCTTCACCAAATATGTTTTTTTGTAGGCCTTCACAAGTGAGAGAGGAGAGAAAATCTCGACGACATTCGCCCCCACTAAACCTGCGATTCCTCCGGAAGCGCCACTCTAGCATCTGTGAAAAAAAAAATGTTCCAGGCATCAAATTCTTTTATAGGCAACATAAGAAACATGGAAGGAAAATTGATTATATGCATGAATAAGTAGGTAACGTGACATGAAGCAAAATTTGCATGAAAGAAATAATTGAAACAGGAAACATGAATATGCATGAACAAATAGGCAACATATATGCAAATGAACAAGCAACATTGGCAACAAGCATCAATATGAAGTGGAAGTGGTTGTATTGAGTCGTTTTAAGCATCAGTTCCTCTCATCTTGAAGAAAATTTTGTACCTTTTTCATAAAGCAATCTACCTTAAATATGATTATAAACAAAGATTTAGGATTTTCAAGAGACATCTTTCATCTTTAGCTTATTTTAGATCAACTCCTTTCCTACATAAATATGAATATGCTCTTTCTCTAATAACATGCAAGGAAATCTAACTAAACTCCACTAATGCATAAATCTGCCTATATAGCCCGTGATTTATTCTACTATGCCTCTTTATCCTCCTTTGGCTTTCTCTTCTTTTTTTTTTTTTTTTTTTTTTTAATGATGATGATGATTCGGCAACTTTATGGTTACGATCACTTTTTTTTTTTGGGGTGGAAGAAAGTGTAAACTTCTTGGTAACATGTAGCAACTTCTTTTTTTTTTTTTTTTTTTTTTTGATGACGGGGAAAAATTAAACCCCGATACAAGGTACAACCATTTTTGATGACGGAGAACAGTCGTTTAAACTCCGAAACTCTGATACAAGTGCTGTGAGATGGACTAAGGATGTAGAAACATGCAGTAGCAGGAGCTAGGATTTCAACAATTATGCTTTCGATACACGATACATATGCATGTTTATATATGAAAGTCTTGTCACCAAAATAAACCTCCAAATCTACATGCCCTATCTTTCCACAATCCTAGATTATAAACAATTTCTTGGTAGATAAGTTACTACTTAAGATAAAATTTTACACAAGTAGAGAAATCATCATTTGCCTTTTTTGACTCAAGTGATGTGGATATGCAATGTGATGCAAAGACTGAAAAAAACATGCATGAAACAAGCATGGAAAAAAAATAGAATGAACTTGAAAAAAAACAAAGCAACATGAACTTGAAAAATTAATGATGTTTTTTTTTTTTAAATTTAATAATAACATGGATACTCCTGTTTATGAATCGGCCTCATTGTTGTCATCTTCTTCAATGTCCTCATCCAAAATGTACTCGTCATTATCACGCTTCTTGAATAACTTTATCCTTTTACCTGCAATGAAAGCTTTTAGTGCAACACCATTTAATTCACAAAGAGCATACGTACCATTGTTGTTGACTTTTGATACAATGTATGGCCCAAACCACCGTTGAGTGAGCTTTTTGCGTGCATCATATTGAGAGTCAAATGTACTATCATAAATGAGCACCCAATCTCCTACTTCAATTGGCTTAGGACGCAATCGATGAGTTTTATCAAAATAATGTTTGTTCTTCATTCTAGATTCTCTTAATTTTTCAACAACATCATCAAGTCTTAATTTACCTTGTTCTAACTGTTTAATACGCAAACTCAAAAAATCATCAGTAGAAATGTTTTCAGACCAAGGCAAATTTGACCATGCAGAAATATGAGACTGAATTGGAAACAATGGTTTTTGACAGTACATGAGTTCAGCAGGCATATATCCAGTAGTACGTGTGCATGTCATTCTATCTGCCCAAAGTGCAAAAGGTAAGAAGTTAGGCCATTGTTTGATGTCACCGTTACATGCTTTAGATATGGCTTTCACAATAGGTGGATGCCCTCTCTCTATTTTACCATTGGCCTCTGGATTATATGCAGTAGTGAGAGACAAACGAATACCGTGACGCTCAAAGAACTCTTTAGCTTCTCTCGCATTTAACTCTCCACGATCGGCAACTACTTTCTCTATGTACCCAAAGCGACTTATGACATCTTCAAGCAAGAATTTGCAAACATTGTAAGTGGTCTTAGATCGTAGTGCACGTCCCTCTACATGATTAGTTAAGTCTTCTCTTGCAAGTACAATGTAACGCATTTTGTCGATACCTTTAGGCATAGTTACAAGATCTACTACCCACTTGTAGTGAATACAAGGTGGATACGTAGGATGCAATGGATCTCTATGTTTGACTGATGAATGAAGTTGACAAGTAGAACATGTAGAAACATAGCTACTAATATCAACATACATCCTAGGCCAATAATAGGTACTTCTAATTTTTTCATATGTTCCAAAAAATCCTTTATGACCTGCCCATAATGTCTCATGCATTTCCTTCATTACTTGCAATTGAAGACCTCTCTTTCCTAGGACTCGTTGTGGATTCTTAACCTTACCCTTAGCATGTCTCCAAAGATAACCATTACATAGGAAAAAGTTATAAGCTCGTTTCCTAATGTTACGGAATCTATTCGTAGTCCAGCTAGGTAATGGTTGTAGTGTACTGAGATACTTTCCTATGTCTCTCCATTCATCTTCGTACTCAGACTCATGAAATTTCTCATACTCATATATATGTGGAACATAGTCAACTAAATTCACATTCTTTATTAGATCACTTTCAAGATCATCATCAAATCTAGCTCTCGATAACATATCAGCAACTGAGTTTGACTTACCTGAAATATGAACTAACTCAGGATTTATGAACTTAATATATGAGATCCATCTAAGCATGGCTATATCAGGAGATGAACAATTGGCTATCATCCCAATGAGAGGCAAACAATCAGTCTCAACTTTGACATTTGCACCAATGAAATATTCTTTGTCTGTTTTCAAAGCTGTTACCATACCCCATAGTTCTCGTTTGATCTGTGGATATTTTCGTTGTGTTTCATGTAGAATTTTGGCACCAAACCTAATTGCATATCTATTCCCTTCACTATCATCTTGACTTATGACCCAACCTATACCAATAGGACTAGTATCAACAGTCAATATAATAGGTTTGTTAGCAGAATAGTCTACACGCTTAAGGATGGGAGCTTCAAGCAATAATTTCTTCAATTTACGCATAGCTTGAGTGTGTTTGTCAGTCCAAATAAATTTTCGTTTCTTCCTCAACAAGTCATAAAGACAATCAGCAACATGAGCAAAGTGAGGGATCCAAATAGCATAAAAGATGCAAGCACCAAGAAATCTACGTACCTCACTCACGTTGTTACATGTTTCAGAAATCTTGCTAATGGCATCAACTTTTTGTGGGTATGGCTTTCGACCATAATGGCCACATAAATGTCCAACAATAAGTACCTCGTTGACACCAAAAACAGATTTCTCTATGGAAAATGTGAGACCTACCTCTTCAAATCGTTGAAATATTCTTTCACAATCAGAGATATGGTCAAGAACAAATTTACGACATCCAGATGAATCTAAAGTAATGTCCTTTACACGTTCCTCACTCCCTTTAATTGGAATATCATCAATGAATGGCATAGATATATGAGGGATAAAATCATGTAAGACCATATTCATAGCACTCATCATATGAGCCACAGAATTAGTCGCTCCTTGAGGTAAAGTACACATTCGCACTAAGCCTAAAGGAGTTTTCATTGTGGTTATGTCACGACTATCAATTGCTAATTGGAATTGGTCATATCCAGAATATAAATCACCCATTGAATAGATAGAATGTCCTGAAAATGATTCAGCAAATTCATCTACAATGGGTCCTGTTCCTACATTCCTTATGGTGACTTTATTGACGGGTTGGAGATCTTGAATAAAACGTAGTTTCCCATTCTTTTTAGGCACAGTGAACCATCTGTTTGAGTAAGGTGCAAAAGATGGCTCTAAAATTCTCATGTTTATCTTCTCCTTAAGTAGTTTCATTAGCTCAGGTAAGTGAGCCTTTGGAACAGGTATAGGACGAAGATTCCATGGAATATGTGGAATAGTAAAGATTATCATGGGTGCAACTAGCTTAGGATCTACACAACCAATCTCATGAGGATACATAGTAAAGGCTTTTCCATGGCTACGTAGGACTCTCTCAAATTTATCTCTCTCTGCTGGCAAAAGAAAGTCATCATCTCTACCAATTTTCACATGTTTGATTGTCTCATCCGTGAATGTATGTCCTATGTTTTTCTTATCCCGAAGAATTGGATCATTTTTCACATCAATAATTTTTTCATTACTTCCTTGAGGTAATGGTTGAGCTATGGGTTTGATTTTTTTGTCTACAGTTTTGTACTTTGTTTCAACTAAGGCATCATGTGTTTGGTTAAATTTTGAGCACTTGTCAACATTGAGAGCATACTCTTGGATTAGAGCATACTCATCAAGGGAAGAAAGAAGAATAATATGGGAATTAGAATTTTGTTGAAGACATAACTCTAACTCCTCAAGAGTAGAGAAACAATGAGATGTCTCAATCACATGCCATCATGTTCCATGATTTTGTTGTTTTTATAAATTTTTTGGGTTTTTTGGATAAAAGACTTGGACAATTGACTCTTATGAAGAAAATCTAATCTAGAATGTGGAAAACAAAGTGACAAACTATTGTACATGTTGGTTGGATGCGAGATGTCAAACCAATATCCACTGTTGTCCCGCTCAACAATGGATTCTATCCGAAATTTTGATCATATGTAGCTCCAAACATGAATCGAGGTGCACAATCACTACAAGCATGCTCATGACCCTGAGTAACAATAGGTTTCTTTCTAATTGACAATCGATTCCTAGGATGCTTCACTCCTACTGTCATGACTTGAAGTGATTGCATTCCATCCTTAGACTTAAATCTAGCATAGGTAGACCCATCATCCATGGCTTTAGTTTCCATACGACTCTCACAAATAAAGGGTTGACCTAAGAGAACTTCATAGGAGCTATTATCTTGAATAAAAAAGTGAAACTCTTCTGTGATTCCTCCTATGGATATGGGCACACTAGCACAAGCTCCATACAGGGTACCTACACCATTATCTGCAGTTCTCATACGCCATCCACAATCTTTATCTATGGGCCATCGAAACTTATCATAGACTTCTCTTGAAATCACATTGATTTCGGAGCCGGAACCTACTAAGCATTTACAGTGATAGTGTTCTTATCATTTCCTATTTTAACATGCATCTCTGATGTACCTCTAGACCAAAATGTTCTTTTAAAGTGACTTTCAGGATTGTTTTCATGATTTTCATGGTCAGGTTGAATAGGTCCTAAGAAATTTTTATTAACATTTACTTCATCATCATCAAAGTTCTCTTCATCAGATTCATCAAAGTTTAAGGCTTCATTCATAGCTTGATCTTGATCTAGAGAATCTTGCATCTCAGTATCTAGATTAAGCGGAAACCTCTTCCTTTTAATTAGGCCGATAAAGTTATCTTTAAAAACAGGCTTTGCAATAGAGAAAACTTGTTCTAAAGACATAGTCACTTGACTCTTAAGCAAAATGTCATCTAAAATTTCCATAGGATCTATTTTTCTCTCAATTTCTGAAATCAAGATGGCTTTAGGTTTTCTCTTTGGTTTCTTTTGTTTTTGCTCAGGATCTTGTTTTTGTTCATGTTCTCGTGTTTGGTCTTCAGTTTGTTTTGATTGTTCTGGTTTATCTAAAGGCTTTGGTTCTGTTTTTCTTTGCTTTGTCTTCTTCCCTTTTTGTTTCTCCTCTTGTTTTTGTTCATTGGGTTCTGATTCTTGTTTTTTATCTTTAGATTGTGATGTTTCTCCTTGCTCTATGATTGTTTCTATTCCCTCTGAGGTTTGTTTTCGAGTCACTCTTCTTTCACTAGGCTCAGCTTCATCTCTTTTTCGTTTTTCTTCTACATTGGATATGTGAGAAATAAGAGATTGATCTTCTATTGGTGATTCCCAAGCTGTTATTCTCCTAATCTCATCTCGTGCTCTTACTAAAGCCTCTATGGAAAAGTCAACTTCCTTTGTGGGTTTACTTGATTCCACTTGTTCATCAAGAGCTTCTAGTTTCACTCCTCTAGTTCCTACATCCGTTATGGTTATATTCTCATAGTGTTTTTTCATTCCTCCCTTACCATAATTTCCTTGCAAAGGTAGCCTAGATCGATAGTCACAGATTTTTTTGTCTATGTCTATTACTAGTCGTTGCTCCTTAGCAGCCTTCAATAGTTCACAATCTCTCAAAAAGTGCTCTAACGAATCACACCAAGGACACCTACGAGGGCCACGCACAAAACCATTTTGATTTTGAGGATTTTGATTAACTTGTGGTGGGAAATTTTGAAATTGAGGATTTTGTTGATAAGGTATTGTTTGAACAGGATAATTAGGATTTTGAAAATGCAATTGATGTATTTGAGGAGCTTGGGGAGCAACATGTGGTACTTGAGGTGCAAGAGGAGCTTCCATATTATACGGTTGATGATTTTGAAAATTTTGATTTTGAGGATTTTGAAAAGCTATTTGAGAAGCTTGAGGATACAGGTTTTGATACATTTGAGGATTTTGCACATGAGGATGAGGATTTTGCATTGAAGGATTATGCATGGGAGGATTATGCATTGGAGGAACTTGATATGCTTGAGTAGGAGCTATTTGTGGATTTTGATTGGTAGCTATAACATGTTGATTAGGCTCTTGAAAAGTCATTGGGTTCATTTGATTTTGGAAAGTTTTGATGTAATTAGATTGTAAAGCATCTATAGTCTTGGCCAAATTGGATTGTGTAGCAATAAGACTTTCCATTTTCTTAGTGAGAATATCCACTTGAGATTGTTCAACTACACTTTTATTTGGCTCTACTTTAAAATCTTGAGTAGGCTCCATCATTTGAGGATATAGGAGTAGAGTCAAAAAGCATAGCATGGGATTGTTCTCTAAATTGCTCCTTAATTTGTGGAAGGCTAGCTTGAGGCAGACTAGTTTGCTCATAAAGCATGGATTGTCTTTGATGTCTATGGGCTACAGCCTCTACTACTTTACGCACTTTTTGCCAATTGTCAGTAAGACCATAGCGCTTATCTGGTTCTTCTAATCGCCGTTCAACTTCCCTACGAGTTTCAGGATGAAGAAGCTTAAGAAAATTGATCACAAGATCAGGTTCCAAAGTTATCTTATCCTCATCAGGAAGTTGTTCATAGCGTCTAATATACTCATTTTGTAAGTGAGTAATAGAGCTACTAGGCTTTGGAGAATTGACCCATCGTAAGAATCCATCTCGATTATGTTGGCTATAATCTTCAAGATAGAATTCTTTGAGCATCTCCTTTCTAAAATCACTCCAAGGAAGACTATCATATTGAGTGACACGGTTTATGATAGAGCTATCAACAATTCGTTCAAAGAATGATAGGAAGACAAAAAATCATAGCTTGCTCTTCAAACAAATCTAAGTAGCTTGTGATGTTGATGCCATTGAATTTTCCCTTCTCTCTCAACATAGAAGAGACTATTCTTTGGCCTTGTTTCTCAACAATAAGGGATTTGAATCCTTCCTCCATCTTATGTGAATAAGCAAGTGATGCACGATGTTCTAGATCTCTCACAAATGTGTTTACTTCGCGACGAAGATGTGCACGATACTGTGAGAAATCCAGTGCAACACTCAAGAATGATGATGATAATATGATGAGGATGAAAAATATGAAACAAAGGATATGGATCACAACCTCCCAACAAGATCAGAAGCAAATACCACGAAGCGTTTCACGTTGGGTTCAAATGTGGAGGTGATCGCAATCCGGGTGGATCGGGTCCGGTCGTGGCACACACAGGGTGTATGAAGCTAATGAATGTTGGAAGGTTTAAAGATGTGAAGGTGAAATTAATGTTGAGTATGGAGAAGAGAGAGATGTTGAAATAATTATGGGAATGGGAATGTAGGTGTGCAAGTTAGATTGATGACATGAATGATAAGAATGAAAGAGAACCATACACACGAATCAAATTTGGAAGGAAGAATGGTCCATTGGAGGAGCTTCTTAAACACTTCCTAATTCTAATCCATATCTATAGCCTTCTTTGGATGATATGTATGCATGATGAGAATAGATGGAATCCTTGCACATAAATCAGTTTCGAAAGGAAGAATGGTCCAATATTGGAGCTTCTTATACACTTTCAGAAACTAATAAATATGTATGGATTTGTATGGATTTTATGCATGCAAGTGAATTATGATGATGGATTTTACTCACAAGCTCAAAGAAACATCCTCACTGGTTCAACGCAATACTGCGGAGCCTTCTCACACATAGAAGAAATAGAAGACATGTAAAAATACTTAAGAGACTGAGAGAGGTGACAAGAGACAAGAGACAAGTGACAAGTGACATGAATTAAAAGAATTTGAATTAAGTTACATGTAAAAGATCGTCGTGTATGTCATGCTAAGCAGTCTACTGATCAAAGGTGGTTCCGACCCTCAAACCATGACAGTTCAACCGAATGTCACACGTAAGAAGGTGAGTTCCACTCCAGTGACCCTATGTCTGTCTAGGCTCGTAACGTCTAACTAAAGAAGTCTAAGACTCATTAAAATCAGCTCTAACTCACTCACACGCTCCACCGAGGGTGAGTCAAGATAGAGATGCTGGTTTCAAGAGCCTATCCTAGATTGGAGTTCTAACTTAAATTTGAAACTAGGTTCTATACTCATACTAGCTCACCTTGGATCCTCACTCACTCAACCGAGGGTGATCGTCTCAAGGAAACCGTAAGCTAGCATGAGCCCTATGGATGCCTAACAATGATGCTCTAGGAGTTTGGAGGGGGGTTTATATAGTTTTTTGAATGAATTAGGGCCCTTGGATCTAGAGAAATCAACTCTCAACTCTAGGATCACTACTTTTGATTACAACCATTTGATTAATCAAATCAATGGCTTGGAATTGTTCTTTCTATCAAATCTAGTGTAAACGAGTGAAATTTAGGCGCCCTCATTCTCCACCATTGGATCTGGGGATGATCTGGACTGTCGGATCAGTGCTGACATCAATTCGGATAAGATAAGCCACTATTTTTGGAGAAATGCTGCATTATTGATCTTTGATTGTAAAAAAGGTCTTCTTTTATGGAAAAAATTCGTGGATCCTCCTTCCTTTATGCTTTAGTGCATCTCCACCCTTGAATATGAGCTCATCTTGACCGTACAACATGGTTCAATCATATTTTGACATGTGGCAGACATTCAAGCCTTCAATTTTCTTATTCTAGAAAACTGCGGTGACCTTGAAAACTGGACTTTGTGCTCTTTGACCCTCCAAAAAGTCTTTGATGAAGATGAAACATTGTAGGACTATGTTTCCAAAGATCTCCTTCAGGAATATGCAGAAAAAACTCCCATCTGAATCTAACTTGTACAAGTTTGACTACATTTGGAAGCTTGCAAGGTGGCATTAAGGTCTCTAGGAAGCTCTGATGGCCTTGAAAATTTGTACAAATATGTAGCCACATATGATCTTTATAGATGCCAAACCATATGGCTAACATAAATTTCTATACAAGAATTTGTAGGGTCAAACTAGAAAAATTACATTTTTACAAAATGAACATAGCATATCAATGTGCTACAAAATCCATTTTCTGCTGAAATTTGGGCTATAGACTGCCTTTGACAATCTTTACAAGTATATGGATTTTCATCTAATTTGGTGACAATGAAATTTTTGCCCTAATTTCCCAACTTTGACCAGCTTTGACCGCTACCATGGACTTTCTTGATTTCTTTGAAACTTTGTATCTGAGCTTCCTTTGACATCCTTGATGCATCCTGGACTTCTCGGGGAATTCCGGCTACCTTCACCAAATATGTTTTTTGTAGGCCTTCACAAGTGAGAGAGGAGAGAAAATCTTGACGACAACGGACTTGGCCAAAGCGTTGCGCATTGCAGAACACCACTTAGCACAAGACGTCGTCGAGTACTACATCCAACGAACCACCCAACAAGGGTCTGTCAGGGATGACAGACGCGAGAGAGGGGGGGTGTTGGAACTGAAGGACTCACCAGGCAAGGAAGCTCACGAAGGGAGTCAGAGAGAAGAGAAAGTACAAGCAGACAAGGCAGTCAACGACGATCTGGCAAGTAGGCCAATATTTTTTCAAGACACTAACGCATATAAGAGAGGTGGACACATAAGGAGAAGGAGCAAGTAGGGAGCTCCAAGAAATGTATCTCAAAATGTTAGAAGAAATTCCTACAAAAATAGTGACTTTCATCACTAAAAACCCTTGTAAATACCATTTCACATTTTTGTAGCTCCATTCTGTGCAAGCCAAGGAGTCCTTGAGCTTGAGGAGCTTTAGAAGTATCTACCTGTCAGTTTTCACATTTTTTAGACTTCGTTTGAACCTCCAAATAGGGTAGAGAACCTAATTTTTAACTAGGCTGGACACTAGGCCTGGACAAGGCCAAAACCTAGTCAAAAACTATAAATAGAGCTAGAGAGCTCATTTTTGAGGTTAGCTTGTAATAGTTTTGAACTTGTATGAGCTTCTTGAAAGGAATCTAAGAACTCCATTGCTTCTCACTCTTTGTCTTGCTGTGTGTGCGCGTGTGTGTGTATGTGTGTGCATGTTTGTGTGCTTCTCACTCACGCACTTGTGCCTCCACTTGCTCGAGGTCTTCATACCATCCTCACGTCTTCCCGGATTGACATTAAAGGAGGTGCTACTCATTGTTGAGCTACAGTCCAATCCTTTCATGTCCTTGTAGTCCCATGCAAACACATCGGAAAATTCGCGGAGTAGTTGGATTAGATGAGCTTCAAATAACCCCGGTAAATTTTGCTTTATTTTTACAGGACGCGGGTGATCTTCATCTCCTAAATTGTAAATGATCAGCTGATCTTCGGGGACATAGAACTGTTGAGGTTTCTCTGTGTCATTTGTTGGTTTAAGAAGTTGCTGCAGTTCATCGTCATGTGTCGAAACAGTGTCTTCCTTCTTAGCCTTTTCTGTGATGGGTATTACTGTACAGACTGAAGCGTTCCAATTATCTACAACGAACTGTAGATCAATAGTTCCTAAAGAAATTAAGTCAGCGTTACTCTTTAGAAACTCTTCTTCTTTATCATCTGACAATCCATCTATCATATGGACTGGTTCAGCAAGATACGGTCTAGCGTGTAGCTCGCAGGGTTGTATAGCATCTAATTTTACCACATATCTACGATTGGCATCTTTAAACGTAAGCTCTTGTGCAGACCAGTCCTGTATTACCTTCGCATGCTTCAGCCAAGGTCGGCCGAAAAGAAGGTTGTAATCCAAAGTGGATTCCGGTAGATCTAGTATAACAAAGGTCATTTTAAAGGTCGTACCTTGTAAAGTGATGGGTACATTTCACACAAGTCCTAAGGGATGGACTCTTGATTGATCTGCTGTTCTGACAAAAATTTGAACCGGCTCGATTTTGGTCTATCCTAACCTTTTGCATAATGCCGCAGTCGCAATGTTAACACTAGAGCCTCCATCAATTAATACCTGCGTAATCTTATGATTCTTATACCATACTGTAATCAAGGGAACTAAATGATCAACCCTAGAATCAGGTTCCGATTGAACTGCTGTTGTCGCTGGGATACAAGAAGGCACCGGACTGAACTGCTGTTGGAACTGTTGTCTAATTCCAGGTACTAATGCAAGTAGTTGGCCCAGAGGCAAGGTAATAGATGCCTTAGATAAGATTTCCCAGGCCTATTGAGATTGATTGACAGGCTCCACTGATGTTGAAGTTGATGCCTCTGCTGATGCGGAGGTGTCTATGGTTGGTAATGTGTCTGCTGCTGATGGTGTTCCCGCTGCTGACTCCCGTTGTTGTGTTCCTTCCTTTGTTAACGAGGGCTGGGTTACAGGAATAGGCTCTGGGAAGACTGGTGGTTCTGTTGTGGTCCATTGACTAGCCTTGTTGTACATTCTGTGTTATTCACGTATCCCTGGTTTGAATATTTCTGCTGCCGGCTGCAGTTGTTTACCGGATCTGGTCTGGACTACAGTAGCCTGTGTTTCCACTGGTGTGATCTGTACCATGTTGGCCATTGGATTTTGACGTTCCTTCTTCCTTTGATCATACTCAGCTGCATCCTTGCAAAATCTCCTAATATGTCCAAATTCACCACAAAAATGGCAGCGTGGTGGTGGTAAATTGGGATTTTCCGGTGGTGGTCCGTTCTGCCAGCGGTTTGTATTATAGTTGTTATTCCTTTGTCCTCGGTAATTTCGATATCCTTGCTGCTGGTTGTTTCTCATTTGTGGAGGCACATAGTGGTTGGCTGGCTGCCCTTGTTCCTGGATAATTGCATTGATAGTCGCTATTCCCTCTACTCTAGCGTTGTATGCGCAGTTTTCGGTGGTGTGTCCGGCAGTGTTGCAGATGGCACAGAATGTCTGATTAAGTGCACAATTGGCACTACTATGCCCTGAATTTTTGCATGTGATGCAGTATACTTGTCTGGTCATATCTTCGGCAACATTTTTGTTTTTTTTTAACCACTCAAGATCTTCTGTAAATCCACCAACTTTGTTTTCCAGTTGCATAGTCATTGCAATGACTGCATCGAGTGTCATCGCTCCGACACATCTTATGATCATGATCTGTTTAAGTTGTGGAGCCAAGCCATTGATGAGCCACTGAGTGATAACCTCATCTGGTAAGTTAGCATGGGCCGGTGGTAGCTGCCTTAAGTGTGTTCTGAAGAGAGTAGCATACTCCTGTACGGTTTGATTTGCCTTCTGTCTATTGTTCTGTAGATAGTCAAAAATTTCGGCTGGATTCTTTTTTAGCCTGAATCGCTCCAAAAAAGCATCTCGTACTGCTTCGTAGGTGCTGAAATGATTAATATCATATTCTGTAAGCCATCTGGCTGCTTCATTGACAAGTGTAGATTGGAAGACAATAGCTTTATACGCCGGATCTGGTGGATGGTTGAGAACTGCGTAGCTTATCTCAAAAGTGCGTACGTGAGCATCCGGATCATCTCCTGGGAATCCACCAAACTTAGTGTAAATCACTCCCGTCGGAGGTGGCCTGGGTGGACATAACTGTTGTTGTTGTTGTTGTCCGTTCGTCGTGAGTGTATTATACCTTCCTTCTGTATCTCGGGGCTGAATATCTGAACTATTGGAATCTGTATCGTTGGATGGCACACTTTCCGGTGCGATGATCTTGCTTAATATGCTTCGATTCTCTGTTTCGAACAGCTTTCCTTCCTTCTTGATGTCCAGTGTATGGGAACTCGCTTCCAAACGCGGTGGTTGGGCTGAAGATTCAGCAGAAAATGCTAAGCCGTCACCGAAAAACTATGATTCTTTTACCGAAATATCACCGGAATGAACCGAAATTATGCCCGAATGCGGTGTTTTTTCGCCTTCGCCGATTTCTTTGACTAGAGTGCTTCTAATCGTAGATAAATCTGAATCTTTTTCCGAGATTGTTAAACTAGTTTCCAACTGCGTCTTGGTAGGTTCTGGAATCACTATATCTTCGACAGACTGTGCCGAAATAGTACCGGATTGTACCAGAGGTGTAACCAGTTCTACCAGAATGTGACCGGAATCAGTTCTAACGTTCTTAACTTTCTTGACAACTGGGTCAGACCTAGTTGTACTTCTACCTCCCAAAGTTGGCTTTAGTACATTAAGTACTCCAGACTGATGGTTCTTGGGATATTTTTCACCGGATCGAGTAATCCGCATGTATCATCTTTGGTACTAATCATGTAGTATTACTAACGAAACAGTTTGCAACAATCTGGTTCTGTTGCTACTTCCAATCGAACGATAATCTGGATGTTCGATTCTGACAGACGACTGGCAATCTTGATGCCACCTTCCCACAGACGGCGCCAAGTGTTAAATGTTACGTGTATTAAATGAATCACTTAGACATGTAACGTCTCTAACTATCCAAAAATCGTTACCATACTAACGTGGGTTCTTGGGAGTGGTAGGGGTCTATTAGACAGAGGCCCTGTACTTAGTTCCCAAATCTTCGTTACAACATCAAAAGCATGAATACTCGTCTTAGCTCAGTTACTAGCATTAGCTGGACAATACTTGCTTCTATGTTTCTGGGTACCGAACTTCTTCAGACTAACCTGCTATTGGAACAGAGCAGTAGTCCAATCTACCGACTCACTAGTATGTAGTAAATCAACCAAAGCAAATACTGTAACTTGACAGATTCATTCGTCACAACAATTTATAATGATCTTCAGATGAAAGGGTCACGTTCACTAACAGTATTAGTCTTGCCTCGTATTCGAGATCAAATAGATAGTATCACCGAATGCATTGAGTCAGGTACAACAATTTAAGAACAAACAGGATACACTACAACAATGCTTCAAGTTGCCTATTCGACTCACACCGTAATATCACTACTCAGACTGACTCAGAGTACTTAAACAACTGAAGAACACACAACAACGCAACGTGAAGATAGTAATCTGACACATAATCCGTTACTCAAACACTCATTACGGTGAACTACAGTATGAGCATGTGATGCAGAACATACTCACACTAACAGTACTCAAGACTTCCCAAGAGTGTAAACAATACTCTCACAAATATTCAAGCTAACAATCTGACAATTCCAGAAAAAAACGTCTCTTTGACCATTCTCCTTACATTGCTTTATATAGATTTTACAGGATGCGCGTACCAACTTTTCGCACGCGTTTCAAGAAACTCCCTTACATCTGGCATCTGTTACATCTGTCCTACTCCGGCGGCCGACTAACACTTTCATCTGAAGATCATTATAAAATGTTGTGACGAATGAATCTGTCAAGTTACAATATTCGCTCTGGTTGATTTACTACATACTAGTGAGTCGGTAGATTGGACTACTACTCTATTCCAATAGCAGGTTAGTCTGAAGAAGTTCGGTACCCAGAAACATAGAAGCAAGTATTGTCCAGCTAATGCTAGTAACTGAGCTAAGACGAGTATTCATTCTCCTTACATTGCTTTATATAGATTTTACAGGATGTGCGTACCAACTTTTTGCATGGTTTTCAAGAAACTCCGTTACATCTGGCATCTTTTACATCTGTCCTACTCCGGCGGCCGACTAACAGGTTATACCACCAAAGCCATCTTAGATTCAGGAGCTGGTGTAGGCATTGCTACTAGAGAAATCTAGGAGAAATGGGGAAAACCATCTTTAAGACCAACACGTATGAAGATACAAATGGCCGACGGACACAGAGAAAGACCCCTAGGATTATTGGAACGAGTAGTTTTCACCACATGCGGAGTGGAATTTGAACACACCTTAGCAATATGTCAATTTGAAAGGGCGAGTAACTATGAAATGATACTTGGAAGACCTTTCATGAGACAGCTGAAGGTTGTGCAAGATTGGGGAAAAGATGTTGTATACCTACAACATGAAGGAACCACCACGAGAATAAATCTCCACACTTATACATATCAAGATGCTCCCCCCTTACAATGGAATCAAATTCACAAGGAAGAAGACGATTAGTCAATTCACAGCATAGGTTCTAGTGACCAATCTTGGATGAACGAGGACACTCATCTATGGATATGTCAAACTGCCAAAAAGGAAGAGGATAGGAGAAAGGGATGACAACAAAGGCAAGGAGTAGCTAGGTCTGTACAGGATCCAGCTTACATGCCTCAAATCTTTTTGGATGAAGAGTTTGAACCTCATGGTTGGATGGAGATTCTAGCGACCCTCGATGTATGTGTGAACGAAGAAGTAATAACTATGAATGAATGTATTGACGAGGAAGGATATGACGTTAGTCTTTATGTAGTAGTCCTTCAGGAGGCTAAAGAAGGAGAAGTGATAGAGAAAGAATGGAAGGAGGAATATGAGAGCATTGAGATGGAGCCAGAACCGATGGAACTAGAGGATGAAAATAAAAAAATAAGCATCACAGCTAACGAAAACAACCAGGAACCTACATAGGAAGAAGAGCTGGAGTTAGATAAAGAGCCAGAAGGTGAAGAAAACAGGCCATAAGATCAGTTTGAAGTGCCAGCCCACTTCAAAAGATATGAATTAGAGGAGAGAAAAATTGCTATTCAAATGCCAAAAAGAGAAGCACAGCCGGGAATAGCATATGACAACAAAGAGCAAACCAAGAAGATAGTAGTAACGTTAGAGGAAGGAGAAGAACGATGTACATTCATAGGACAAGATGTCTCAATGGAGGAAGAACAAGAGTTAATACGTCTCATAAGGGAATATCGGGATGTCTTTGCCTGGACCTATAAGGACTTGAAAGGAGTAGATCCATCTATATGTGCCCATAGAATCCCCATGACATCCGAAGCCAAACCTTCTAAACAAAGACCATATACATATAATGATGTGTATTCAGCAAAGATAAAGGAAGAGATAGATAAGTTGTTAGATGCTGGATTCATATATGAGATTGAACACACGGAATGGGTGTCACCTTTGGTGGTTGTACCTAAAAAGAATGGGAAGTTAAGAGTGTGCATCAATCTGAAGAAAGTAAACGCCGCGACTATAAGGGATAGTTACCCTCTACCAATTACAGATCATCTGTTGGAAAGAGTGGCAGGGAAAGAAGTTTATAGCTTTTTGGATGGCTTTTCAGGGTATAATCAGGTAGCCATTGCTCTTGAGGACCAACACAAAACTGCTTTCGCAACTGAATGGGGAGTATACGCCTTTAGAGTCATGCCTTTTGGTCTAACTAATGCCCTAGCCACCTTCCAAAGATTGATGTGCCATGTATTCAAAGAGTTCCTGAGAAAAAGTATGGAGGTATACGTGGATGATCTATGTACTTATTCAGCTATTCGATCAGAGCACATACCTGAACTAGAAAAGATCTTTGCCAAATGTCGAGAATATCGAGTATGCCTCAACCTAGAAAAATGTGTCTTCATGGTTCGACAAGGAAAAATATTAGGACATATTGTCTCTAAAAATGGAATTTCAACTGATGAAGACAAAATCAAAGTAATTCTGGATTTACCAAGACCAAAGACTGCTAAAGAAGTACAAGCCTTTATGGGACAGTGTGGATACTACCGAAGATTTATACATATGTATGCCATAATTGCTAGACCGCTCTATGCACTCTTGACTCTATTTAATTGGACCGAGGAATGTGAGAAAGCCTTCAATGAATTAAAGAATCGATTGAGTTCAGCACCAATCCTTCGAGTACCTAACTGGAATAAGCCATTTCACATTCATGTGGATGCGTCTAAGTTTGCCATTGGTTGCATCTTAGCTCAACCTGCAGATACAAGAAAGCTAGACCACCAGATAGCCTATGCCAGTAGACAGTTAAATCAAGCAGAACGTAATTATACCACCACGGAGAGAGAAGGCCTAGGGATGGTGTACGTAGTGAAAAAGTTCAGACATTACCTGTTGGCAAACAAATTCAAATTCTTCATTGATCATCAAGTTTTATTGTATTTATTCAATAAACCTTGCAATACAGGAAGATTAGTACGATGGTTTTTATTGTTAATGGAATTTGATTTTGAAGTAGTAGTCAAGAAAGGAAATACCCACATACGAGCAGATCACTTATCAAGAATGACCCATGGAGAACCACCATAGGAGTACCAGATGATTTGCCAGATACGTACCTTTTTAACCTGGAAGTATGTCCCCAATGGGCAAAAAGTTGATCCCTATACTCACACATGGACCTAAAGATGGGATCACACCAAACCAAACCCAATACCTTTGGAAGACTAAAAACCTTCATATCATTGCAGGAAGTTTGTATCTTCAAGATTCAAGTGGATTACTCATGAGATGCGTAGAAGAAGAGGAACAAGAAATGTGGCTTCAGAAAGCACATGTAAATCAATGGAAAACTCATCTGAATGGAAACGGAACATGGCAAACCCTGAGGAGATTAGGCATATATTGGCCGACCATGCAGAGAGACGCACACAACTATGTATCAGCTTGCCAAACTTGTCAAGAACAAATTCCAGACGAGAACTCCACTCTATGTTATTCCACAATAGCACCAAGATGGAGCATGCCCCTGGTAAAGTTCTTAAAGACCCAAGAATACCCAGAAGGAGCCACTTCAGCAAGGAGACGTGCACTTTTAGAACAGAGCAAGGATTATGCCATTATAGGAAAACAACTTTTTAGGCGAGGGAGAGATAATCAATTATGTTTGTGCATTCATGAAGACGAATATCTTGCTGTTTTAGAGATGGCACATAGAGGAGCTACAGGAGGGCACTTCTCTGCAGATAAAACAACAAAAATGATCCTCTTTGCTGGAATGTGGTGGCCAACTCTACATCAAGATGCCATAACATACGTTCAACGATGTGATACTTGTCAACGGACAAAATATCCAATTAGAAGAGATGAAATGCCACTGAGACCCATGATGAGTGTCGGAGCTTTCACCAAATGGGGAATAGACTTCATAGGACCGATTAGCCCACCAGCGAAAGGATCCCATGCTGAATATATAATTGTAGCCACAGACTATCTGACCAAATGGGTTGAAGCCAAAGCAACCAAGAAAAATGATGCGAGAACTACAACCAAGTTTCTCTTTGAGAACATTTTCACTAGATTTGGACTACTGATAGAAATTGTGAGTGATATAGGTACGCACTTTGTGAATGAAGTTATAGAAGCCTTATTGAATGAATTCTTGGTCATTCATAAGAAATCAGCTCCTCATCACCCACAAGCCAATGGACAAGCCGAAAGTTTGAATAAAATCTTATGTATAGTTCTCACAAAAATTGTTAACAATGGTAGATCTGATTGGGATAAGCAATTACATCATGCTTTATGGGCATTTTGTGTAGCCTACAAAACCCGCCATAGGCACTACTCCTTTTAACTTAGTATATTGACAAAATGCTATTTTGCCAATTGATTTCTTAATCCTCACTCTCAGAGTAGCAACCACTTACGAGTGGACGGGACATGAACTATTAACTCAATTGGATCAAATAGAAAAGCTTCACGAAACTAGGTTACAAGCAGTAGTAGTCATTTATGCTGCTAAACGGCGACAGAAAGCCTACTTTGATGCTCACATCAAGGACAAAAATTTGAAGGAAGGAGATTTAGTCTTGGTATATACGTTGAAACAACACGCTAAGAAGTTGCAGAAGAGAGGATATGGCCCATTAATCATCAATCGTATATCGACAAGTGGAGCCATCAGCTTAGCAACACTAGATGGGAAAGTATTACCAGACTATATCAGTGGATGTCGAGTGAAAAAATATCTAGAACCGTTGACTGAAGAAATATTGTCACGATTAATCAAGGGCAAGAATAGATGCATCGAAGAGGAAAGGATACGAGAAGAAGCGAGAGAGGTGTTAAAAATAAAGAAGTAAGCTCGTATATATTTTTGCAAAAAGGATTTTCTTCAAGTAGAAGGAAAATACAAAAATGAAAAATAGAAGCATTTACTTCAGCAAGTAGTGGAGGCCAAAAGAGAATCATTCAAAAGAGAATCAAATCCAAAATCTGAATTGTAAGAGGAGTGGTTGTCCAAAGTAGTGGAGAAATGATGGAGAAGAGCTCTCAAACTCATCATGAGAGTTTTTGGTCACTTGGCTATAAAAGAAGCAAGGGAGGACACTCAATGGGAGAGCAAGAAGGCGTGGAAGCCCCCTTGTATCTACTTCATTTGGTTTGAGTCATTTCGTTCAGTTCACTCTCATAGAGTGTGTCCAGCCGCACACCCATTTTTGGGTAGTCTACTTCTGAGAGTCATATCTCTCAACATATGTATCCAAATTTAGTGTTTAAACATTCGTTGGAAAGCTTATCTTGAGTACTTCCTCTGTCTAGAACAGTTTTATGAAATTCGTTATGCTCTCTGAGTTATTCAGGTTTTAGTGAAGTCTAGTTTTCAGCTGTGTCCAGCCGCACACCCATTTTTGGGTAGTCTACTTGTGAGAGTCATATCTCTCAACATATGTATCCAAATTTAGTGTTTAAACATTCGTTGGAAAGCTTACCTTGAGTACTTCCTCTGTTTAGAACAGTTTTATGAAATTCTTTATGGTCTCTGAGTTATTCAGGTTTTAGTGAAGTCCAGTTTTCAGCCTAACTGAGTGGACAGGTAGTCTGTTTTGAATCAAATAGTTGACAAATCAAATCTACTCCAAATTGAGTGTTTGATATCTCATTTGAAAGCGCTAGGTGTCTAGTTTGAGTGACCAAAGTTTCAAGTTCATTGGATATTTCAGTTGGTACCAGTTTTTATTTGACGGTTCTGCTGTTGGCAAGAGTCTTCATCCTGAGAAGGTCTTCTACACTTTCCGCTGCGATTAGGAGAGGAATTCTCCAACATTTGGTATCAGAGCCTTGGAGTTTGAAGAGGCAAAGCATTGGAACTAAACTGAAGCAAAGGGAAAGCTACAAATCAAGGGGGAGCTTCGTGAATTCAAGAGAGAGCGCCACAACATACTTGAGGTAAACTTCAATCTTGGAAGTTTTGAATGGCTGATTTAGGACAACAAGTTGAGAAGTTAGACAAAGACAATTTTCAGTCTTGGAGGTATAGAATGATAAATTACCTTAAAGGTAAAGGTTTATGGGGTTTAGTTAGTGGAGATGATCCACAACCGGTAGACCTTGAAGATCCCAACATTACTCCGGCACAAAGGAGACAATTTGCTGATTGGGAAGAGAGGAATCGAAGGGTGATGTTCCTCATCTCACAAGTTATTTCTAACACTATGATTGGTCATGTGCAAAGCTTAGAAACAGCCAAAGAAGTTTGGGAAGCATTGGAGAAGGTGTATGCTACCTCAACAAGGTCTCGGAGGATGCAACTCAAGAACGAGCTCAACAACATGAAGAAAAGCTCAAACCAAAGCATTAGTGAGTATACATTGAGGATTAAGGAGCTTTGAGATCAACTAGCATCAGTTGGATGCAAGATAGAAGAGGAAGACATCGTCCAAACAGCCCTCAATGGCTTGAGGAGTGAAGAAAAGTGGAAGCCTCTCATCACAAACATCCTTTATAGAGATCCTCTACCAACATTCGACGAAATTATACCAAATCTTGTGCCTGAAGAGGTTGCTCAACAAGGAGAAGGCAACAAAGGTAAGGACAACCATAGTCAAATGTTATATGCAGGAAGAGGTAGAGGAAGAAACTCAAGAGGAGGCTCGGGAGGAAGAGGAAGAAGCTACAACAATACAAATTTCAGCCAACACAACTCGAACGACAACAAGGACAACTCAAATGACAACACACATGGAAGAGGTCGAGGAAGAAATAGAGGAAGAGGTCGAGGTTCATACAATCCTCATAAAGGTATAACATGTTATCATTGTGGTAAACTAGGACATTATGCAAATGATTGTTGGCAAAAGAATGGAAGGTTGAATGGAGGCAACCAAAGGAGCCAAAATAACTATGCGAGTACATCAAGTGAAGGAGACAAGCAAACCATGCTTGCCATGAAGCATGACTACAACAACTCGAGAAGTGATGACCAAAAATGGTTCATAGATTCAGGTTGCAGCAACCATATGACATGCCAAGGAGATTTGTTCACAAAGCTACAAGCTCCAAGTGGAAAAGGATGTGTAGAGACCGGCGATGAAACTCAACACGCAATTGAGCATGTTGGAGATATCAAGCTTGGAGACAAGAAGGTATTGGCTGATGTTCTTCATGTTCCTACTATTGCAAAGAATTTGATTTCAGTAGCACAAATGGTAGAGAAAGGATATCATGTTATCTTCAATGAAAAAGGCTGCTTTATAAAGAATCCAAAAGAAGGATTCAAGGTCATTGCTCAAGGAAGGAAAGAAGGAAGGATGTTCACTTTGGACATTCAACAACCGCATGGAAAGGTGATGTATATTCAGTTTGGAAACAAGAGGATAGCTGAAATCGATTTGTGGCACAAAAGGTTTGGACATATCAACATTCCCAAGCTCAAGGACATGAGCAACCATGAAGTGGTAAGAGGTCTTCCAAGATTCAATGATGCCGGACTACATGAGTTTTGTGAAGCATGCCAACTAGGAAAGCAAACTCGACAACCATTCAAGAAAAGCAACTATGTGGCAAGGAATGTCTTCGACTTGATACACACGGATGTATGGGGACCATCACAACAACCATCAGTGGCTGGTAATAGATATTTTGTCACTTTTATTGATGATCATTCAAGGAAAGTATGGATGTTTTGCATAAAACAAAAATCAGATGTGTTCTCCATGTTCAAGAGATTTAAAGCACAGGTAGAAAAGGAAACAGGACGCTACATAAAGACCTTGAGGTCCGATGGAGGAGGAGAATATTTCTCCAAAGAATTTTCAGACTTTCTTTATGAAAATGGAATCAAGAGACAATTTACATGTAGGTACACACCTCAACAGAATGGAATAGCTGAAAGGAAAAATCGACATATCACAGAAGTTGCAAGATGCATGCTCAACGAGATGAAGATGCCACTAAACTATTGGGCTGAAGCAACTAGTACGGCCGTTTATTTGATGAACAAGTGCACAACGGCTGGAGTGCATAATCTAACTCCCGAGGAGGTTTATTCCGGTAAGAAGCCTGACCTTACACATCTCAAAGTTTTTGGATGTGTGTGTTATGTTCACATCCCTCAAGAACTAAGGACAAAGATGGAGGCAAAGTCCGAAAAATGTATTTTTATTGGATATTCATCGGAGCAAAAGGGATATAGGTGCTACAATCCGGTGACAAAGGAGCTACGAGTCTCACGAGATGTGGTATTTGATGAGCTAAGACCATGGGTTGGAGACAAAGGGAAAGAGAAGACTCTTGAAGAAGATTGCGAAGATGATGAAGGTGCTGTCCAAGAAGAATTTCAGCAAACAAGCACTCAAATGTCAGGTCCAGAAGCTTGTACATCACTTGGAGAAAGCTCAACATGGAAGGGGAGGCTAAGGAGTCATTCCTCATCACCAACATCAGCTTATGAAAGATCTAAAGCCGAAAGTGCTGCCCAAAATAGTGATTCAAATACAAGTGAAGAAGAGTATGAAGAGGTGATCACACCGAAGGTAAAGTTGAACCGATTGAAGAAGCAATGTTCAAAAGGAAATGAAAGGAGGTCTTCAAGAACAAGGTATCCAATTGAAAGGCTGAGCTATGATAGTTTTATTGCAAAACATTTTGCATATATGACACAGGTGGTCAAAGATAAAGAACCGGATGCATATGAAGAAGCATGTACACAAAAAGAATGGCAAGAAGCTATGCAAGAAGAGATGAAAGCTCTCAAGGACAATCACACATGGGAGCTAGTTCCAAAGGCTGAAGGTATGAAGATTGTTCCAAATAAATGGGTGTTTAAAATAAAGAGAAATGCTGACGGCTCTCTAGCAAGGCATAAAGCTAGACTAGTAGCAAAAGGATTCAAGCAAAACTCACGGCATCGATTATGAAGAGACTTTCAGCCCGGTTGCAAAGATGGGAACAATTAGAACCTTGATTGGAGTGAGTGCAGCAAGGAGATGGCCATTGTACCAACTCGACATAAAAAATGCTTTTCTCAATGGTGGACTTCAAGAAGAGGTATACATGAGTCAACCGATTGGATTTGAAGACAAAAAGCATCCAAATTTTGTTTGTAGATTGAAGAAAGCTTTGTATGGGTTGAAGCAAGCACCACGTGCTTGGAATCAAAGATTGGTCGAGTACCTCACAAGGTGTGGGTATAGTCCAAGTAATGCAGATCCCTCTCTCTACATGAAGAAAGAAGAAGGCAAGCAGGTATATATTTGCATATACGTTGATGATCTCATCATAACAGGAAGTAATGTTACAGGAATACAAGAGATCAAAAGGAAACTCGGTAAGGAGTTTAAAATTTCAGATCTTGGTGAGCTGAAATACTTTTTAGGCATTGAGATAGTCTATGGGAAAGATGGCATTTACTTAATGCAAAGAAAGTACCTATTGGATGTTCTTTTCAGATTTGGAATGAGTGAATGCAAACCACTCACTCAACCTATGGACACAAATGTGAAGCTATGCTCAAATGATGGAGAGAAGTTACATGATGTAACTACATACAGGAGTATTATAGGTTCATTGATCTATGCTACGATCACAAGACCA
This sequence comes from Ceratopteris richardii, assembly GCA_020310875.1. Classification (NCBI taxonomy): domain Eukaryota; kingdom Viridiplantae; phylum Streptophyta; class Polypodiopsida; order Polypodiales; family Pteridaceae; genus Ceratopteris; species Ceratopteris richardii. The sequence goes on from CM035427.1 coordinate 10,763,457, forward strand.
GATTTGTGTTATATTGTTGGAGTTCTTTCTCAATTTATGCAAGCTCCAACAAGTGAACATTTAAATTCAGCCAAACGAGTGCTAAGATATGTGAAGCACACTGTCAATCATGCATTGTTTTATAGATATGATGAAGAATTGCAGGTAAAGGGCTTCAGTGATGCTGATTGGGCTGGTTCCAAGGAGGATAGAAGATCCACTTCAGGTTATGTGTTCATGATAGGTAGCAAACCTATCACATGGAGCTCAAAGAAGCAACCTACTGTTGCACTATCATCTACAGAAGCTGAATATAGAGGTTTAGCCTTTGCAACTTGTGAAGCTATGTGGATTAAGAAGCTTTTGGCTGATCTTGATGTGCAGGTGGAGACCATTCCAATTTATGGTGACAACATGTCAAGCATTCACTTGACAAACAATCCAATGTTTCATGCACGAAGCAAGCACATAGAAGTGCATTATCATTATGTTCGAGAAAAAGTTTTGAGCAAGGATGTGGATATAAAGTTCATTGGAACTAATGACCAGGTTGCAGACATGCTTACAAAGTCCCTCGATGCTTCTAAGCTCAAGAGGTTCAAGGACGACATCAACTTACAAGATATGGTTGAAGGTGCAAGCTCACATGTGAGCTTGAGGGGGAGTGTTAAAAATAAAGAAGTAAGCTCGTATATATTTTTGCAAAAAGGATTTTCTTCAAGTAAAAGGAAAATACAAAAATGAAAAATAGAAGCATTTACTTCAGCAAGTAGTGGAGGCCAAAAGAGAATCATTCAAAAGAGAATCAAATCCAAAATCTGAATTGTAAGAGGAGTGGTTGTCCAAAGTAGTGGAGAAATGATGGAGAAGAGCTCTCAAACTCATCATGAGAGTTTTTGGTCACTTGGCTATAAAAGAAGCAAGGGAGGACACTCAATGGGAGAGCAAGAAGGCGTGGAAGCCCCCTTGTATCTACTTCATTTGGTTTGAGTCATTTCGTTCAGTTCACTCTCATAGAGTGTGTCCAGCCGCACACCCATTTTTGGGTAGTCTACTTGTGAGAGTCATATCTCTCAACATATGTATCCAAATTTAGTATTTAAACATTCGTTGGAAAGCTTATCTTGAGTACTTCCTCTGTCTAGAACAGTTTTATGAAATTCTTTATGCTCTCTGAGTTACTCAGGTTTTAGTGAAGTCTAGTTTTCAGCTATGTCCAGCCGCACACCCATTTTTGGGTAGTCTACTTGTGAGAGTCATAACTCTCAACATATGTATCCAAATTTAGTGTTTAAACATTCGTTGGAAAGCTTATCTTGAGTACTTCCTCTATCTAAAACAGTTTTATGAAATTCTTTATGCTCTCTGAGTTATTCAGGTTTTAGTGAAGTCCAGTTTTCAGCCTAACTGAGTGGACAGGTAGTCTGTTTTGAATCAAATAGTTGACAACTCAAATCTACTCCAAATTGAGTGTTTGATATCTCATTTGAAAGCGCTAAGTGTCTAGTTTGAGTGACCAAAGTTTCAAGTTCATTGGATATTTCAGTTGGTACCAGTTTTTATTTGAAGGTTCTGCGGTTGGCAAGAGTCTTCATCCTGAGAAGGTCTTCTACACTTTCCGCTGCGATTAGGAGAGGAATTCTCCAACAAGAGGAAGCCCTAGAACGAATTAAGAAACAGAAAGAGTGGATGAGAGAGCGAGATGAGAGATATCGACTAGGAGAAGCACTCATCCCAATGGCTAATTTTAGAGCCACTAAAAACCTAGGTTCACAGAGAACACAACCATATTTGAATTTGGGAGCGGGTAAAACGGAGTACCACTTAGTGGATGCTCTCATTGAAATAGGAGCCGCGATAAGCTGTATCAAGCTTTCTTTGACTCAAAAACTCAAAGAGGAATTACGTCCATCGATGGCACAGTTGATAGGAATAGGAGGAACAATTACTCAATGTATAGGTGAAATCACCTTACCTCTGCATCTTGGCAACAACACTATGGAACAGAAGCTATTAGTGTGTCGTGATCAGGATTTACTCGAAGAGGTAGTGTTAGGTCAAGACTGGATTTACGAATATGAAGTGACCATTCAATTGGCTTTAGGATACATTTCAGCCAGGATAGGACATCGGGAAGTATTCAGTTTGCTAGACGAACGACCAATCAAAGCCGCAAGCGCAGAGCCAAAAATTCATTCCAATGAACAAAGTCGTGAGTGTATGCTAAATAGTACTATAGAAACCCCTTCATCAAGTACTTCATGTGAGGACACATTGAATCCTGCTTGTCTTCCACCTTCTAGTCTAGCAAGTCACAAGAGTGTCAATCAATCTGAAACCAACCTCAGTGAAGCACCATGCACAAGAGGGACTAGTCCTTTGAGTAATTCAAAGTTTGTACCTATTAGAATATACCCTATTCCGTACGCTAAACAAGCTTGGATAAGAAAGGATCAAAGGGATGCATATCTTCAACAACAGGAACATCTTCGACATCAGAACAACCAATCAAATAAGAAAGCAAATCATTTTGAGCACCAAAGTCAACAACTAATTGCTAGGATATGGATTCCAAAGAAAGTAGTAGTTTCCCAACCGGATCGAGCGCAAATATGGATTCCAAAATCATGTGCTCCAAAGACGCTAAACAGAAACTATGACCCATTGCAGAAGGAGAACAAATACCAATATGGACTACGGGAAAAACAGCCAAAGAAGAATAGCAACAAGAAAAAGCAGGAGTGTGCAAATGCAACACAAGCCAACCCGAGATTCAAAAAGTAGATAGAGCAGACGTACTACAGGGGAAGATCCACATTCATTAGGAATGTTAGGAATACAATACGTCCCAACAGAATGAAGTAGATTTGGATGCCGAAAGACAAGACAAACTGCATGCCGAAAGACAAGACAAACTACAAGACAAACTACTTCCAGTTGCACACATTTGGAGTTATCAGGACCCAAAGTATGCATAATAGGGCCACATTACAAGGCCAAGCATTCGGCACATCTTTCTTCTATTTCAGGATAGTCGAGCACATTTTCCTTCTTGGAAAATAGGAGAGCACTTGTACATACATTACGAAAATCACTCAAAAAATAATAACCACTTTGGCTATGATCTAACCTTTCTATTCTTCTTTTCAGATGAAAACATAAAAATCTATAAAAATTTTTGAAAAAAATCCAGGTATTACCTTTCTCACACCCACGAGAAAGGGACAACACCATTCACTCGGAGCAATGTCAATCTTATGACGAAAAAATAAAGGAGGATTTCTGATAGTATATGGCCACTAATTCATACTCTATATTGAGTGCAGATGGCATCTACTAATTCCGAAGCTACGCAAGAGGAAGAGGTCCAACTTCTTCCACTCGAATCCATAACAAAAGCAAGAGGCCATTGGTTTCGGGATGACCAACCAGTGTCAGACCTCATTTTCATGGCCACTATCAAGATCATGGATAGGGATCACTATTTCCCTATCATGTCGCAAGAGTTCAAAACTATAATACAAGGATTACCGCATATCGAGGATGTATGGAAACAGGCAGGCTTAGAATCATATCTAAAATTGCCGATTTATATACCAGATTTTCAAAGGTGTACATAAGTAATGAATACACTACAGCCTGCAGCAACAAAGATATCAGTTCCAGAAGCACGAGTATTGGATAAAGTAGGAACATGGAAAACTATTCAATTCACACATGAACTAATCAACAGAGCCTTCGGATGGAATGAAGACGGAATCACGAATGTCAAAGAGGAATGTCATGATCCTAAAAAGAGGTCATTTTTGGATATCAACAGGATTGATATTGAAGAGGCTGTTTGCCTGGTGCACCAATATTTTTGTTTCCCAAGTATGCACAGATATACAACACCACAAAAGATTGTCGTACAATTACTCTCGCATGCAATGAGACAAGTTGGGAATAAAGTAAATATGACAGGCTATGTCCAAGAAAGATTATTTGAAGCCCAGAAGAAGTGGAGTCAGAAGAAATTTCTAAATGGGAGTTCAGCTTTGACATTACTTATATATGAAGCTCTTGAGATGAAAAACTGCTTACGTGCGATGCCAACCTCAGAGGGGCTAGCCAAATATGAAAAATCCGCCATGATCCCCAAGAAAAAGAAAGCAGTTGTTATGGTTGAAGAAGCAGGAACCAGTTCACAGAAGCCCATGAGGGGTACAAAGCGTCTAAGAGAGGAAGAAGCCCAAGCTACACCCCAATCAAAGCGGACACACATTCTTCCAAAGATTACGAAGGCTCAAATGCCTATTACTAAGAGAGATCTCTCTGCCGCCCTAGAAGAGACACATCAGTACATGCAAGGGCAGGTAAGCCTGAATGTCCAAGGTCATCACTATAGACAAGCAAGTCAAGAGAAACAACAAATGCGTCAAGAAAAGACCCCAAAACAACCCGGGAGATACAAAGAACTGGGCATAGATGATTCTAGTTCAGATGCAGAATCCAATCATGAAAAAGATACTCTAGACACTGACATAAGAACAGAAAGTCAAGAAGAAGAATGGAATGAGATCAATCAAGTCGAAGTCACGCCAGACAACCATGAAGAAAAGGAAAAAAAAACGTAGAAGATTCTAATCAACCTGAGCATGTCATTCAATTGAATGATACCACAAAAAGCAGCATGAAAGAAGCTCCAACCACTCTTACATATGCAAAACCACCTATCAAAGAGGACATACAAACTCCAAAGAACGCGGATTCGGAGCTAGTACAAAACAAAGAACAAATTTTGATTGAGGTACCAGATGATACACCTCAAGGAAACATTGAACACATGGTGGCTGAGCCAAGGATCCAGCTTCAGATTAGGCAGCCCCATGACACTACACTACATGTGGCACAGGGCAAAGACGTCAAAACAGGCAAAGAGCCGAGTATCCCGAAAACATGGCTCAATGTGGATGTCACTCAGTTGAAGCCTGTAGTTAAGCAAATGATTCAAACAGCGATGGACACACAACAACAGATGATGGACATAGATGCAGATTATGATAAGGCCATGAGAGAAAAAAGTAAATTCCAAATAATGAGCGAACAATTATCATCACAATTAATCCAGGCCCAAAAAGAGATGGAAGTCAAAAACACGGAGATGATGGAAGTCAAAACGTAATATGACACATTAATCACTCAGCATCACCAACTGCAAGCACAACTCGCGGATTTACAGAGATTACATGATACAAGCGAAGCTGACAAAGAAAGAATGAAGGCTAGAAGCACTTTACTTGAGACACAGCTAAAGTTGTACATGGAAGAGAATGACACTTTACGAAGCAGGAATAAAGAATTGATGAAATCATTATTATATGATCAACCTATTGAGCAACAGGAATCATCCGAAACTAAAGAAAAAGAATTAAGAGATCAGCTAGCACAACAGGCAGATTTGCTAAGACAAGAGCGAGAATTGAAAAAAGAATGGGAACAGAAGTACAGTCAAGAAATAAATGAACTAAAAAAGTAGTTGAATACAGCACATGGGAAACTTGCAGCAAGCTACAGTGAAAACATGGACAATGTCGCTGAAATTGGAAATGAATTGCTTGCAGCAAAAGAAGCACTCAGAGCAGCCCTACAGGAAAGCAAAGACAAAAATGAACGAATCGAACAATTAGAAATCCAAATCAACCAGAACACAACGATCGGGACACTAGTAGTGCCACCAAAAGAAAATCCTACTGACGAGGTAGAGGTGCGTCCTCTATCTCCCCTGATCTATAATTCTCCAATACATGAGCAGATGGCGGATATACATGATGATCATCCAATGCCATACACTGCAGAAATAAGTCAGAGGGAACGGGCACTAGTGGTGTCCCGATTGACAGAAAATTTTGAAAATGAAGTAATCAAAGTAATGAAGGAAGCCAAGATCAAGGGTAAAGACTTGGAAAAAGATCATGAAGCCTTTCAACATTCCGTACGGATTATTGAAAGAGAAAACCAGACAATATATAAAGAAGATTACAAAGAAAAGTCCAGATGAGCAGCTAAATTTTAAACAGGACACATTCGCCTACAGTCAGGAAGAATTCGAAGCTGCACAACCTATTTGACAAAGAAAGTTTTTGGAGAAACATCCCACACTACGGGTGCATTGGCAAGCAGCACCATATTTATTACAGGTAAACCCTTCCTTTTGTCCTATACCACGCAGAAGGGATACTAGAGAATTTTTGGACTTGCAAAGAAATGGCACTGTAAATAAACAGTGGCTGAATTACCCTCTGCTTCCTAGCCCGCCGCATAACTACTTGCCAACGGAAGATTATATGGTCAAAACCATCGAATTTTGGCTACAAAATTATGCGATAGTACCCGACCTAACTGTCAAAATGACAAATAAAATACTCAGTATGCTACTTACAGTTTTGAAGGTCTTCAAGCATGCGGCCTACACATTTTTGAATTTCATTGGTATTAATCAAGGCACAGATATTCTCATTTTTTACCTATCTGTTATGCCTAGCAGACCAACAATAATGGCTTATTATTCCAGATTGATGTTCTTTGTGTATATATGCAAACTTTTGAAGAAGCGTTCTTTACAGGATTTTTTGGGCTTGATTCAGAAGTCTTTTTGAAGATGTCCTCTAATTTGAATGCCCGATTAGTGGCATACGAACTTAGCTTCTTCACAGATCACCGACAGCCACCCAATGATGGTGTAAAGGCAGAACAATGGAAGCAATTAATGATACGTGAAGCCAATTTGCTTAATGAAACAGAGCAGAAAATATATAGAACATATGCTCGTCGCTCGTCAAAGCCTGTTGGACGACAAAGTCCAGGAGGGGGGCAGTGTTGAGGGAGAATCAAGTAAAAGAAAGAAAAGAAGAAGACAATGAAAGAAGCTTCACTAAAAAGGAATATCTGAAGATATATCTCTGCAAGAAGCCCCGCAGGGGCGCAACACCCATCTTTGCACAGAGCCCCGCAGGGGCGCACACACCAAGGAAAGGACGCAACCCAAAAGGGTGTTACAACCTCTTGATCTTTGGCAGGTCCAGATCGAAGACTGTAGCACCTTATCCTCATACCTTCCACTGGTGGCGTGCGTGGCAACCCGACTGATCAAGCAAGACAAATGTATCAGGCCCAGAGGATCTAAAACAAGAATTAAGAAGAGGCCGTCAAAACTGAAGACCTGTTTTACAAACAGGCAAAATTGAGCAAGGGTTGCGTGCAGACAACAAATTGAAGACAAGAAGTAAAGCCTGTCAAGGGACGACAGAGATGAAGAGGGGGAGAGTGTTGCAGAGCTAAAGAGAGTACAAAGCAGAGAAAAAAATGGGCCCCAAAATTTTTCTGATTTGGACACCCAATTTTTGTATTATAACCATTCTTGTATATATTTTCCGTTGTAAATGCACTAGAGGAGTCCTCTAGATGCATCCCCTCAGAAGATTAGGAATTTACCCATGTAAAATAGTAGGAAATTAGCCTTTTAGTGAATAAAGTGCCGGTCTCTTGTGTGAAAGGACCATTTTTAGGGCACAAGTATATAAGTCAATTTGTGACTCTTTGTAAGGACTTTTTGCCATTGTGAGAATAGAGAGCACAGAAATTCGAATTTGTGTCTTCTTCACTTTGTATCTTCTTCTTTGTGAGCTTGTATGCATGTGTATTGCTTGGAAAGAGTGTTAAGAAGTGTTGTCTATCCATGAAAGTGTTTATTTGTTGTAGTTAATGTGTGTGCGATGTGTAGGAAGTGCTAAAATGTAGGAAGGTATTTCCCGTGACTTAGTATTTTGCTCATAACTTGAAGTAGGAGTGTCAGAATTGGGTGAAACTACCGCCATTGGATGCGTCTTCTCGAGAGCTTCGAAATACATATGGTATTCTCTATATTTAGAGTTGGGAGTTGAGAGAAAAGTCCAAATTACTGATGGCTGCTGTACCACCGATAGTTGAAGCTTGTTTGGATTAGTATTTGCCTTGTTTGCACTCTTTGAGTAGTTCATTTGCATTGATCATCACTTGATTGCATGTCCTCATACACTCGGCTAGGTTTGTATACTCATCGGATTGATAATTAAAGCGTGAATCCCCACTATATGCACTTGAGGGGGATTGAGGTATAGTCTCTTTCTCCACAAGTCCCTAAGTTGGTACTTAGGTCAACACAACTACAACTCAATTACGTAACATGGAGGCCCACAATGAAGAAATTCCTCGTCTTTGGACAGAGGAATCATTGGAGAAGGACTTAAGTACCCTGGGTAATGATATCTCTCTTCATTCTCTACTTTGCATGCAGGGTACTATAAACAACAAACTCGTTAAAATTCTACATGACGATGGTAGTTCACATGAATTCATTTCACATTTATTACTACAAGAACTTAGATTAAAAATGTTTCCTTCTTTGTATAAAGTAAAAGCTGCATTTCAAGGTAATCGTTATAATGTAACACGAGAAGTGCAAGATGTTACGATTAGAATAGGCCCATATGTTGATTCACGAACATTTTTAATTGCATCTTTGCAATCTTATGATGTTTTACTAGGTATGCCTTTTCGTCATCATTATTAGCCACGCATTGACTAGCATGCACATACTTTTAACTTTGAATTTAAAGGTCAAATCATTACTTTGTCTGCACGGTATGATTTCCAGCCATTTCCATTGATTAAGCATAGTCAAGTAAAACGTGATTCAATTCATGCATTGTTTTTGTCAATATCATCCATGATTATACTCATACACTTCCTAATGTACATAAATCTTTCATGACTACTTATCAGGATTGTTTTATGTCTGAGTATCCTTCTAAACTACCACCATCTCGAGGATCCTTCGACCATAGCATTGACTTAGTCCTTGGTAGTTCTCCTCCTAATAAAGCACCTTATAGACATAGCCAACTACACCAAAAGGAAATAGAAAACCAAGTAAAAGACCTACTAGAGAAAGGACTTTTAAGACCCAGTTCTTCCCCATTTGGAGCACGAATTCTCTTAGTAGAGAAGAAGAATAAAACTTATCAAATGTGCATTGATTATAGAGCCCTTAACAAGATCACAATGGAGAATAGATACCCTATTCCTTGAATCGATGATCTTTTAGATAAATAACGAGGAGCTCGTGTCTTTAGTAAAAGTGATCTAAAATTGGGATACCATTAGATTCGTATGACAAAAAGCACGAATGATGAACAACATTTTTCTTGATTACCAAGCTTTTCTTCTTGTATTTTTAGACGATATATTTGTTTATAGTAAGAATGATAGTGAGCATGAGATGCATCTTAAAATAGTTTTTCATTTACTACGAGAAAACACATTTTACGCTAATCCTAAAAAGAGTTACTTCTTTCAATGTAAGCTAGAATATCTAGGACATATTATTTCAAGTGCAGGTTTGTTCAGAATTTTTCTTATTTAGCATTGTCCCTTACCTTGTTATTGAAAAAGAAAATAAAAATTGCATGGGGACTTACCCAACAACGATCCTTTGAAAAACTCAAATATGCACTTTCACATGCACCTGTTTTATAATTATCTGATTTTTCAGAACCGTTTCATGTTGTTACTGATGCTAGTGGTTCAGGGATAGGTGCAGTTTTAGTGCAAAACGATCATCCCATTGCATTTGAAAGTAGGAAGCTTAAGCCCTCAGAAAAGAATTATAGTACATATGATAAATAATTGTTAACGGTTGTGCATGCTTTGCGAATTTGGAAACACTATCTTATGGGCTCTGAGGTCTTAATCAAAAGCAATCAAGAGGCTATTAAGCATTTCTTAAATCAGCCCTTAATCTCTGATTGCCATCTTAAATGGGCATCATTCATTCAAAATTTCCAACCCATGATCCAATATTAGCCTAGTAAAGCTAATATTGTAGTTGATGCTCTTAGCCAATTTCCTTCACATTCTGTTCTTTTGCATAATATTTCTACTATCCAAATACATTATTTTCAAGAAATGGTTTCCACTTATGCATCTTATTTGTATTTCGCACGTGCATGGCATGAATTCAACAATGGTGCATCTTTATCTAATGAACATTATACATTTCATAATGGTTTTCTCTATTTTGAACATAGATTATGTATAACTCAAGCTTTTAAAGATTTTTTCATCAAAGAAATGCATGAACCATCTTACATGAGTCATAGAGGCATACAAAACACCATTTCTGCCTACAAATATTTCTTCTTTTGGCCACACATGGAAAAAGATATTTCACATTATGTTTCTCAATGCATTGTATATCAGCGTGTAAAACGTCATCATGGTAACATGTTCCTTTCACACAAGAGACCGGTGCTTTATTATAGAAACCCTAATTTCCTACAATTTACAAGGATTATGATACAATGCCTGGGATTTATGCATCTAGAGGACTCCTCTAGTGCATTTAAAAGGCTTTATGAGGTTTTCATAAGCATTTGAAGAAGAAAAAATGTGCCCATAATTTTGAAAATTTTGGGGCTCCTCTTTTGTGCTCCTTTTTCTTTGTCACACTCTCCCCCTCTTAGTCTCTGTCATCCCTTCATAGGCTTTGCTTCTTGTCCTTATCTTTGTGCTTGTAGTAGATATGGTCCCTTATTAATTGATAGCATATTTATAGTTGACCTTTGCAAGCTCTTGTTGAAGTCATAATGATAAAATTTAACCGGTGGTCAACAAACTTATCATAACTAAGGACCTAGTGCATTGGTTTTGCCTAAGTATTTCATCCCACTACACACACCTTGTGACTAGAGTGACATCGATCTTGGACAATCTTTGCTCTGTGGCATTTGTTTGTTGCAAGGACCTTGTTTATTCTTTGTTTGCACTCTTCGGGACCTAGTCCTTTGGTGTTGTGGGCAGATGCGTGCCCCTACGGGGCTTTGGGCAGAGGGTGATACTTTTTATTGCACAGTCTTTCTTTTTTATTTTCTTCTTCTTCTTCTTTTGCTGGGTTCTCCTCTCTCTCCTGCCACACATCCCCCCGCTTGAACTTTTTCATCCCCGACAAGCTTTGGATTTCGATAGGAGTACGTCTTGTATACCTTTTTCTCTATTTCGTTTAGCAGATTAGCTTCACATATCATGAGTTGTTTCCATGGTTTGGACTTGACACCATCGTGTGGTGGTTGGCGATGGTCAGCAAAAAAGTTTAGTTCATAAGCGATTAGTCTTGCATTTAGATTAGCGGACATCTTTAGGAATATCTTTGAATCGATTTCAAAAAAGCCGGTGAAGAAGGCTTCTTCAAATATACGTACTAGGCAAAAACATTATTCGTGAGTAGTAGGCCATAATGATTAGTCTACTCGGCATGACAAAAAGATCAAATACCAAAATATATGTTCCTTGATTGATGCCAATAAAGTTCAAAAATGTATACTCTGCATGCTTGAATACTTTGAGTACAGTTACAATCATGCTGAGTATTTTGTTAGTTAGCTTGATGGTGAGATCAAGAACTTTTGCATATTGAGATAACCAAAATTTGATTGACACCATCATGTACTCTTCTGTAGGCAAATAATTATGTAGCGGTCTCTACAGTAATGGAAAATTGAGCCACTGCTTATTTAGTTTACCCTGACTTTGCACTCCCCAAAATTTTGGCGAGTAGCATCGCCATGGCACAAGAAAAAATGCTGGATTAACTTGTAGTAAATATGGTGCTTCCTGCTAGTGCACCCACAATGTTGGATTTCTCTCCATAAATTTTCCTCTACCAGATGGGATCGGCAGCCTCAAACTCTTGTTGAGTGTACTGAAAGGTGTTTGCTTTAAAATTCAACTACTCATCCGGATCCTTTCTTGTCGTCTTCTTAATGTATCTTCGGGTTTGTTCTTTCATGATTCCATATGGGAGGTTGAAGGGCTTCATTACTGCGTCTAGATCTTTATTTTTTATTTGAGCCACTTTCATGACTTTTACAACTTCATTTTCAAAATTTTTGGTAAGTCAAGAAAGTAGTAGTGCTCATTCTTTCTCACTTAGCTCTGCAATATATGGCATTGGGTGATCATCATATTCCTCCATAGCTGGTTCTGTTATTGGTGAATGAATGATTGGGGGAGAAAGAGGGTGTACCTTAGTCTCGTCAGTAGCCATAGTGGATGGTTGCATTAATGGTGTCCCCATGTTCTTGGCCTGATCTAATAAGGCCCTAAGCTCTGCTATGAGTTTATCTTTCTCTTCATGTTGTTGTTTGCTAGCCTTGAGCTCATCTTCTACTTTTGCCTTTAATTTTCATATAGATTTTACCTTATGAGCATCCTCATTGCATTGATCCATGTATTTATTTACTGCTTCATGCCATTTAAGCTCCCATGTTTTGTCTTTCACTTTACATTTGGTCTCTATCTCGATTTTTTTGTCTCTTTTCTTGGCTAAGCTAATCTTACAATACTGACAACTTGGCCTATAAATCTTGTATGATTGTGTCAACATTGCTTTCCAATGGCTGATTCAATAGAATAGAGTTCATTAATTCTTTATTTCTCGTATGTAGATTATCAGCTTCTTCCATATATACCTTGATCTGACTCTCGTAGTTTGCTGCAGTTGAACATCCTTATTTTCTTGGCTTCATACATTGCATGTTGCTTTTTCAATGTCTTCACTTCATCTTGAAGCTCCAATACAGGTGTAGTCATTCATATACTGTTGAGATATCAAGCTCAACATGTGATGATCCAGGATGACATGTACCAAATTTTCGTTTCTCTGACATGTATAGTGGTCATGCCAGTATATGTCAGGGATACTTCATTGAGCTTTATTGGACTATCTACCGAGAGTGATGGCACATTTGTTTCTTGCCAGCTCACTCATTCACGGACATTAGGTTTTTCCTTATGTACTGGTCTTTATATATTGCACTTGTTGTATTCTTGTTTTGAGGTCATTCTTGTACATTCCTTTTTATGTAATAGAAGAAGAAGAAGAAGATCATTCTTCCTTGCCTCAATGTGTGTGTGTGCTTCTCCTTGAGAGTGAGAGTGTGTGTGTGAGCTCTCTTCCTTATCTCCTTCCTTGTGACATGGTATCAGAGCCAGCGTGGTTGTAGAGAGCTCGTGGAGAAGGCGACAGTGAAGACTACGCGGCAAGGCGTGGAGAAAATGCGATTTCACAAACCGCCTCCGTTTGCTATGAAAATCGCTGCGAAAATCTCCGTCAGATCGAAGTTTCGGAGCCATCTCAACCTCCGTTTCGAGCCTGCAAGGTGGGGCCCACAGAAAAACTAGGTCAGTTTCAGAAACTGTAACTTGCGTTGTGTTCGGAAACACTCATATATTCCAGATCCAGAATTTCAAGCGATTCCGTGTACTTTTGATACACGAAAATTGTGTTCTTCTGAGATCAAACTGTCACGTCATAGTGCGACAGTGTTCCAGCAGAAGTGCTACTTGTAGTGTGTTGCGGTGTTGTGAATTGTTGTAGAAATGGCAAACACGGATGGAATGAGTCAGCTTATGAGTGATAAGCTGGACAAGAACAACTTCCATGCTTGGAGATTTAGAATGACGAATTTCCTGATGGGAAAAGGTTACTAGACGTACATCGAAGGAGAGAATGAAAATGCTCCGCAGTTACCAGAAAGTAATCGGACTGCAGAACAGTTAAGAGCATATGAGGAATGGAATCAAGGAGCACGAAAGGTAATGTATTGGCTATCTGTTAGCATACAGGATAGCATGATTGGACACATACAGGATGCCAAGACTCCAAAAGAGGCTTGGAACAATTTGGTCACTTTGTACGAACCAATACAAAGGCACGGAAATTGCAACTCAAGAACGAGCTGCATACATTGGAGAAAAAGAGCATGTCGGTAAGTGACTACACTCTAAAAATCAAAAGCATATGTGAGTCACTTGCATCTATTGGCGTGAATGTAGATGATGATGATAAGGTGGAAGTGTGCCTTCGTGGTTTAGGAGCTGCATATAAGCAGTTCAGAACTTCTATACAGACCACGGAAAATATTCCGAATTTTGCTGATCTGGTATCTATGCTGATCATTGAAGAAAAGAATCTTGGTGAGGATTCAAACTCCCAAGGAAAGCCCAGTTCTGAGCAGGTATTCTACTCTGGCAGAGGAAGAGGCAGAGGTAGAGGTTTTGGAAGTGGAAGAGGAAACAATAACCAAGATCACGGTCAACAACAGAATCATGCAGGAGGAAGAGGACAGTTTCGAGGCAGGGGGAGTCAAAGAGGTCGCAGAAATTTCCAAAGAAATGATTCAGGTAATGATAGTAAAGGATGCTGGAATTGTGGTAAACCTGGACACTTTGAACGTGATTGCAGGTTAAAGAATCAAAATAACAAAAGGCAGCAAAACAACTATGCATCCACAAGTGCAGATGATTCTGAGAAGCTGTTTATGGTTCAACATCACATGATGAATACGATGTCTGCTGATATTTATGTGTCTTCATTGGATATTCCCTTGAGCAAAAGGGGTACAAATGTTATAACCCACTCACACGACAGGTGAAGGTGAGCAGAGATGTGGTATTTGATGAAATGTCAAGCTTCTATGCAGATGCCAAAGAAGGATTGAATCTTGAACCAAATGACAAAGAGAATGCTGAAAAATCTATTGCAGAATCTCAAGAAAGGTAAAGAAAAGCTTTATGCTGGTAGTAAAACAGGTGCAGGTTTTGAAGACGTTGATGGAGATTCAAGCGGTTCAGAAAAGAGTCTTGATGAGGAACTTGGATTGCCCTTTGTGAAGACTCCAAGAGTAAGAAGGGCACATGCAGATGATACAAGAAGAAGTGACCCAGGACCAAGAAGATCTGGGAGGATGCGTAATTCAGTGCAACGATTGACATATGACAGTTACATGGCTCGCCATTGTGCCTACATGACAAAGGTAATACAAGTTGCTGAACCTTCTTCTTTTGAAGATGCAATTGGTAATGCAGATTGGGAAAAAGCTATGGATGAGGAGATGGCTGCACTTTATGGAAATGATACATGGAAGCTGGCTCCATTGCCACAAGGAAAGAAATCCATAGGCTGCAAATGGGTTTACAAGGTAAAGCATAATGTTGATGGTAGCATAAGCAGGTATAAAGCACGATTGGTAGCTAAACATATGGCATTGATTATGAGGAAACATTCAGCCCTGTAGCTAAAATGTCTACTGTCAGAACACTTGTTGCATTAGCTATAGCAAAAGGATGGACTTTGCATCAGATGGATTTGAAGAATGCTTTCCTACATGGTGAGTTACAGGAAGAAGTATATATGGACCAGCCACAAGGATATGAAGATTCAAAGCATCCATAATATGTCTGCAGGTTGCAAAAGGCTTTGTATGGGCTGAAGCAGGCTCCGCGTGCATGGCATGCAAGGATTGCTGATTACTTAACCAACATTGGGTTTTCTATATGTGATGCAGATCACTCACTATATGCAAGGAAGGCTGATGATGGCATCACTATTGTGGCTATTTATGTTGATGACCTGATTGTAGGTGGTGATAATGAAGAAAGCATCAAAGAGGTAAAGAAACTTCTTATGCAGGAATTCAACATGAAAGAGCTTGGTGTCTTGCGCTATTTCTTGGGCATTGAGTTTATACATACAGAAACAGGTATATGGATGTCGCAAAGGCAATATGCCTTGAATATGCTGCAAAATTATGGTATGGCTGATTGTAAGGAAATTTCTATGCCTTTAGATCAGAATTTGAAATTGGATACTACATCAGGTGAAGCATTGGAAAATGCTACTATGTACAGGAAAATTGTGGGAAGTCTTATATATCTTACAATTACAAGACCTGATTTAAGCTACACTGTTGGACTTGAAAGTCAGTTTATGCAGGTTCCTAGGAAGCCACATATGGATGCTCTGAGGCGCACTCTACGTTATGTGAGTGCTACTTTGGATTATGCATTGTTTTATGAAGCTGGTGTAGATTTGCAGGTTCATGGATACACAGATGCAGATTGGGCAGGTAGTACTCTAGATAGAAGATCTACTAGTGGCTTTCTTTTCTCACTTGGAGGTGCAGCTATTACATGGAGCAGTAAGAAGCAACCCACTGTTGCTTTGTTGAGTACAGAGGCTGAGTACAGAGGTGCTGCAATGGCAGCATGTGAGGCATCATGGCTGGAGATGTTACTTGCAGATTTAGGTGTGGAAGTACAAAAGCCTATCACTATCTATTGTGATAATCTTAGCAGCATACACTTAGCACGGAACCTTGTTTTCCATGCTAGAACAAAGCATATCGAGGTACATTATCACTTCATCAGAGAGAAGGTATTAGCAGGTGATATTGATCTTGTTTATTTGAGAACAGATGAGCAGGTTGCTGATATTTTCACCAAAGCACTTGGAGCTGAGAGGTTGAAGAAGTTTCGGAAGATGCTTGGATTACAGGATATGGTGTTGAGCTTGAGGGGGAGTGTTGAGATATCAAGCTCAACATGTGATGATCCAGGATGACACGTACCAGATTTTCGTTTCTCTGACATGTATAGTGGTCATGCCAGTATATGTCAGGGATACTTCATTGAGCTTTATTAGACTATCTACCGAGAGTGATGGCACATTTGTTCCTTGCCAGCTCACTCATTCGCGGACATTAGGTTTTTCCTTATGTACTGGTCTTTATATATTGCACTTATTGTATTCTTGTTTTGAGGTCATCTTGTAGATTCCTTTTTATGTAATAGAAGAAGAAGAAGAAGATCATTCTTCCTTGCCTCAATCTGTGTGTGTGCTTCTCCTTGAGAGTGAGAGTGTGTGTGTGAGCTCTCTTCCTTATCTCCTTCCTCGTGACATATACTTTGTCTTTTAGCAACATGTTGTCATCAAGATTTTCTCTCCTCTCTCACTCATGAAGGCCTACAGGAAACACATTCCGTAAAGGTAGCCAAAATTCCCTGAGAAGTCCACGATGCATCAAAGATGTCAAAGGGAGTTCACATGCAAACTTTGGCAGAAATCAAGCAAATCCAGGGTAGTAGTCAAAGTTAGTCAAATTTTGGAAATTAGGGCAAAAATTTCAATGTCCCTAAATCACATGAGAATTCATATACTTTTAAATCGTATCAAAGCGAGTCTATAGCCCGAAGTTCACATGAAAATGGATTTTCTAGCACATTGATATGCCATGTGCATTTTGTAAAAAATGTAATTTTTCCACTTAGACCCTACAAAATCTTATATAGGAATTTTTGTTAGCCATATGGTTTGGTATGTATAAAGACCATATGTGGCTACATATATGTACAAATTCTCAAGGCTATCAGAGCTTCCTAGACACCTTAATGCGACCTTGCAAGCTTCCAAATCTTGTCAAACTTGTATAAGGGAGATTCAGATGGGAGCTTTTTCTGCATATTCCTGAAGGAGACCTTTCAAAACATATCCGTACAAATTTTCATCTTCATCAAAGCATATGTGAAGGGTCAAAGAGCATAAAATCTAGTTTTCAAGGTCACCGCAGTTTCCTAGAATAAGAAAATTGAAGGCGTAAAGGGCTGCCCCATGGCAAACAATGACTAAACCATGTTGTACGGTCAAGATGAGCTCACATTCAAGGTGGAGATGCACTAAATCATAAAGCAAAGAAGATCCACGAGTGTTTTCATCGGATAAGTCTTTTTTGATAGTCAAAGATCAATAATGCAAACTTTGTTCAAAAATAGGAGCTTATCTTATCCAAATTGATGTTGCCACTGATTCGACAGTCCAGATCAGCTCCAGATCCAATGGTGGAGAATGAAGGCATCTATTTTTCCCACCTTTGCCCTAGATATCATATAAAGAACTAATCCTAGCCATCCATTTGATAAATCCAATGGTTCTAATAAAAAGCAGTTGATCCTAAGGATGAGAGTTGATCTTTCTAGATCCAAGGGCCCAAATTCATTCAAAAAATTATATAAACCCCCCTCCAAACTCCTAGAGATTATTGTTAGGCATCCATAGGGCTCTTGCTAGCACATGGTTTCCTTGAGACGATCACCATCAGTTGAGCATGTAAGGATCTAAGGTGGGCTAGTAAAAGCATAGTTCCTAGAATCAATTTTTAGACTTCCACTATAGGATAGGCTCATTAACTTAGTTTCTCTTTCTTGGCTCACCCTTAGTGGAGCATGTGAGTGAGATAGAGCTGGTTTTTTGAGTCTTAGACTTCTTTAGAGACACATTACGATCCTAAAAAGACATAGGGTTAATGAAGTGGAACCTATCCTCTTACGTGTGATATTCGCTTGAATTATCATGGTGAGAGGGTTGTGCAGACCACCTTTGACTAGTAGAATGCTTAGCTTGATGTTTCACAACATTCATGTATATGTTTGTCATAACAATATCTTCTAAATCATGTCTCTTGTCTCTTGTCTCTTTGTCTCTTATATGTTTTTACATGTCTCCTATCTCTTTCTATGTGTGAGAAGGCTCAACAGTCAAGTGTTGAACTAGTGCGGATGATCCATTGAGGTTGAGAGAAAAATTTTATATTCATTTACACATCATGATCCACATGCATTCATACCACCCACGAAAACCCATGCATATGATTCGTTTTTGAAACTTTATAAGAAGCTCCATTCTTGGACCATTCTTCCTTTCAAAAAATGATTCATGTGTGTGGTGTTCTTTTTGTTCTCGGCATGCATACATCCACAAGAACCCATGCATGTGAATTAATTTTTGAAAGTGTATAAGAAGCTCCATTCTTGGACCATTCTTCCTTTCAAAAATTGATTCATGTGTCTGGTTTTCTTTTTGTTCCCGTCATGCATACATCTATATGTTCCCCTTTCTATAATCAAATCATGACATCTCTTCTCGCCATACCCAACACATCTTCACCTTCACATATTGATCACAAAGACCTTCCAACACTCACGAGCTTCATACACTGTGTGTGCCACAACCAGACCTGATCCACCTAGATTGCGATCACCTCCATAGCGTTTTCTTCTTGGACATGATTGCATTCTTCTATCTTTCTAGCCAAGTCTTTTGTTTTCTGGACAAGTTCTTTTTGAATGGCTATATTTTTGGCAGAAAGCTCTTCACTTAGTTTCTGGAATCGATTTCTTGCCTCAAACACTTCTGCCTTTTCCTTTTCCTCATTCATAAATATGTTTTGAGCTATCAATGTAGTGTGTATCATGTTTTGAACAATAGGTTCTAGTTGATTTACATCGACTTGTGTACACATCTTTGCCTTGTGCCACATGTAACATGTCTTGCTGTGGTTGCGTTATCTGCATGTGAATGTGTGGCTCTCTCTTCTCGAAGGGGTTGGGGGATTCTTGTATTGTTGGTTCCTCAAAAGGCATCTTATGAGAATCAACCACCACATCCAAGGGTGTGGTTCAGTCGCAACCCGTATAGGTAATACAGGTTCTTACTCATCTTGTATCTCAGTTGTGTTTGGTTCCATCTTTGGATGTACCATAGTTATGTGTTTTGGAGGTGATGTTTCCTTGAGTGATATCCTTGTTTGCTCGTTCAATTGTATGATATGTTCTTCTTCCATAGATACTTCATTCAAAGGTTGAGTTTGTGCTCTTCGTTCAACCTCCTTTTCAGTCGATTGCTAGACTTGATTGAGCTCCTCCCATTCTTCTCGCATATGTTTGTTGATTTGTATATTAGTGTTAAGGGTCTCATGATCATGTGATGACTCATCATCTAAACTAGAATCATCTAATCTCAATTCTTTATCCCGCTTGTGGTGGGATGCATTCCTTGCTATCAGTGATGATCTTTCTGTTCGTGTTTGATGATATTCGTGGCCTTGTACTAATCTAACCTCTAATATAAACATGTGTGGCTTCTAATGCGATAGAGAGATCTCTTCTTGTAATGGCTGGAGTTGTTGTTAATGGCACCTTAGGAAGTTCATGTGTTCTTTTGGGCAATGGTGTTTATGATACTTCATCCATTCCAGCTTGTTTTGCACCTTGCATAGTTGTTTTGGAGCTCGTACCAACTTCCTCCATGGTTTTGCACCTCGCATAGTTGTTTTGGAGATCGTACCTATTTTCGTAGTGGAGATCATAGGCCGTAAGCAATCTTTCATGTTTAATGCTTGATATATGAGCAGTGTCAGAGCCGAACTTCCATTTAAGGACTTTTTGTGGCCCCACTACTTTTTGGCTTCAAATATCTGCTCTTGAATTGAATGTATGGTGTCATATTGATCTGATTCACCATTTGCTTAATAGCATGAGATGACAATTGTACTACAACTTTCTGTGGAGTTGTATATCTATGCATATTGGGAAAACAAAAGTGTTCCTGCACCAATCTGACTTCCTCTTCAATGTCGATTCTATTGATATCAAAGAAAGTTCTTTTCTTGGCCTCATTGCATTCCTCCTTCAAATTTATGAGACCATCCATGGTCCAGGAAAATGATGTCTTGATCAACTCATGTGTGAATCGAATAGTTTGAGACTCCCCATTGCGATCTAACACCACCGCTTCAGGGATTGATGGCTTATCAAGGGCGGGATGTAAAGTATTCATGACTTGTGTGCATCATTGAAATTTTGGTTTATAGATGGGAAGGTTCAAATATGCCTCAATTCCAGCTTGAGTCCATACGTCCACTATGCTTGGCATATCGTGCAAGATTCTGAAATCTTGAGTCATCACTAGGAATTCATGTTCTCTGTCCATGATCTTTAAAATGATGAGAAACAAATGCTCACTTGTTGGGTTGTCGTCTCTGAACCAATGTCCTCTTGCCTTGATAGTGAATTCCAGAGGAGACTCTGCCTCATGTGTAGCTTTAGAATCAAATGATGCATCCTTGGTAGCTTCAGAGCTTGAGAAAGCCATCTGTAATTGAAGTATTTAATGAGTAATATCAAATTTGAAGTAAGTTTTTGTGTTGTGTCGATCGTTTGCTTCATGTGTTGAGTCCCCATTCATAGAGTGTGTAAGGAACATAGTACCTAGTCTTTTCATTTTTTATTTTTTTTCTTAAACTTCCATGAAAATAGAAAACCTTAATGACATAGCCGAAGCAATTGTGTTTATTATTTATTGTACATGGTGTCTCCTATTCCCAATGAGGGAAATGTGTTCACTTAGTAGCTCAAAACTTTTTGTTGTGCCTAATGCCTAACCATGTAATTTGGCCTTATTATGCTTACTTGAGGTGCATAGGACTCATCATGAGTGCAAGTGGAATTTCTTGTTCTAACCATTAGAGATGCTATCTCCGAATTTGGTATCCACATGTTCTTAGCTTTGGTGCTTTGAAGGTCCTTCTGGAAACTTCTCATGTTCGCTGAAAGTGTTTGGTTTTGCTATACTTTCACTCTCCTTTCGTGTCGATTTTGAGTCAAAGTTCCTACTTGTCTGCTTCAAGGCATCTATTTCCTGGGAGTTGCTTCTCTTCTAAAGAGTTGTTTGTGTTGCCTATGATCTCATCATAAGTTTTTTTACTGCTCCTTGGTGATTTGGATAGTTTTCTTGGGTATCCATATTTGATTTCTTGAAGCTTGAGCTGCCTTCAATATCTTTTGTATCCATATTTGCACTATCTATGTGGACCTATCTTTGATCAAAGGTTCAGGTCGATGTTGCTTGCGATTTTGAATTCCTTTTTATTCTCCTTCACTTGCGACATGTAGATGTCTAACTGATCCTTGCAAATCCATATTTGCCATGCCCCTTTCCTCACTGTTGAATGAATTGGTGTTGAATTCATGTTTGGTCATTGGGATCTCAATATCTTATCTGTGATAAGATCCTCACTTGTTTTCTCTGACTGGCTAGGTCGAGATGTCGAGCAGAGTTGAATATCATGAGTAAAAAGAGTAGGGGTTTCAAGACTTGAGACAATAGTGGACACTGGTTGATCAAGGTTCAGAATTGGTGGAGAGTCACATGTAGACACACATTCGGCATTGTCATACTTCACATCTATCATCTTTAGAGGCTTCTCATCTAAGAGACTAAAGACTTCTCCGTGTCCAATCTTTGCAGATATGTCGCCTAAGGCTAACTCGATTGTTACTTCAAATTCGTATATCCATTCTTTATTGGTGCATTTTATCCAAGCCTACATGCTTGATATATTTGATATCATCCTCATTTGTAAGTCACATGAGTAGTCATGTGAACACCTCTTGTAAAAGAGTTCATTTTTATCTCTTGTAATTGAAAAAAGAAAAAGGAAAAGGATGGCTTACCTCATGCATGATGTAAAAGCAATTTCGTGGCTCTAACTACCAAAACCCATGACTTTTTGAGCTGAGGGAATATCTCCTAACTTTGGGGATCACTTTTAGGTGGAGCCATTCGAATTCGAATTCAAAACTCCCTCCAAGAATAGCTATAAAAAGAGCAAGAAGGAAGAGCCGATTAGCAAGCCTTGTACGTGACCACTTCATGTCATTTTGTAGAGATTGAAGAGCTTACTCCATAGCTCTATCATTCTACTCCCATTGTGCAAAGATTCATTGCCAATGTGGTTGTAATCATATATGAATTTATACATTTATCATCATTCACTTCTCTGTTTTGTTCTCTGCTATACTTACTTAGAGCAGTACCTTCAGAAGGTCATATCTCCAGTTATACTGATATTTTTTCAGTGATTTAACGTGCATTGGATAGCTCTTACTGTCTAGTTTTGGCATATGAATTTTCAAGCTCATTGGATTTATAGTTTTGGAGATATCTGCATTTTACTGCTCACTGGTCTATTTCTGCTGAGCACCGAGAATGGTGGGCATGTTCCAAAAATTGATGAAACTTTTTCTCAGTGCTCAGTCCATCATTTGAAGTGTTTTAACTTGGATTGGGAGGCTTGCTAAGTCTATTTGCTATGCCCAAAAGGAATTTTTCTAATTCAGTCCAGGTTGAGAGCACTGTTCATTTTTTCCAGCAGGTGTATGTCCAAAAATAGCAAGTTTTGGGAGCTAGTCATTTCGCAACTTGTCTATCTTGACTTAAACTTTTGGGATACATGTTCCAAAGTACTTGGCTGATATTTTGGTGGATTTAGGAAGCTTAAAGGGTCTTCTAATCATCTCTGAAGTCTCAATTGCCTGGTGTGAAGCTGGTTGTAGCAGCACCAACTCATCTTTGGATTGCATCCACCATCTCTCTTCACAGTGGTATTAGAGCATAGTCAAGCAACATGGGAGATGGATTTCCATCAACAATTGACAAATTGGATCGAAACAACTACCCGGCATGGTCGCTAAGGATGGAGGCTTACCTTCAAGGGACGAATCTATATGGATTCATATCCGGAGATGAAGCAATGCCAACCATGAGGAACAAAGGGCAACCATCACATGAAGAAGTGGAACGACTTTCGAATTGGTGTTCGAAGGATGCACTTGCAAGGTCCTATATTCTAAACTCAATCTCTGATTTTCTTTTACCTCATGTCAAGGGATGCAAGACATCAAGAGAGACTTGGAATGCACTTGCTTCTTTCTTCTCTTCCAACACTCGAGCAAGGAAGAACCAATTGTGGATGGAGTTCACAACAATGAAGAAAAACCCGAAGCAAAATGTGACTGATTATGTCACAAAGATGAAGGAGATTTCCGACCAACTTGGAAGCATTGGAGAGGTAATTGAAGAGGAGCAAATCAAAAGACAAATCATGAATGGAATCAAAGCAGACGACATGTGGGAGTCATTCACAACAGCCATGGATTTATACATGGATATGCATGTACCCGACCTCAACACACTCATGGGCCAACTCTTCACTCATGAAGCAAAGATTAGCAAAGGTGGTGAGTCCTCAAGAGATAATCAAACTTTTGCCTTATATTCTGATAAAGCTAAGGTCAAGGACAAGTCAAAGAATAGGAAGAATGAAGATGAAGGTAGCTCTTTCCAAGCAAACTTTGCAGGTAGAGGAAGAGCTAGAGGAAGAGGCAGAGGTGGAAAGCAAGGCAGAGGGAGATTCCAATCATCTCAACCTTGCAACATATGTGGCTTATCTAACCATACTACTAAAGAATGTTTCAGGAATCCAAGGAACTCAAGAGGAAGAGGATTCAATAGAGGTGGCTATGGATCAAATAGAGGTAGATACAATGGAGGCTACAACAACAACAACTACTACAATAGCAATTACAACAACAACAACTATAAAAGTGGCCATAGAGGAAGAAGAGATTACAATAACTATGCAAAGGACCAAAGTCAAGAAGATTCATTATTGATTATGAATCTATCAGCAAAGAAGGGTAAGGATGATGATCACATATTTTACATTGATTCGGGATGCTCGAACCATGTAGCAGGAAATGTGGCTTTACTTTCTGATTTGGAAGATCCTCATAACAAGCATGAAGTGCAGACAGGAGATGACACAAAGCACTCAGTGGAGAAGAAAGGTAATGTGAAGACATCACATGGGAATATGAACCTCTTAAGCAAAGTCTTGTATGTCCCTACAATTACCAAAAATTTAATAAGTGTTGGACAGATTGTTAAAAAAGGATTGCAGGTTAGATTCAATCGATTTGGAGCATATGTTGAAGACCCAAGGCAAGGCTTTCGAAGGATTGCCAAAGGAGAAAAGACAGGAAGGCTTTTCACTTTTGAAGTGGAAAATACAAAGAACATAGCTTTGTTTAGCTATGGATCTCAAACTCTAACAGAGTTGGAGATATGGCACAAAAGGCTTGCTCACATTGGTGAGAGGACACTCAAGCAGATTTGCAGGGACCAAAGTGTACTTGGTTTGCCTAATATCACAAGGCAACACATGATTTATAAGTGTGAAGCTTGTCAACTCGGCAAGGCTCATAGACAACCTTCAATAAGAAAGGATATATGTATCAAAATCCTTTGGATCTAGTGCACACGGATGTGTGGGGTCCAAGTAAGGAGCCATCTATATCAGGCTCAAGATATTATGTGTCTTTCATAGATGATTGTAGTAGGTGGACCATTCTATTTTTCATGAAGCACAAGGATGAAGTGTTTAATTGCTTTCAGAAGTATATTGCTCTTGTTGAAAACCAAACAGGTAGGACTTTGAAACGACTCAGATCAAATGGTGGAGGAGAATACTTCTCTTCTGAATTTGATGCCTTCTTGCATGAAAGAAGCATTAAAAGGGAAGTCACTACAAGGTATACACCCGAACTCGATGGTGTAGCAGAGAGGAGGAACAGAGCTATTGTTGAAGCTGCAAGGTCCATGCTCAACGAAAAGGGATTGCCGAACTACCTATGGGCAAAGGCTATGTCTACAGCCACATATCTCATAAATAGACTTCCATCTAAGTCACTAGATGGAACCACTCCATATGAAGTGTGGAATGGAAGAAGACCTAGTCTAGAGCATTGCAAAATCTTTGGATGCTTAGCCTATGCTCACATTCCTTCTCAAGTAAGAGGGAAATTGGATCCCAAGGCAGAGAAGTGTGTATTCATTGGTTATGATCAAAACCAAAAAGGATATAGATTGTACAATCCAACCAATAAAGGATTTTCTGTGAGTAGAGATGTAATTTTTGATGAAAACAAATCATGGTTTGATGATGACAGGAAAGTGAAGCTTCCTTATGACTTGGATGAAGATTTTCCATCACTTCAACCAAAGGAGCCAAAGCAGATTGAAGAAAGTGATTCGGAGATTTACCTAGAAGAATTGGAAAGACTAAAGCTATGGAAGAACAAAGGAAAAGCAAAGATGCAGGATGCTACATATGGACAGGAGAGCTCACATCAACCACTTAGAAGGTCTTCAAGGGAGAAGAAGAAACCAGAGAGGTTTGGTTATGATACTTCTTTGGTCACGAAGCACTCAATCTACATTGCAAAGGATTCAACCAATGAAGAACCTACCACATTCAAAGAAGCACAAAGCAAGAAAGCTTGGAGAGATGCAATGGATGAAGAAATCGAAGCCTTGAAGGAGAATGACACATGGGAGCTTGTACCTAACAAGCCATCTATGAAGGTGATTGGATCTCGATGGATATACAAAATCAAGAGGAATCCAGATGGAAGTATAAATAGACACAAAGCAAGGTTAGTTGCTAAAGGGTTTGCTCAAACCCATGGTATCGATTATGAGGAGACTTTCTCTCCTATTGCAAAAATGCCTACAATTAGGGTTCTCATTAGTCTTGCTGCATCTAGAAATTGGAATCTTTATCAACTTGATGTAAAGAATGCTTTCTTGAATGGATGGATTTCTGAGGAAGTGTATATGGCACAACCTCCTAGATATGAGGATGCACATCATCCTAACTATGTATGCAAACTAAAGAAAGCTTTGTATGGATTGAAGCAAGCTCCAAGAGCTTGGAATTTTAGATTGGTGACTTATTTGCAAGACCAAGGATTCAAAGCTAGCAAGGCGGATACCTCTTTGTTCATAAAGAGGAATGGATCTGAAGTGATCTATTTATGTGTGTATGTTGATGATATTATTATCACAGGCAATGATCTTGAAGGAATCAAACAGGTAAAGAGTCAAATGAAGGAGGAGTTCAAAATAAGTGACCTCGGACCACTCACTTATTTTCTTGGATTGGAGTTGATCTACACAGATTCAGGTACACCTATGGAGCAAAATCATAAGCTTAGTGCTTATGAAGGAGAGCCAATTGACGACATCACAAGCTATCAAAGCTTGGTTGGAAGTTTGAACTATGCAACACTCACAAGGGTGGATATATGATATAGTGTTAGCATATTGAGTCAGTTTATGCATACGCCGAGAAGACCACACATGGAAGCGGCCAAGAGAGTCCTCAAGTACCTAAAGGGGACCATGAATGAAGGTTTGTTTTATTCATTTACTTCATATATTGAGCTAAAGGTCTACTCAGATGCAGATTGGGCCGGATCTAAAGATGATAGAAGAAGCACATCAGGGTATATACCATTTGTAGGTTCAAAAATCATTTCTTGGTCATCAAAGAAGCAACCAACTGTGGCATTATCTTCTACTGAAGCAGAATATAGAGGTTTGGCTAATGCAACTCAAGAAATCATGTGGTTAAAGTCTTTGTACACAGATCTTGGACTTCATTCTTCAACACCTCACATTTTTTGTGACAACACAAGCTCACTACATCTAGCAGCTAATCCGATATGCAATGTGCCGACATGTTGACTAAAGCTCTTGATGGTATGAAGTTAAGTAGATTCAAGTTGATGATTGGCTTGGAGGAAATCAAGGACAATTGAAGACTTATTGGAAGGCCAAGCATGTTAGGCTTGAGGGGGAGCTGTTGGTGCATTTTACCCAAGCCTACATGCTTGATATATTTGATATCATCCTCATTTGTAATTCACATGAGTATTCATGTGAACACCTCTTGTAAAAGAGTTCATTTTTATCTCTTGTAATTGAAAAAAGAAAAAGGAAAAGGATGGCT
The DNA here is from genome assembly GCA_020310875.1 of Ceratopteris richardii. Taxonomy (NCBI): domain Eukaryota; kingdom Viridiplantae; phylum Streptophyta; class Polypodiopsida; order Polypodiales; family Pteridaceae; genus Ceratopteris; species Ceratopteris richardii. Next base: position 10,790,819 of record CM035427.1, read on the forward strand.
TACCTCATGCATGATGTAAAAGCAATTTCGTGGCTCTAACTACCAAAACCCACGACTTTTTGAGCTGAGGGAATATCTCCTAACTTTGGGGATCACTTTTAGGTGGAGCCATTTGAATTCGAATTCAAAACTCCCTCCAAGAATAGCTATAAAAAGAGCAAGAAGGAAGAGGCGATTAGCAAGCCTTGTATGTGACCACTTCATGTCATTTTGTAGAGATTGAAAAGCTTACTCCATAGCTCTATCATTCTACTCCCATTGTGCAAAGATTCATTGCCAATGTGGTTGTAATCATATACGAATTTATACATTTATCATCATTCACTTCTCTGTTTTGTTCTCTGCTATACTTACTTAGAGCAGTACCTTCAGAAGGTCATATCTCAAGTTATACTGATCCTTTGTCAGTGATTTAATGTGTGTTGGATAGCTCTTACTGTCTAGTTTTGGCATATGAATTTTGAAGGTCATTGCATTTATAGTTTTTGCGATATCTGCATTTTACTGCTCACTGGTCTATTTCTGCAGAGCACCAAGAATGGTGGGCATGCTCGAGAAATTGATGAAACTTGTTCTCAGTGCTCAGTCCATCATTTGAAGTGTTTTAACTTGTATTGGGAAGCTTGCTAAGTCTATTTGCTATGCCCAAAAGGAATTTTTCTAATTCCTTCCAGGTTGAGAGCACTATTCATTTTTTCCAGCAGGTGTATGTCCAAAAATAGCAAGTTTTGGGAGCTAGTCATTTCGCAACTTGTCTGTCTTGACTTAAACTTTTGGGATACATGTTCCAAAGTACTTGGCTGATACTTTGGTGGATTTAGGAAGCTCAAAGGGTCTTCTAATCATCTCTAAAGTCTCAGTTGGCTGGTGTGAAGCTAGTTGCAGCAGCACCAACTCATCTTTGGATTGCATCCACCATCTCTCTTCACATTCTTGGCCTAACATAAGCCCTTCCACTAGGTCGTCATCTTTACAAACTAAAAACTTTTGATGCATTGAATTGTTACCGAGGTGTAGATATAGGCTGACTTCTTCTACACATTCAATGGTGTTTCATCTTATGCCCAACATGTAGGCCTTGGTTGGACTAAGTGACACACTTAATTGGTCAGTTAATGATAAGAATATGCAACTTGGTGCTACCCTGGTATCAATCAATGCATCTACAAAGTGATATTCCTTCGTTTCAATCCCCAGATTCAGATAGGGTTGTTTGGTTTGTTGTCTTAAAGTTTTCAGTTCTGCTACCCTATAGTTGGCTATGGAAGTTGGCTCCTCTCCTTGACGATATCTTTCATCTCTTTCTCTCATCCATTCTTTTCATTTTCTTATGTGTTCCAAGGCTTTGAGCCTGGCTTCCTCTCTTATTCTCTCATCCTCTTCCTTTCAGTGCCTTGCTTTCAGTAATCTACTCATCATCTCATCCATTAAGGGTTCTAAATATTTCTTCACATGACAGCCACTTATGTAATTAGGTAGTGCTTCTCCATCGAGAGTGGCTAAGTTTATTGTTCCACTGGTAGGAATACGGTTAATTATCAATGGTCCATGTGCTCGCTTTTGGAACTTCTTAGCATGTTGTTTCAAGGTGTAAACCAAGACTACGTCATCCTCTTTGAGTCCCTTATCTTTAATATGGGCATCATAGTAGGCTTTTTCTCACGTCTTGGCTGCATAAATACCTGCTACCGCTTGTAGTCTAGTTTCATGCAATCTTTCAATTTGATCCAATTGTTGGGATAGTTCCTATTCGGTCCACTCATATCTTTCATCTACTCGAAGAGTAGTAATCAAGAAATCAGTTGGTAAGATTGCATTTTGTCTGTATACAAGATTGAAAGGTGTTGTGCCTATGGCTGTCTTATACACTACTCGAAAATCTCAAATGGCATGATGTAATTGTTTATCCCAATCTGATCATTCATTATCTACTATCTTGGTTAAAATAGTGCATAGCACTTTATTGGAACGTTCTGCCTATCCATTAGCTTGTGGGTGGTAGGGGGCTAACATCTTATGAATTACTAGGAATTCATTCATCAAAGTTTCTATTACTTCGTTATTGAAGTCTCTGCCCTGATCACTCACTATTTCAATGGGTAGTCCGAACCATGTAATTATATTTTTGAAGAGAAATTTGGCCGTAGTTCTTGCATCATTCTTCCTTGTGGCCTTTGCCTCTACCCATTTGGTCAAATAATCCATGTATAGGATTAATATTCAGCATGAGACCCTTTAGTTGGAGGGCTAATTGGTTCGATGAAATATATACCCCATTTAGTGAATGTTGTAGCATTGATCATTGGTTGCAATGGCAATTCATCTCTTTGTATAGGATACTTTGTTCTTTGACATATATCACACCTCTGAACATATGTAGTCACACCCTGGTATAGACTTGGCCATCATAATCTAGCAAAGAGAATCATTTTTGCAGTTTTATGAGTCGAAAAATGACCTCCTACTGCTCCAATATGTGTCATCTCCAACACATAGATATACTCATCTTCATGTACGCATGATCATAATTGGTTGTCTTGGTTGCGTCTAAATAGTTGTATCCCTATGAGGGTAAAATCTTTACTCTGCTCCTCGAGAGCCCATTTTCTTGCTAGGCTTGCTCCTTCCGGGTATTCACGAGACTTCAAAAATTTCACTAAAGGCAAACTCCATCTAGGTGCTAGTGTGGAATAGCATAGCGTCGAGTTTTGTTGAAGTCTTTCTTCTTTGAACTTGAGACAACTCCTTACATGCGTGTGAACGTCCTTTTGCATCCTTGGCCAATACGCTCCTAATCTTTTTAATTCTTGTACTGTACCACTAATACTTCTATGTTTCTTCCATGGGTTTATGTGTGTGTGTCGCAACCAATTTTCCTGTTCTTCCTCATCTACACACCTCAATAGAAGTCCATTAGAATCTTGGTGGTATAGACTTCCCGCCACAATGTGAAGATTCATGGTCTTCCATACTTTTAGGGCTTTACTTGAATTAAACCAATGACTAGGTCCATGGGTGAGTATAGGTATCAATTTTTCAGCCCACTGTGGACAAATTTCTAAATTAAAACGATAGGTGTCAGGAAATTCATATGCTACTCTTGTTGGGGGTTCTCCATGCATCATTCAAGAGGGATGATCTGCTCTAACATGCATATTTCCTTTCTTAAATAGTACTTCAAAATCAAATTCCATTAATAAGAGGAACCATCTCACTAGCCTTCCTATTTTATAGGGTTTATTGAATAGGTATAGTAGGGCTTGATGATCAATAAAGAATTTGAATTTGTTTGCGAATAAATAATGCCAAAATTTCTTTACCGCATATACCATTCCTAATCCTTCTTGTTCAGTGGTAGTGTAATTACATTCAGCTTGGTTGAGCTGCCTGCTAGCATAGTATATAGGATGATCTAGTTTTCCTTCATCTACCGACTGTGCTAAGATGCATCCTATGGCAAATTTGGAAGCATCCACATGGATATGAAATGGTTTTTTCCAATGTGGTACCTTTAGAATAGGTGTTGAACTCAATCTGCTTTTTAGCTCATTGAATGCTTTCTCAGAATCTTCAATCCAACTGAATTGAGTCAATAAGCCATATAGAGGTCGGGCAATTATGACATACATGTGGATAAATCTGCGATAGTATCCACAATGTCCCATGAATGCTTGTACTTCCTTTGCATTTTTTGGTTGGGGTAGTTCTAGAATGACTTTGATCTTGTCTTCATGTGTGGATATTCCGTTCTTCGACACTATATGTTGTTATATTCCAAAGATGTAGATGCTTGGAGGAACGAGAAGTTCCTTGCTCGGGCGATAGCCAAGGGCAAAAGACAGAGAGTTTATATCAGGTACCTACTCATGATGGCCAGATGAGTAGAGGGACCTTAGAGAGAACTCTAAATGGTGACTAGGCAAGGGCTATAAATAGGTTGTGAGGTGAGTCCTAGGCATGTCATTCTCCACTTCTCACATTTGGTATCAAAGCCTCAGGAAGAGAGAGAGCTTCGGAAGATCTTGATGGAGATGGAAAGGAGATCTTCTTGTGGTCACTTGAGGGAATGGTTCCATAATATTATGGGTATCATCATCCTCGTGTGAAGGAAACAAAAGCAATCATGGCGAGCTTGAGATGATTGTCTGGAAAAAATAATGGGAGAAACTTCTTTGAATGGCATGTAGAAGATGAAGTCGACTTATATTGAAATATTTCCAGCAAAAGGTATGTGTCTCATCACATTTTGCATGTATTTGAAAGCTTCCCGCTACTGTTCGCTGCCAGGAATCAAACCCCTCACCTCTTTGTTATGAGTATGTATTCTACCCATCAAGCTAAATCGAATCGATGATGTGACAATAATGGATTTATATTTAACAACATATTATTAGAGTTGAAATGCACGAGAGTAAGAGAAAGATAGCAAGAGATGGAGAGAGAGAGAGAGGGGGAGAGAGAGAGAGAGAAGAGAGGGAGAAGAAAAGAAAGAGAGAAAAGGAGAATGGAAATAAGGAGAGATATGGAGAAAGAGAATAAGGAAAGAAAGAGGGAAAAAGGGAAGTAGGAAAGAAAGAGAAAAAAAAAGAAAGAGAGGGAGAAAGAAATGATGAGAAAGAGAAGAAGAAAGAGAAAAAAAAGAGAAAGAGAAGAAAGAGAAAAGAGAGAGATAGAAAGAGAGAAGACAAGAGAGATAGAGAAAAAGAAAGAGATGGAGAGAGAGAAAGAGAAAGAGAAAGAGATGGAAGAAAAAAAGAGAGGTAGAGAGAAAGATAAAAGAATATGAAGGAACAATAAATGGATGAACAAAGAGGAAGAAGAAGATGAAAACGAAGACTAGAGAGAGAAGGAAAAGAATATAAAGAGAGAGAAGAATAAAGAAAGATAGGAAGTAAGAGAAAAAGCACGAATCGCATACCTACCTTTACTTAAATGGACATAACTTTGTCATATGGTATCTAAATTGGATGATTCTATATGTGATAGAATGTAAACTTCAAGAGCTTTCGAATGAATGGTTGGAAGCTATTATCATATAATATCCAAATCAAGAAACTTGATATAGATTCTACACTTCACACCCATTCTTTTGACTAGTCATATGCCATATTTTGAGCATTTCAAGCTATCTCTACACAAGCTTTTGGATGACTGTTGGCTGGCAAGAAACTCGTTTTGATTTACTTGAGTGTTCAATTATGATAATTAGGAGTTTCTAATCATATTTTGAACCATTTTGGATAGGAATGGATTGTTTTTCATACATTTGCATCATACTTTTTCTTTTGAGTATATTCATTTGGACACTTTCGCATCAAAATTTACAATTTTGCATTGTATTGTCTTTCAATTTTATGAAACCAACATTGCAATGTGCATGAAAGTTAGTTTATACATAAATTTATCTATGCACATGAAGTTACCCTAACTTATGTTAATTCATAAAAGCATGCATAGGCTATTGTTGTGTGTTTCAAGAACTTTGTGAAAGTATTGGAGCAACAAAAGACATTCTAATAAAGGCATGCAGTGCCCAACAACACATTTTGAAAACGTTTCTTATTTGCAGGTTTCTGGAGTAAAGAAAGTGGTTTGCCAACCACTAGGCTAATGCCTATCATTGTATCATGGTTATTATTTTTTTAGGCTTCATTTTCCTGAGGAAGTGTTGCCGTAATTTTTGTAGCCATATAGCATTATATGCCATGTAAGAACTAGAGTGATGTTGTGTTATGAGAGAGGAATTCTTACATGAGCATAACTAAAAACATATAAATTGATTGAAGTAGAGAAGAAGATGCATGAGTTGATGCATGCATACATAGACAATATGACTTCTAGAAAGGTGAAATGCATGATGCATTTTCTGTCTATATATCATTTCTATGCATCACCATGATGAGTTAGGGTGAGCATGAGGTATTTGATAGAGGTACCATGCATAGGCTAATTGTGCCTTTAGAGAGTAAAGGATAAGGTATATACATCAAGAACAACTAAGACGTGTTTTCATCTAGTAACTCATGAGCACATTAATTGTTCTTCATGGGAATCTATGTACTTGATATGGAATTGTATCTGTAGTTGGCACACATTCATGCTATGGTTATGATCATCAATACACGTATTAAATGCTTGTAAGTTATTGTTTGTGATGAGGTTAATGAATGTGCAAAAAGCAGAATAATTAAATTGACATCCATAGATATTCACTTTCATTGAAAGGTGCATACTATGTAAAGAGTCGATTTTCTTTTTCACACCATGCTTCTAGTGGCTTTCATTTTCCATTATCTCTTAGCTAACAACCTCTCTCTCTCCCTTTCTCTCTCTCTCTGACAATGCTCTTGACCTCCATTATCTATTGCGCATGCATTAAAAACCCTCTCTCTATCTCAATGCATAAGCGCTTCTTCGATCGCCTTAAAATTTTGTTTGCAACCGCCTTCGTGAGTTGCTCTCTCTCTCTCTCTCTCTCTCTCTCTCTCTCTCTATCTCTTTCTCTCTCTCTCTCTCTCTCTCTCTCTCTCTCTTTCTCTCCCTCTCTCTCTCTCTCTCCCCCCACCGTCAAAGTCCTTCGTGCACTGACCTATTATGGAATCTCTCTCTCTCTCTATGTCTCTCTCTACAACATCACCATGAGCACGAATTCCATTTTGCCTCCTCTCTCTTTGTCTCTCTCTCTCTTCTCCCTCTCTCTTTCTCTCTCTCCCTTTCTCTCTCTCTACATCTTCTTCTCCATCATTCCTATATCACACCTCTCTCTCTCTCTTACTCTCTCTCTCTCTCTTTCTATAGTAACGTCTCCTTCATCATCTCTCTATCTATCTATCTATCTATGTATTTATCTATCTATCTATCTATCTATCTATCTATCTATCTATCTATCTATCTATCTATCTATCTATCTATCTATTTATCTATCTATCTATCTATCTATCTATCTATCTATCTATCTATCTATCTATCTATCTATCTATCTATCTATCCATAGTCAAACGATCTGTGCTACTGCCCTCCAAATAGTGATGCAAATGCCCCAAATCAGACATCTCAAATGAGTCATGTAAATCAGCCTTAAAATCAGCAATATGCTTCTCAATAGGACCATTTAGCATCATGTCATCAACATAGACAACAATGATCGGAAGCACATCATTAGCACACTTAACATATAAGGTGCTCTCAATTGTACTGTTCTCAAAACCATGTGCAATCAGATAGGCATGTATCTTCTCATACCAAGCACGTGGTGCTTGCTTTAAACCATATAATGCCTTCTTTAACCTGCACACCTGGTTTTCATGCCCTTTCTGCACAAAGCCATGGAGCCAAGAAACATACACTTCTTAATGCAAGAAACATACACATCTACAACATTTTCCATCCATATACATCTACAACGACTATCCGATCCATATGCATCTACAGCGACTGTGCGATCCATATGCATCTACAGTGACTATCCAATCTGCTTGTGACTCCATCTCTCTCTCTCTCTCTCTCTCTCTCTCCCTCTCTCTTTCTATCAATCCCTCTACAGATTCCGTCAAAACTGACTGTGGGAGTGAGATTTCTCTCAATCCCTCAATGGATTCTGTCAGAACCGACTATGGGGTTGACATTTCTCTCAATCCCTCTACGTGTCAGCCATGTTGGCACCGATAGTAGGACCTTTCCACCATCGAGCAGAGCAACAACCTCTCTCTCATTCCTTCAGCTACGTTGCATCATAACTTCCATTATAATGTCAAAACTACCAATTGCATAAGACTTGACTTCGGAACAACACTTCAAAGATTTCTCACACAATTCTGATAATCAAACCATCATGATCATCAGAGAGAATGGATTTTAGCTATTTGTCCTTCTTTTAGCTCCATCCGACTCTCTCCTGAAACGTGATCTTTAGATTCACTGTCATGATCTTGAAAGCAGGCATCTGCTTTCATGTTCTTTTTCTATTTTTGGAAAATCCCATTTTTTATTTCAATTCTAGTTTTTCTCTTTTTAATTTTCCCATTTTTTCTTCTTTCTATACAATTTATTACTGTCTGTAGCCAAAACATCACATCATAACCATAAAATCAATGAAATGAACTTGAAAAAAAATCTGATGTACTCTTCTCTAAGGGATTTCATCTGGATAGCGGGGATAGAGAGCCATTTCTAAGAGGAAGGAAGCTACATCATTGAGCTTACATTGAGCTCAACACATGTATGCATAGTCCTCTACAACTACCATGTCTCATATGTGCATTAGCATATATTAATTGATACATTTCTTCATGATCAACTTTCTCTACTGTTCTCTATTGTGTTGCATTATTTCATGTGATTTTGCAAAATGATTTTCCATGTGTACTTGATCATTTGCTCCACTTTAACTTTGTGTAGTTAGAACGAAGTGTCTATTACATATCTATGAAATATCATTAGCTTGTTTTAGCCGACCTTCAGATATGAACTGATAAATTCCAGTATGGCTGCATATCATCTTGCTCTTGAAATGTCGAGTTGACCCCCTTGAGTTGTTAAACTCATTGTCCAATGTTTAGTGCCTCTAAATTCATGAAATAACTTGTGTGAAAAATCTCTCTAGTCAGCTTTGATCAAAACTTTGTGCACTTCTATTCCCACAATAGAAGTTTTCTTCATAGTTCTAGTACTTGCTAGTTATCTATTTTGAACATTTGGAAGTAATGTTCCAAAGTACCTAGTGGTTCTAAATGCACTATGGTAAAGCCAAATAGTTATACTAATCATTTCTAGAGACAACTTGGCATGTGTAGAGCAAGTTTTGTGCATTTCCACCTCACCTCTGGAGCATACACAACCTTCTCCTCACATAATTGACTTGGGAAATTTATCCTATTTGCTAGGCATGGAAATCACTTGCACTCAACATGGAGTGTATATTCCACAAGAAAGGTATTTCAAGAGTCTTCTATTAAAGTTCAACATGAAAAATTGCAGAATCACCACAACCCCATTGGAAGTAAATCATAAGTTAAGTAGGTATAGAGGTGAAAAATTCAAATATATGAAGATGTATCAAAGTTTGGTAGGAAGTCTGATATATGCTACCTTGAGAAGACCAAATCTTTCATATGCATGTTGTTTTCTATCACAATTCATGCATTGTCCAGAGAATGCTCATTGGATTGCAGCACAAAAAGTGCTAAGATGCGTTAAAGGAACTTCTAATGAAGGTTTGTACTATTGTTTCACTTTTGACACTAGAATCAAAGTGTTTGGTAATGCAGATTGGACAAATAGTACAGATGATAGAAGATCTACTCATGGACACTTATGCTAATATTTCCTCCATAGAAGCTGAGTATAAAGGAATGGTAGAAGCAACAAAGGAATTTATATGGATGAATTTGATGAAAAGTCTTGGAGTTGAGCAGGGTGTTCCAATTATACATGGTGACAACATGAGTTCACTTTACTTGGAAGCTAATCCTAATTTTCATGTTAGAACTAAACATAATGAGATTCAATATCATTTCTTGAGGTAAAAGGTACTTGATAAAGAAATTGAAGTAACATATACTTCAACAAAACAGCAGGTAGTAGATATGTTAACCAAAAGTCTAGATGGACCCAAGCTTCAAAGTTCAAAGAGATGGAAAGAATAAAGAAGAAGATCATAATCAGAATTAGTGGGTGAGGGGGGGCTATTGGATCAAACCAATCACAAATTGGTGTTTATGAAGGTTAAATAAAGTCAACCAAGGGTATGGACAAGGATGAAGAGAAATATGTTACAAATATAGACCAATAACAATGAAGAGAAACAATGGATAAAAATCATGGGACATGACTGTGTAGACAATTAATAAAGAAAGTGAATAACAATGTATTGTTCATGATCCACTTATGAATTCATGGCTATATAAGTCAATTATGAATTTAGAACTGTACTTAATTCATTATCATAGATGAGATAGAAGTGTTGAGTGAAATTTCTAGAATTACAGTTAAGTCTAATTCAAATTTCTCTTAGAATGATCATGTGGATCAGAAATCCTTGTACATAGAAATTTATCAATAAAACCAAGCCATGGTTAAAGTTTCATTTCCTGATTCCTTTCATAGATTGTGTACGATTCAGAGGAACATTCACATGTCAAACTTCTAAAGTGAAGGCTCAAAATTGGCACCTCTTGTCAATTAATGTTTTGTTTAGATCTCAATGATGCAAGAAATCTAATAATTTGAGAGATAAGGAAGATATATCAACAATCATTTTGTAAAAAGGACTATGGTTTGAGAGAAATCTGAGGTAGCAGTTACCTATGTCAAAGTCACCTTTCTTGACGCTAATTTCAAACATACTTTTGATCTTAGTGATTAATAAAAGCTTTAATTGTTCTAATCAGTATTCTATTGTACCTCAAGGTTGTGCAAGGATCGTACAAAGTTTCTGATATAATTTGAATCATTGAAATCCATGTTATTTGCAGGTAATGAAGTTGAATCTTGAGCCAGACTATTTGAAGAAGAACAAAGATTCATGATTGAAGAAGGAAGTACATTTCATTCTCAAAGGTGGAAAGTATTGAAGTATGGATGTAAAGGCTTGTATATAATTTAAATAAAGGTGTTGTAAAGCCAAGGTAGATTTGACATTGGAGATTAGAAGATCTCCATTTGAACAAAGGACAATGAAGTAATTAAGTCACAAAAGTATCATATACCTATAGAAACTATTTACAAGCAAGACAATCAAGGCATTTTGACTTGTTGTATGGAAGAGGATGGTCATGATAGATGGTTGCAATTATCACACTTAGATTCACTAGGGAACTAGTACATGAAGCACATAACCCTATTGACATTGATGCAATCAGGCATGTATTGGCCAATCATGGAAGTACGTGTATAGGTTGTTCAAGAACTATCCATCTTATATTAGCAGGCCTCGAGTCAAACATGTGTCTCTAATACTTGGGCAAAGGTAGGAAGAATGAAGAAGATGCAAGTACCTCTCAAGCGAATTTCACAGGTAGAGCAAGAGGTACTAGAGGACGGGGCAGAGGAGGAAAGCAAGGCAAGGGGAGACCATACAATTCTTCACCTTGCAAAATTTTTAGCTTGATCAATCATACCATATATTAATGCTTTAGAAATACAAAGAATCAGAGAGGAAAAAACTTCCACAGAGAAGGGTATGGACAATGAAGAGGTAGGTTCAATAATAGAGGAAACAACTACCATCACAATTACAATCAATGCTACAACAACAACAATTGTCAAGGAGGCTTCAAAGGAAGGAGAGACTACAAGAAGTACACAGATGATCAAGAGGATGCCCTATTACTCATGAATATGATAGCCAAGCAAGGTAAAAATGAGGAGAACTTATTCTATATTTTCTGACCTTGAAGAACCCAAAGGAAAGCTGAAGTCTAGATAGGTGATGACACTAGGCACTCAATAAACAAAATTGGAAATGTTAATGCATCTAATGGTAGTATGAATCTTCTAAGTAGAGTATTTTACGTGCCAACAATAACCAAGAATCTAATTTGGATTGGATAGATTATTGAGAAGCATTTATAGGTTAGATTCACAAGACATGGAGCATTCGTGGAGGACCCACAACAAGGCTTCAAGAGGATTGCAAAAGGTGAGAAATCTGGTAGATTTTTTACGTTTGAAGTTGAAGATACAAGAACCAACCACTATCTGAATTGGAGATATGGCATAAGAGACTAGGTCATATAGGTGAAAGGACATTGAAGCAAATATGCAGGGATCAAAGCATGATTGACATCCCAAATGTGTCCATGTAACACATGATTTACAAATATGGAGCATGCCAATTTGACAGTCATGAAGGCAACCATTCAACATAAGAGGATGTTGGGAATGATGGATGGATACTTCAAGAGAATGAGTAGGTACTGCCAAATCCTACTTTTTACCAGCCCTCTGATGCTTCAGAGTTGATAAGAGGACCTTCTTAGCTATCCAATGACACCATAAAATGGCCTACGTACTTTGGAAATGATGTATGAAAAAGTTGAACCAAAGCAGACAACTTTGAACTTAATATCTTCAAGAAAACCTTCTATTTTGGACTAGACACCTGTTGTACCTTTTGCTCTGTATGACCAGCATAGTAGGAATTGAAACAATTCCTTTTAGGGGTATCTAATTAGCTTACAAAGCTTACTATTCCAATTGGAATGACATAAAAATATTAACTATGCTCAAAGAAATCAATTTAGCAAGTAAACATTTACCCCCAATATTTTAGGGCTATTGTAGACTTCGACCAGTGATCACTTCGAGGAGCGATTCTCTGACATGGCTAAATAGAAATCCTTCAAGTTTTTACAGCATGTAGAAAACTTTGAGTGAGTTCCAACAAGCTATAGATCTTTGAATTTGGTGAAGAAATGAGTGAGATATGCTCTCCACAAGGTGACAGACTTTTAGAGACTATGACAGAGAACTCAGAAATGAACAATGTAGATATATGTATTAATGAACACTATTGTACAATGCCATATGCATGAAGATCATTGCCTAATGGTGTATATAGGTGTGGGCTAGAGTATAGGCCTCACACTCAGAAATTACAATGAAAGCTCGGGGATGATGAGTCTTCTACGTGACTTTTTGATGATCACTTTTATAGTAGTTGAGTTCAAAGTTTCAATTTGAATTCAAACTTTTGTCTCCCTATGATGATGTTCCTACATCATAGGAGATGTTCCATCAATCAAAACTAACTTTTCCACGAATTCTTTTTGGTAGGTGTTTACAAAGATTCCAAGTCAAATGTGACTTTGACAAAAGGGTAAAGTGGTAATTAACCACTAGCATTGATTCCTATGCATCGTCATATGTGTATGGATTACAAGCCAAATGTGTAGGCTTGTAAATTGCACCAACAGCTTCCCCTCAAGCCAAACATTTTGGCTTGGTCTTCATCTTCAATCTTCATTTATATCTTACAATCCAATCATTGATTTGAACCTGCAAACTTTGGTTCCATCCAAAGCTTTAGTCTACAAATCTTCACATTGCATGTTGGTTGATACATAAGTTAGTTGAATGTCCTTGCTTAATAGCTTCTGTCTCACATAATGGTAATGGACCTCTATATGCTTGGTCCTAGCATGATAGATAGGACTAGCTGCAAGGTGAAGTGAGCTTGTAGTATCTCCAAAGATCAATGGTTACCTAGTATATAAACCCAATTTTGTATACAATAGCTTGATCCATATGGCTTCTTGGGTGGCATTAGCCAATCCTCTATACTCTGCTTCTGTAGAAGATAAATCACCAGTAGGTTGCTTCTTTCAAGACCATGATTCACCTCCAAATGAAATGTATCCTGAAGTGCTTCTCCTATCATCCTTACATCCTGCCCAATCAGCATCTCAGTAGATCTTAATGTCTAAGTCTCATGTGTAAGGAAAATACAAACCATGATGTTGAGTGCCTTTGAGGTACTTTAGAATTCTTTTGGCACCTTCTACATGAGGTTCCCTTGGCTTGTGCATGAACTGACTTAGCACACTAACTCTATATGCAATGTCTATCCTTTTTAAGGTAGGATAGTTCAAGCTTCCAACTATACTTTGGTAACCTGTAATGTCATCAATTTCATCACCTTCATGGGCACTTAGTTTCAGGTTTACCTCCATTGGAATATTTGCAACTTTGGCATCCTGCAAATGAAATTTCTTCAACATATCCTGTATGTACTTTCTCTGAGTAATGTAGATTCCAGAGTTAGTATAGACTAACTCAAGTCCAAGAAAGTACTTTAGTAGACCAAGATCATTGATCTTGAACTCCTTCATCATCTGGTTCTTGATTTGTTTGATTCCATTGACATCATTACCTGTAAGTATGATATCATCAACATATACACATAGGTATATTACCTCTGAATTACTTCTCTTGATGAATAGAGAAGTGTCTGCCTTGCTCATGACAAAACCTTGGTCTTGAAGGTATGTGGTTAACCTGTGATTCCATGCCCTAGGTGCTTGCTTCAATCCATAAAGAGCTTTATTCAACTTGCATACATATGTTACCTTGTTTGGATCTTCATAGCCAGGAGGTTGTGACATATATACCTCCTCTGAAATCCATCCATTCAAGAAGGCAGTTTTTACATCCAATTGATACATGTTCCAATTTATAGATGCAACCACACTCACCAACACCCTGATGGTTGGCATCTTGGCTACAGGTGAGAATGTTTCTTCATAGTCAATGCCTTGGGTTTGTGCAAAACCCTTGGCCACGAATCTAACTTTGTACCTACTTATTCAACCATCAGAATTTCTTTTGATTTTATAGATCCATCTGGATCCAATTACCTTCATGGATTCTTTCTTTGGTACTAGTTCCCATGTGTCACTTTCTTTGAGTGCTTCAAATTCCTCATCCATAGCTTCTTTCCATTCCGTCTTGGTCTTTGCTTCTTCATATAATCCTGGTTCTTTAATTGAAAAGTCTTTGGCAAGATAACCAGAGTGTTTAGTAACAAGAGATGTATCATACCCATATCTGATAGGTTTTTTGCTCTCCCTTTGTGATCTTGTGATTGGTTAATTTGAGGATTCAGGTATGTCTTCGAGTTTCTTCATCTTGACTTTGCCCTTGGACTTCCATGCCTTGAACTCTTCAAGATTGATAATCTCTTCATCATCGGAATTTGAGTCTTCATTCTGAGTAGGTTCCTCCTTAGCAAGACTTGGAAATTCCTCCTCCAAGACATGGGTAGTTTAAACTTCCTGCATTCATTCTCATACCAAGAATCATTTTCATCAAAGAAAACATCTCCACTAACCATGAATCCCTTATTTGAAGGGTTGTAGAACTTGTAACCTTTCTGATTTAGATCATATCCAATAAAGATACACTTCTCAGCCTTAGGGTCTAGCTTACCTCTTATCTGAGAAGGAATGTGTACATATGCTACACATCCAAATATCCTGCAATGATCAAGTGAGGGTCTCTTCCCATGACATGCTTCATAAGGAGTCATCCCATCAAGGGACCTAGATGGTAACCTGTTTATGAGGTAAGTGGCAATAGAAACACTCTCTGCCCATAGGTAGTTAGGTAATTTCTTTTCATTTAACATTGACCTAGCTGTTTCAACAATCAACCTATTTCTTCTCTCAGCTACCCCATTCCGTTCAGGAGTGTACCTTGTGGTGATTTCTCTCTTGATTCCTCTGTTCTGCAAGAATGCTTCAAACTCATTGGAGAAGTACTCACCTCCTCCATCTGGCCTTAGCCTCTTTAGATTCTTCCCTGTCCGATTCTCAACAAGTGCAATATACTTTTTAAAACAATTGAACACTTCATCTTTGTGTTTCATAAAGTACAATACAGTCCATCTCCTATTATCATCAATAAAAGATGCATAGTACCTTCATCTTGAAATTGAAGGGTCCTTGCTTGGTCCCCATACATCTGTATGGACAAGCTCTAGGTAGCCCTCATAAATGTAGCCTTTCCTTGAGAAGGGTAACGTGTGAGACTTCCCAAGCTGACAAGCATCACATTTATATATCATGTGTTGTTTGGAAACATTGGGTATTCCAATCACACATTGATCCCTGCATATCTGTTTCAATGTTCTTTCTCCTACATGCCCTAATCTTTTATGCCAAATCGCAAGCTCTGAAAGTGTTTGATCTTTATAACTGTAGAGTGCAATATTCTTTGTGTCTTGTAGCTCAAAAGTAAAGAGTCTACCTAATTTTTCTCCTTTAGAAATTCTCTTGAACCCCTGCTTGGGATCTTCCACAAATGCTCCAAATTGGTTGAACCTAACCTGCAAAAATTTCTCCACAATGTGCCCAACACTCATCAATTTTTTGGTAATGGTTGGTACATATAGTACCCTACTCAACAAGTTCTGATTTCCATCACAAGTCTTAACATTTACAACTTTAACTACTGAGTGCTTGGTGTCATCACCTGTTTGTACTTGATGCTTACCTTTTGGTTCTTCAAGGTCAAAGCGTAGAACTACATTGCCAGCCACATGATTTGAGCATCCTGAGTCAATGTAGAATAGATAGTCATCATTTGTACCTGGTTTTGATGTCATGTTCATAATCAGAAGAGAATCATCTTGTTCTTCTATATAGTTGTTGTAGTCCTTTCTGGTTTTGAATCCTCCTTGATAGTTGCCATTATAGTTATTGTTGTAATTGTTATTGTAGTTGTTGTTGTATCCTTGATGATGGTTGAATCTGCCTCTTGATTGTGAGTATCCACCTCTTTGATATCCTCTTCCTCTCTGATTCTTGTAGTTCCTGAAACACTCATCTGTAGTATGATTTGATAAACCACAAATGTTGCATGGTGAGAAGTTATAGGATCTCCCCCTACCTTGCTTGCCTCCTCTGCTCATTCCTCTTGATGATCTACCTCTCCTTGCATAGTTGGCTTGGGAGGTAGTGCCTTCATCCTCTATCTTCTTGTTCTTGCCTTTATCTTTAGACTTACTTTTATCAGTGTATAGGGGAGAAGAGCTATTACCTTTGGATGAATCTCCATTCTTGTTGAGCTTGGCTTTATGAGTGAACAATTGCCCCATGAGTGTGGTAAGATCTGGAATTTGCATGTCCATGTATAGGTCCGCAGGGGTGAAGCTTTTCCATTTGTCATTAGCTTTAATCCCATTGATCACTTGCCTTACTATCTGCTCTTCTTCAATCTCTTCTCCTATGCTTGCTAACTGATCTGCTACATCTTTAATCTTAGTCACATACTCTGAAATAGCCTGCTTAGGTTGCTTCCTTAGTGTGATGAATTCAATCCACAATTGATTTTTTCTAGCCCTTGTGTTGGAAGAGAAGTAGGATGACAAGGTTTCCCAAGTCTCTTGGGATGTCTTACAGTTTCTAATATGTGGCAAAAGAAAATTAGACATAGAGTTGAGTAATTAAGACCTTTCCAATGTATCCTTGGCACACCATGTGTTGAGCTTCTCATGTTCTTCCTTTGTTGGTAGTCCTCTGGTTTTGAATGAGGGCAATTCCTCATCTCCTGAGATGTATCCATATAGACACCTTCCTTGTAGGTATGTCTTCATCCTTAGAGACCATGCCTGATAGTTTTTCGTGTCCAATGTATTAATAAATGAAGGAAAACCATTTCCCATTGTACCTTAACTTGCTTTGATAGCACTGTTGGGAATGATGGATGGATACTTCAAGAGAATGAGTAGGTACTGCCAAATCCTGCTTTGTACCAGCCCTTTGATGCTTTAGAGTTGATAAGTGGACCTTCTTAGCTATCCAATGACACCAAAAAATGGCCTATGTACTTTGGAAATTATGTATGAAAAAGTTGAACCAAAATATACAACATTGAACTTAAGGTCTTCAAGAAAACCTTCTATTTTTTACTAGACACCTGCTGTATCTTTTGCTCAGTATGACTAGCACAGTAGGAACTGAAAAACTTCCTTTTAGGGGTATCTAAATAGCTTAGAAATTGTATTATTCCAAGTGAAATGACATAAAAAGATTAACTATGCTTAGAGAAATCAATTTAGCAAGTAAACGTCTACCCCCAATATTTTAGGGCTTTTGCAGACTTCGACCAAGGATCACTTCGACGCGTATTTCTCTGAGATGGATAAATAGAAATCCTTAAAATTTTGATATCATGTAGCCAACTTTGATCTGGTTTCAACAAGCTATAGATGTTCACATTTGGTGAAGAAATCAGTGAGATATGCTATCCACAAGGTGAGAGACTTTTAGAGACTATGACAGAGAACTCAGAAATGAACAATGTAGATATATGTATTAATGAACACTATTGTACAATGCCATAGGCATGAAGATCATTTGCTTATGGTGTAGATAGGTGTGGGCTAGAGTATAGGCCTCACACTCACTCAGAAATTACAATGAAAGCTCGGGGATGATGAGTCTTCTACGCAACTTTTTGATGATCACTTTCATAGTAGTTGAGTTCAAAGTTTGAATTTGAATTCAAACTTTTGGCTCCCTATGATCATGCTCCTACATCCTAGGAGATGTTCCATCAATCAAAACTAACTTTTCCACGAATTCTTTTTGGTAGGTGTTTACAAAGATTCCAAGTCAAATGTGACTTCTACAAAAGGGTAAAGTGGTAATTAACCACTAGCATTGATTCCTATGCATCTTCATATGTGTATGGATTACAAGCCAAATGTGTAGGCTTGTGAATTGCACCAACAGAGGATACATGTGTGAAGACTACTTGAAGCTTGTACACAGAGATGTGTGGGGTCCTAGTAGGGAGCCATCAATTTCAAGGTCAAGGTATTATGTTTCATTCATAGATGACTATAGTAGGTGGACAATACTTTATTTTATGAAGCATAAAGATGAAGTCTTCACTTGTTTCAAGAAGTATTTGGCATTGGTTGAGAATCAAACAGGTAAAAGTTTTAAGAGGCTCAAATCTGATGGAGGTGATGTATATTTCTCACATGCATTTGAATCCTTCTTACAAGAGAGAGGCATAAGAGAAAGATTACATCAAGGTACACTCCTCAATAGATTGGAGTTGCAAAGAGAAGAAATAGATTAATAGTAGAGGCTGCAAGATCAATGGTGAATGAGAAAAACCTCCCAAATTATCTATGGGTAGTGGTTGTTTCCATATACTTACCTAATCAATAGGCTTCCATCCAAGTCTCTGGATGGGATGACACCTTATGAGACATGGAATGGTAGGAGACCTTCTTTAGATCATTGTAAGATCTTTGGGTGCATTGCTTATGCACACATACCCTCACAGATTAGGGGAAAGCTAGATCCAAAAGCTCAAAGATGCATATCCATTGGCTATGATCAAAATCGGAAAGGATATAGGTTATATAATTCCACTAATAAAGGATTTACAATTATTAGGGATGTGATATTTGATGAAAATAACTCTTGGTTTGAGGATAATTGTAGGAAAATAAAACTATCCTATGATTTGGAGAATGATTTTCCAAATCTGACCAAGGAAGAACCACTTACATTAGAGGATGTCAGCTCAGAAGATGAAGAACAAATCCATCTTGAAGAGTTAAAAGCTTGCAAGTCCAAGGGAAAAGTAAAGGTCAAAAAATTGGAAGACATTCCAAATTCATCCAATCAAGCTCTTAGAAGATCTCAAAGGGAAAACAAGAAACATATAAGGTATGGCTATGACACATCACTAGTCACCAAGCATTATATATATATGGCTAAAGACTTTGTGTCAAAGGAACTTTCTTCATTTGAAGAAGCCAACAAAAAGGAAGAATGGAGAGAAGCTATGCAGGAGGAAATTGAAGCATTTCAAGAGAATAACACTTGGGATTTAGTTCCCAAGAAACCATACATGAAGGTAATAGGATCCACGTGGATTTACAAAGTGAAAAAGAATTCAACTGAGACAATCAATAGGTATAAAACAAGGCTCATTGCAAAGGGGTTTGCTCAAAGCCATGGAGTAGATTATGAGGAGACCTTCTCACCTGTGGCCAAGATGCCAACTATCAAAGCTTTAGTGAGTATTGGTGCTTCAAAGAATTGGAACTTTTACCAATTTTGATGTTAAAAATGAAGTCCTTAATAGGTGGATCTCTGAAGAGGTCTACATGGCTCAACCATCAAGATACGAAGATAAAGACAAAACTGATTATGTATGTAAATTAAGGAGGGCATTGTATGGTTTAAATCAAGTTCCTAGAGCTTGGAACCATGGGCTTGTCACATATACTTGCAGGACCAAGGTTTTGTTGCAACCAAGGCAATTTCTTCATTGTTCATTAAGAAGAATAATTTAGAAGTCATTTATCTATGTGTTTATGTGGATGACATTATCATTATAGGAAATGATGCCAATGGCATCGAGAAGCTCAAAAACTAGATGAAGGAGGGGTTCAAGATCAATGATCTTGGATTGCTTACATATTTTCTTGGCTTAGAAACTATTTATATAGATTTTGGTGTTTTCATTACTCAGAGAAAGTACATCCATGACATGTTAATTAAGTTCAAGATGGAAAATGCAAAAATTATAGGTACAACCATGGAATTGAATCACAAACTTAGTACACATGAAGGAGAGATGCTTGAAGACATTATAGGGTACCAAAGTCTTATTGGGAGTCTCAATTATGCAACCCTAACTAGAGTAGATATATTTTATGGAGTAAGTACATTGAGCTGATTCATGCATATACCAAGAAAAACTCACATGGAAGCTTTCAAAAGCATCTTAAAGTACTTGAAGGTACCATAAATGAAGGACTATTTTATCCATTTATATTTGACTTGGATATCAAGATATACTCTAATGCAGATTGGGCTGGCTCAAACGATGATAGGAGGAGCACCTCTGGATACTTATCTTTTGTAGGGTCTAAGTTAATTTTATGGTCATCAAAGAAACAACCAACTATGGCATTGTCCTCAATTGAAGTTGAATACAGGGGCCTAGAAAATGCAACACAAGAGCCAATGTGTTTAAAGCTAGTCTACTCAGACTTGGGGCAACATACGTACACTCTAATGATTCTTGGAGTTAATAGTAGGTCATTACATTTGGTTGCTAATCCTGTGTATCATGCAAGGACTAAGCATATTGAAGTCTATTACCATTATGTGAGAGAGAAGCTACTTAGCAAGGACATAGAATTGTCCTATGTATCCACAAACCTACAATGTCTCGATATGTTAGCTAAATCTTTGGATGGAACTAAATTGAACAAGTTCAAGATGGTGATTGGATTGCATGATATCAAAGAGAGTTGAAGCTCAAGCATGTTAGGCTTGAGGGGGAGCTGTTGGTGCAAATGGATACAAGCCTACATCCTTGAATGTTTGGATTTTACTTCTATGTACTCTCATAAAGTCACATATGCCTACCCACTTATGAAAGCACGACTTTTATCTTTGTAAAAGTGCATATGTAAAAAGAGCACTTGCAATCATGAGTTCTTAGGAGATCTTTTACGAGTTGGTTGGTGAGTTGGATGAAGGTTAAAATCCTAAAATCTAGGGAAACTTTTTGGTAGGAGTTAGAATTTCAAAATGGCTCCAACTTTAACTATAGACGTAGACTTCAAAAGTTGTTTAATAGCAGCCCAATTTGGAGAGACATGCGGAGGGATTTCAAGCGGATAATGAGCTTACACTATAGCTCTACCATTTCCCTCATATTGTGCAATCATTAATTCCCAATATGAGGGATTTAAAGCGGATATTGAGCTTACACTATATTCTACCATTTCCCTCATATTGTGCAATCATTAATTCCCAATATCATTGTACTTTCTGTGCATTAATACATACATTTTGATTGTGTTTCATTCTCTTTTCTCTGTCATGTATCACTCAGAATAGTGAGATTATGTAATCCATGTCTTAGTGGATATTTGATCGTTTTCAATGATTTAACTTGCTATAGATTCATTAGACAATCGATTTGCATGCTAAAAATTTTCAGCTCAATTGCTTTAGTCATTATTGAGTAATATGCAAATAGTGCTCTCTAGTCTACATATTGTTAACTCCCTAAAATGTTGGGATAGACATATGATTTGCTAAGCAATATTCTTTAAGCATAGTTGATCGTTTCAAGTGAAATGACTTGTGAACGTTGGTTATCTTAGTTAGTTAGACATTCCCAAAAGGATTTTGTCAAATTATTACTAAGAAAGGAGTATTGTTCATTTCTCTGAGTATGTGTAGTGACCAAAATAGCACGTTTTTGGCTCATAATGAAACTCCAAGTTATTTGTTTTGATCCAAATATTTGAGGATCATCTTCCAAAGTAATTGGGTGATTATTTGTGCATCCATGGAAGCTAAAGAGGTCTACTTTGCACTCCTCAACTCATTTTTCACTGGTGTGAAAGGAATTTGTGGCACCATCTCATCTTTGGAAGGTGTCCACCATCTCCTCGAACAAATATGAGCAACAAACATGAGCTTTCATATTCTCTTTGCTTCTCTCCATTCTTTTTGAATTTCATCATTTTTAGCAATACTCTCCTAGTGTTCCAACACTGTAGAGTTAGTGGGGAGAGAGATAGAGAGAGAGAGAGAGAAAGAGATTGAGGAAAATATAAACTTCCTTTCCAACAAGTCATTCCAACAAATGCTCTATGAAGGAAGAGAAAAACTATCTTAGATTGTGGCTATTCTAACTTTCTTGAAGTTAACACAAATGCATATTTTTTTGTTTTTATTTGGCTCAACTATGATGGAAGGTACGCATTCAATATGCTCAATATCATAGATCAATCCAAGTTCTTTCAAGCTTTCTATTTTTTCTTTTATTTTGGCCACGTAAGTAACACTATATATGTAGGATCTTTGTTTTGTAGGTTTTTCCTCTCGGATCATCGGGATTGTGGAAAGAAATCTCTAGATTTATGCCTTTCAGATTCTCGACTAGGTGGATATATCTTTGTAGCGTCTTGTTGAGGGTTCTCCGGTTCAACACAACATCGTTTAACTAACAAAATTAGATTTCTCTATTCTTTCCCATTGTGCACTAATCTTTACTTCCCCAGATATTCCACCGAAATGTCTCATAAAGTCATCGAAACATCACCAAAATATCACCAAAATATCATCGAAATATCACCGGAATATTACCGTAAACATTCATTCTTATAGTTTTCTGTTAATTCAAAGTTTACACAATCTTGCTACACTTTATGCTTGCAAAAGAGTTACAGATTTTCCTTTCGTACATCTCATATACTTCAGATTATCTACACTATGACATAGTACAGTCTGAGTCACCGTAAACAGAAACTTTGCTACATAGACAATTTAGTTGGTTATTCATTGGTAAATGCAACACTAAGAAATACAGATTGTAGTTTTGTAAAGACTAGAACTTCGGTATAAGAATTTGATTAAGTCGCAAAGATTCTTCCATTCAATTGTTATCTGTATACTGGTTATTTACTGTAGAACCTGATCTTTTCCGGTCCTGACAAAGGAACTCCTTCTTCTTGACTTCTTCTCACAGTAGACGCACTTACACTTCTTGCATCTTTGTCTCTCTTCTAATCATTGCGCCTTTACTTCTAGTGCCCTTCCTTCCTCTTTCTGTTGTCGCTTCTTCGTCGACCTTCTCTTCTTCTCTTTTCGGTTATTGCATCTTCTTTCTTCGTCTACCTTCTCCCTCTCTTCTCTACGGTTGCGACTAACTCCTTTCTTGTAACTCCCTTTTGTCTTGCGACACATCCTTATAAATCTCCGCACAGTCATCTTTTTTCTTTTTATTCTTATTTTATTTCTCCAGATGTCCTTGCCTTCAACACCTAGCACAGCCCGGTGGGTAATTTTGTCAAAAATTAAACCCGAATTTCACAATCCCTTGATCATATATCTTCGATGACTATATGGAAATCTGCTCTTCTTGTACTTCTAATTCTTCATTATTAACATCTTCTTCTGCACCATCCTCCTTTTCCGGAACATTCTCAGCAAATAGCTCCACCTTTCTTCTAGTGTCTCTTTCAACAACTGTTCCTGCTTTTTTGCAATTATCTGTCTGTTCTTCAATCTGCTTTTGCTGGTCTGAAATTATACATACTAAATCTTTTTCATGTTTGGAAACAAAACTTGTATGCACCTGTTCATATGGCATCTTAATCATACCGAACCAAGCACTTTGAAAAACACTCCAAATGTCCTGAACATATTTATGCAGATGCTGCTTCACTTCTCCTATGTCCATCTTCATCATTAACATAGCATCTAACTGCACACCTTCCTCTTGTAATATTTGCTCTTGTAATTCCTGCAAAGCTTTTATTGTCGACTCAAGAACTACCTGTTCCGCCTACAATGTAACATTTAATTCGGAAAAATTCATCATCTCTCTTTGAATCTGTGTTTGTACAGTCATCTACCATTCTTCCAATTCCTGAATAAACTTCTTTTACTAGCCAATTCCACCACCAATTGCTTCTTATCATGCTGCAACTCTTCCAACATACATTCCTTTTTATCCAATGCATCCTGAAGTTCTTTAATCTTCTCCTGCAAAGACTGATACTCAGTCCTATTAATAAATATTTTAGTATGTTCATGCCGAAACAATCTGTTCTCCTGAAAAACTAAAAAATCCGACACTTCCTGCAACTTCTCTTCATCCCTGACACATCATAATATGAAATATTATCATTTTTCAACATTTTTTCAGCTTCAACCTGTAATTGCTCTTCCACTCGTCTTTTCCTAGACAACCTAAAAGAAGTTCCAAATACTTGCGGCTCCTTAATACTATATGTCACTGACTGCAAAATTTCTTCCTGTATCTTTGCTTTATACATATCAACTTCAATTATTTGACTATTCTGGTTCCTTTCTTGTGCCAGATTACCAGCGCAAAGAAAATCTTCAGAAGTCTGTGAAGGTCTAATCCTTACCTGTCGTACTGCTAACTGTTCTGGCTCATTACTCATCTCTTCATGAACACAAACTTGGATCTGCTTTGGCCACATTTTCTTGTGATTGTGAACAAACTGCACAAATTCGAATAAAGCAGCTAAATATGCTGATAAGCGACTATGTGTTTGCATCTTACGCCTATCCCCAACGAAAATCTCACTCTGTAAGTGATCATACATCCAATGAGCCCAACTCACCTTTTCTCCTGCCTCTGCATAGGCCAAAGGTGCAAAATTCTCCCTAGACATAGAATCATATTTAATGATAAAACATAATCTTTCCAAATACCATTTTAGTTGTTCCCTTCGATTATAGCTTACATTCCTCATCATATAGTATTGTCGTCTTCCTTGTCGAGGTCCAAAGTCTTTCTTCAAAACCTCCTCCGAACATTTGGGAACTACAACATCATCGTATATAGGCAATTGAAATACTTCTGCAACTAATTCTGGTGAAAATTTTACCTGAAAGGAGAGCTGACCCTTCATTTCCCGCATAATCTCTAGCTGACTCTTTACCTCATAATTGTATCTCCAACGTTGTCGTAGAGATTTACATCTCTACATATCCACATCTCTACGTATCCAATGTTTGAATAATCCAAATCTAAAGAATAAATTTCTACTGAGAACGTTGCATATATTTTACCGAAGCATTGGCTAGAAATAGTCATAAGAAGATTTGCGGATTACTGAAGATTGTACCATTATTGAAGGGAGGATTATTGGAGTCAATGTCCGATTGTCAAGTCAGCAGATCACTTGCTCATCATATGATGTGTTAGCAAAAGGCATATGAAACCCAAGTTTAATTGTTCCATGTGAACCTGAAATCTTTATAGTGTGAAACCATTCTTTAGAAACTAAAAGAAAACTAAAAAAGTAAAAGGATTATTATCATTTAATCTAAAAGCGACATATGCGATCGTTATTTGAATCCAAAAGCAAAACTCACGAACTTCAATAGCGTTGGCTATTTTTGCGTTCACGAAAAAACGAAAAGTAGCCTTTCGTATGATTTTATTGATCGCTATGGCTTTTTGAGGATCGATTGAACACTATATAAACAGATCTTGGGTTCATTGTTAAATCATTATCTGACATTATCTGATATTATCTGATATCAACTCAGAGAGATCTCAAGCTTGAGTTCTGAAGATTATCTGAAGCTCTTGGAGGTGGAGTTGGAGGAGTTGGAGGAGTTGGAGGAGTTCTCACACTCTTGAGGAGTGTTGGTCCACATCTTGGTTCTGCTCACATGATTGAGGAGGACATCATGATCTATGATGATTTGGTAATTTGTATCTGTTTTCGTTATCTACATTATATTTGTACGAACACATTATTATGAATCTCCAATTTCCTCACATCTCTCTTGCTTCCAAACTCTCTTATGATGATTAATAAATTGTATGTGCGATTTGAGTTATGATCTCATTTGATTATCTGTGAGCGTCTATATTTGAATTCTACCTCTTAAGTTGCCCGAAGCACCCTGCGCGTACCATCTATTTGGAACACAAGCAGTTGGCCTGATCCACCCAACTGAGCCCTTCGCGACATTTGAACCCCACGTGAAATTGTTCCACGACATCTGAACCTCACGTGAAATTGTACCACGACAAGTGAACCCGACGTGAAACTGTTCCATGGCATTTGGCAATTAGGAGGTACAATATCAAGCTCAATTCCAGGTACACATATTTTACTTTTACGTTGATTATATTAGTGAAAAATGGGCAAAAAGGGTGCTGCAAAACACACCAGACAAGACATAGGTTCTAGTGTTGAAGCATTAATTGAAAAGAAGTCTCCAGAATATGATGAACAATTCAAAGATATGGAGTCACGAATAATTGCATCCATAAATGAAAAACTCAAGCCATAACTTCATATATCTCAATGATGACGTCAATATTGGAAAAAACTAATGAACTTATGAAATCATTAAATACACAATTTAATCAAGAATTTGTGAATTTGGAAGGAGTTGTTCACTATGAACTTTCAAATTTTATAGAGAGTATGGAAAAATTATCTAATCATGAGAAAGAACTTGCAACATCAAAGACTATTAACTATGAAATTTCAAGTTTGAAAGAAAGTATTGAAAGTCTAACCAATCAAGTAAAAGAAATTACCACATGTAAGTGTAAATATGATCATCAAGTACAAAGTTTGTCTACTCAAGTTTCTGATAAAAGACATTCATCTGACCATAGAAGATCTACCACGAAGGCCACATATAGAAGATTAAATAGACCTATAAGATGCTTTTGGTGTGATCAATTTGGCCATATGTTTTGGAACTGTTATGCGTATGAGAATGCTTGTACACTTAAATTGGTCACTGAAGTTGATAAGAAAATTTGTAAATACCATGATCACTCCACGTTGCACTTGAACTTAGGAAGAGATGGAATTAAAGAATATTTTGATCAAACAAAATCTAAGCCAAGATCATTTAGAAAACAATGGAAACCAAAGAGATACGATGATAAGAAGTCTTCTGAACAAGAAACTATGATGAAAATTGAGAATCAAGTTAAATGTTTTGAAGAAAAGAAAAGTGAACAAATCAAGTTGGATAAACAAAAAGTTGAACAAATTTTACAAGAAAGATTGGAAGAGAATGAGCAAGAATTTGAAAAGTCTATACAATTGCCCCATCAAGACTCGCTTTGATCAAGAAAAGGTTAAGAATTTGAAAGTTCAATTGAGCCATGAGATTAATGATGAACAAAATAGTCAAAGTGAACATGAAGATATCGATGAAATTGATGAGAGTACAAGCAATGCTCAAAATATTAACAAAAAGGAAAAACAATGGATTGAAAATGCTATCAAACAAATTGAACAAAATATTAAAAAATCATCAAAGTCTTCTAAACCTTTATCTTTGCAGAAAAGACTAGGTTGAAGATGATCCATGATGAACAGGTGCTTTGATTGAAGAAGAACCATGAAGAGATCCTTAGATAGGGAATGATGCATTGTAAAACATGTTTTTTTAATTCTAAACTTTAATGTTTTTCATGAGACAGGAACACACTTCCTCAAAATTATCTGTGATGATAATAATGCTCGAGATTATTGAGAGTGTTTGAGTGATTTGAGAGAATTATTTGATTAAAGAGTGAGAATTGAGTGTTGAATTTAAAGCATTTTTAGTCTTCTTTTCTCACTCTCCATTATTTGCACCATATTGAGTCTATTTTGCATTTAGAGTATGCATAAACCGATGTATGTACACACATGTTTATTTCTTTAGCCTGCACAATCTACTTGCACTTGTAAACAAATTAAAAAAGGATGACATCCAATTTAAAAAGCAGATATCAAAAATTCTGAAGAACCTCATCATCGACTTCCTCTTTCCCCTTTTGCACCATGATTTTTTGGAACAATGCACTTAAAGTATGCATGGTAGGGTCTCACTACATGACCTTGCATTTAGGCACGTATTGAGATTAACCTATGCACACAGAGTGATTGTAAGGATTGATGTATATATGTATGTGAGTGAGCGCACAAGCTTCATCATCAAATGCCTTTTACCCTGATACTTGCACCATGTTTGTTTACCTATGCACCTAAAGTAAGCATGATAGGGTCTCATTACATGACCTTGCATCAAGTCACATTTTTGAGCTTTACCCATGCACTTTGAGTGATGAAAAGGATTTATGTATAAAAGCATGAAATGGATGAAAGTGAGAGCACATACCTCATTAGCGAATGCCAAATACCTTATCTTTTGCACCATGTTTTAACCATGCATTTCCAAAGTATGCAATTGATAGGGCTACATTATATGGCCTTGCATAGGCACATTTTTTATCTTCCCATGCACTTGACAAATGTTTTCAAAATTCAATGTTCTATGAAATGTCAGATTATTTTGAAGCAGAAAGAAGATTCGAAGATTGGCCCATCGAGGGCTATGTGCAAGTTTAGTAGGGGGGAATGTTGTAGAGATTTACATCTCTACATATCCAGAGTCAGTTTGGTTACAGAAGAATTTTAGTTATCTCAACGTGAATACCATCTGACAGGTTATACAAAGCATTCTCTTGGTAATTAAAAGGAGATCAATTTCCAACAAATTTGGATAGGCATGATCGGATGATAAGGGAGGATTATTGGAGACAATTGTCAAGTCAAGCAGATATTTGCTCATCATATTATGTAACAAAAGGCATATGAAAACCATGTGCCATATGAACCTGAAATCTTTATAGTGTGAACACATTCTTTAGAAACTAAAAGAAAACTAAAAAAGTAAAAGCATTTTTATCATTCAATCTAAAAACGACATATGCGATCGTTATTTGAATCCAAAAGCAAAACTCATGAACTTCAATAGCGTTCGCTATTTTTGCGTTCACGAAAAAACGAAAAGCAGCCTTTCGTATGATTTTATTGATCGCTATGGATTTTTGAGGATCGATTGAAAACTATATAAACAGATCTTGGGTTCATTGTTAAGACATTATCTGTTATTATCTGATATCAATTCAGAGAGATCTCAAGCTTGAGTTCTGAAGCTCTTGGAGGTTATGAAGCTCGTGGAGGAGTTCTTGGAGGACACTTTGGAGGAGGAGTTGAAGGAGTTGGAGGAGAAGTTCTCACACTCTTGGAGGAGTGTTGGCACACATCTTGGTGTAGAGGTTCTACTCACATGATTGAGGAGGACATCATGATCTATGATGTTTTGGTAACTTGTATCTGTTTTCACTATCTGCATTATATTTGTACGAACACATTATTATGAATTAATTGACTCTCCAATTTCCCTCATATCTCTCTCGTTTCCAAATTCTCTTATGATGTTGATGATTTGTACGAGTGATTTGATTTATGGTCTCATCTTATTATCTATGAGCGTCTATATTTGAACTCTACCTCTTAAGTTGCCCGAAGCACCCTGCGTGTACCGTCTATTTGGAACACTAGCAGTTGGCCTGATCCACCCAACTGAGCCCTTCGTGACAATGTTTCCATGGCAACATAGCAAACTGTAATAATCCAATTCTTCTGAGCCAATTCATATGCAGATCAGACTGTAGGTCAACTTTGATTTTAAAATCTGTGAATGACCCCATAAACTTATGCACACCCTTAGTCTTTGTAGATGGTGTTGAAATTGCATCTTCGTCTTTCCCTTATAATGAGCTATCACTTTCATCCGATGTGGTGTCCTTCCTTCTCACTATCACTGCTCTCTTTCTCATACATCCTCTCATGATTCCTGATTCAAGCACTAATATAGAAAAGACTGAAAAAAATATTATCTTGGAAGCCTTTATGTAGAACCAAAAATATTCGTTCCACAAGTGCGAATGCTTGAACTGCCACTTTCTGTAATGAAAAACGTACGTTCGCACAAAACACTTTATGCGACGCAATAATATTGTAGTGTGGATTATCCTAAACATCCTCCACAATCGATTGCCCCACTTATCAATAACCCACTGAATGAAACATCCACACATGCCAGAAGAATCATGAAATAGAACACTCATTCGTACCTCAAGAAGAAGAAAAAGATATTTTATCTTCTCAATACTGTATTGTATAGTGCAAAAACTTTTAACCTTACAGTTTTGACCGATTGTACTTTGCAAGATAATCATTGGTCGACTATCAGCTTCATGTGCATATTCTCCTCGATACCTCTGCTGCATATGAATCTGCTGACATAGAATGCAAGGCATACTCATTGCGCACACATCATAATTTGCAGACCCAAAATACTTCTGAGCTTGTCTTCCCTGATTCAACAATACTTCATTATTCATCATGGACCCTGAGCTAACCGATAATGCATTGTTGATCGGCAACTGTAAACCATGTGTCCATTGTAACCGTAAAAATTTACTCAATGTAATTCTAGACCAATACGAGGTCAAAAAACATTGTACCACCAATAAAAATGTAGAAAAATACACTCTGTTACTTCGATGATCACAAACATTGCTGACGTATTTTTCTGAGTGACATACAACTTGCACCACATTAGCAGATAACCAGTCCAAATGTGGCGGCTTCCCTTGGAATAATTTCAACCGAAATCCATTTATTGGTTTGTTTAAGCATGTGCCAAACACATCTCCCACACAGAAAGTGCCTTGACCCAAATCTTGAACAATCTGATATGGGCCCCTGTATCTCAATGTGAGCTTTCCAGGATGGGGTCCTAGCTTAGAATTATACACCATCACCCAGTCACCTTCTTTGAATATCTTAAACTTCACATTCTTATTTACCCAGGCTTGTCTCCACCTTTGAATCACTTCCGTAATGTATGCACTTATCAAACGATCCTCCTCCATCTGTAAAAGGTATTTACTCCTGTGTTTAACTGAAACTTCAGGCGACATCTTTGTTGTCGTAACCCTCAAACTGGGAACTACAAACTCCATGGGTACAACTGCCTCCAATCCATATACCAACCGAAAAGGTGTCATTCCGGTCGTCACTTTAAACGTTGTTCTGAATGACCACAAGGCTGAGTCAAGAAACAAATCCCACTTTTTCTGATTTTCGTGTACCAATTTCTTAAGAATACGAAATAAAGTTTTATTCGTGCTTTCAGCCTGCCCATTCGCTTGAGGATGATATGATGTAGTCTTCTTGTGCACTATTTGATGAAATCTTGTTAATTCTGAACAAGAAATGAGTACCTCGGTCACTCGCTAACTCAATCGGACACCCAAATCTTGTCATAATATTACGATGAAGAAATTTAGCCACACTTGCTGCCTTGTTATCCTTCAGTGCAACTGCTTCCACCCATTTCGTACAATAATCTGTCGCCACCAATATATAGCTATTACCCCGCTGAGTAGCAGGTTTAATAGGTCCCACAAAATCCATGCCTCATTTTTGAAAAGGATCCAGTGGTAATACCGGATGATCAGTCATACGATCAGAATTATTAGGTTGGCCTAACTTTTGGCAAATCACATAGCCTTTAGCATACTCATGCGCATCTTTTAACACCGTCGGCCACCATAACCCTGCTTGTAATACTTTCTTTCCAATAATATCGCCTGACAAATGTCCTCCTGCTGAACCGGAATGCGCTTCAAGTAACACAGCCGATTGTTCATAGTCTGGAACGCATCTCCTAATAACCTGATCCACGCCCTTCTTGTATAATGCCCCTGCTATCACCAAATACGGCCTACTTTTAAGAGCGAATTTCCTTCTCTGATCAGGTGTAAAATGTTGTGGTAATACCCCTTCTGTTAGGAACATTAGTAACTGATCATACCACGAATCTGTCTCGACCGCCTGCGCCGTAAACAATTCAGCATCCGGAAATACATCAAGTACACTAGTGGGTGTTTCTCCTGATTCCAATCGACTGAAATAATCGGCCATCGCATGCTCTTTCCCTGGGGTATGCACAATTACAAAGTCGAATTCTTGTAACAAGAGCATCCATCTAGCTAATCGGCCTGTTAATAAAGGCTTCTTGATTAAATAAACCAGAGCCTGATGATCCACATGAAAAATCACTTTATTGCCCAACAAATAATGTCTAAACTTGTTAAGGGCATACACCATCACCAAAGCTTCTCTTTCTGTCACCAGATAATTTCGTTCAACCGCAGCCAATACCGTGCTGGCATAATAAACAGGTCTATACCATCCTTTATCTTTCTGCTGCATCAACACTGCTCCTACGGCCACATCCGATGCATCCACAAATATATGAAATGGCATTGACCAATCGGGTGGTTGCAAAATAGGTGCCACCGACACCATCTTTTTTAATAACTGAAATGCCCTCTCTTGAGCCGTTGCCCATATAAATGGAACATCCTTCTTGGTCAAATGCGTCAGTGGTGAAGAAATGTTTGCTAAATATCTTAAATATCGAGCATGCCACTTAATTTGGCCACAAACCGCATGACTTCTTTAACGTTGGTCGGTGCTTTAGCTGTACTGATAGCTTCAATTTTCTTAACATCAATCGCCATTCCTGCTTGTGAGATAACATGACCGAATAAAATCCCACTTCTTACCGCAATCACACTTTTAAACGGATTCAATACCATCCAAAACTGCCGACATCTTTCAAAACATGCTCTCAGGTGTAGTAAGTGCTTAACCATTTCACTGAAAACTGGAAAATCATCGACAAATACCTGCATGAAGTCCTGAAGATAAGGTTCAAACACTTTATGTGCCACATAATTGAATGATGGTGGTCCATTCTTCAAACCAAAACTCATTATGGTAAATACATAAGCACCAAATTCGGTAATAAACGTTGTTTTATGCTGATCCTCTTCAGCCACACTAATCTGATTATAACCGGAAAATCCATCCAAGAAACTATACATTTCATGGCCGGCAACTGCATCCAATACTGCATCACAAAACGGCATAGGAAACGGGTCTGTAACCGTTGCCGCATTTAGCTTTCTGTAATCAACACAAATTCTGAGCTTCCCATTCTTTTTAGGGACCACTATAATAGGAGATAGCCAAGTCACCTGATTCACTGGTTTAATAAATCCGACTGCCAACAACTTATCAATCTCTTCCTTCACTTGTTTAGCAAAATTAGGATTCATTCTATATCTTTGCTGTGCCACAGGTACTGCATCCGCCTTCAGATTAATCCTATGTTGATGTAACTGCGGATCGATGCCTTTTACTTGAGTATAGTCCCAAGCAAACACATCCACATACTCTTTAAGCAAGCAAATAAGAGCCTCCTTAAACTTGCCTTCCAATGTTTTACCAATCCTTACCATCCTTGGGGCATGTTCGGTTCCCACATTAACCTCTTGAAGCTCTTCCTCCTTCACCCGCACAGAACCTGCATACTTCTGATCATAAATCCTTTCCGTTCGCATAATTAGCTCTTCCCCTTGTTGTTCCATCTGCTGCTGCACCGGAACCTACATACATTGATCAAACACTTTTTGTAACTGGGCACCTGCCACCTATGCTCCTGGAAGTAACTCTTCTACGTTTGGCCCACCACTGTAATCCTTACTTAATACTCCTTCTACATCAACTTCTAATACCGGCACCACCGTTGGGTTTGCCTGCAAAAACTTTTCCTCTTCGTCATCTTCAATCTCATCTGCTAAATTAAGAGTCTGAGCCATCAACGGTTTGTCCTATACCGACATGTTTTTTCTCCCACGCATAGGAATTGTCACTTGCTTTTTACCCTTGGTAATCATTACTACATTCAAGCCCCAATCTTGCTTGATTTTTGTAAGCCGAAACCAAGGTCTTCCTAACAACATTTCATACGGGTACGCTGACTCCGTCATTCGGATTACAACAAAATTGACCATGAATGTCATACCGGAAATAATAATTTGTTGTTGCTTCAAAATGCCAACAGGCTGTACTCGTGTTTGATCCGCCATTTTGACCTGAAAAGGTGCTAGAGCCAATGCCCCTTGTTAAATGTTAGCCAAATGTTAGCCGTTCGGTGGTCTACAGACTTCTGAATCTAGACTTCGAGTACTGTGGACTACTGTGATAATTAAAAGCACTCTAATTCTTAGCCACGTGGGTTCTTGGGAGTGGTAGGGGTCTGTTAGACAGAGGCCCTGTACTATTTTCCCAACATCTCACACAATCATAAATACTCTATCACGTCTTAGCTCAATACTTGACTCTGAACACTGCGAACTACGCGGTTTACTGGGACGTTGGACATTTTCGGACTGGGTCTGCTATAGTATAAGAGCAGTAATCCGGTTCTGACTTAAACTACTTCGACTACTCAACTTCATTCGCCGAATATTACACAGGATGCACCTATTCTTGACTTGGAGGCACATCAAACAACTATACTCAAAAGTATACAACTTACGGTATGTCAACTCAAACAACAGCCGAATCGTAACAATCTTATCACTAATTCCAAAACACACAGGCTCTTACAGATACAAGTCCTTCCTGGGATCGGAATCCACAGAGAACGCAGACTACTGTATCGACTTCAGTTACTTCACAGAACCTTAACAGACCAACAGTGCAACTACTTCCATGTACTCTGCTTCGCCAAAGAACTGATAACAACACGCTGCACTTAACAATACTCAGCGACACACTTAACCATTACCGAATAGATTCGTAACACACTACAATTGTTCGTAAATATATATTAAGACGCGAACAAACGACCCGACAAAGCGTAGACAGAATAGAACAGAACAAAACAGAACAGAACAGAGCAGAAATACACACTCAAACGATACACTGCAATTCCCAAAATGGGCGCTCTCTCGCCACTCTTTCTCATTGCCTTATATAGAAGAATTTTTACAGTGGTGCACGAATCTTTTGTTATCTGCGCGTTTCTCGAAAGGTTCTTTCTATTTAAGACGCCTGTCCTAGTACATTTTTCCTTATTCGGCGGCCGTCTAACACTGGCACGCCCGGTGGACTCGAACCCGCAGGTTCTTATGTTTCGGCTACAAGACCTTCTAGTACATATCTCTGGCGAGCCTAAATGTGCGGGTGATTTTCTTTTTAAGAGTTTCTATCAGCTGAACTAAGGTGCTTGGTTCTAATAACTGGGCGTCCGTTCTAACGGAGCTCAGGGCTATGGCTTGGGTTAACAAAATTTCGGCCTGGTTTTGTAAGAAGGCCTCCTGTAAGAAAAAGTTGTTGGATAATGCAGCGTCGCGGGATGTCTTCATTTCGGTGACCTTCTACTGCATATCCGTGACCCGATCCTTCTGATTTTGCACTTGATTATCAAGTCACTCGATCATCTGGTTCTGAAACTCAATTGTCTTGCAGTAGGCGTCTCGTTCTCTTCGAGCATTGGCGAGGTCCTTTTGGTTTTTAGCCTCCCGAGTTAGTTGATGCCGCAGCATTCTGTTTACTTCGTCTAAACACTCCTGGGCTCGTCGTAGCTCATCTTTGACTTGTTCGACCTCTCTCTGTTGATCTTGATTTTTCTTGACTGTCTCCTGCAGTTGGGCCTTCGTTTCTTCGATCAGTTCTTCGAGTGAGGAGCTGATGTCTTCTTTTTCTTGTAGCGCGAGTTTCAGGATCCGAATTTCTTCGTGATCTTTGTTGAGGAGCTGGTCCTTGGCAGCCAGTTGCGCCAAGGCCTCATCCCGTTGTTGTAGCAATGCCTGTTGTGCCGTAACTTGGCCTTGGAGATCTGCTACTTGGGTCTGCAATTGATGATTTTCGGCTTTGATGGCTTCGGCTTCTTCTTGGAGAGGGGTGATGTCTGCTTCCAAGAGGTCGACCTTGTGCTGGAGATCCTGTCGAATGGTGTTGGCGACTTCACTCAGTTGTACGGGAAGTTGCTGAGAAAGGGAAATGAGCATATGGCCCATGGTGGCTAGTTCGGAAAATACGGGAATAGAGGGGAGGAGAAGTGGGTGTTGCGGTTGCGCACAGGTTTGGGTTTGAATTTGGGGGGATGTCGGTGGCGAATAGTTGAGGGAAGATGACGAGGATTCCGGTTCCGGTGTGGGAATAGGGTTGACTGGGGGAGGTCTGGGATGGGCAGAGTTGGTGTGTGTTACCTGATTGCTTGTTGGTTGTTTATCGGTATTCTGGTCGATTGCGGATTCGACGGCCTTTAGTAATGTGTTTAGTGCATCCCTACCGGGTTGCTGCTCGTCTTGTTGAGGCTCGGAGGTTGCTTCGGTGGAGACCGTTTCGGTTTCGGTTCGGTTTTGCTGGTCTTGTTGGTGATCAGCCGAGGATTCGTTGTGGATGGAAGTGGCGGTGTCGTGGAAGGTTTCTTCTTGTTCGTCGTTGCGGTTGTCCTGATTCTTGTCGGCAGATCTTTGTGCTTCGCTTTCCGAAGAGCTGACCCGGATGCGCTTAGTGCGGAAGAGTTGGTTGATCTCCTCCTCTTCTTCTGCATCGTCATCGAGTGGTTGGACTGACTCTTCGTGCCGAAGTATGGGGCCTCGGGGTGGTGGTTGTGCGGCGAGGATGACTGGGAAGAGGAAGGAGATGATATGGGGAAGACGAGAGCGCGGGGTGTTTCCTTTATTTACTTGCTTCATGATGGCGACACACTCCTTATGGATTCTTTGGAAAAAATAAGATGCGAAGTTGACGGGTTCTCGGGCTGCTAAATCTAAGGCGGAGTAGAAGGGTCGGGAGATGCCATAGGTGCGTTTCTGTAAATTGAGGATGGCAACTAGGAATTGGAGGGCAGATCGTTCAGGTTCGGGACGGCAGAGAATGGCGAACTCGTTTGAGGAAGAGCGGGGGAATAATTCGGTCATGCGGGCGAGGGGGATACTGGGGCCATTTTCTCGGCCTTGCGGGGTGAGGCGGAAAGCTTCAGAGAAGGCGGGGAAGGTGATGACGGTTCTGGAGGGTAGCGAAGGGAAAACCCATTGGCGTTCGGTGGCAGAGGATTGGGCGATGGCAGAGATGATTTGTGCGAAGAAGGGATGGGCTTCCACTGAGTGCCAGGGCAACTCAGCGAAGTTGGCCAACCCTCGGCAACGCAGGTATTCACCTACCTCGGTAGGGATACCATCGCGGAAGGCAGTGTAATTTGCTAGCGCTTCCATGGCGATCGCTAAGGCAGACTAGGAACACGAATACAGAGCACAAAGATCGCACAGATTTCTAACACTGACCACAGTAGCGATTTTTGGCGTTGTCGACGGGGTTAAATAGGAACAATACGGTGGGGTGGGAAAGGGGGTTGGGTATCATTGTGCGGTGCGGGAAGGATACTTGTTTTCATGCAGGCGTGCGTATTCGAGTGACTGGTAAGGGGGGGCGGCTGGTACGAAAAGATTTTCTAAAATACGGCTATTTATAAAAAGAAGAAAGAAAAAGGGAAAGGATTAAACAAAACGCAGTCCACCGCCGAAAAATTTAATGCGGGCTAGGGGCGTGATGATATGGCCGTAGCTTCGACCCATTGATTACTTTCGGGAGTGGATTTCCGGTCAACGTAGTCAACCGAAAAGTTGCGGGACCGACTTGTTCTGAGATTTTGAAAGGGCCGAACCATCGAAGTTTAAACTTTCCTGCGGCTCTATCCGACTTTGCGTTGTAGAAGAGTACGAGTTGTCCTACCGAAAAGATTGGCGTTTTCAAATATCGATCGTGTGTCTTGGCTTGTCTTAGTTGTACTTCGCGCATGGTTAAAAAACTGAGCCATCGGTGCTCATCAAGTTCTCTGAGTGCGTCCATTCGTGCTATCAGTGAATCTTCCGGTAGCATCTTCTGAGTGATTGCTACACGCAGGCTTGGGATGACTACTTCCATGGGTGCTATTGCTTCTAAGCCATAAGCTAGTTTGAAAGGTGTCAAGCCTGTTGTTACCTTATATGTAGTTCGGTATGCCCATAAGACTGCAGGTAGTAGTTGATCCCATCTTTCCGGTGCTTCCATGATTAGTTTCCGGAGGATATTCAATAGTGATTTGTTTGTACTTTCGGCCAAACCATTGGCACGAGGGTAATACGGTGAACTGAGTTTGTGTGTCACCTGGAAGGATTGGGTGAGTACCTTCATTAATTGATTTACAAAGTGAGTACCTTGATGTGAGACAATTTCCAGTGGTAAGTCGAAACGTGGAAAGACATCATTCAACAGGCATTTTGCTACTGCCACCGCTGTAGCCGACCGTAAAGCCCATGCTTCTACCCATCTTGTTGAGTAGTCTGTACAGGTTAGTATATATCTGTTGTTACTGAAGACTGCTGGAGGTGTAATTGGACCTATAAAATCTAATCCCCATTTCTGAAATGGTTCTAATGGCATGACTGGCTGTAAGGGAAAGAAGTGCCATTGTAGCGGTTGTCCAGACCTTTGACAGATATCGCAGTGTTTGACAAATTGGGCCACATCTCTGTACATAGTTGGCCACCAGAGTCCACTCTGCAGAATTTTCCGGTGAGTCAAATCTGTGGCAAAGTGACCACCAGTAGGTGTCGAGTGAGCCATTGTGATAACTGAGTTAATTTCATGCGGAGGAACACAGCGAAGTAGGATTCCGGTGTGATCTGCATAATATAGTTCTCCAGCAACTAACCGAAATCGGCGGCTAAAGACTGCAATTTTTCTGCGTACTGGTCTTGAAACTTGAGATGGAAGGCAACCATCAGTGAGAAAGGTCAAGATCTGATCATAATATGAAAATGGAACAGGTGGGTCTGCAGATTCTTCAGTAATTGGTTCTGATACATAAATTGCGGGTGTCGTGTCATCTATACCCACCGGAGATTCACTGGAATCTAAGCGGGATAAAAGATCTGCTAAGGCGTGTGAACTGCCTGGTCGGTGAATGACTTCGTAATCAAATTCCTGCAATAGTAAGATCCATCGTGCTAATCGGCCTCCTAGATGCTGCTGCCGAACTAGATAGACAAGTGCAGCGTGATCTAAATGAAATGTGAATTTACGGCCTAGCAAGTAATGTCTAAATTTTTTGACCGAATATACTAGTCCTAAACATTCTCTTTCTGTTACAGAGTAATTTTTCTCAGCAGGGGCTAATCTTCGACTTGCATAATACACCGGTCTGAACCATTTATCAATTTGTTGCATCAATACACTTCCTATTGCTATATCTGAAGCATCAACAAATATGTGAAATGGGTGATCCCAGTCCGGCGGTTGTAAAATAGGAACTTGTGTTAATAAATGCTTTAAACGATCAAAGGCTATCTTGCATTCCTGGGTCCATTCAATTGTCGAGGTGTTTTACTGATTAGCTTGTTTAGTGGTATTGCCAGATGAGCAAGCCACCGTAAGTGTCTTCCATGCCACCGTACTTGGCCCATAAAGCGCATAACTTCTTTTGGAGAAACTGGCACCGGAGCTTCTAATACTGCCGAAATCTTATCTGGATCGACTTGGATACCTTGTGCAGACACAATGTGGCCAAGTAACTTGCCACATGAGACCGCAAACACCGATTTGTTTGGATTCAAACAGAGTCTATGCTCTCTGCATTTCTGAAAGCAGCACCGTAAATGAAATAGATGTGCTATCATCTTACCGAAAATTGAAAAATCATCGAGGTATACTTGCATAAACGAAGTAAGATAAGGAGAAAAAATTTCCTGCATGCATCTTTGAAATGTACTTGGTGCGTTTCTCAATCCAAACCACATCACCGTACAAGCAAAGACACCCCAATTGGTAATGAATGCGGTTTTTGGTATATCTGCTTCGGCCATTCTAACCTGATTGTAACCACTGTATCCGTCTAAGAATGAATACATTTCATGACCTGCTACCCTATCGAGCATTGTATCCAGAAAGGGGATCGGGAAAGGATCTGGTACTGTTGCTGCATTTAATTTCCGGTAGTCTACACAGATTCGTAGTTGCTTATTTTTCTTTGGCACGATCACAATTGGTGAAATCCATTCAGCATGTTCTATTGGTACGATGAATCCGACTTTTAATAACCTATCAAGTTCAGCTTTTACCTGTGATGCATAATTGGGATTCATCCGGTAGCCGGGCTGTTTGTTTGGTCTAGCTTCAGGCTTCAACAGAACTTTATGTTGATAAATGCGCGGATCTAATCCCTTCATATCCTTGTAATCCCATGCAAAGATGTCTGAGAATTCGCGAAGGAGTCGAATCAGGTCAGCTTTAAATGATTCCGGTAAGTTTTGCCTTATCTTTACAGGTCGTGGATGCTCTTCATTTCCTAGGTTGTACGTGGTCAGCTGGTCTTCGGGGACATAAAACTGTTGCGGTTTCTCTGTATCGTCTGTTGACTTGAACAGCGATTGTAATTCATAATCATGTGTTGGGACACTTCCTTCATGCTTAACTGTGTTGGTGATAGGTATGATTGTACAAACTGAAGTGTTCCAGTTATCTATAACAGACTGTAGATCAATAGTTCCTACAGACATTAAATCAGCATTACTCTTCAGAAATTCCTCTTCCTCATCATCTGATAGTCCATCTAACATGTTGACTGGTTCAGCAAAATATGGTCTGGCGTGGAGCTCGCACGGTTGTATAGCATCTAATTTTACTACATATCTACGGTTGGCATCTTTGAACGTAAGCTCTTGTGCGGACCAGTCCTGTATTACATTCGCATGCTTCAGCCAAGGTCGGCCGAAAAGAAGGTTCTAATCCAAAGTGGATTCTGGTAGATCTAGTATAACAAAGGTCATTTTAAAGGTCGTACCTTGTAAAGTGATGGGTACATTTCGCACAAGTCCTACAGGGTGGACTCTAGATTGATCTGCCATTCTCACAAAAAATTGCACTGGTTCAACTTCGGTCCATCCTAACCTTTTGCATAAGGATGCTGTTGCAATGTTCACACCAGATCCTCCATCAATCAATACCTGCGTAATTTTATGATTCTTGTACCATACTGTAATCAAGGGAACCGAATGATCAACAGTATAATCAGGTTCCGGTTGAACTGCTACTGTTGCCGGAATACAAGAAGGCACCGGACTGAACTGTTGCTGGAACTGTTGTCAAATCCCAGGTACTAAGGCCAGTAGTTGGCCGAGAGGCAAAGTGATAGATGCCTTGGATAAAATTTCCCAGGCTTGTTGAGATTGGTTGTCCTGTTCCTTTGGACTTGAGGTCTCCGCTGGTGTAGAAGTTTCTGCTGTTATGCCTATTGCTGATGATGGCTCCGCTGTTGTTCCTTTTTGTTGCGTTCCTTCCTTTGACGAAGCCTGAGTCACCGGAATAGGTTCTGGGAATACTGGCGGTTCAGTTGCGGCCCAGTGACTAGCCTTGTTATACATCCTATGTTGTTCTCGTATCCCTGGTTCGAATACTTCTGTTGCTGTCTACAGCTGTTTACCTGATCGGGTCTGTATTGTAGCAGCTTGCATTTCTACTGGTGTAATTTGTACCATGTTGGCCATTGGGTTTTGCCGCTCCTTCTTCCTTTGATCGTACTCAGCTGCATCTTTGCAAAATCTCCTGATGTGTCCGAATTCGCCGCAAAAGTGACAGCGAGGTGGGGGTAGATTGGGATTTTCCGGTGGTGGTCCGTTTTGCCAGCGGTTTGTATTGAAATGGTTGTTCCTCTGTCCTCGGTAGTTCCGATATCCTTGTGGTTGATTGTTTCTCAATTGCGGAGGCACATAGTGATTCGCTGGCTGTCCATGTTCTTGTATAACTGCATTGACCGTTGTTGTTCCCTGTATTCTAGCATTGTAAACATAGTTTTCGGTGGTGTGTCCGGCAGTGTTGCAGATAGCGCAAAACGTGTGATTTAGTGCACAATTGGCACTAATATGACCTGAATTTTTGCATGTGATGCAGTATACTTGTCTGGTTATGTCTTTAGCCATAGTTTTGTTTGTTTTCAACCACTCCAGATCTTTTGTAAATCCACCGACCTTGGATTCTAGTTGCAGAGCCATGGCAATGACTGCATCCAGCGTCATAGCTCCCACACATCTTATGATCATGATCTGTTTCAGTTGTGGGGTTAAGCCGTTGATGAACCACTGAGTGATGACATCATCAGGTAAGTTAGCGTGGGCCTGTGGTATCTGCCGCAAATGTGTTCTAAAGAGTGTAGCATACTCCTGGACAGTCTGATTAGCCTTTTGTCGGTTGTTTTGTAAATAATCAAAGATTTCGGCGGGATTCTTCTTTAGCCTGAATCGTTGCAAAAAAGCGTCTCGAATTGCGTCATAGGTACCGAAATGATTAATATCGTATTCCGTAAGCCATCTAGCTGCTTCATTTACCAGTGTCGATTGAAAAACGATGGCCTTATCCGCCTGATCCGGTGGATGGTTAAGAACGGCATAACTTATCTCGAAAGTGCGTACATGAGCATCCGGATCATCTCCTGGGAATCCACCGAATTTCGTGTATGTTACTCCTGTTGGAGGCGGTCTTGGTTGACATAACTGTTGTTGCTGTTGTTGTCCGCTCATTGTGAGTGTATTCAGCCTTTCTTCTGTATTTTGATGTTGGTTAGTTGAACTCTCGAGATTTTTGTCGCCGGATGGCGTGCCTTCCGGTGTGCTGTTTTTACTTAGAATGCGTCGCACTTCTGCTTTGAAGAGTTTTCCTTCCTTCTGGATATCCAATATCCGAAATCTTTCTTCCAAGCACGCTGGTTGGGCTGAAGATTCCGCGAAAAATGCAAAGTCTTTGCCTACAGTTGGTGACTCTATCACCGGAATATCACCGGAATGAGCCGAAATTGTGCCAGACTGCAGTGTTTTTCCGCTTTTACCGATCTCTTCTCCTAAAGTGTTTCTAATCGTATATAATTCTGAGTTTAGACTGGTTTCTAATGGCGTGTTGGTAGATTCTGAAATTGCTATATCTTCGATAGGCTGGGTCGAAGTAGCACCAGAATGTACCAAAGGCGTTGATCGTTCCACCGGAATATGACCGGAATCAATCGTGACGTTCTCAATTTGTCTGTCTACCGGGTCGGATTGGGTTAGACCTTCTTTTTTCAAGGCTATCTTTATCGCTTTACTCGCTTCAGCTTTACAGTTCTTAGGATATATTTCACCAGATCGAGCAACCGGCATGTATCATTACGTAGTAACCCTATCTGAACAGTTTGCAACAATCTGGGTCTGTTGCTACTGCTAGTTACTCGAATGTTACTAAACGTTTGCTTCTGACAAACAACTGGTACTCTAGTGCCACTTTCCGACAGACGGCGCCAAATGTTAAATGTTAGCCAAATGTTAGCCGTTCGGTGGTCTACAGACTTCTGAATCTGGACTTCGAGTACTGTGGACTACTGTGATAATTAAAAGCACTCTAATTCTTAGCCACGTGGGTTCTTGGGAGTGGTAGGGGTCTGTTAGACAAAGGCCCTGTACTATTTTCCCAACATTTCACACAATCATAAATACTCTATCACGTCTTAGCTCAGTACTTGACTCTGAACACTGCGAACTACGCGGTTTACTGGGACGTTGGACATTTCCGGACTGGGTCTGCTATAGTATAAGAGCAGTAATCCGGTTCTAACTTAAACTACTTCGACTACTCAACTTCATTCGCCGAATATTACACAAGATGCACCTATTCTTGACTCGGAGGCACATCAAACAACTATACTCAAAAGTATACAACTTACGGTATGTCAACTCAAACAACAGTCGAATCGTAACAATCTTATCACTAATTCCAAAACACACAGGCTCTTACAGATACAAGTCCTTCCTGGGATCGGAATCCACAGAGAACGCAGACTATTGTATCGACTTCAGTTACTTCACAGAACCTTAACAGACCAACAGTGCAACTACTTCCATGTACTCTGCTTCGCCAAAGAACTGATAACAACACGCTGCACTTAACAATACTCAGCGACACACTTAACCATTACCGAATAGATTCGTAACACACTACAACTGTTCGTAAATATATATTAAGACGCGAACAAACGACCCGACAAAGCGTAGACAGAATAGAACAGAACAGAACAGAACAGAACAGAACAGAACAGAGCAGAAATACACACTCAAACGATACACTGCCATTCCCAAAATGGGCGCTCTCTTGCCACTCTTTCTCATTGCCTTATATAGAAGAATTTTTACAGTGGTGCGCGAATCTTTTGTTATCTACGCGTTTCTCAAAAGGTACTTTCTATTTAAGACGCCTGTCCTAGTACATTTGTCATTTAAGACGCCTCTGAACCAGAATCACACTGCTTCTTTTTTGCTCAGCCAAATCTTCTTTCAACACGCGCTATCGCTAATACTAAGACATCAAAACCATTTGCAATGTCCACACTGGCCACCGCATGTCTGATGATGCTCCTTAATCCTTTCAAAAAAAATCCTGCCAACATCTCATCAGTAGGTCGTTCATTACCTTGCAACCTGTCCATTAAGGTCCTAAACTTCTGAGCATAGTCTTCCACTAACATAGTCTTTTGTCTGATAGCCCTCAACTTCCTTAATACATCAGAAGGCGTCTTTTCTTTTCTAAATTGTTGT
This sequence comes from Ceratopteris richardii, assembly GCA_020310875.1. Lineage (NCBI taxonomy): Eukaryota > Viridiplantae > Streptophyta > Polypodiopsida > Polypodiales > Pteridaceae > Ceratopteris > Ceratopteris richardii. Next base: position 10,835,192 of record CM035427.1, read on the forward strand.
AAGAATGCGATTTTTAAATCATCATACGTAGCAAAATGGGTAGTGCCATATTGACTGAACCAGCTCATAGCTCGTCCTTCCAACGTGGCTGCAAATTGTTGAAGTTTAATATCATCACAATAGATAGCCGGATATCCATTGGCTGTCCATTTTATTTCGAATTGAGCTACATGGCAATCAGCATCTTCCTTAGAGGTTCCACTGAAATGAGCGGCCTTGACTTTGGGAGTTGGGGGTGGTTGAGCCATTGGTTGTGGTTGAGGTGTGCGCCTAGTTCTATGACTGGTCGCCCCTGCAAGTGGGTCAAACTGGAGTCGTCTTCTTACCCCTACAGCTGTTTCTGTGAGGAATAACGCTCCAAGGATGCCGCCCACTAACCTGGCCTCTAATACACCTGTTTCCCCCTGGTCGTCGTCAGTTCCCAGCGCTTCCTGCTCCTAGGCCTCGTACCACTCGTAAAAATTTGAGGATGTGTCCACGTTTGCTGCTCTTGCCTGTGCCCTCGTAAAATATACTTTGCTAAAGCGATTTTGCCTGCTCCTCATTCATGTCTTTGAGGCTGTTTCGGCCATACAGTAGGATCGCCAATTGTGTTGAGGGTTCTTCGGTTCAACACAACATTGTCTAACTAACAAAATTAGATTTCTCTATTCTTTCCCATTGTGCACTGATCTTTACTTCCCCAGATATTCCACCGGAATGTCTCATAAAGTCACCGAAACATCACCGAAATATCACCGAAATATCATCGAAATATCACCGGAATATTACCGTAAACATTCATTCTTACAATTTTCTGTTAATTCAAAGTTTACACAATCTTGCTACACTTTATGCTTGCAAAAGAGTTACAGATTTTCCTTTCGTACATCTCATATACTTCAGATTATCTGCACTCTGACATAGTACAGTCTGAGTCACCGTAAACAGAAACTTTGCTACACAGACATTTTAGTTGGTTATTCATTGGTAAACGCAACACTAAGAAATACAGATTGTAGTTTTGTAAAGACTAGAACTTCGGTATAAGAATTTGATTAAGCCACAAAGATTCTTCCATTCAATTGTTATCTGTATACTGGTTATTTACTGTAGAACCTGATCTTTTTCGGTCCTGACAAAGGAACTCCTTCTTGACTTCTTCTCACAGTAGACGCACTTACAATTCTTGCATCTTTGTCTCTCTTCTAATCATTGCGCCTTTACTTCTAGTGCCCTTCCTTCCTCTTTCTGTTGTCGCTTCTTCGTCGACCTTCTCTTCTTCTCTTTTTGGTTATTGCATCTTCTTTCTTCGTCTACCTTCTCCCTCTCTTCTCTACGGTTGCGACTAACTCCTTTCTTGTAACTCCCTTTTGTCTTGCGACACATCCTTATAAATCTCCGCATAGTCGTCTTCTTTCTTTTTATTCTTATTTTATTTCTCCAGATGTCCTTGCCTTCAACATGTCATAATAGAGCTATCGGTTCTTGCTCTTATTTTGGTCCTAAGTCATCACCAATGTTTGTGCATTTTGCCCATTCATCTATTGTTATCACCACCTTCTTCGTTACTTCCTTGATTTCATAGTTTCCTCTTGTCAAGGCTTCTCTCTTAGGCATTCTGCTGATATATTTAGGTAGTGATTTGTGTGAACACACTAGGACCATCGGGGCACTTTTTTCCCTCTTGAAGAGGTCCCCCCCGGCTTGAATATATGCTTATTGCCCTAATGGGCTACTCATCGTTCTACATTCTCTAGTAATACATTCAGTCTTCTGTGTTGTGCTCCAAGCTTCTTCTTCTTCCTTGTGATGTCCGTGTGCTTTCGTAGACGTCTAATTCCAACAAATGGTACCAAAGTAGGTTGCTGCTTCATCTAGGGCATCATCGATATCACTTTGGTTGTAGTCTCAGAATCGTACGAACTTTGGTGAGCATACTCAGCATGTTTTGGAGATCAAAATTGCTTCGCTTTCTGGTGTTGAAATCGCAATCTGAGCTTGTTTCGGCCTCTGAATGCACTATCGCAGCACTTGTGCAGGCTATTTAGTCTTTTTGTGCCAAAGATATATACCAATTTTGGTTTTCCATTATAAGCGTCTCGAAGTCTGCTACATCTCTAGCAGAATGTGTGAGGGAACTTCTGTTCAACTTTTTGGGATACAACCAATTTTTTGCATCGAGGTATTTTAGTCACTGTCCATGGCTGAAAGCAATGATGTATTCCGTATGTTGGCTGTTGAGGATAAGTTGGATGGCACCAACTACCCGTTATGGGCTTATATGATGCGACATGTATTGGTTGCAAAAGGACTGTGGAACATTGTGTAGGGTTTTGAAAAATATCCTATCATACCTACAACTGTTACAACTGTAGGTACTGAAGCTGATGCAAAAGGTGTCAAAGTTGATGATATTCTGCATATTCTTGTTTGTGCTACGATTTCTGCTGCACCTACGATGATGCAGAAGCTGTAGGTACTAAAGCTCATGCAGAAGGTGTCAAAGATGATGATATTCTGCATATTCATGTTCGTGCTACGATTTCTGCTGCACATGCATTGATAGCTTTGTCTATCAAACGTGCCATTATTCCTCACATTCACTCTTGGAGAATAGCTAAGGATGCTAGGAATGAGGCTCGTGTTGCTTACCTCCAAAAATAGTTGGAGTGTGAGCACATGAATGAAGGTGATTCTATGGATAGTTTTCTAAGAAAAATAAAAGACTTGTAGGAGTAGTTGATTTCTTCTAATGAGGTTATACCAGATAGCTCACTTGTGTGGACCGTTCTCCATGGTCTTCCTGATTCATATCAGAGTTTTGCTTCTACTCTTCGGTTGATAATGAAAGGCAATCCAAATGCCTTGTGTTGGCAGTAGCCAGAGGCACAAATGTCGAGGAAGCATGTAAAGATAGAGCACAATGAAGTAACAGGGAGCCAGATGGATTATTTTTCAAACAAATATGTTTTATAAATACCTTTCAAAAACTCTCAAGAGTGATTTTCATCACTCTTGTACCATATGTAACATAGAAAAACCTCTTTTGTAATTAGTAGCTGCATTTTGTGCAAGCCGAGGAGTCCTCGAGCTTGAGGAGCTTAGGTAGAATGAGCCTACCAATTTTGGTTATTTTTAGACCTCATTTACCCTTTCAAATAGCACTTAGAACCTATTTTTTAACTATGCCGGTCTCCATATGTGAAACCGGTCAAAACTAGTCTAAAAACTATAAATAGAGCTAGAGAGCTCATTTTTAGGTTGGAGAGTGTGAGCTTAGAGCTATTTTTTGAGTTTGTAATTGAGATCTTGAGTAATAGAGTCTACTTTCCTACCTTCCATTGTTTCTTGCTTGTCTCCTACATGTGTGTGTGTATATGTGTGTCATCTCTATGCTTCTCACCTTCACTCTCACTACATCTCACGTTCACGATCTTCATATCACTCCTATCTCTTCCGCGGATTGACATTAAGGAGGTGGAGCTTCTTAACGTGGTACTTACCATTGTGCTAGAGCAACACCAAATTTTGGCGCCGTTGTCAGGGACCGAGTCTAGGACGAATGTGTGATGGTAAGAGTATAGCAAGAAGTGGCGTTGGAAGGTAAAAATTTCAGTTTTTGTTGTCGTGTTTAGTTAGTTTTTTTGTTTTTCATCTCCCATACACTCCTTCACCACTGCATCATCTTCTTCCACTCCGAAAAAATCAAAAAAATCACCATATCCACCCATTCTCCTCATTTCCCCTCATTTGTGCACATGCCTCATGACCATCCGGACGGGCTCATGCCATCGGGATGGTTGCATTGACTGTTGACCGATGCCATCGTGATTGCTCACCAAATGGACCATTGCGATGCTTCACTTAGACCATCGCGATGCCTCGAGCCATTGGACCATTGAGACGGTTCACCTGAGCCATCGCAATGGTCCCAAACCATCGCAATTGTCCTCCCCAAATGGAAAAATTAGGGTTTTATTTTTTGGGAAAATTTGGGGCTATTTTAAGCAACTTTTTGGGTGATTAAGCTTATTGGAGACTCCTTAGCTCATATTTGAAGAAAAACCTAATTGTCAGTTTTCACCCCCAAGGGCCTGAACGCTCATATCTTTTTCACCCGAAGTATGTCTTTTGAGCTTTATAGCTTGTTGGAAAGCTCTTTACGAGTACTACGTGACCTCAACTATTTTTTCAAAAAGAAGACATTGTTCTTGAGATAAGATAATTTGAGGTAGACCCATTGTTGGGACTAGAAAAGAAAGGGGGCATTAAAATTTTGGGCAAAGAAAAAAAGGGGGACTTAAAAGGTGTATATATCAAAGTGCTTGATCATTTAGCTAAGAAGTGGTCTAAACATTGGACTTTTACAGGTCTAGCAAGGGCTATCAAGAGCAATCAAAGCAAGGCAGTGAAGAACACAAGGCTTGGGAAGTGCGGCTTCTTGGGCAACAGAGCAATCAAAGAAGCTGGCTTGAGGTTGGAAGACTACTCAAACCCCTCAGTCAATTATTAGCTTAGACTAAATGGTAGCATTGTGGATTAAAAGTATAACGACGATAGGAACACATCAAGTTCAAGAGACTTAATTTCTCAAGTCCAAGACTAAGATAAAAGTGTGCGATACGAAAATCTAAAGGAAAGAATTCAAGTCTGATGGAACGAGAACTGAAAAGTGCAATGGAAAGTCCATTCTTGAAGCCTACAGTAAGAGAAAACAAGAACTTAAAGGAATTCAAAAAGAACCAAGCAATAAAGAACAAAGAACCATTGACGATCAGAGAGTGACAAGAAGTAAATTCATGAACCTTAGATCGGGCAAGCATATTCAGATCGACAAAGCCTTAGATCATCAAAAGCAAGTGTAGGAACTATTGCACGTTCGTGGGCACAACAATTGAATAATAATTATCCCTACAAGTTGAGTTCAGATATGAGTGAATCAAAAATGGCTTTTAGCACAGAGAGACCAGAAGGAGGAATAAACATAGCATATTTATAAAGACCTGAAGGACCCTATAGAACTCAACTAGCATTTGTCTGAACCAACCGCCTAGGTGCTCGCATCCATGAGGATGGGTTGCAAAGATCGGTGGTGCAAGTGCTCAATCCTGATCAACCCATTAGATTGGAATGTCCAGTGGTGAAATTTGAGAGAGATGCATACATAGACAAAGAAGGAACCATGTACATCATAAGTACTCATCCAAATCATACCAATGAGTTTGGTGTAGCTCAGCTAGAGTCCGAAGCTAGAACTCAAGGGAAAGAACCACTAGGAGAAGAACCTAGGACACCTAGAGGGAAATCTGTACTGACAAGAGTACTAGTCCCAGATTGGACCCCTCAAGACAACAGAAGCATAGAATTGTTTTTGAGCAAGGAAACTGATGAAGCATTTTGGAGGTATAGAATGGAACAACCTAGTGAGGGAGGTTCCATCATAATTTACGAATTCAAGGACCCAAATACACCCGAAAAGGTTGTATACCTGGATGATACTTTAAAATGAGTATTTGTAGTGCCAGACCATGCTGGAAATACATATACATGGAGAGGTGAGTTAGTATTCCCTCCATCTCAAACAAATGTCAATGGGAACCATCAGGGTGTTGGGACATCCTCAGCCCATGGTACTCAAAGGGAGAAGAACAAAGAGAGACTAGAAGCAAGTTTCACTCATCCCATAAGGAGAGATATACCAACCAGAGACACTAATAGAGTGGAAAGACCAAGGGAACCTAGAATACCAGGTGGTAGAGATGATTTTCCTCTACCCAGACCACGTGAACACCCGAGGGTATTAAGATCCACTATAGCTTAGTGATGAGTAGCACCTCCTATAATGTCAATCTAGGAAGACGTGAGGATGGTATGAAGACCTCGAACAAGTGATGGCACAAGTGTGTGAGTGAGAAGCACACCAACATGCACGCACATACACACACACGTGCACACAAGGCAAGAACAAAGAGAAAGAGAGACAATGGAGTAACTTCTATTGCAAAAGAGAGTTTTCATACAAGTTCAAATCTACAACAAGCTAACCTCAAAAGTGAGCTTTGTAGCTCTATTTATAGTTTTTTACTAGGTTTGGTCCTGTCGAGACCTAGTCTCCGGCCTAGTTAAAAATTAGGTTCCTACGCTATTTTGGAGGCTCAAACGAGCTTAGAAAATTATGAAAATTGGTACAAAAATACCACCAGTACTCCTCAAGATCGAGGACTGCTCCACTTGCACAAAATGGATTAGAAATAATAAAAAATGGTATTTACAATGAAGTGAAGTGACTACAATCACTGTTTGGAAACATTGTTACATGGAAAAATTATAGGCCTATTTGCCACATCTATTGCTCTCTGTACTTGTTCCTTGCTCTGACTCCCTTCTTTGGCTTCCTTGTCTTGTGGGTCCTTGGGTGCCTTGACCACTGCCAACACTCCCCCCTGTCTCGCGCCTGTTGTCTCTGGCAAACCCTTGTCTGGCTGAGCGTTTGACATAGTATTCCAGCACATCTAAACTGAGGTGATGTTCTTCCAGCCACAGTGCCCGTGCTAGGTCTGTTAACAAAGCGTCCCAATCTACTCGCCCTGGAATGTCCGGATATGGCAGCCACAATTGATCTGAGTGTAAGATCCTCTCCATAGCGAATAGTTGGAGGAGATGTGAGGGTCTGGGTACGAATATTTTAGAGTGGTATTCCCAGAACCCTGTGATGAACATCTCTTCAAAAGTTTGTTTGTGGCAAGCTGGGAGGTACTTTATTCTGGTGTGCCCGGCATATATTACATTGATTGAGGGGGTTGTGCTCATGTCATACACCAAGTCTAGGTTGTTGCGGTGAAGCCAACTCCTGAGAAATGTGGATCTTTAATGTTTTTGAATGTTCTGAACGTGATCAGCATTAATTCAAATATCTTCATACACATTTGTGCCATCACATCAGGGGTGTTGCTTAGTCTGAGTCTCCAGTGACAGATGGTGGAAATCATATATGCAACCGAGGCCTATCCTTGTGAAGGTGCTAGATAGACATAATTCAACCATTTAGCACAGCCTTTAATGTTCTTTACAGCAATGGAAAACTTGGGCCAGGTGCATCTTTGTAGGACTGGAACGTAACATGGATTATACTTGATAAATAGTGGCATGTTGTTCCATGTGCGGACCATTTTTGGATATGTTTCAAGCAGACGAATCTGCCAGGTGGGTTGGAAGGTTGATCCTTGTTTCGCACATTCAGGTAAATCTTCAGGACCAAATTGAGTGGCAAAAGTCGGGGCTTTTCTACACCTTCGTTGAATCTCCACATTGTAATGTGCTAAGAGCACACAATAAGGCACATATTGAGCATCATTTGTTCCTATCCAGTGGTGATGTGACATGTGCCTGAAGTACTATAAGTTTATGATAGTGTCCTCCAGTTTAGCCATTGATTGGATTTGGAATGCAACACGATTGTAGCTCAAGCGTAAGCACCACCTCCTTTACTTGTCAATCCGCGGAGACGTGAGGACCGGTATGAAGACCACGAGCAAGTGAAGGCACAAGTGCGTGAGTGAAAGCACACAAACATGCACACACATGCATACACACACACACGCGCACAAAGTAAGATCAAAGAGAGGAACAATGGAAAGCTTCGATTGCAAAAGAGTTCTCTTAGAAAAGTTCTACTCTCTAACAAGCCAACCCCAAAAATGAGCTCTCTAGCTCTTTTTATAGTTTTTGACTAGTTTTGGCCCTGTCCAGACTTAGTGTCCGGCCTAGTTAAAAAAATTAGGTTCCAGGGCTTATTTGAGGGCTCAAACGAAGTCTAAAAATTATGAAAATTGGTACGATGGTACTTCTAATACTCCTCAAGCTCGAGGACTCCTCGGCTTGAACAAAATGGAGTTACTAAAAATAGATAATGGTATTTACAATGGTTTTTAGTGATGAAAATCACTATTTTTGTAGGGGATTCTTCTGAAAATTTGACATACACTTCTTGGAGCTCCCTACTTGCTCCCTTTCCTTGTGTGTCCACCTTTTGATGTGCTTCCATGCTTTGTCCTTGACTTTGAGCTTCAACACTCCCCCCCCTCTTGAGTCTGTTGTCCCTGACAGACCCTTGTTGGAAGGGTTGTTCCATGTAGTGCTTTGAGAGGTGGTGTCCATCCGTTGTATGAGCTGGTTCCTTGGATTCCAGCAAGAATGTGTCATTGTGAGCTTTCAAAACTGCAAGTTGCTCACAAGAGGTTGTCAAGAGTGATTTGGAGCAACTACTGGCTTCAATCTGCTTTCGAGATATGGATGTTGTTCCCATAACGTCCGCTGGCTCTTCCAAAGATGATGTTGAGAGCAGTCATGCCAACTACTCATAACCCATAATGAATGATGGGTAAGTGTGTTTGTGCCTGGGTTGGAAAAAGTATGTGCCTTGTGCACGGCCTTGTAATGTAGCCCTACGCATGCTTACTTGGAAAATGCATTGGAAGAAGCATGGTGCAAAAATTGCGGGTCTTGAGCTAAGTGCTCAAGGGTATGCTGACGAAGAGGTTTCCTAAACTATCATGGTTATGGTGTTTCCAGAGTAAAGATACTTACCATGGAGAAGGTTGATGGATGTTTGTCTCTTCGTGTTGTACACTCGGCCTTTGGGATGGAACATTGTTGATGAATGTCCATGTTGATTGTCCACTAATGAGATCTTTTGAGTGGTGGATCTCCTCTCCTCTTTTCAAAGCAACATTTGTCAAATACTGAGAATTGAATTTCTTTATATTCCTTGGCAAGCAACATCGGGTAACTACACCAAGCTGAGTTTCACAAATTCTCTTTAGCTCACCATATGCAGGAGTCTTCTCCTCTAGAACTACCCTTTGCAGATATCTCCTTGGATGCTCTGGTACATGAAGTAGTTAAGCATCTCTCAAGTTGTGGACCTTCAAGCTCTTCATTCCTACCATGGTAAGAGAAAATCATAGTTGTAGATGCCATGTTCATGCCAAATGCTTGTCATCTACCAGATAAGGCAGCAATAATCTCACTGCTGGCCGAGACACACTTCTATCCAAATTGCTAAATGCCTAGTAATCAACAGTTCCACCTTCAACTAAGCATGACTCATTCATGTTTCATAAGCCAAACCTGGGAACAAGCTCTCTCCCGCTTTTCTTTCTCCCCTCTTTTTTTTTTTTTTTTTTTGAGAAAAAGGATATCACAAAACAAGAACACAAAAGTTAGTATAATAGAAATATTTGACATATGTCACTGTGCTCTTGTGTGTGGGATTCTCAAGTGTGTCTATGCACGGCCGTGTAATGTGGCCCTATATTAATGCATACTTTGGAAATGCATGACCTGAATGGTGCAAAAGACAGGGTTGTGCAAGGAGCACATGGTTGTTGCTCGTTCGAGGCTTTCGGTGTTATTTGTGGAGGTTGATGCCGACCTTGGTGGAGGTATCCATTGAGTCTCGAACTGATGTAATCCTCCTTATTGGAGTCCATTTTAGAACATCATTTGGCACTGTAGAGGTCACTTCAGGCGTCTTTCTCTTTGGATGCTTTCTGAACTGTGGTATCCAGTGTGGTTGACGCTTTGGTTGGGTGGAGGCTACTTGCACTTTTGGCTTCCAAACCCATATCCTTTTTGCATGTCTTCCTACTAATGTTGAAGAGCTGATTTGATCTTCCTTTGGTCTCTGTACATGGTTCTTACCCTTTTCTCTTTTTGGCTTCTTTGTTGAAACCTTTTGCATGTGGGAGAACAAAGGTTGTTGTGGATGTAGGAGCTTCTTAGGTACCCACATCTGTAATTGCCCTTGTTGAGCTGCAGCTAACTTCTTAGGCACCCAAACTTGTTGGATACCTTGTGATTGAGCTTGTCTGAGCTGCTTCCTTCATCTTCTGGCCTGGTTGGTTTGCATGGATGGAATTTGTGGGGGCAAGGTTGGTGGTTGCTCTCCTCTGCGTACCCATATCTGCTTCATGCTCGGAACTGCTTTTTTATCGAATGGTGTCTTTCTATTTGATGTAGCAGTTGTCGTGAACGGTTGTGTTTGCTTGTGTGGTGGACTCACTATTGTGGCTACTTGATTCTTTGGAGAAGAAGAAAGATCCACCCGCCTTCGAACCTGGTCTTCCACGATTGACTCCTTCTGCATCATAGAGCTTTTGACACATACAACATCTTCTTTCATATGATTAGTCTTGGAAGAACTAAGAGAGTGTGTGGTGCCATGATTTAGGAGCATGCAGTTCTCTAATTCTAATGTAATGCATTGTTCATGTACCCAAACTTGAAGAATTCGACTTCTTAGGTTTAAGTTAACTGCATGGTCATAGATCCAATCTTGACCCAAGACAAGTGGTTCTGTAAGGTTCTCATCTTGACATACTAGCGCTTTGACTTTCATTGGAACATCTTGAAGGTAGATGGGAAGTTCCACCTCGCCCAAACAAGGGGTTTCCACACCTCCCAATCCTATGAGATAAGCTTCTATGGGATTGATGTTCAACCCCAAGTCTTGGCAGTAGGAAAGTCTAACTGCACTACTTGCTGCACCTGAGTCAATCAATGCTTTCACCGTCCTTGCACCCTTCCCTTGTCCTATCTCTATGGTCACAAAGGGTCTTCGGTCAATGACCTGAGAAGTCGTTATGCCTGACTTTTGACACATATCCATGTGATATTTTGGGGCTTTTGACTTGACTTCTAGGCCTAATCGCCTTAACTTATTTCGCCTAATACGCTCTCTGGCCTCTACCTGTGCTTCTTCTCTCACTCTTAACTCTTCATCTTTTCGCTTCTTAGCAGTGTTGAGTCTCATTAGCATATCCGCAGTAAGAGGTTCTTAATATAGCTTGACTCTACAGCCACTAATGTAGTTTGGCAGGATATCTCCTTCTAGAGTGGCCAACTGAACTGCACCACTAGTGGAAATTCTATTAATGATCATGGGTCCGTATCCTCTTTTTTCCAACTTACGGGCATGTTGTTTTAGTGTGTATACCAACACTAGATCTCCTTCTTTCAATCCCTTATCCTTGATGTGTGCATCAAAGTAAGCCTTTTGCCTCTTCTTTGCAGCGTACATGCCTGCTGCCGCTTGTAGCCTCGTCTCACCCAAGCGTTCGAGATCAAAGATCCTAGAGGACAATTCATGCCCATTCCACTCATACTCTTGTGCTACTTTTAAGGCAGGGATCAAGAAATCTAATGGTAACACAACGTTCTGTCCGAAGACCATCTGAAATGGGGTGGCGTTGAGTACCGTTTTGTAGGCAACTCGATAAGCCCAAACAGCATGATGAAGTTGTTTGTCCCAATCAGAGCGTTTATTATTTACCAGTTTTGTCAATACGTTACAGAGGATCTTATTGGTACTCTCGGCTTGTCCGTTGGCTTGTGGGTGATAGGGGGCAGATTTCTTATGTATCACCAAGAATTCTTGGAGAAGATTTTCAATGACTTCATTCAAGAAGTGTGTGCCTCTATCGCTCACCAACTCTATTGGTAGTCCATATCTCGTGAACACATTCTCGAATAAGAACTTAGCCGTAGTCTGAGCATCATTCTTTGTTGTGGCTTTGACTTCTACCCACTTTGTAAGGTAATCTGTGGCTACAATGATGTACTCTGCATGGGAGTTTCTAGCTGGGGGGTTAATAGGACCTATGAAGTCTATGCCCCACTTTGAAAATGCACGTCCTCCCATCTTTGGCCTCAAGGGCATCTCGTCTTTTCTCACTGGATATTGTGCACGTTGGCATGTGTCACATTTCTTCACATAGGTATGTGCGTCCATATGAAGAGTGGGCCACCAAAGTCCTAAGAATAGAATGGTCTTGATCACTCGGTCAGGACCAAAATGTCCACCTGCAACACCGCTGTGTGCGGTCTCTAAGACCTTTAAATAGTCTGATTCATGAACGCATAGTCTTAAGTAACCATCTTTGCCTCTTCGGTATAGGTTGTCCCCTACTAAGGCATAGCCTTGAGCCTCTTGCTCCATGCTTCGTCTTCTTGCTAGACTAGCCTCTTTGGGTAATCTTCCCGATCTCATAAACTCTACCAATGGAGCACTCCAATCTGGAATTAATGACACTTGATAAAGGGTCGCATGCTCCACTGGGGGTCTCTCTTTGCACCTTGGACAATTCTTAATCCACTCATGTATTTCTTTGTCCATGCTAGGCCAATACACTCCTAAACGCTTTAGATTCTGCAATGTTCGTTGTTTAGAATAGTGATTTCCTAGCATTCCTTCATGGGCTTGTTGCAACCAACTACTATGTTCATCATCCTCCACACAGCAAGCTAATACACCCTCAGTATCTTGTTTGTACATGCTTCCTGCTAATATGTGATATTTTTGTGATTTTACAATTTCTTCTTGTGATGTTTTCACATTCTTATTTGCAGGGCCAAAGGTTAGGACTCGTACCAACTTATTTGCCCATTTAGGAACAACTTCTAAATTGAACAGATAAGCATTGGGTAATTCGTCAGACACTCCTTGCGGTGACTCTCCTGAAGTGATGCGAGAAAGGTGATCTGCCCGAAGGTGGGTTCTACCTTTCCTGACAACAACTTCAAAGTCAAATTCCATTAGTAAGAGGAACCATCTTACTAAGCGTCCAGTATTGCAAGGTTTATTGACCAAATATAACAAAGCTTGATGATCAGTAAAAAACTTGAACTTGTTGGCCAATAAATAGTGTCTAAACTTCTTCACAGCATATACCATGCCTAAGCCCTCTCGCTCAGTTGTGGTATAGTTCCGTTCAGCTGCAGTGAGCTGTCTACTAGCATATGCTATGGGCAAATCTAAGTTTCCTTCACTTGTGGGTTGTGCTAGCACACATCCTATGGCATGATTGGATGCATCCACATGGACATGGAATGGTTTATTCCAATCAGGAGTGGTGAGTATTGGTGCCGTGCACAAACGTTTCTTCAGTTTGTTGAAAGAATTCTCGCATTCGTCGTTCCACTCAAAATTAGACAACAAGGCATAAAGGGGTCTAGCTATGATCGCGTACATGTGGATAAACCTACGGTAGTATCCACAATGGCCCATAAAGGCTTGTACCTCTTTAATATTCCTTGGCCTTGGTAGCTCCGCTATGGCTCGTACCTTATCTTCATCTGTTGAGATTCCATTCTTAGAAACAATATGACCTAAGATTTTACCTTGACGCACCATAAACACACACTTTTCTGGGTTCAAACACACTCGATATTCTCTACACTTGTTGAAGATTTGTCTGAGCTCAGGGATGTGAAACCTTCTTTCTTGGGAATGAGCACATAAATCATCCACATACACTTCTAAGCTCTTTCGCAAGAACTCTTTGAAGACATGACACATGAGCCTTTGGAATGTTGCAGGTGCATTGGTGAGCCCAAATGGCATCACACGAAATGCAAAGATTCCCCACTCTGTAGCAAAAAGCTGTTTTGTGTTGATCTTCTGGGGCAATGGCTACTTGATTGTAACCTGAAAATCCATCAAGGAAGCTATAAACTTCCTTGCCTGCAACACGCTCCAATAGGTGTTCTGTGATTGGAAGTGGATAACTATCTCTAATCGTAGCGGCATTAACTTTTTTAAGGTTAATACACACTCGCAACTTCCCGTTCTTCTTGGGTACCACAACAATGGGGGACACCCATTCGGTATGCTCAATCTCATAGATGAATCCAACTTCAATCAACCTATCAATTTCTTCTTTTATTTTGGCTGCATAGGTATCATTATATGTGTAGGGCTTCTGTTTGGTGGGCTTAGCATCAGCAGTCATGGGGATAGTATGAGAGAAAATTCTTGGATCTACCCCTTTCAAGTCTCTATAGTGCCATGCAAACACATCCCTATATTCCCTTAATAGAGCTATGAGCTCCATTTCTTCTCTTGCACTTAGGTCATCTCCTATATATGTGCATCTCTCTTCGTTCTCTTCAAAGGTCACTACAATCTTCTTGGTCTTTTCTTTATTATCATATGATTCTCCTATGATGGCCTCTCTCTTAGGCATTCGTACCAAAATTTTGTGGTCGTCAACTTCATATTTCTTGAAGTTTTCTGGTACTTCAAACAATGATTCCTCCTCTTCTTGTTTCACTGCTTTTCTCCACTCATACTCTTGTGCTACTTTTAAGGCAGGGATCAAGAAATCTAATGGTAGCACAGCGTTCTGTCCGAAGACCATCTGAAATGGGGTGGCGTTGAGTACCGTTTTGTAGGCAACTCGATAAGCCCAAACAGCATGATGAAGTTGTTTGTCCCAATCAGAGCGTTTATTATTTACCAGTTTTGTCAATACATTACAGAGGATCTTATTGGTACTCTCGGCTTGTCCGTTGGCTTGTGGGTGATAGGGGGCAGATTTCTTATGTATCACCAAGAATTCTTGGAGAAGATTTTCAATGACTTCATTCAAGAAGTGTGTGCCTCTATCGCTCACCAACTCTATTGGTAGTCCATATCTCGTGAACACATTCTCGAATAAGAACTTAGCCGTAGTCTGAGCATCATTCTTTGTTGTGGCTTTGACTTCTACCCACTTTGTAAGGTAATCTGTGGCTACAATGATGTACTCTGCATGGGAGTTTCTAGCTGGGGGGTTAATAGGACCTATGAAGTCTATGCCCCACTTTGAAAATGCACGTCCTCCCATCATTGGCCTCAAGGGCATCTCGTCTTTTCTCACTGGATATTGTGCACGTTGGCATGTGTCACATTTCTTCACATAGGTATGTGCGTCCATATGAAGAGTGGGCCACCAAAGTCCTGAGAATAGAATGGTCTTGATCACTCGGTCAGGACCAAAATGTCCACCTGCAACACTGCTGTGTGCGGTCTCTAAGACCTTTAAATAGTCTGATTCATGAACGCATAGTCTTAAGTAACCATCTTTGCCTCTTCGGTATAGGTTGTCCCCTACTAAGGCATAGCCTTGAGCCTCTTGCTCCATGCTTCGTCTTCTTGCTAGACTAGCCTCTTTGGGTAATCTTCCCGATCTCATAAACTCTACCAATGGAGCACTCCAATCTGGAATTAATGACACTTGATAAAGGGTCGCATGCTCCACTGGGGGTCTCTCTCTGCACCTTGGACAATTCTTAATCCACTCATGTATTTCTTTGTCCATGCTAGGCCAATACACTCCTAAACGCTTTAGATTCTGCAATGTTCGTTGTTTAGAATAGTGATTTCCTAGCATTCCTTCATGGGCTTGTTGCAACCAACTACTATGTTCATCATCCTCCACACAGCAAGCTAATACACCCTCAGTATCTTGTTTGTACATGCTTCCTGCTAATATGTGATATTTTTGTGATTTTACAATTTCTTCTTGTGATGTTTTCACATTCTTATTTGCAGGGCCAAAGGTTAGGACTGGTACCAACTTATTTGCCCATTTAGGAACAACTTCTAAATTGAACAGATAAGCATCGGGTAATTCGTCAGACACTCCTTGCGGTGACTCTCCTGAAGTGATGCGAGAAAGGTGATCTGCCCGAAGGTGGGTTCTACCTTTCCTGACAACAACTTCACAGTCATATTCCATTAGTAAGAGGAACCATCTTACTAAGCGTCCAGTATTGCAAGGTTTATTGACCAAATATAACAAATCTTGATGGACATGGAATGGTTTATTCCAATCAGGAGTGGTGAGTATTGGTGCCGTGCACAAAGGTTTCTTCAGTTCGTTGAAAGAATTCTCGCATTCGTCGTTCCAGTCAAAATTAGACAACAAGGCATAAAGGGGTCTAGCTATGATCGCGTACATGTGGATAAACCTACGGTAGTATCCATAATGGCCCATAAAGGCTTGTACCTCTTTAATATTCCTTGGCCTTGGTAGCTCCGCTATGGCTCGTACCTTATCTTCATCTGTTGAGATTCCATTCTTAGAAACAATATGACCTAAGATTTTACCTTGACGCACCATAAACACACACTTTTCTGGGTTCAAACACACTCGATATTCTGTACACTTGTTGAAGATTTGTCTGAGCTCAGGGATGTGAAACCTTCTTTCTTGGGAATGAGCACATAAATCATCCACATACACTTCTAAGCTCTTTCACAAGAACTCTTTGAAGACATGACACATGAGCCTTTGGAATGTTGCAGGTGCATTGGTGAGCCCAAATGGCATCACACGAAATGCAAAGATTCCCCACTCTGTAGCAAAAGCTGTTTTGTGTTGATCTTCTGGGGCAATGGCTACTTGATTGTAACCTGAAAATCCATCAAGGAAGCTATAAACTTCCTTGCCTGCAACACGCTCCAATAGGTGTTCTGTGATTGGAAGTGGATAACTATCTCTAATCGTAGCGACATTAACTTTTTTAAGGTTAATACACACTCGCAACTTCCCGTTCTTCTTGGGTACCACAACAATGGGGGACACCCATTCGGTATGCTCAATCTCATAGATGAATCCAGCTTCAATCAACCTATCAATTTCTTCTTTTATTTTGGCTGCATAGGTATCATTATATGTGTAGGGCTTCTGTTTGGTGGGCTTAGCATCAGCAGTCATGGGGATAGTATGAGAGAAAATTCTTGGATCTACCCCTTTCAAGTCTCTATAGTGCCATGCAAACACATCCCTATATTCCCTTAATAGAGCTATGAGCTCCATTTCTTCTCTTGCACTTAGGTCATCTCCTATATATGTGCATCTCTCTTCGTTCTCTTCAAAGGTCACTACAATCTTCTTGGTCTTTTCTTTATTATCATATGATTCTCCTATGATGGCCTCTCTCTTAGGCATTCGTACCAAAATTTTGCGGTCGTCAACTTCATATTTCTTGAAGTTTTCTGGTACTTCAAACAATGATTCCTCCTCTTCTTGTTTCACTGCTTTTCTTTTCTTTTTCTTTTGACTACTCTCACTTCCATCCTTTGAGTTTACTGTTTTAATACTTGGGAGAGGTTCTTCTTCTTTCTGGGTGAACACTCCTATATCTTCTAGATAGTGCTGCTCTGAGTTAAAGCAACTATCCATCACAATAGACTCCAGATCATCGTCATTCTCTTCTTCTTCTATGACATCACTAGGGTCACATTCTTCTAGCAAGGGTTGACACATGAACACTGAGATATCATAACCCTCCTCATCATAATGAGGTGTCCACTGTTCTTCATTGACAGCAATGTCCATGGTGGCTAAGATTTCTGGCCAGCCATGAGGCTCAAACTCCTCATCTGGAAAGATCATCGGTGTGTAGGCTGGGTCTCTAACTGGTCTATCTCCTAGCGAAGTTCCTTCTTCTCTTGCCTTTAAACGTTTTTCCTCTTCCTTTGCGACCTTTCACATCCACAAATGAGTATCTTCATGCAGCCATGATGGATCAGGTGAACTTTCAGAATGCACAGAGATGGAATCTTCTTTCGCTTTCTGGATAGAATTCCACTGTAGGGGTGGTACATCTCTGAAGGTGTAATCCTTCAAATTGACCTTGGTGGTGACCCCTAAGTGCTGTAAGTACAAGGAGTTAGTTTCCCAATCCTGTACTATTTGCAATTGTCGTAGGAAGGGTCTTCCTAGGATCATCTCATAGACATTATTTTTCTCAAAGTCACATGTAGCAAATGTGTGCTCAAACTCTACACCACAAGTGGTTAGAGTGATCCCTTCTAGCAATCCTAGAGGTCTTTCAAAATGACCATCAGCCATTTGAAGCTTCATTCTAGTTGGTGTTAATGTGGGCTTGCCCCATTGCTTCCACAAGGAGGTGGTCGCAATAGCAACACCAGCACCTGAATCTATGATTGCTTTGGTTGTGTAACCTTGGTAGGTGATTGGAAGATAAGTATTACCTTCTTCACCCTCACACATGTCCCCTATTTTGTCTAGAGGTATCTCTGGTACCCTTTGCTTGGAGCCTGCTTTTGGCATCTTGGAATCAAGTTCTGGAACCTGATCCTTCACATGATTCCAAAGCTCAGGTTTTGCTTTGATCAGCTCTTCTACAGTGAGATGACACTGAACCTTAGTGTTCTTCACGACATCCGTGTTCCTTGGAACCACTGAGTCTTCATTTCTTACTAGTATTGTGGGAGCTCTAATCTGGAGAGATTCAGATTCCCATGGGCCTGAAAATTGAGGCAGTTCTTCTAGGGTATTAGATTCAAAATCTAACCTTTCGTCTTCTTGTTGTTCTGCTTCATCTCCGTAAATAGATGGAATGTCTTGGGGAAATTGATCATGAAGATCATCAATCTCAGGAATAGGAGGGGAATTACCCTTCTCCTTGGCCCATTTCTCTTCTTGTATTTCCCGCAAGAACTCTTGAGAGTACTGTTGAATTGAAGGAGGTATTCCAACATCTGTGGAATTAGGAACATAAACTCCCATTGGTGGTGAGCTTCCTCTTTCAATAACTGGTTGAGCCTGTGGAGGTAAAGAGACTTGTGGTTTGTTTACCAACTGCTCCAATCTTTCTAGTAACCCTTGGAAATGCAAATCTGGTTTGACAGAGTTTGTCTGATTGAACTTTTGACTAGTCTCAAGTATAGCTTGAGCTTGTTCTACCATTTTCATGCACATTTTCATTCGTTCAATCTCTAAATCCGTTCTAGGGTAACTCTTATCTAGATTTGCAGTTGTAGGCCCTTCTTGAAGTCGAGCCTCGTAGGCTTTGAACATCATGTCCAAGCCTTCTGGGGTTGGATCTGCAAGAACAGACCCTGGTTGTGGTCTATTTACAATGGGTGGTGGGGTGGGATGAGGTGGAGTGGATGGAGTTTCGGCATGCGAGGGGCTTTGAGATGCAATGTCTTCTATTTTTGTTTTCGCTTCTTTTAAGCTTTCTTCTAGTTCCGATAACTTTTTATTCCACTTGCGATTGGCCTTCTCTCTGGTATCCTTCCATGTTCTTGTTTTCCTCTTACTAGGCTCTCCCGATTCACTCGACTCTGATTGTTCTACTGGTTTATCCTGTTTTAAGGCTTGTGCTCTAGTGACAGCTTGTATAGGAGCCACATTGCTACTACTTGAACTTGAATCTGCCACTAAGCCTACCACATTAATGGGTGTAATCTTGGGTGCACTGGAGGGGTTTCTTGGACAATCTCTGGGGAGATGGTCTTTGCCGCAATCAGGAAAAAAAGCCTGTATTGTGATAGCCTGTCCTTGACTCGGAGATGGTGGGTGGGGACAGTCACGAATGAAATGGTCACCTTGACATCTGAAACAAGATCCTCTAGGGGCTTGTGGTCTCATTTGTCTCAACTGGGGCCTAGGGTTAGGATTTGTGTACATGACATTGGAGTATTCTGGCTCCCAATTTTGCTCCATAGGTGGTACCTCATATTGATACGAGTAAATCTCACTATGTTCAGGTGACTCTGTGTAATAAGCATGTGGACTACCTTCATGGGAGTAGTCTGAACAATGAGCATGAGAGTCATTATCTGGTATCAATGGGGTTAGTGGCACCAATGCTCTATTTGGATTTTCTTCTCCCCTAGCATATTTGACTGGAATCACGTTGGCTGGAGCTGGTGGTTGGTTTCCCAAGACAGGTTGTGGCCTATATGGTACCTGATATTGCTGTTGTGGTCTATAATATGGTTGTTGGTATTGGTTCTGATACCTACCTTGTGGGTAAGGTTGCTGATAATTCTGTTTAACAGCCTGCCTATTGTAGGGACAATCTTGAGCCGTGTGGTTTGTGTATTTTCTCTCAATAGTGCAATATGGAGCATTCCTTTCTCTAATGTTTTGGTTTTGCATTGGGCATACATTAGCCATGTGGTCGCCCCCACAAGTATAACACCGATTCACTGGAGTGACTCTCTGTGTTTGTTTATTTTGGACTCCCAGCTTCTTGGCAACTTGCTCAGCTATCTCTTCTATTTCTGTGGAGATCTTTGAAGTATGACTAGTAGAACTATCTGAATCTTTGTAGAGTTTGGACAATCCTAACTCCTCACCCAAGTTATCTTCTATGTCAATGCATGTCCGCACGCACTCTTCTATGGATCTAGGCTCTTTCAAATATACATATGATCTTAACTTTGTGCTCAGTAAGCCATCTAAGAACAAAGCCACTTGTTTGGCTGGTGTGGGTAACTCGGGAGCAGGGCATCTTTCTAGGTACTGTCTGAACCTTCTACCTGCTAGTCGCACTGTTTCTTGGGGTGTCTGCTTGAAACTGTGGATCAAGGATGATGTGTTATGCCTGATACCACTCTTGGAAAATTCTACAATGAATTCGTCTAGCAGTTGACCTATATCGCGATAGTTGCGACTACTCAATGGTTGAAACCAAGCCAAGGCAGTGCCCTTAAGATTCAAACCAAATGCCTCGTATTGGGTGAATAAATCCTCAACCTGTTCAGCTCTTAACACTTGTTTGAACTCGGCCACATGATCATAAGGATCTCCTGACCCGTCAAAATAATTCTTCATTGCCTTGATCACTTGAGTGGGTCTAAGGGTTCTTGGGTGCTCTCAGGGTCTAGGAAATGGAAAATCATGTTCATCTCTTTTCTGCCTATGTGCTTGATGTCTTTCTCTTTCAGGTCTTTCATTTTCAAATCCTGATCTATTCCTGCCCACGGTGTGTGCAAAACTTACCTCAGGTCTCTCTCTAGTTCTTTCTCTCTGGGCTTCATGAGCGTGGGATGATCCTACTCCTTGGAGGCCATGGGAAACATTGGATCTTGGTGGGGGGAAGATCAATTCATTCTTCCAAGTATATGCATGTCTATCATGTTCTGTTACCAAGAAAATTTTCTCTGATGTGTTATCCAGGTAAACAACTTTGCCTGGCATCTCTGGATCCTTGAACTCGTAGATGATGATTATGCCCAATTGGCTAGGTTGATCTGGCTTGAATCTCCAAAAGGCTTCCTCTGTTTCTCTATTCAAAAATAGTTCTATGCTTTTGTTATCTTGAGGGATCCAGTCTGGAGTGATCACTCGGGTCAAAACTGACTTTCCTCTAGGAGTCTGGGGTCCTTGTCCTACATTTCCTTGTTCTAGGTCTCCTATTTCATTCTCAGGAATGACATTTCCAAAATCATCAGTCCTATCTGGTAGGTTGGTGACCACATACATGGTTCCTTCCTTATCAATGTATGAACCCTCTTCGAACTTGACCACCGGGTGTTCAAGTCCAAAGGATTGATCTGGATTTTTGAGTTGGACCACTGATCGCCTGAGACCATCCTCATAGATGCGAGCACCTAATCGGTTGGTCCGAATATATTCCAACTATGTCTTATAGGGACCTTTTGGTGTTTGTAGATGGGCAGTCCCTGAGCCACTTGCAGGTTTTCCCATACTAAAAGACATTTCTGAATCACTTGTGTCTGAACTTAGTAAAAGATGACCACTTAGTTGTTGTGCCCAAGACTTGGATGTATGGTTGACACTAGCCTCACAAGATCTAATGCTTTGTTTATCCTTGCCTAAGTGTCTACCAGATCTCAAGTTCATAAGCTTTAGTCAAGAGTCCAAATTTTCCCCTTGGTATGGTTCAAAATTCTTTGGAGTCCCCTTGGTTCCCTAGTCCCACTTGAGGGTCAACTTCAAATTATCCTATCTCAAAATCAACGCGTTATTCTTGAAAAAGACAGTTGAGGTCGTGTAGGATTTGAAACGAGCTTTCCAACGAGCTATAGAGCTCAAAAAATGGACTTTGGATGAAAACGTTATGCCAATTCAGGCTCCTGGGGGTCAAAACAGGCAAACAGGACCTTTGGAGAAAAATGCAATTTTGTGAACTTCCAGAGAATCGCGATTTTGTGAACTTTCAGAAAATCGCGATTTTGTGAACTTTCAGAAAATCGCGATTTTGTGAACTTTCAGAGAATCGCGATTTTGTGAACTCAGAAAATCGCGATGTTGAGCACAAAATCGTGTTTCTGAAAATCGCGATGTTGAGCACAAAATCGTGTTTCTGAAAATCGCGATTTTGACTCAGAGATTCGTGATTCACAAAATCGTGTTTTTTGCTGAAAATCGTGATTTGTGAGAATCGCGATTTTGAGCCCGCTGAAAATCGTATTTTCTCAGAATCGTGTTTTTGGCATGAAAATCGCGATGTTGAGCACAAAATCGTGTTTTTAGAAAATCGCGATTTTGAGCAAAAAATCGTGATTACACAGAATCGCCTTTTTTTCACGAAATCGTGTTTTTGGCTAAAAATCGTGATTTGTGAGAATCGCGATTTTGAGCCCACTGAAAATCGTATTTTCTCAAAATCGTTTTTTTGACATGAAAATCGCGATGTTGAGCACAAAATCGTGTTTTTGAAAATCGCGATTTTGAGCAAAAAATCGTGATTACACAGAATCGCCTTTTTTTCACAAAATCGTGTTTTTGGCTGAAAATCGTGATTTGTGAGAATCGCGATTTTGAGCCCATTGAAAATCGTATTTTCTCAAAATCGTGTTTTTGACATGAAAATCGCGATGTTGAGCACAAAATCGTGTTTTTGAAAATCGCGATTTTGAGCAAAAAATCGTGATTACACAGAATCGCCTTTTTTTCACAAAATCGTGTTTTTGGCTGAAAATCGTGATTTGTGAGAATCGCGATTTTGAGCCCACTGAAAATCGTATTTTCTCAGAATCGTGTTTTTGGCATGAAAATCGCGATGTTGAGCACAAAATCGTGTTTTTAGAAAATCGCGATTTTGAGCAAAAAATCGTGATTACACAGAATCGCCTTTTTTCACAAAATCGTGTTTTTTACTGAAAATCGTGATTTTTTGAGAATCGCGATTTTGAGTAGGGAATCGTGTTTTCTCAAATTCGTGTTTTTTGACTGAAAATCGTGATTTGTGAGAATCGCGATTTTGAGCACAATCACAGAATCGTGATTTTTTCAGCCAACTTTTAGGCGGGAAAACAGAAAATCGTGATTTTTCAAAAAATTTTGAATTTTCATAGAATCGCGATTTTCATCACAGAATCATGTTTTTTGGCGGGAAATTCAAATTTCTGAGCGCTGGCTATGGCGAGCTCCGTATGAGCAGAAAATCATGAAAAAAACACAGCGCTTGCTCTCCCTTGCTTCTCCTAACTACTTCCCACACAATAATGCATGAAAATGGTATGAAAATGGTGAGAATGCACTAAAAAATAAGAAATTTCTATGAAGAAGAAGATGGAAGAAGGTGGAGATGATGATGATGAAGAAGATGAAGAGGAAAAAACAGAAAATGAACTGAAATGACAGTTTTTTTACCTTCCAACGTCGCAAATCTACGATCTTACCATCACAACGCTCGTCCTCGAAGCTCTCTCCCCGGCAACGGCGCCAAAATTTGGTGTAGCTCAAGCGTAAGCACCACCTCCTTTACTTGTCAATCCGCGGAGACGTGAGGACCGGTATGAAGACCACGAGCAAGTGAAGGCACAAGTGCGTGAGTGAAAGCACACAAACATGCACACACATACATACACACACACGCGCACAAAGTAAGATCAAAGAGAGGAACAATGGAAAGCTTCGATTGCAAAAGAGTTCTCTTAGAAAAGCTCTACTCTCTAACAAGCCAACCCCAAAAATGAGCTCTCTAGCTCTTTTTATAGTTTTTGACTAGTTTTGGCCCTGTCCAGACCTAGTGTCCGGCCTAGTTAAACATTAGGTTCCAGGGCTTATTTGAGGGCTCAAACGAAGTCTAAAAATTATGAAAATTGGTACGATGGTACTTCTAATACTCCTCAAGCTTGAGGACTCCTCGGCTTGAACAAAATGGAGTTACTAAAAATAGATAATGGTATTTACAATGGTTTTTAGTGATGAAAATCACTATTTTTGTAGGGGATTCTTCTGAAAATTTGACATACACTTCTTGGAGCTCCCTACTTGCTCCCTTTCCTTGTGTGTCCACCTTTTGATGTGCTTCCATGCTTTGTCCTTGTCTTTGAGCTTCAACAACGATCTTCATGCATTTTGGCTATCTTTTCGAGTTTCTGAAGCCATTCGGGTACTTTGACTTCCAGGGTGTCCATTCCTTTTGATGTTTACTGGCCGCTCGGCATAGGCATAGGAACGTAGGGTTCCTCATACGACTCATCCACTTCGATGGGTACCAATTTGTCTGGCTCTGGTTCAATAACTGGAGACGCTTGTCTTTCATACTCAAGTAGCTTCCTTTGCAATTCTTCAACCTGCTCTTTTAGCACCTTTACCTCCTCTGAAGTTGATGCCGAATCTATGATCTTGGGTTGTTCTTCTTGCTCCCGGAGCTCGCGGCACAGTGTATCTCGTTCTTTTTCCATATCATCATGTGCTTCCACCAGATCACCATAGCTTTCCAGAATTGTTTTCATCGTATCTGAAGGGACTGCTTTAAACTATTCTGGGTCGATCTCATGGGGGGAGCCTTCCATCGCAGCTTCTAGGTTTTCTTTGTTCTGCTTTTGAAGTCGTTTGTTTTCTTCTAGGGCCGTGGCCATGTGCTACCGTAATAATGTCAGGTTGCACCGGGCTTTGACATTCTCTGACTGATAGAGTTCAAGTAAAGCGGTTAATTTCTTTACTTCAGAAGACTTGGATTGCTTGGGGGCTTCCAATACGGTTTGGTGGGCGTGTTCAAGCATAGTATATCGTTGATTCAAGTCAGCATTTTCTTCTTCTATAGTCGCAAGCTGTCTCTGTAGTGGCTGGTGATCTGTAGTTAATTGACGATGGCGATCTTCGAGAGTCTGATATTCACTCTGTAGTTGGTATACACATTGATGTAAAGTAGAAAACACATTATTTACATTCAAGAATGCTGGGAAAGGAAAGGATGCAGGGGGGATGGGGAAGGGAAAGGGAATTGTGAATGAGGTGGAATCAAGTGGTGATGTGGGTGGAGGGGGTATGGGAGATTGTGGCTATGTGTGGGGAGGGAGTGGTGCTATGGCTGGTGATGTTTCAATGGTGTCAAAAGTGTGTGTGACCATGTAGATGGGGACAATTGGTAGGGTGGATGTGATGTTCGTGAATAGTGTTGTGAATGTAGGCATGGTACCCCCTCCAAGTTGGATGGTTGGAGAGAGAGGAATTCGCATGACATATATGGTGATCGCGGACGTTGGGGTGGTAGTTTCATGGGGTGAAGTGAATTGTGCAGTGAGAGTTGAGGAGTGTGGTGATGGTGGTGCCGCCTTATGTTCTTTTGTCTGTGTGGTATCTCCTGGTGTCGATACTTCTATGTGAATTTGCTTACTGGAGCGCATGGGATGGGTAGGCATTCATTTCTCAAAGAGATGAATATAAGCAAGAGCAGAATGAATAGCCTCATCCAGGTCCAGTGCATCCGCATGAAGATTTAGGGACTCAATAAATTGTTCATCGACCCCTTCTTCTGCTAACATCTGATTTATCAACATCTTCCCCGTTTCTAGTGAAAATTTGTGATGCTCTTGTACTCTTTTCATAGTCTCATATAATCTCTTTATTAGTGCAGTATAGGCTGGGGCACTCGCTAGTTTTGAGGCTTCTCCATACTCTTGGTCATGTTCCTCTTCTGCTTCCTCTTCCTTTTCTTCTTCATCTTTGTCTACTTCCACTACTTCAGATTGGATAGGAGTTGAAGTCCCCGTGGTTGATTGTGGTCCTCCGGTTTGAGCATCCTCCATCTCAAGATTAGCCTCGTTAATCATCCTAGCTATTTCTTCATCTGCCAAATCATCCAGGGTATAGCCCTGTGGGAACACCAAGTCTGAGGAGATTGGAGGGAAAACAAGGTTGGGCCCTTCTGCACTCTATTTGGGTAAGCGAATCGTAAATGGATGGACATGTCATGTTTGAGGTGGTGTCACCTCTGGTGTGAGGGTGGCACCTCTTGCTTGTGCATAGGGTATTTGAACTGCACCCCTCATTTTCTTCGATGGTGGCCCTATTGTTGATAGCCGTCTCTGGAATTCCTGGGCTCGGGACCACACTAGTGCTCTTTGAATAGGCACATCATAAGCTAAGCACATGTAAATGATCCTTGTTAGCGCACAACATCCATGAAGCACATTCTTATGTTTCTTATTCCAACACTGATGTGCTATGTGGATTTGATCTATGATCCAGTGGGGTAGATCTAAGCGCAAGCCAAACCAAATTCTTTTGGGTGGCATGGTGAAGAGCTCTTGGGCTAGAAAGGCGAAGAGTTGCATGATTGTGCGTAGGTGAAGGGTGATGGTAGGTGTCATAGCGATCATATCTTTTAATTTGTTAAGATCTTTGTGTTTCATTCTTCCAGGGATCAATGTTTCTTTCTCTATGGGAATGTGCATGCCATTCATGTCCAAGGCCTCCCATACTAGGTTGAGGGTCAGTTTGAATCTCTTTAGCTCGTGCCCTGGCGTTAATGAGGGTAGCACAAAGGTACTATCGCCTCCCTTGGCTCTGCTAGGGGTGATGGTACTTATAAGGTAGGAGCAACCCAAGAAATCAGGCGTAGGTAAGAGTGCCCTAAAGTGGCTATCCAAGCCCGCTTTGGATGATATTTATTTTCATGATTGAACCTATCAAGGAAGACTTTATTCTAGAAGAATGCACATAAATGATCCAAGAACATGACAAGAGTGCTAATGAGGACCTAGAATCTATGATCATGGAACCCTTCTGCTCGATAGAAGAGGAGTATCTTTATTTTGTAGAAGCCAGAAAACCTAAATAGGAAAAGGAAAGTCAAATGGAACAACTTGATCCATCCCTACCAGGTACATAAAGTAAACTAAAGAAGAGGAAAACATCACCTAAGATAGAAGAAGAGGAAGAACCACTCATCGAAGTACTGGAGAACTTGAAGAGGTATGAGATAGAAGATAGTAGAATCATGGTTAGAATGCGTAAAAGAAAAGCTGATGTTGGTGAAGTATATGATAACCAAGAGAAAACCAAACAAATCATAGTCACCATAGAAGGAAAAATGTACATTGGGCATGATTTGACAAATGAAGAAGAAGAAGAGTTGCTCGCCCTATTACATGAATATCAAGATGTATTCGCTCGGAGTTACAAAGACTTGAAAGGAGTAGATCCGGATATATGCTCCCATAGAATCCCTATGACTCGAGATGCCACACCTACTAAACAAAAACCATACACATACAATGATAACTACGCTGCTAAGATTAAAGAGGAATTTGATAGAAGAAGGATTCATTTACGAAATTGAGCATACCGAATGGGTATCCCCCATTGTGGTTGTGCCCAAGAAAAATGGGAAACTGTGTGTGTGTATGAACCTTAAGAAAGTTAATGCTGCCACGATTAGAGATAGTTATCCTCTTCCTATCACGGAACATTTATTGGAAAGAGTTGCAAGCAAGGAAGTTTATAGCTTTCTTGACGGTTTCTCAGGCTATAACCAAGTAAGCCATTGCTCCAGAAGATCAACACAAGATGGCTTTTTCCATAGAATGGGGCATATTTGCATTTCATGTGATGCCATTTGGGCTAACAAATGCACGTGCCACTTTCCAACGACTTATGTGCCATGTTTTTAAGGAATTCTTACACAAGAATTTGGAAGTTTATGTTGATGACATATGTGCTCATTCGAATATGAGACAAACTCATATCCCAAAACTAAGGCAAGTATTTGACAAATGTCAAGAATATCAGGTTTGTATGAACCTAGAAAAATGTGTTTTCATGGTCAAACAAGGCAAAATTCTAGGACACATTGTGTCAAAGAACAGAATTTCTACAGATGAGGAAAAAGGGAAAGTGATTGCAGATCTACCTAGACCAAATAACATAAAAGAGGTATAGGCATTTATGGGTCATTTCGATTATTACAGACGATTCATACACATGTAAGTGACTGTCTGATCTGCTTGTGACTCCATCTCTCTCTATCTCTCTCTCTCTATCTCTCTCTCTCTCTCCCTCTCTTTCTATCAATCCCTCTACAGATTCTATCAAAACCATATGTGGGAGTGAGATTTCTCTCAATCCCTCAACGGATTCTATCAGAACTGAATGTGGGGGCAAGATTTCTTTCAATCCCTCTACATGCCAGCCATGTTGGCATCAATAGTAGGACCTTTCCATCATCGAGCAGAGCAACAACCTCTCTCTCATTCCTTCAGCTCAGTTGCATCATAACTTCCATTATAATGTCAAAACTACCAATTGCATAAGACTTGACTTCAAAACAACACTTCAAAGATTTCTCACACACTTTTGATAATCAAACCATCATGATCATCAGAGAAAATCGATTGTAGCTCTTTCTCCTTCTTTCAGCTCCATCCAACTCTCTCCTGAAACGTGATCTTTAGATTCACTATCATGATCTTGAAAGCATGCATCTTCTTTCATGTTCTTTTTTCTATTTTTGGAAAATCCCATCTTTTATTTCCATTTTTTGTTTTTCTCTTTTTAATTTTCCCAATTTTTCTTCTTTCTATACAATTTATAACTCTCTGTAGCCAAAACATCACATCATAACCATAAAATCAATGAAATGAACTTGAAAAAAAATCTTGATGTACACTTCCCTGAGGGATTTCATCTCGATAGCAGGGATAGAGAGTTGTTTCTCAGAGGAAGGAAGCTACATCATTGAGCTTAAATTGATCTCAACACATGTATGCATAGTCCTCTACAACTACCATGTCTCATATGTGCATTAGCATATACTAATTGATACATTTCTTCATGATCAACTCTATCTACTGTTCTCTATTGTGTTCCATTATTTCATGTGATTTTGCAAAATGATTTTTCCATGTGTCTCATGTTGAATGGTCTCAGTTGCCATCTTCATCTGGAGGGGCAATTGCTGGGAGGATTGAATGAGTAGTTGGCCCATAGATTCCAATTGAGTGAACATTACGGCTGGAGGAAGAGAAGGAGGAGGTTGTGATGATGAAGCAGAAAGCAGGTGAGGTGATGATGGTGGAGAGTAGTCGAGAGAGGAGAGGAGATTGGTTGATGCCTCACGAATGGCAGTTGAAGGCGTAGAGGGAGGAACTTCAGCAGCATCAGAAATGGTGGTTAGAGGAGGAAGAGGAAGAAGGGAGGTTGGGACTAATACAATTCTGGTTTCATGTTGAGGGACCGACAAAGCGACTTTGATAACTGTGTCTTCATTACCAATTGTTTGATTGACTGTATCTACTTGGTCGTCTGCAGTTGGTGAAGATGGAGATTGATAGTCACTAACAAAAATAGCTTCTACTGTCTCCTTTGCAGCCTCAGCATTCGGTTGATGAGATTCCTCTCCCTGTGAGAGTTTTGCTACGTCTTCCATAATAACATCTTTTTTTCGCTGCTTACTAGGAGATGACGGAGGTGATGCTACCTGTAATGAAGTAGCGCTGTCATGGAATACTTCAATGTCTGGAACCACGGTGGTGTCCTTTACTTGACTTTATGAAGGGCTGAGGCGCGTGCGTTTGCGTTGGAAGAAATGTAGCAGGTTTTCATCATCATCATCCTCGAGCATCTATGTAGATTCCTCATGTAAAAGCATGGTAGCCACTGGAGGTGGTTGCGCTGCTTGTATCACCGGAAGGAGAAGGGTGAGGAGGTAGGGCAATCGGGTATGCGGAATGTCATGCTTAGCAAGTTGTTTGGTAGCTACTAAGCATTCAGGGTGAATGCACCGGAAGAAAAAGGACGTGAAATTGACCCCCTCTCGTGAGGGAGTATCAATCATCGAATAGAACGGTCGGGAGATACCATACATGTGTTTTTGCAAGTTTAAAGCAATGACAAGAAATTGCAGCGAGGTGCGCTCTGGTTTAGGATGACAAAGTATGGCAAACTCATTAGATGAGTGTCGGGGAAATACTTCCTTCATGGTCGCTAGGGGATGGAGCGGTTCATCACCCAAGCCTTCCTGAGGGAGACAAAACCCCTCAGCAACCGTGTTTAGTGTAACTACTACACAGGGGTTTAAGCATGTTAAGGGTCAGCACTGCTCTGTGGGAGGCGTGGCGGCTATGGCAGAGATAATCTGTGCATGAAAGGGATGACACTCCACTGAATGTCACGACAATTCAACGAAGGTCAGAAGTCCTCGAGCATGCAAGTACTCACTCACATCCGGAGTGAGACCCGCACGAAAGGTTACTATGTTTGGAAGAGCTTCCATGGCACACTCAAAAACAAACAAAAACACAGAGCACACAAGGGACAAACACACAAAGACACAATAGCGACTAACAATGAGAAGAACAAGATTAAGTAGAAACACTGGAAAAATCAGGTGGCAAGAACCCTAATCATATCGTAGTATTGGAAATATACCGACCTAATGGCGACATGCATGTATTAACAGATGCAACGACATAGATGCAGCTATTAATCATAGTTAGATAAGAAAACGGAGGGATTACGGTGAGTTGGTCAACCGAAACATGGTGATCAAAACAAAAAGGCGATGGAAAAGAGTGGGAAGCGTAAAAGAGTAAAAATACCGAAGACACCTCATGAGTTGGTAGACGACAGATAGTAGGGTTGAAGCTTTGAATCATTAATCACTTTGGGTAGAAGATGACTAGTTAAGGTGGATAACCGAAAAGTTGCAGGTCCCACTTGTTCAGCAATACGGTATGGACCGAACCAGTGCAGTTTAAATTTTTCGGCAGATCTATTAGACTTAGCATTATAGAAGAGGACTAATTGGTTTTACCATAAACATGGGGGTTTTGAGGAAATGATCGTGGATTTTGGCGTGTCTCAGCTACACTTCCTGCATCACCAGGAAACTCTCCAGACGTTGTTCATCCAAGGACTGTAAAGCCTCCAATCGAAAGGGAAAAGATTCTTCCGCTAATAGCTTCTCTTCCAGAGCCACACGCAGACTCGGAACCACCACTTCCATAGGAGCAATCGCTTCTAATCCATACGCCAACTTAAAAGGATTTGTTCTCGTTGCCACTTTGTATGTGGTACGATAAGCCCGGTCCCATCTCTCTGGGATCTCCAACACCAGTTTCTTCAAGATGTTTAAGAGAGTTTTGTTGGTACTCTTAGCAAGTCCATTTGCCCGTGGATAATAGGGAGAACTAAATTTATGCACAATCTTGAATGTTTGCATCAGCACTTGCATTAATGTATTTGCAAAGTGCGTACCTTGTTTAGTTACTATCTCCAAGGGTAACCGGTAACGCGGAAAGATATCCTTCATTAAGTCGTATTTGCAAAGTGCGTACCTTGATCAGTTACTATCTCCAAGAGTAACCCGTATTTGCAAAGTGCGTACCTTGATCAGTTACTATCTCCAAGGGTAACCCGTAACGCGGAAAGATATCTCCAAGGGTAACCCATAACCGCAGCCGTAGTAGCTAATCGTAGAGCCCATGCTTCGGCCCATCTAGTTGCGTAATCTATGCATGTCAGAATATATCTATTATTGGTGACTGTTGTCGGAGGTGTAATAGGTCCTATAAAATCCAAACCCCATTTCGGAAAGGGTTCAAGAGGCACAACAGGTTGGAGAGGGAAGTAGTGTCGTTGTAAAGGTTGACCAGAATGCTAGCACTCGTCGCACTGTTGTACATATTTGGTGATGTCAGGATACATAGTGGGCCACCACAATCCACTCTGCAGAATGTTCCGGTGAGTCAAGTCAACCGCAAAATGTTCTCCACTTGGGGCAGCATGGGCCATGGTAATGACAGAAGCAATTTCATGTGGGGGGACACATCTGAGTAATACTCCTAAGTGATCCATGTAATATAGTTGTCCTAGAATCAATCGAAAGCATCGATTGTACGTGGCTAGTCTTTGTCGAGCGGCTGAAGAAATCATACCAAGCAGACATCCACTAGTCAAGAACAGAAGCAAGGTGTCATAGTAAGAGGAGGGTATTAGTAAATCGTGTTGATCATCTTGTATTCTATCTACTACATAGATAGTTGGTGATGTGTCATCAATGCCCTCTAGAAGCTCACCAGAATCCAACCAAGATAGAAAGACAGCAAGAGCGTGTGCTGACCCTGGTCGATGTACGATGGAGTAATCAAATTCTTGAAGCAGCAAGACGCACCGTGCTAACCGTCCTCCCAAATGCTATTGTCGCACAAGATACACCAATGCTGCATGATCTACGTGGAAGGTGAAGCATCTGCCTAACAGATAATGTTGAAATTTTTTCACAGAATATACGAAGCCAAGACATTCTCGTTCAGTAACTGAATAGTTACGCTTTGTCGGGGCCGATCTGTGGCTCGCATAATATGCAAGACGAAACCATTTATCTGTCTGCTACATCAGCACGCTACCAATGGCACTATCAGAGGCATCCACAAAGACATGAAAGGGCAATCCCCAATTGGGTGCTTGTAAAATGGGAGCCTGAGTTGACAATGATTTCAGTCTATCAAAAGAAAGTTGACACTCTTCGGTCCATTCGAACTGACGTGGGCTACTAGTTATCAATCGATTAAGTGGTATGGCCAGATGAGCAATCCAACGCAGATGCCGTCCATGCCACCGGATTTGGCCCAAAAACCGCATCACGTCTTTAGGTGTCTTAGGAGCACGAGCCTCTAGTACGGCCTTCACTTTTTTTGGATCCACCTGAATGCCTTGTTTTGAAATAACGTGTCCGAGCAGCTTGCCATAGGATATAGAGAATACTGATTTATTTGGGTTCAGGCATAAGCGATATTCGTGACACTTTGAAAAGCAATACCATAAATGGTACATGTGTGCCGATGTATCACCAGATAACGAGAAATCATCCAGATACACTCTCATAAATGTGGTGAGATAAGGGGAAAAAATTTCCTGCATGCAGCGTTGGAACGTACTGGGAGCATTGCGCAGTCCAAACCACATTACGGTACACGCATAGCCACCCTAGTTTGTAATAAAGGAAAGCTTGGGTATGTCCTACTCTGCCATTCTCACTTGATTGTAACCGCTATATCCATCTAGAAAGGAATACATCTCCTGGCCGGCCACGTCATCTAACATGGTATCCAGGAATAGCAACGGAAACGAATCAGGTACGGTTGCGGCATTGAGCTTTCGGTAGTCCACGCATATCCGTAGCTGCTTGTTTTTCTTTGGAACTATAACAATGGGAGAGATCCATTCTACATGCTCAGTAGGCACAATAAATGTCACCTTCAACAAACGATCAAGTTCGGCTTTAACCTGTGCCGCATAGTTAGGATTCATCCTATAACTGGGTTGTTTGATGGGTCTCGCATCCGGTTTGAGCACCACTCTGTGTTGATAATTCCGTGGGTCCAACCCCTTCATATCCTTGTAGTCCCATGCAAACACATCAGCGAACTCTCATAGCAACTGCAATAAGTGCTCTTGGAAAGTCTCGGATAGTCCGGCCTTTATTTTTACGGGTCGTGGGTTGGTTTGGTCACTTAAATTGCAGGTGATCAGTTGATCTTCTGGTACATAGAACTGCCGGGGCCTTTCCAAATCGTCTCGGGACTGGAGTAATTATTGGAGCATCGACTCATCCAAAGTCTACTCTGTACACGACTCATGCTCACCGGTTAAAGGTACCACCGTGCAAGCTGCCGGACTCCAGTTATCAGCCACCGTTTGTAAATCTACAGTGCCAAGTGCCATCAGATCCTTGTTAGCTTTAAGGAAAGTCTCCTCTTCATCATCGGAGAGACCATCCAACATGTGTACAGGCTCCGCTAAATATGGTCATGCACGTAAGTCACAGGGTTTCATGTCGTCCGACGGGACAACATATTTCCGGTGATTATTTTTAAAGACTAATTCATGCGCTGACTAGTCTTGCACTACCTTAGCTTGTTTTAGCCAAGGAGGTCCAAAGAATAGATTGTAATCCAGGCTCGATTCGGGTAAATCTAGCACAACAAAGGTCATTTTGAAAACAGAACCTTGTAGAGTGATCAAAATATCTTGCACCAAGCCCACCGGATGGACTCGAGATTTATCAGCCATGCGTACAAAGAATTGAACAGGTTCAATTTGCGTCCAGGCCAGCCGTTTGCAAAGTGTTGCTGTTGCAATGTTGACACCAGATCTGCGATCAATTAAGACGTGTGATTTTGTGGTTTTTATGCCATATCGTAATCAGTGGTACTGTATGATACTCCATTGGGTCCAATTTTGGTTGGATTGTGGCTGTTGCGGGAGCACTCGAGGATCTTGGACTGACCTATTGCTAGAACTATTGATGCACTCTCGGGACCAAAGCCAATAATTGACCCAAGGGCAAGATAATTGATGCCTTGGATAGCACATCCCACACCGAATCAGTTTTGGTTGTTTCCGGTACGGTCTCCGGTGTGGACTTTGGTACTATATGAGTCAAATTTCGCCCTTCTGGTACTTCCGGCAGTATACTTTGCTACATCATCGGAACTGGGTCCAAAAATACGGGTTGTTCCTATGTAGCCCACTTGCTTGCCTTTGTGAATGCCTTCTGTTGTTCACAAATTCCTGGTTCAAAGATCTCCGCAGCTGGCTGTAATTGCTTGCCCGAACATGTTTGCACCACTGCTGCTTGCATATCCACGGCTGA
The DNA here is from genome assembly GCA_020310875.1 of Ceratopteris richardii. Lineage (NCBI taxonomy): Eukaryota > Viridiplantae > Streptophyta > Polypodiopsida > Polypodiales > Pteridaceae > Ceratopteris > Ceratopteris richardii. Next base: position 10,869,617 of record CM035427.1, read on the forward strand.
GATGTACACCGTATTTACCATTCAATGTTGTTGTTGTTTTTTCTATTTATCATACTCAGCTACATCTTTACAAAATCTTCGGATATGCTCGATTTCACCACAAAAATGACATTTAGGAGGGGGAGGAGATGCACCTTCTCCTGATGGTCTTGCATTCCACCGAGCTTGTCCAAAATTATTTGACTGTCCACCTCGATAATTCATGTATCCCTGATACGGAGTATTCCGTATCTATGGTGGCACATAATGGCTGGCCGGTTGCCCTTGTTCCTGAATGATGGCATTAACAGCTGCTCTGTTCTGTACCTTGGCATTATACAGGTAAATCTCCATAGTGTGGTCTGTTGTGTGGCGAATTGCACAATACATTTGGTTTAGAGCACATGTTGAACTTTTGTGCCCTGGATTTTTGCATTTGGTACAGTAAATTTGTTTCAAAGGATCCTTGTTAGATTGTCGGGATGCTTTCAACCTCTCTAGATCTTTAGTAAATCCACCCACTTTGTTTTCTAATTGTAACGCCATAGCAATTACAACATCCAAAGTCATTCCACCCACTTACTATATAATCATAATTTGCTTCAATTGGGGCTTTAATCCGTTGATGAACCACTATGTGATAACATCATCTTGTAAATTAGCGTGCACGGGTGGCAACTACCCTAAATGAGTCTGAAATAGCGTGGCATAATCCTGTACATTTTGGTGTGGTTTGTGCCTATTATTCTGTAAGTAGTCAAAAATTTCGGCTGGGTTTTTCTTTAATCCAAATCATTGCAGAAATGCATCCTTCACATCATCGTACTGCCGGAAGTGGTTCAAATCATATTCGATTAGCTATCATGAAGCTTCATTAACCAGGGTTGACTAAAACACAATAGATTTATACGTAGGGTCTGCGGGGTAATTCAGAATCGCATAATTAATCTCAAAGGTCCTTACATGCGCATCGAGATCATCCCCCGAAAAATCTCCAAATTTTGTGTATATGATGCTCGCTGGTATCGGGTGTGGTGGGATAACCTGTTGCTGCTGATGTTGTGGTTGCGGCTGTGGCAGTGTTTGTTGTTGTTGCTGTGAGCCACTCATGGTGTTGTTGTTAGTGGCGTTGTTGTTGTTACCTGAAAATTGGGGAGGTATCTCTTGATATTCATAAACTGTATGATCAACCTACTTACTTTCTGGTCCTAAAATGTCGTTGAACCGATTGCTTAACTCCAAATCTAACAGCCCTTTGTTAACTTTAGTGTCGAGATTAGCTAATTGTGCACCAAAAAATGGTGAGCGCAGTAAGTGTCCACCAAGAAGCACCGCATTTTCATCGAAAAGCTTCGAATCGCCACCAGGTAATACTGAACTCTCACCGGACTCATCGAATTCTCACCAGACCAGACTGCACTGTGACCGAAAATGTTCTCACCGGATAACACGAACGTGTCACCGAAAGTGACCAAATTCTGACCAGATAATGTAGAACTGTCTCCGCACTGCACCTCTGTACAACCAGAAATCACCATACGCTCTTCAGAAGGGACTTGACTTGCACCGGAACACACCAGATTCTCGCCGTGTGCTACCAAACTACCACCGAAATTGCCGCTGGCTAGCTGTACTGAACCTTCTGCAACTAGACTTGATTGTCCTGCACTTCTACCACCAGGGAGTGTTCCTAATAAGGTCGGAACTGCCCAGGGATGTTGATCTCTGCAGTATTTGGGGTATGATTCGCTAGAATGTGTTACAGGCATATATCAAAGAATTCTTCCTCAATCTTTAATCTTCGATGCAAACGACTACTCCATTTCCCACAGACGATGCCAGTGTTAAACTTAATTGTTTAAATTTTAATTCAAATCTACATTCTTGGGATGGTTAGGGGTCTGTAAACAGAGGCTCTGTTTGTATTTTCCCAAATCTATAGATTTTGTGTATCCACTCGCAGACTTACACACATCAACTGTTTTAAATGTGTTTATAGAATACGTCAATACTACCACATAGTTAACTATATAACTTCGTACGTATCACGTAATCTCTCAATGTCAATACTTCATTAAGACCTAATTTAATTATTAAGCTTAATCAACAGAATTGACAGTACTCAGATTACACAATTATTCTGTAACTTTGCTTCGCTTCTAGCTTTTGCCCAGATGAACAGTCCGACGACTACTATGCCTTCTACTTCACGCGACTCTTTTATTAATTTGTCAAGAGTTACAACTGCTGCGCTACGCCTTATGCATGCGACTTTTCAGGGTATACATTACAAAAATTTTGAGTTACTTTTTGGCGGCTTACACTATCTCACATATGAGCAAGTTTATGCATTGCCTACGTGTCAAGCATTCGCAGACAATTAAGCGCATCTTTCGCTACTTGAGTGGTACTTGGCTACCTGGGTTCTTTTATCCCAAGGGGGGATCACTACCGCCAGATTTGCATGCTTTTTTTGACTCTGGGCTGGTTGCTATGACACTCATGTGTCCACTAGTGGCTTTTGCTTCATGCTTGGTAGCTCATGTATATCTTAGTTGAGCAAGAAGCAACCTACTATAGCCACTTCTAGTTGTGAGGCTACGTATAGGGCAGCTTTCATAGCTACTATTGAATGTGTGTGGCTCAAATGCCTTATGGTTGATTTGGGTGTTGGCTAGTCTTCTACCACCACCATCTTCATTGATAGTCAGAGCACATTGGTAGTTGCGAGGAACCCTGTGTTCCATGCTCGCACTAAGCACACTGAGGTGCATTATCATTATGTCATGGAGAGGTTCTCTACTGGGGAGATCAGCTTGGCATATGTGCCCATGCTGGAGAACATTGCAAACCTTTTCACGAAGGCTCTGCCTAGAGAGACGTTTGAAGCTTTCCGCAAAGCTTTGGGCTTACGTCCTTTTGTGGTCTGATTCCACATAGCTTGGCACTTCCTTATACATGAGTGCCAGCTCCTTGTTCACCGCATCACTCCCAGGGGGATTTGTTGATATGTTTGAGAACACACTAGGATCGTCAAGGCACTTTTTTCCCTCTTTAGGAGGTTTTTTTCCCCCAGCTTGTATATAAGCCTATTGCCCTAATGGGCTACTATCTTTGTACATTCTCTGGTAATACATTCAATCTTGTGTGTTGTGCTCCAAGCTTCTTCTTCTTCCTTGTGTTGTTCGTGTGCTTTTGTAGAGCTCTAACTCCAACACATTCTTACTAATATTTTTCTCTTCTACATTTCAAAGTTCTTGTACTTTCTTCATACTTACTCTTTTTCTTCCTCTTTTCTTCTCTTACTTTGGGAACTATGATTTTGAAACTCTTGATGGTTCCTCCCTCTAAATCCTTGGCTCCTATTAACTATGCATATTTCTCTTCAGATTCACCAAAGGTGTCCATAAAAAATGAATCTTATTCTTATTCTAATCCATCCCCTATAAATTTACACATGAACAATCATCCATCATAACCATCATCTTCGCAACGAGGTACACTATTTCTCATTGACAGCATGGCCATGTTTGTTGATATATTTTGGTAGTGATGTGTGTGAACACACTTGGTACTATGGGGGCATGTTTCTCCCTCTTTAGGAGGTTTTTTCCTTGGCTTGTATATATACCTATAACCCTAATAAGTCAATCATCGTTTGTACATCCACTTGGTAATGCATCAATATTGTGTTTTCATCCAAGTTAATTCTTCTTCCTTGTGTTTTTCGTGTGCTTCTATAGGCCTTAAATTCCAACAATTGCTATTAGAGTATGTCCGCACTTCATCTAGGGCACCACCGAAACCCCTTCAGTCAGAGTCTCAGAATCTCATGAAAATTGGTGACAATATTCAGGTGAATAAGGATTGGAAAATGGCTTTTTATGTGGCATCAAAACTATGATCTTTTGGCTTCAAAATGCACTACCATAGTGATACTGCAAGGAGTTTTGTCCGTTGGCACGAGACACACACACACACACATACATATACACACAGATATATATATATATATATATATATATATATATATATATATATATATATATATATATATATACATACATACATACATACATACATACATACATACATACATACATACATACATACATACATACATACATACACACACAGACATACATACACACAAACACACACACACATATATATATACATACATACATACATACATACATACATATATATATATATATGTGTGTGTGTGTGTGTATGTATGTGTGTATGTATGTGTGTGTGTGTATATATATATATATATATATATGTTCAACTTCTTGAGATACAATTAAGTTTTTGCATTAGGCTATCTAGTTACTAGCCATGGCTAAAAGCGATGATGTATTCCATATCTTGGCTGCTGAGGATAGGTTGGATTGTACCAATTACCCATTGTGGGCATATATGATGCGACATGTTTTGGTAGCAAAAAGGATGTAGAATATTGTGCAGGTTGTTGAAAAATATCCTACTACACCTAGAAATATAATTATTGAAGGTGATACAAATGGCATTGAAGATAATGATCTTCAATTTCCTATTCATGGAGTAGTTCTTAATGTCTCACTTACTACAAAGAAACTTTTCTTGAAGCTTATTCCTAATGATGCTTGTGGTCCTTTGTAGATACCTTAATTTGGGAACCACCTATACTTATTGAAATTTATTAATGACTTATTGAGGCATGCATGGGTGTATCCATTCAAAGAAATATCCAAAGTGCTTTAGTGCTTTGAACAACTCTTGGTTATGGTTGAAATCTATCACCATGTAAATTGGGCACCCTTCATTTTGATTGACAAGGGAGTACATGTTCTGATTTTAATGCATTTTTTAATTAGCATGGCTTAAACTACATGTACACAATGTGCTATACATCTCAAAAAATGGACTTTCTCAAAGAAATAAGAAGTTTCTCATACGACGAGGTGTATGGTCAAAAGTTAAGTTGTACTACATAATCTCTGTTATGAGGTTGTTATGTGTGCAACATATGTACTTAATAGGTGTCCCACTAAAGTACTACAATCGATAACTCCATATGAGACTTGGGTACAATGTAGAAAACAAAGGCTATCATTTGTATCATCCATAGACTAAATTCATTCTAGTTAGCCTGGATGTTGTTTTTGTGGAAGGTTTTATTGAGCCATTACTTTCATGTACTAGATACACATTAATTAGCTCGAACGATGTGCATGACACTTTGCTACCTGTTTTAATAGGTGGAGAGTCAAGTATTAGTCCAAATGGGGCAACATCTTAGCCTGTATAACTTTCAAATGATGATGTGGATTATTCCATTTCTTAGGCTGATTTACATGATGCACTTGTTGATGAGAGGATTGACATAAAAGAGGTTCGAAATATGCCTAAATGGTAGGTTAGGAATTTCAATGATAAGAAATTTAGATGGCCCTTTGGCATATAATATGCATTTAGAATCTCATGCTTCTTCCTCTGCATCAAATTGCTATGCAATGGATGCCCCTAGTCTTTGTGATGAGAATGCTGTTGTTTCGTTTGATGAAGCACAAAATTCAAAACATTGGATGGATCCTATGCAAGCTGAAATATGATGCTATTATAAAGAAAGGAACTTTCTATTTATGGTATTTGCCTCTTGGCACAAAACAGTATCAACACGAATGGGTATACAAGCAGAAACATAAGCTTGATGGAACAGTTGACGCGTATAAGATGAGGCCTATTGCCAAAGCTTATGCTCAAAGGAGAGGCATTCATTTTGATGAGCTTGCTTCCACATCTAGAAGGACCATTGTTCATAGCATTCGTGAACTTCTAACTCATCATGGTTGAAATGTACACCAATTTTATGAGATTTTACTCTCATATATTTACAAGAAACATGACTACGCCCTCCTAGGTCCCTCTGGTTCATCTTATTCGTCCCTTTGTATAACTAGTGAACATATTTGTACATACTGGACAACTACCATGTCATATCTAGATAATCCAAGGTTCTTTTATTTTTTTCCATACATAATGTACTTGTATATCTTCAATATGAGCTATGAATGTCTCCAAATGGACTCGTTTAGGTCAGCCAAATAGATTGTATAAAATAGATTATGAAGGTACCTAGCTTATGATAGAAATAGGGCTCACTAGAATTACTCCCAATAACTATTGCATATAGAGAGAAATGAACAAGACAACTAGGTATCTGCCAAACACTCTTCCTAGAAGGGGTATGAGCTTTGTAGCTCTTGGTGTGACCTTCTCTCTACTTAGAAATGTCTTAGCACTCCTTCAAGTTGCTCCATATGTTCTTCCCTTCACCTTACATGTTTGGATGGCCTTGGTTGCACCTTATCCACGAAGATATGACTATATATACCTTTTAATAACTTTTCACCTACTTTTCTATGACCCTTGGATCTTGATCTACTCCAAGCTTATCTTTTGGCTTTTCATTTGACATAAATGCATGAACTTTTTTTTATGTCCATTAGGGTCTCGTTTAGGTTTGACATCTCCTTTCCTTTGCTCTAAGGTAGATAAGCTTTCCCAATTTATTATTTGAAAACCCTCCCCTCCCCCCTCAAGCTCATGGTGGTAGGTTCCATCTCCAATAGACTCATTACCTTCTTGAACATTTTTAACTTTGTAGCATCTCCGTTTTTGGTGTAAATATCAACAACCTAGTCCTTTGTACCTATGAAATGCACAAACATATCTTTGCTTGTAACATTTTCCCTCACATAATGATAATGAAGCTTTATATGTTTTCTTCTTGCATGGTACATGGGATTATTGACTAGATCTATGCTAGACATTGTTGGAGTTTAAGGTCTTCAAAAGCATGCAAATAGCACAAGGAAGAAGAAGAAGAAGAAGAAGAAGAAGAAGAAGAAGAAGCTTGAAGCACAACACACAATACTCAATGTATTACCAAGTTAAGCACAAATATAAGTAACCCATTAGGATTATCATGGAATATACAAATCAAGGCAGAAAATTCATGTCTTAAGTGTATTCACACACATCATTATCATAATATATCAACAAACCCCTCGTGGGAGTGATGTGATGAAGAAGGAGCTAGCACTCATGTATAAGGAAGTGGTGAGCTATGTGGAAAGAGATCAATCCAGAAAATGAATAAAGCCCAAAGCTTTATCAAAATCTTCAAACTTCTTCTAAGGTAGAGCCTTTTTGAAAAGATCTCCAATTTTATCTTGTCTAGGCACATATGAAAAACTAATCTCTCCAATAAAGAGCCTCTCCTTGACATAATTATAATGCACCTCAATGTGCTTTGTGCAAGTATGGAACACATGGTTCCTTGCAACCGTCAATGCACTCTCACTTTTAGTGAAGATGGTGGTGGTAGAAGGCTGACCAAGTCCCAAATTAGCCAAAGGGTATATGATCCACACACACTCAATAGTCATTGTCAAAGTTGTCTTATATTGAGCCTTGCAACTAGAAATGGCTATAGTAGGCTACCTCTTGTTCAACCAACATATGCATGAGCTACCAACAATGAAGCAAAATCCACTAGTGGACACATGAGTGTCATAACAACGAGCCTAGTTAGAGTCAGAAAAATCATGTAAATCTGGTGGTATTGATACCCCCTTTTGATAAAAGAATCCAAGTATTCAACCGCCACTTAAGTAATGAAAGATGCTCTTCAACAACTTCCAATGCTTGACACCTAGGCAATGCATAAACTTGCTCATTTGTGAGATAGCAAATTGCATATCAAGCCAAGTTATGCATAAGTAAATCAAGCATCCAACATCCGCTGCATAAAGAACAACATCAAATCCATCTCCAACATCATCAAGAATCAACTATAAACCTATTTCGAGGAGTGACAATAGTTTTGTGTTTCACGACTCCATTAAGAGAGCATCTATCCCATTTTGGCAATAGTGACTTGATTGAACCTCTAAGGGAACAAAAACTGTTTTAAATTGTCAATCCAAAGATGAGTTAAGCGGATTATTGGTTATAGACTATTGTAATAAGCCACAAATCAATCATTCACAATAGAAACAAGGCAAACTTGACATGAGATCAAAAAGTATTTGATAAATATATGATTAATATAATTCACAATTTTCTAAAAACACGACTATGAGTATTGATGGCTCAAAACTTCAAATGTTCATAACTCCATAAATATAGCACCAAATTGAGTGATTCGATTGCCTATTCCATGCCATTTTTAATGTAAAATCAAAATATAATATTATATAGTACTAATCCTTAGTAGAAACCAATAACACGATCACTTCAAAATGGATTACTTTCACTAATCCAAGAAAAGAACTTCAAACTGACTATGAAACTCATCAATAATACAACTTTAAAGTCTTAACTCAATGTAGAAATGCATAATCAACCAAAAACCATATAAAAATTCACACAAGACATCACCCAGTGGTGTCACAATGAAGAAGGAGATAAAAACCGAAGGAGGAGCTCTCTATTCTCAAAGAAACAAGTTTACAAATGACATGGTGTCCCTCATTTATTCTTTACATTGAATTATATTCTACTTCCAAAATGAATGATTTTCTCAAATTGTAAACTCATAAACCAATTTCTCTAGTTTTTTTTTATGACTTCCTAACTTTGTACATAGATCTATAACAAGTCAAGGAGGAGTCTTCTTGAGTTTTATAAAACTTAGATCTTTCTACCTCTACTTATTGGATATTTACAAAGGAAACATGTCACTATACAAGTGTTGTGAAATTTCTTCCTTCAACATCCCCCCTCCTAAAAATTTTGATGTCATCATCAAAATTTATGTAGAAGCTTTGTCTATCCTTTTTACTATTTCTATATTCTATTGTACACTTGTTGAGGTTTTCTGTATTTTTGTCTTTCTTCAGAGTTAATGTCATCAATAAGCTCTATCATTGCTTTTCTTCCAATTCTCTTATGATCCTAGAGCATCCACTATGTTTTTTCTATGATATTCCAAAAATATATTCTCATATACTATTATTCTCACCTCAAGACCCAAAGAAAACTCTGTCAAAAACCTTAGATTTCTATTAAAAAAAATTCAATAGTAAAAGCATCTTCAGATGTCTGAAGATATATGCTTTGCATAAATATGACTTGAGTAAAATATGACATAAGAAACTATTTGTTTGGAGTTTCACTCATATAAAACAACAATGTAACTATCATTGAATGAAGTCCGAGCAACAAGAGCATACCCATCGAAGGGAAGGGCACAATACAAATCTCCAACGACTGAGGGGAGTGGAAATCATTGTCCAATGTATTATTTGTTCCTCACTTTTGCGTGAATTTATTATGAGACAAGGCCATCACTGATCATGATAAACAAGTGTTTTGGTAGCACTTCTATAAAGGTGATTGATCCTAGAGCCAAAGACATCATTGCATAAGTTGTAGAAGAAAAAGGTTGATACAAACTCTCATGATTTCTATCTAAGGAGTCCCTATCTAGCCCTTGGCATCAAAGGTATGGCCACAACTCATATTTACCAAGGATTTCCTCATCTGCGATAGTTAAGTGATTGGCCAAGATTGGGCAAATGAATGATGTCTGCCAAGCATCCACCCAGGGCAAGCAACATAGGGCTCCCATTCCCAAGGAGGCTTCCACATAAGCTAAGAATTGTTTAGCCCTTGTCCACATGGATTTTTGTGAACCTATGAATACCCCTTCCTCTAGTGGATCACTTTACTTCTTTCTTTTAGTAGACGATCACTCCATATATATTTGGGTATATCTTTTGAAGTCAAAGGCAAACAATTTCTCTAAGTTTCGAGAATGGATCACCCAAGTTGAGAATGAAGCATAAAAAATAATCAAGACTATTCGATTAGATGGAGGTGGTGAATCTATCAATCATGACTTTGACAATTTCTTAAATAAAAAAGAGATAAAAGAGATTTCACTCAACCTCACACTCCATCCCAGAATGGAGTGGTTGAGAAAAAGATATAAAGTGTGATGGAAATGGCATGAACCATGCTTCACAAGAAAGTTTTACCCAACACGTTTTTGGTAGAAGCAGTGCACATTGTCATGCAGATACTCAATCGAGGCTTCCCTAGTGCATTGCACAAAAGGACACCCTTTGAAGCCTACTATGGAAGAAAGCCTAATGTCAACTACTTTCGAATCTTTGGAAGCAAAGCATTTGTCCATGTGCCATAAGAAGATCGAATTAAGCTACAATCCAAGTTTAAAAAGCATATATTCAATGGCTATAGTAAGAAATCAAAATCATATAGACTGTATGATCTTGAAAACCACTCCATCACAATTTCAAAAGATGTAATCTTTAATGAAGATTCAAGATATTCAACCAGAGATCCAAATACAATTCTGAGTCCACCCATCTATACTTCAGAGGGGGACACAATGTTTCGAAAACACATGTTGTCGTAGGGATTCAAAAGAGAAGCGAGGAGCTAGGCAAGAAAATGCAACATCCTTGCTTGTAGAGCCATTCTTATGCTTCCATATGTTCTCATGATTCTCTTCAGTGTTTGTATGAATGCAAACAAGATGTCAAAGATCCTTATTCGAAGTGTGTATTTGTCGATGAGAATTTGATACAAATCAACTTAGCCTTGTTTTATTTTATTTTATTTATTTATATATTCGAACCATTACTCTTGTTGTATTGAAGAGATAAGCTAATGTTGGGAACTTTGGGTATAAATTAAATCCATCACATATGACACAAGCAATGCTTCCCCTTTTCACTTTGCAAAGAGACTAGAATGTTGTATGAAATTCACTCACCCCCTCCTTTCGCGTTGGGTTCAGCAGGTATGTCGGGATGTTTCGTGGAAAGGAGTGTGCATTACAATGATGGGATCTCAGCTATTGTACTTTCGAGAGCCCCACCCAAATCTATATAAGGAGGGCCTCTTCCCCTATTCGTACTTGTTTAGAAGCTTGAGGAACCTACTCCATGCTCTTGGCAAGCTCATTTGTAATCCATGTGAGTTTACCTATTTCTTGGTCTACTCACTTTGAGTCTCTCATGCTCTTTCCTTTGTGAGTACACTCTTCTTTTCATTTTGCTTCCATGCATGTACTCTTTATAGTTTGGAGCTTTACTCATATCAAAAAAAAATGTATCTATCACCGAATGAAGTCCCAAAAATTTCATGGTCCTTGTATTGACCTTTGAAAAACTCTTCAAGCATGTTTTATTCATTTTTAGAATTCTAATATGTATTATGATGGAACAATTCTATACATCCTTCATGTCATTTATGAATGTATCACATATGTTCAACATGCATGACTAGGTTGGTCATCCTCCCCTTGGTGGACCTCCTAACTTGGAAAAATTTAGCCAGGTCTTAGGGATCTTCCCACTTCTTCATCTTTCCCAAAAATCAAGACATTGTTCATGTCATGTGCATGGATAGTAAATTTACTTTATGAAAGAATTACTTTGTTAATACAAAATGATTATCTGAGTACTCCGAAAATAGATGTCGTTCTTTTTCGAGTATATCAATTTGGTATTCTTTGATATATTCTCATAGGTAAGCAAGGGTGCATCTAGGATATCAAAATTCAATAGTGTCCTGACATTTTGATTTTATGTACCAAAAATTTAATTAGTTTAGCCTCATATTTATTATACAATTATTTGAGGTAGTTGGACAAGCATTTAAATATGTACTTCCATTCGTGAGGATTCCACTACAAGTTCCACTTCCTATTGAGCTTGATAGTGATCACTTTGATAGGAGTGTAAGTCCTTTTGAAGCTCTTGTACATATCCTCAACAATAGTGTGGAGATCAATGTTCCTATGAAATTTGGAGTAGGAGACCTTGTCCAACAAGTAGTCCCTCTTATCTTTAAGAATTTGTTTATAGGCCAGAGTACTATCATCAAAAACCAAATTATCCATCTATAAAGTCTGCTAATTAGTAAAACCAGTCCTCCTACCTTTATTCATTTTAATAGATAGAGAGTTGTTGTTTGTAGAGTCAAACTAGCCACTCCACATTGAATTTTTAAGCCTAAAGGAAAACTTGTTAAAGAAATAATCACGTAAGGTATGAATAGTTTTCACCTTCATCCAGGCTTTCCAGAAGTAACACACAAGAGTACTTCCTTTGGGGTTAAAAATAAAAGGAGACACAATAACATCCCACACATTTTTATTAACCCAACTCTTCTCATCTTTAATATGGAAATTTCCATTATTTCTCTTAATCATGCAGGTCTTGAAATCATCAGACTATGTTGAACTCATAATCCATTTAGCAACTATTTTAGTGGACATTTTGGTGGGGTGAATGAGGCCAAGTCCACCCTATTCTTTTCTCATGCGACAAGTTCTACAAGCAACTTTAGGTATCTTATTGGAGAACTAAGAGCCTCCCCAAAGGAATATTCTAACCAAAGCTTCTTGCCACACCAAAAGAATTATATGCACAAAAAAAATTAGTAAGTATGATTAGATCCTTTGAATCTCTTCTCTGTAATAGGTGGGAGCTTCAACATTCAATTCACCCTTTAGTGAAGGAAACTCTAGAGCACTAATTCCTCCTTGCCCTTCTCTCTCTCTCTCTCTCTTGTTGGTCTGCATCTCACCCTCTCTTTCTCTTTCAACTCGCAAAATTGAAGCACCAACATTAGAAACCGCCATCACTTTGTCGCCACTATCAATAGTGATCACTTTGTAGGAAAGTTATGAAGAAGTGTTCTGATGATCTTACAATCCAACACACTACCATCAAGAGAAAATACATGAACCTTAGTGGTGTCAAAGGTTGGATTCACAAAAGCCTCATGGTGAGGCTTGGTGATTGTATGGGATGTAACTTCAGGACTCTTCAAACACATATTTGCACATGGACCAAACTGATAGAAATCCTTGAGAGGAACAAAGGCTTTAGGCACCTTGAATTCGTCTTCCATGGATGCTATGGTTATGCTAAAAAAAGGGACAATGGTCGATCAAATTGTTTGGCTATGAGGGCACGATGCATGATTCACCAGTAGTAGAAAGTGAGGCCTTCTAATAGGAACTAATTTTCACTCAATTTGTTAACATGCACCTATGTATATCCATGCATTACTAAAATCATAGGAATCGATGGGTTGCATGCCTATTTGATGCTTTCTAAATTCTACACAAACTACCTGCATGCATCCTTCTTCCATACATCTCCACTTTCTTGCCTTCTCTCTATGACATATATGCTAAAGTTATTATGTTCTTACTCATGGGTTCTTGGGATGGTCAGGGGTCTGATAATTCAGAGGCCCTTTATATATTTTCCCAATTCACTGCTTAACTTCAATAATTAACTCCGAACAATTATAGTAGATTCAGTTACACTTTCGGTGCATAGCAATTCCTAACAATCACCATAATTATGTACGCAGAACTTTCACTCTTCCTTTATTCTTACTGTTATACTTCACACTTCACTTCAACACAGTAAAATGTTAATACAGTACCTAATTCACTTCAATTCTAAATACTGACTCTTATAGATAATTCTGCGATTAACATAACTTCAGAACAGAATCATTTCCAGATCATCGCCCAGACCGAACAGGCTGGTGATGTGTCCGTCATCTCTTCCGTGCATACTCTATTGATTAGGAAAAAGCGGTACAACATTTGTGCGACACCTTTTTAGTGCGCGACTTTACCATTACAATTATTCTTGTAAATAATATTCTGGTGGCCTGACACTGGCATGCACAGTGGACTCAAACCTAGCAGGGAAAATTACAAGATTAGGTATCATCAATGATTCCTTGGATATATGCTAATTTAAAGGTTCATGTTATTTTTTGCTTGTGGGAGTCTAACATTTCCTTCAAAATCTACGGCTCAATGAGATGTGCATCAGTCCGCACGAAGCTGGAAGCGATTACTTGGGAAAGTAAGGTGTTGGCTTGACTCTACAAAAAGGCTTCTTGGAGGTAGAGACTGGAACTGCATGGTTTTATAAAAATATTGCTTCTCCTTCTGGATGGCTTCAACATCCTTCTTCAGCTAAATATTGGGGCCGATTTCCTCTTCCAGAGAGCGGCTTTTCAGGAGGAGCTCTTGTGTGACTTTCATTAAATCGGTGTCTGCTTGTAAGGCTAACTCAACCATCTCCTGAACCTTCTTCTCTACCGTAATCAAGTCAGTGTGCGTGGTCTATAGGAGGTTACCCAAGGCTGTCATAGCCTCAACCTTGTCAATCAGGATCTGAGCTAGCTTATTAATCTCATCATCGCGGGCTGCAATGATGGCATTCTTCTCATTCAACTGCTCTTGGAGACTTTCGAATGTGTTCCTATAAGGAACTGCCTTCTGCTTAGGTTGCAAGCACCTCTTCCTGGAGTGGTGCGATGTTCGCTCCAAGAAGATCCACCTTGGATTGGTACTCCGTGCATAGGGATTGTTGGGCGACTCGTAGTTGATGGGGGAGATGGTTGGAAAGATGAATAAGGTAATTACCAATCTGAGCTAATTGGGCCAATGAGTCAAGAACAAAAGAGGTGGAGATTGTCTGAGAGGGGTTAGCAAAAACTATGGCGGACAATGAACGAGGTGAATAATCAGGGGAGTAAGGAAGAGGATGGGCTGCCAAATGACATGATGAGGGAGGAGGGCTAGGCGGCAAAGGTACCTTGGAGGGGGAAAGAGGGAGGGGTGGGTTTTGCAGTGAAGATCGCAAGGCGAGAGTGGTTACCTCCTCAGGTTGCGCCTTCTCCGCGAGTTGTACTTGCTCCTTTGAATGAGGTTGTGACTACACAACCGTATCATTGGGATCGACTTCGGCAATGACAGTGTCAGGAGCAGCTTGGTCTTTAGGGGATGGTGGAGTAGAGAAAATTGGAGGAGATGAAGTGGTATTTTGCAATTAGACAATCGAAGATGGGTGAGCTTGACTATGAGAGGGGCTCAATTTACGGTGCTTCCCCTTAAAGAATTGCAAAAGATCATCATCGTCATCAACCTCCATTGCCTACATTGATTCCTCATGAAAGAGAAGGCTATTCAGAGGAGGAGGTTGCGCAGCTTGAATCACAGGGAGGAGGAATGTCAGCAGATGTGGCAATCGGGTCCAAGGAATATCGCCCTTTGCCAATTGTCGAGAAACTGCCTGACATTCTCGGTGAATGCGCCAGAAGAAAAATGAAGCAAAATTAAGTGCTTCACACGCAGCGGCATCGATCATGGAATAAAAAGGATGGGAAATGTCATACATGCATTTTGGGAGGTTAAGTGCAGCTACGAGAAACTGTAGTGCAGTGCACTCCGGTTCAAGGCGACAAAGGATGGTAAATTCATTTTAGGAATGACACGGAAAGATTTCTTTCATGGTTGTCAGCAATAAGAGGGGTCCATCTACACTACCCTCCTGAGGGAGATGGAATCCCTCAGCGATTGTGTTTAGGGTGACGATGACATGTGGATTAAGGCAGGCGAATTGCCAGCAAGTGTCGATAGCGGGAGTATCACCGATGGCAGAGATTATATGTGCAAAGAAAGGATGAAATTCAATTG
Organism: Ceratopteris richardii; assembly: GCA_020310875.1. Classification (NCBI taxonomy): domain Eukaryota; kingdom Viridiplantae; phylum Streptophyta; class Polypodiopsida; order Polypodiales; family Pteridaceae; genus Ceratopteris; species Ceratopteris richardii. The sequence continues at coordinate 10,885,134 of CM035427.1, forward strand.
AATACTAGGGCAATTCAACAAATGCCAAAAGCCCACGGGTGCAGAGGAACTTGTTCAATTGCAAAGCAAGGCTAGCACGGAAGGTAGCAATGTTAGCGAGAGCTTCCATGATGAGCAAAGAGCACGAGAGCACGAGAACACGAGAGCATGAGATAACACAGAACACTCAAACACACAAAAACACAAGAACGGAAAAGAGGGGGAAGAAAGTGATTAAGTAAAAACACCGAATGGACATGCGAGTAGAAACATAATCATCACCTAGTGTTGGAAATATTCAGACATAATGATGACATGCTTGCATGAACAAAATCTTAGACACATAAGGCAACAGCTAATCATGGTTAGGTAATAAAATGGGAATGTTATGGTCAGTCGGTCAATCGAAGCACGTAGCCTAGAAAGGGACGTCAATCTAGAACAACGGTATAACCCGGGCGGGGAATAAAAATACTCATAAATCCTCAAGATGAAGAAGGCCTCGGATAATAGGGATGGCGCTTTGATCCGTTGATCGACTTAGGGAGAAGGGTACCAGTTAAAGTGGATAACCGGAACGTAGCAAGTCCAACCTATGATTCAATACAGTAAGGACCAAACCACCAAAGTTTAAACTTGCCTGCTGAACAATTAGACTTAGCATTATAGAACAGAACTAATTGTCCTTTGGTAAAATCAAGAGTGCAGAGAAACGGATCATGTGTCTTGGCTTGTCACAGTTGAAATTCTTGCTGCATTAGAAAACTTTCCCAGCGTTGTTCGTCCAAGGACCGCAACATATCCAACCGGAAAGGAAAGGATTACTCCAGTAAGAGGTTATATTCTAGTGCCACTCTAAGGCTAGGTACCACCAACTCCATGGGTGAAATGGCCTCCAAACCATAGGCCAATTTAAAAGGCATATTCCCTGTAGCCACTTTGTATGTAGTACGGTATGCCCACAAGACGAAAGGAAGGAATCGATCCCAACGCTCCAAACATTCCAAAACTAATTTCTTGAGCATGTTAAGTAAGGTTTTATTGGTACTTTCCGCAAGACCATTAGCACGAGGATAATATGGAGAGCTAAATTTATGAATAATCTGTAGGGTGCGAGTAAGTACTTGCAGTAAGGAATTAACAAAATGTGTTCCTTGATCCGATACAATCTTTAAGGGAAGACCGAACCGAGGGAACACATCATTCATCAAACATTTAACCACCAATGACGCAGTGGCGGACCACAAAGCCCAAGCTTCTGCCCACCGAGTAGCATAATCCATACAAGTAAGTATATATCGATTATCAGTAAGCGTAGCCGGAGGTGTAATGGGACGAATGAAATCCAAGCCCCACTTTTGAAAAGGTTTCAGGGGAGCAACAGGCTGTAGTGGAAAATGATGCTGTTGTAAAGGCTATCCCAATTGTTGGCAAGCATGACACGTTTTAATCGAAGTAACAATATGACGCTGCATAGTGGGCCACCATAAGCACTGTGCAAAATTTTTTGGTAAGTAAGATCAATCAAAAAATGACCACCAAAAGGAGTAGAATGGGCCATGTCAATAATCGAATGAGCTTCATGTGGTGGAATACACCGTAATAATGCACCCAAAGGATCTAGGTAATACAACTGTCCTACAATGATCCGGAACCGTCGACTATACATTTCCAATTTATGACGAGCCGAAGTAAAAGTATTATCGGGGGGCTTCCACTTGTGAGGATGGTCAGAAGATTATCATAATACAAAGGTGCCACTAGGACTTCCTGGCTATCATCTTGGACCAAATCAGTCGCATAGATAGCAGGGGTAGTATCATCAATTCCACCGAGAAGTTCACCGGAATCAAGCCGAGATAAGAAAACAGCCAATGCATGGGATGACCTTGGACGATGTACTACCACATAATCAAATTCTTGCAGTAACCATACCCACCTGGCTAATCTGCCCCCTAAATTTTGCTAGCGGACAAGATAAACCAGAGCAGCATGATCCACATGGAAGGTAAATTGGAGTCCCAATTAGTAATGCCAAAATTTCTTCATCGAATATGTTGGAGTTAGACGTCTGCGGAAGCACGCGAACAGCACAAGGAAGAAGAAGCTTGGAGCACAACACACAAGACTGAATGTATTACTAGAGAATGTACAAAGATAAGTAGCCCATTAGGGCAATCGGCGTATATGCAAGCCGGGGGAAAAAAACCTCCTAAAGAGGGAAAAAAGTGCCCCGGCAGTCCTAGAGTGTTCACACACATCACTACCTAAATATATCAACAAATCCCCCCTGGGAGTGATGCGGTGAACAAGGAGCTGGCACTCATGTATAAGGAAGTGCCAAGCTATGTGGAAATCACTCCACAAAAGGAAGTAAGCCCAAAGCTTTGCGGAAAGCTTCAAACTTCTCCCTAGGCAGAGCCTTCGTGAAAAGGTCTGCAATGTTCTCCTGCGTGGGCACATATGCCAAGCTGATCTCCCCAGCAGAGAACCTCTCCCTGACATAGTGATAATGCACCTCAATGTGCTTAGTGCGAGCATGGAACACAGGGTTCCTCGCAACTGCCAATGCGCTCTGACTGTCAGTGAAGATGGTGGTGGCAGAAGACTGGCCAACACCCAAATCAGCCATAAGGCGTCTGAGCCACACACACTCAACAGTCGCTGTGAAAGCTGCCCTATACTCAGCCTCACAACTGGAAGTGGCCACAGTAGGCTGCTTCTTGCTCAACCAAGATATACATGAGCTACCAAGCATGAAGCAAAAACCACTGGTGGACACACGAGTGTCATAGCAACCAGCCCAATCTGAGTCAGAAAAAGCATGCAAATCTGGCGGTAGTGATCCCCCCTTGGGATAAAACAACCCAAGTAGCCGAGTACCACTCAAGTAGCGAAAGATGCGCTTAACCGCTTTCCAATGCGTGACTCCTGGGCAATGCATAAACCTGCTCATCTGTGAGACAGCAAACTGAATATCTGGCCGAGTAATGCATAAGTAAATCAAGCATCCAACAGCCTGCTGATAGAGAACAGCATCAAATGCATCTCCAGCATCATGAAGACTCAATCGTAAACCTGTCTCCATAGGAGTGGCAATAGGCTTACAGTCTTCAAGGCCAAAACGCTGCAATAATGTGTCAATATATTTCGTTTGACACAAAGCCATTCCACCATCAACTTGCATAAACTGAATGCCCAAATAGTGATGCAAATGCCCCAAATCAGACATCTCAAATGAGGCATGCAAATCAGCCTTGAAATCAGCAATATGCTTCTCAAGAGGACCAGTGAGCAGCATGTCGTCTACATAGACAACAATGATCAGAAGCACATCATTAGCACGCTTAACATATAAGGTGCTTTCAGTTGGACTATTCTCAAAACCATGTGCAATCAGATAGGCATGTATTTTCTCATACCAAGCACGTGGTGCTTGCTTTAAACCATATAACGCCTTCTTTAACCTGCACACCTGGTTTTCATGCCCTTTTTGCACAAAGCCACGGGGCTGAAAAACATACACTTCTTCATGCAAGTCACCATTCAGAAATGCTGTTTTAATGTCCAACTGATGTACATGCCAACCATGATGGGCTGCAAGTGCACAAATGCTCCGAACAGTAGTCATACGGCATGTAGGTGCAAAGGTCTCATCAAAATCAATGCCTCTTTCCTGTGCATAACCCTTTGCAACAAGCCTAGCCTTATACCTGTCAACTGTACCATCAGGTTTACGCTTCAGCTTGTATACCCACTTAGTGCCAATGGCCTTCTTGCCAAGAGGCAAGTCACATAAAGACCATGTACCATTCTTCATTATAGCATCATATTCAGATTGCATAGCAGCCATCCAATTTTCTGAATTTTGTGCTTCATCAAAAGAAACAGGCTCATTCTCATCACAGAGACTAGATGCAGCCATAGCATAGCAATCTGATGCAAAGGAGGCACTATGAGAGCCTGAACGAGTACGATATGACAAAGGAGCATCTAATTTGCTGTCACGCAAAGTCTGCACCAGCCATTTTGGCATAGTTTTTGCCTGCTCAATATCAGCTCTCTCATCAACAAGTGCATCATGTAAATCTGCATCAGAAATGGAATGATCTGCATCATCATATGAAACCTGCAAAGGCTGAGAAGTTGCCTCATTAGGACCAGCACTAGCCTGTCCACCTGTAAAAAGAGGCATCAAAGTATCATACATGTCTTTGGAGCTAACAGATGTCTCCTTAGTACATGAAAGCAATGGCTGAATAGCATCTTCCACAAAGACAACATCACGGCTAACCAGAATGCGTTTAGTCTGTGGATGATACAGACGATAGCCTTTACTTTCAGAACTGTACCCAACAAAAATACATTTTACTGCCTTATCATCCAATTTTCTGCGATGTTGTTCAGGCACTAATGCATATGCCAAACAACCAAAAACACGCAGATGAGCAACAGATGGCTTGCGGTCATGCCAAGCTTCATATGGAGTGATAGACTGCAACGCTTTAGTGGGACACCTGTTCAGTACATATGCTGCACACATGACAGCCTCAAGCCAGAAACTATGTGGTAAAGCCTGACTTTTGACCATGCACCTCGCCATCTCCATGAGTGACCTGTTCTTTCGTTCAGCAACTCCATTCTGTTGAGGTGTATACGGCACTGTACACTGGTGTTTTATCCCACGTTCAGCCAGAAATGCATTAAAATCTGAAGACATATATTCCCCCCCTCGATCAGAACGGAGGGTGCCCATTTTACATGCTGACAGATTTTCAGCCAAAACCATAAACTGTTTGAAGCACATGAACACTTCGGACTTTGCTTTGAGTGGATATACCCATGCATGCCTGGAAAAATCATCAATGAAAGTCACGAAGTAAAGGTAATTTCCAAAAGAGGGTGTCTGCATAGGACCACAGACATCACTATGTACAAGCTGCAATTTCTGCGTAGCCCGAACTGAACCATCTTTTGGAAAGGAAGAACGCTGCATTTTGCCCAAAATACAGCCTTCACAAACATGTTTTCCAGGTGCCTCAAGTTTGGGCAAAGAGGACACCATTTCAGATTTCTGCAGGCGTAACAAACTAGCAAAATTCAGATGACCAAAGCGTGCATGCCAAAGCTTTGCATCTGACATAGCCTGAGAATCATGAACTGCACATGCCGAATCATTCACAGATCTTTCATAGTCTATGAGCTTATACAGCCCACGACATAAAATGCCAGAAGCAATAATCACATCGCCATTTGAGAGATCATGGACTGTACACCTGTCATCAACAAATTTCACAACCAAGCCAATCTTGGCTAATGCAGAAACTGATAACAGATTCTTTTTGATCCCTGGCACAAATAAAGCATCTGACAAAGTGAAAGAACTACCATCAGCAGTAGTCAGAATGATCTTACCAACTCCCATAACAGGATAAGAGGAGTTATTGGCGCATGTGACAGTATTCCCTGTAGGGGCAGGCTCGAGTGAAGAGAAGAAACTGCGCTGCGAGGTAATATGTTTGGTCGCCCCACTGTCAAAGTACCAAACATCAGAGTCTACTGCAGACATGCACTGATCATGAGAAGATGGGTCAAAACTGCAGACAGTAGTAAACGCCCATTCTTCTTCCTGCACAAGATTTGCAGACTCTGTTTTGGGTGTAGAGGCCTCTGCAACAACCATTCCAGCCTCTTTCTTCTTTGCCTCTTTAGCAGCCAGTTTTGGACAGTTCTTTATAATATGATCATTTCCTTTACAGTACTTGCAGAACAATTTCTGCTTTTCTGATTTCTTTTCATCTTTATCCTGGTTCTTCGATTGTGCAGCATTTGCAGATTTCTGCTTACTAGTAGAAGAGCTCCATTTTCCTTTGCCCTTCTGACTAGCCAGAAAAGCTTGATCTGCAACACGCATAATGGACCTGTTCTGCCTGGACTGATCTTCCTGCAACAGAACAGAGACTAATTCCTCAAATGACAAGGCATTCGGATTGCCTTTCATCATCAACCGAAGAGTAGAGGCAAAACTCTGATATGAATCAGGAAGACCATTCAGAACGGTCTGCACAAGTGAACTATCTGGTATAACCTCGTCAGCAGAAATCAATTGTTTCTTCAAGTCTTTGATCTTTGTAAGAAAAATGTCCATAGAATCACCTTCATTCATGTGCTCACTCTCCAACTGTTTTCGGAGATAAGCAACACGAGCCTCATTCCTAGCCTGGTACAAAGTGGTAAGTGTATCCCAAGCATCCTTTGCTGTTCTGCAAGAGCGAATATGAGGAATAATGGCACGTTTGACAGACAAAGCTATCAATGCATGTGCCTGGGCATCTCTGCCATCCCAACGAATCTGCTCTGCAGTAGGTGCAACAGAAACAGTAGCACGAACAGGAATCTGCGGAATATCATCTTCGACACCATCTTCATCAGCTCCAACACCTGTATTTGCAGTACCTGTCGTTACAGGTGTAACAGGACGTCTTTCAACACCCTGCACAATGTTCCACAATCCTTTTGCAACCAGTACATGTCGCATCATATAAGCCCATAATGGGTAGTTGGTACCATCCAACTTATCCTCAACAGCCAACATACGGAATACATCACTGCTTTCAGCCATGGCCGGTGACTAAAATACCTTGATGCAAAAAATTGACTGTATCTAAAAAAGTTGAACGGAACTGCCCAAACGAGTTCTGCTAGACCTGTAGCAGACTTCGAGACGCTTAAACTGGCGAACAGAAACTGGTATATACCTTTGGCACAAAAGGACGAAATAGCCTGCACAAGTACTGCGATAGTGCGTTCGGAGGCCGAAACGAGCTCAGATCGCGATTTCGGCACGACAAAGCAAAGCTGTTTTGATCTCGGAAACACCCTGAGTATGCTCACCAAATTTCGTGCAAATCTGAGACTGCAAACGGAGGAGTGTCGACGGCGCCCTAGAAGAAGCGACGACCTGCTCTGATACCAATTGTTGGAGTTAGACGTCTGCGGAAGCACGCGAACAGCACAAGGAAGAAGAAGAAGCTTGGAGCACAACACACAAGACTGAATGTATTACTAGAGAATGTACAAAGATAAGTAGCCCATTAGGGCAATCGGCGTATATGCAAGCCGGGGGAAAAAAACCTCCTAAAGAGGGAAAAAAGTGCCCCGGCAGTCCTAGAGTGTTCACACACATCACTACCTAAATATATCAACAGAATAAACTAAGCCCAGACATTCACGCTCAATGACGGAATAATTTTGTTCAGCATCTGCTAATCATTAGCTAGCACAATAGACAGGACGGAACCACTTATCTTGTTGTTGCATGAGCACACTACTGATGGCACTATCCGATGCATCCATAAAGACATGGAACGGAAGCTGCCAGTTTGGTGCTTGTAGTATAGGAGCCTGGGTTAAAAGTATTTTCAGTCGATCAAAAGCAAGTTGACACTCCTCAATCCTCATGAACTGTCGGGGATTACTAGTGATCAATCGATTCAAGGGTATGGCTAAATGTGTGAGCCACCAAAGATGCCGCCCATGCCAGCGTATTTGGCCAAGGAATTGTATACCTTCCTTTGGTGTCGTAGGGGCAAGTGCATGTAACATGGCCTTCACTTTATCTGGATCACCTGAATGCCTTTCTTTGAGATAATATGACCAAGCAACTTGCCACAAGAAATCAAAAAGATCGACTTGCTAGGATTTAAGCACAATCGGAGCTCTCGACACTTAGAGAAGCAGCACCGTAGGTGGTAAAGATGAGCCAATGTATCACCCGATAACGAAAAATCATCCAGATACACTCCTATAAAAGTGGTTAAATAGGGAGAAAAAATTTATTGCATACATCATTCGAAGGTACTAGGAGCATTGCAAAGACCGAACCACATCACCGTACACGCATATACACCCCAATTTGTAATAAACACAGTCTTTGGTATGTCCATTTCAGCCATGCGCACCTGATTATAGCCACTATAACCATCCAAAATGGAATATATTTCTCATCCGGGAACATCATCAAGCATGGTATCCAAAAAGGGAAGTGGAAAAGGATCTGGTACAGTCACCACGTTTAGTATCCCATAATCCACACAGATACGTTGTCGCGGGGTTCTTTGAAAAGGAGGAAGAAGTAGGTAAGTCATAGAACATGAGATCAACCTTAGAAGTTTCACTTTGAAACATGATGATTATAATACTTAAAAGTCTCATTTCCAATTTCCCGTATGAACTGGAGTAAATACAAATCTATTCTAAACATCTCAAAGCATACAAATGGTCGAAGAGTTCGTTTATCTGCTTGAAGCAACATAAATCATATTGATTTAAAGCAAACTCATATAAAGAAACATTTTCACTTTATATCTCTTCTTACGAGTCCAACCCAACGTCTGTTCGATATCTAAGTTTGTGATTCGAAACAATAAACAAAAGAGAAAAAAATAACCTGAATGGTTCATGAATTTCCAAATCAACACTTTCAATATAGAATACTATTGTATTCGCTACACTTACATTGCATTGCGTTGAATACATCTCATCATGAACACATTACATAACTTTGATTCGAATTAATTAGCGTAAAGAGAATGACATCTTTAGCTCACATTAACATCCAAAAGAGAATCGGCCAATGACTTCATATAGGAAAGGCTCAATCGCATGACTAACAAAACAAAAATGCAGTTCGAAACAAAGATTTTTTTGGAAGCATACGATCGTTTCATTTACCATGCTAAGAGATTCGAGCAGGCTAGAAGACATTCGGGCAGGCTAGAAGACATTCGAGCAGGTCTGTTCATCAGTATTTAGTAACACAAATCGCGCTTTTTTCATTTTTAATGCTAATAAAGTTTTTTGCCAAAAGGTTTTATGATGCACAATTCAATGCAGTTTCAGAAAGAAAGTACAAGTGATATATTTGAAGTCTTACAGTGTTTCAGTCATATTTGAAACAAAGGTAAAAGTGAAACTATTCTATGCAGATGTGCATAATTTCAATAAACAAACGCCTGACACTAAATTCATAAACATCTGTCCTTTCACCGTCAACATTTTTACAATAGATTTCTCTAGAAAGAAATTGAAAGAAAGAGTTGTAAGTGCACAAACAACATTCGAACTTGCCAGTATTGAATTTTTTGCTTGAAATAAATTTCTCCTTTGCTGCTATTGATCTTTTTCTTGAAGTATGTATCTCCTTTGATCGATGATGACTTTTGAGTTGATGTGATGTTATCATCTTCAATATCTGCTTTCTTCATGCTCTGAACATTGCTACATCAAAATTATAAGAGCCTTCACCTCTGAGAGAAGACAAAGTCATCTGTGCATATTTCAATATGCTATGCCGATCTTTCCTGATTCTTCTTTATCAGAATAGAATCCCAAGAAAAACAACTGTTGTCTGATACAAGTGCTCCGCATGGACAACAAGTACTCATTAGCTGATTCTACATATCTTCGATTTTGGATTTGACATCACTTCAGTTTTTTCTCGCATGATAAGGTCGTATTTGAAGTCGATTGTCCATTGCAGGAAGACATCCAGTGAAAACACATACAGTCATACTTCTGCATGTTATGTGGAAGCACTGCATTTCCAAATGGGCTACCATGAATTTCCAGTTTGCACGAATTCACACAATCCTCCAGAACCTTCTGCATACCAAAATCACTAAATACTATGCCTGTGAGCAATCCCGAAAGTGAGAAACGCTTAAGGATTTTTGCACGACTTGATTATTGCTTCAAATCCATCATGTAGAGATTCCTTAGTAAATGATTAGAAGAACATGGAACCAAAAGGCGGAAACAAGCTGATGATGACCAGCAATGGTTCTGTACATATAAAGCTTTTCTACTCTGTCTTTTCCTGAGAGAGCTTCGCAATCCATCCCCTTAAAAGAACAGACCTGCATATATCTGTGGTTAACATCATAAGCATAGAATATTTAGCTGTAGCAGTAGAGATCATGCAGAGTCAGAAGTTTGTTGTGCGTCCGTAGAAGCGAAGTAGAAACTTCAAATGGTTTTGATACAAATATTGGAACTGAGCCACCATAGGAGATTATCAGTATGTTTCCCTTTTCGTCAGAGGTGAATTCATCAGAGGAGATTACGCCCGATCGGATGTGTTGTTTTTCTTGCCAGAAAGAAAACTTCTACCATTGTGAGCATAATAGAATCATTGAACTTGACGATAGAGTCAGATCATGTCGGAACTAAAGCTTGAATCTTACTCCAGCCACCGATGGAGTTCAGAGAGCAGCCCCTCAGATACATGCGTGCTAACAGTTCCGATGCGTTCGTCACTTTCCCCCCTTTTTCCCTAGGCACTTCCAGAATGCGTCCTTCCTTACAAATCCCCTTGCCACGTGTTTATTACCAGCAATAATCCAGAACATCTTTGTTTATACACATATATTCCTATGCACGCTAATGGATCTGAAGTACGTTTTCTCTTGTACGTTCAAATGCACAACTTCTTAGTAAAGCACTTATGCACCTATACTTTCACACATATAGATTTCTTTGCATTTTGCATATGCATACAAATGGGTATAAATAAACATAGTGCTTTCACGAACTTGCATTCCTACATATGCACTTCCATAGATGTATACGCACTTATACAGGTTATAAACACATACACATAAATGAATACTTATCATTGATGATGTCACATGCAATACTCAATTCTCATTACGCATTTTTTTTTATGTTTTCTTTGTTGGCATTCTCAATTTTTTATGCAAGCAAACAACCAAATTTATGAGTTTCAATCTACAAAGACATAGAAATGAAATGTATCAAGCATTCATATGCAATCATATCCACAAACAAAAATGGATTTCAACGATAGCAAAGATGTTGATGGTATCCATCTCCACTGACTTGCTCGTAAGAATCATTTTATCAAAGCTTTGAGTTGGTGTTTGTAATTTGATGTCCAAAGCTTGAATCCAAATCATGACGACATCCACCCCCTTTGAACCTGTGCATCCTCCGGATGTGCCAATCAACCTGCATGCATAACATCAAACACAAGCGAGGATCAAGTAGTCATGGCAAATAAACACCACTTAAAGAAATTTCAACTAGATGCATGAAATTTGAATATGCATTGAACTTGGCATAAATCAAGAGAAGAAGGTAGACAAAAGCATCCCATACAACATATCAGAATACACTAATGCACTTAGACTAGAAATCACATGAGTAAATCGAAAACTTCTTAGCTCTCTCGTTAACTCGACCTGGTCAGATCTAGTAGCCTATCTGAAGCATTTGCATATACCAATCCTTACTAACTCAATTTATGAGACTCCCATCTGGCTTCCCTATTGATCTCCCATCATCTGAATCCCCATCAGACCTTTTCTTATTTTTCTCTTATTTTTATTCTATTTTTCTTTTATTTTAATTCTTTATCCGAGCTCAGCCTTTATATTTTTGCTTTTATCTTTATTTATTTATTTATCCACACATATCGGCCTATGCCGAAATCGGATGCGACTCGTGAACTTGACCACCCGGCTAGGTTTAACCCACCCATCTACCGACCCGACATAACATAACTACTTATTTTTCTTTTGGACGATAACAATAGGTGAAATCCATTCTGCATTCCCAATGGGAACAATGAAACCTACTTTCAGCAAGCGATCAATTCAGCTTTCACTTGAGCAGCATAATTTGGTTTCATGCAATATCTGGGTTGCTTGATTGGGCATGCATCCAGCTTGAGCATCACACGGTGTTGATAGATGTGAGGGTCCAACCCCTTCATATCCCCATAGTCCCATGCGAATACATCTTGGAACTTTGTCAACAACTGTAATAGATCATTTTGAAAAGTTTTCGATAATCTCGCCTTTATCTTGACTGGCCATGGTGTATCCTCATTTCCCAAATCGCAGGTGATAAGTTGATCTTGTAGTACATAAAACTACCATGGCATGGATATATACTCAGGTGACTGGAATAAATGGTGGAAACTCTGGGCATTCAAAGCTTGATCCATAGCTAGGTCCCCTTCTTCTGTAACCGGAACTACCGAATAGACAATCGGATTCCAATTATGTGCAACTGTTTGTAAGTCGATTGTTCCCAAGGTGAGAAAATCCTGGTTAGCATTGAGAAATGCTTCTTATTCATCATCTGAATGCCCATCCAACATATGCATAGATTCGGTGATGTAGGGTCAAGCATGGACATCACATGGCTTCATCTTATCCAACGGAACTACATACTTCTGGTGGTTACTTTTGAAAATAAGTTCGTGTGTTGACTAGTCCTACAATACTTTGGCTTGTTTCAGCCAGGGCCTCCCGAATAGCAAGTTGTAGTCTAGAGTTAAGTCAGGTACTTATACGATGACAAAAGTAATTTTGAACACCGCTCCTTGAAGAGTAATGGGTATATCACGTACCAAACCTATTGGATAGACCCTTGACTGATCCACCATCCTCACAAAAAACTGAACAGGTTCAATCTGAGTCCATCCTAATCGTTTACAAAGCACGTGTGTTGCAATATTCATAGCAAAGCCTCCATCAATTAACATGAATCATTTTTTGGTTTTTATACCATACCGTAATTAAAGGAACAACATGGTCCAACCCAAAATCAGTTTTTGGACTAATAGTAGTCGTAGTAGGTGTACACGAAGATTCTAGACAAACTTGTTGCTGAAATTGTTGTCGTATACCTGCAACCAAGGCTAACAGTTGCCCCACCGGTATTGTAATGGACGCTTGCGATAGAGTATTCCACACAGAGTCAAAATTTGACGTACTACTGACCGCATTCGGTGGACTCTCCATCGGCACCTTCACGGGACTCGATTCTTCTGGTGGTGGATTCAGTGGATTATAGTGGTACATAGTGGGTAGCCTGTTGTCCCTGCTCTTGTATTATAGCATTTACGGTTGGTCTCACCTGTACTTTGGCATTATATGGACATGTTGCGATGGAGTGACTCACCATATTACAAATAGCACAATACATTTGGTTTAGTGCACATGCAGATGCAGTGTGTCCTGGGTTCTTACATTTTGTGCAATATACTTGTTTCAATGGGTCCTCACTCGTACCCTTGTTTCCCTTCAACCAGTCCAAATCTTCAGCAAATCCACCCACATTATGTTCCAACTATAATGCCATGGCTATAACCGCATCCAGAGTCATACCACCCACACATCGTATGATCGTTACTTGTTTAAGTTGAGCGTTTAACCCATTAACGAACCACTGGGTGATCACATCATCCGCTAGGTTAGCATGCACTAGTGGTAGTTGCCTTAGATGACTACGAAATAAAATTGCATACTCCTGCACATTTTGGTGTTGTTTTTGTCTATTATTGCAGATATTCAAAGTTCTTAGCCGCATTTTTCTTCAATTGGTATCGTTGTAAGAAGGCATCCTTAACATCATCGTACTGACCGAAATGGTTAATGTCATACTCAGTTAACCATCAAGCAGCCTCATTAACCAACATAGACTAGAACACTATAGCCTTATTTTCCGGATCTGCTTGATAGTTGAGTACAACATAATTAATTTCAAAAGTTCTCACATGTGCATCCAGATCGTCACCAAGAAATCCTCCAAATTTTGTATATGTAACTCCAACTGGTACCGATCGTGGTGGTATGGCCTATTGCTATTGCTGCTGCTGTTGATATTGTTGTTGATGTTGTTGTTGCTGTTGCAAACCACTCATGGTGTTTAAACCAAGAGGAAATGAAACTGCCGAACGATTTGAACCAGCTAAACTTAATTGCTGTTGTGTTCTCCCGTCGTCTTGCACGCTCTCCGATAATTGAATATTGTTAAGTCGTTCCCACACACCTACACGCAATTGCCCTTCATCGTAATGGTCTTCTAAAGTGCGCTTTTCACCAGAACTTTCATTCAACAATATACTAGTTCCCTCAAAATCAGAACCGAGAATAGAACTTTCACCAAAATTCGGCAAACCGGCCCCAGAATTATCCCAGGTTCCACCAAAATTCCACAAACTGCTACCGGAAATTTCCACACTATCACCGGAAGTAGTGCTTACTTCACCAATCTTACTTTTCGCAGATGGTGTTGGTTGCACTTCTGGTATACCCTGTAATCCTTGCACAAAGAAATGTTGTGGTGGTACTTCACTAGCCCATATTTCTTGCTTTCCTTCCAACGATTGTCCATCACCACTACTACTCGGAGGTGTTGCCAATGCGCTAGGAATTTTCCAGGGATGCTGATCCCTTTTGTACTTCGAGTATGATTCTCTGGAACGTGTTACAGGCATATATCATTGGGTTCTCTCTCAACTCTTAGTCTATGCACCGACTGGCTACTGCATGCCCCATGGTCGGCACCAATGTTAAAGTTATTATGTTCTTACTCGTAGGTTCTTGCGATGGTCAGGGGTCTGATAATTTAGAGGCCCTTTATATATTTTCTCAATTCACTGCTTAACTTCATTGATTAAGTCCGAACAATTATAGTAGATTCAATTACACTTTCGACGCATAGCAATTCCTAACAATCACCATAATTATGTACACAAAACTTTCACTCTTCCTTTATTCTTACTATTATACTTCACACTTCACTTAGACATAGTAAAAATTACAGTACCTAATTCACTTCAATTCTGAATACTGACTCTTACAAAAAACTCTGCAATTAACATAACTTCATAACAGAATCAACTCTAGATCATTGCCCATACGGAATAGGCCGGTAACACGTCTGTCATCTCTTCCACGCATACTCTATTGATTAGGAAAAAGCGGTATAACATTTGCACGACACCTTTTCAGTGCACGATTTTACCATTACAATTATTCTTGTAAATACTATTCCGGCGGCCTGACATATAGTACATGAACAACAACAAAAAAATCAAATTTATCTTTCTCTTATACATAATTTCGTTGTGCATCAGAATCTCTCTCCCTCCAATATTTGATAATGATGAAGCATCAAAATAAAAGCATGAACAAAGTTTTCAAATTTCTATCTTTTCCTATTCTGTGTTCGGTAGAGTAGCAAGAGATCAACTTCTTTACTTGAGAAAAGAAAAAGAATAATAGAGAGATGGAACACTCTCTTTTTCATTTTCTCTATGTGCTCCTGATGAATTCATGGAATGGAAGGAAGAGGGTGGAAATTAGGGACTCTCTCTCTTCCTTACTCAAAGAGGAGCATGTAGGAAAAAATAAGAGAAGAGGAAAAAAAAATGTACCTCAAAAGAAAATCATGGAAAAACCTTCTAGAGGCTTGGTATGTATTCATAGGTTTCCCTAAAGTTCCCTTTCTAAAAAAAATAGACTCTTCTTTTAGGCTCGCTTGAGACTATGTGGCAACATAGAATGTATATGCACATAAACAATAAAAAAGTTCCATGTGGAATATGTCATTCACACTACGCAATGGCATACCTTCTATGTGCTGCTCTCTCTCTCTCTCTCTCTCTCTATATATATATATATATATATATATATATATATATATATATATATATATATATATATATATATATATATATATGTGTGTGTGTGTGTGTGTGTGTGTGTTTGTGTGTGTGTGTTTGTTGAGTAAGTGGCACAATTTGCTCATTTCAGTTATGACCTCTCGTCTTCGCTCTAGGTCAGGTTCTAGGCTCTCATCATATTTTTTCAAAATAAAAAATTGGAAACAACACTGATCAAGACCGTGCCTCATTTTGCTCAGCCAATGTTTATGTGCAAAGTCACACTTGGATTGAAGCAATTTTATCTGAGTTCCACTATCTGTGTGAGTACACCTCACGAACAGCTTTCAAGCTAAGCATTGTTCCAAGTGGAACTTTAAATCTTTCCTTGCTTGTTCCGATGCCCTCGTCTCAAGCCACCCTTATTTCCTTTCTAATTTAAGTTTCTTCTTTTTTTTTTCTTTTCTAGTTTTTAATAATTCCATTATTTCTTTTCTATTTTGGTTTTCTCTTTTTATTTTGATTTTTCTATTTTTAATTTTTATTCTCTTATTTTTACTTGTTTTTCTTTTCTTTTTATTATTATTAACGTTTCATTCCTTTTCCCACATATATATACAAAGAATTTAATTAAATTAAGAGTCCGTATTGGGAAAAATTGGTTCCTAACTAGGGTTTTTATTTGGGGCAACTTAGGGTTTTCTTATAACTGGGGTTATCAACATCTAAATAATGGTTAAACATATGCACTGAGGGTTTAAAAACAATGGGGTTCAAATGTAATTTCCAAGGGTTAAATGTTAGTTTTTAGGTTTTTTGAGCTAAGGTTTTGAGCTTTCTAAGGATAAAACTATCATGGGTTTTTAGGGGTTATATATATATATATATATATATATATATATATATATATATATATATATATATATGTTTTTGGTTTTCTTTTGAGCATATGTATAGAGATTTTTAAGGTTTTATGTTAAAATACAATTAAGGTTTGAGTTAATGGACTTTATACAAGTAGATATACAAGTTTAATGTACAAATAAAATGTTTTGCCTTATGCAATCAATTAAATTAACCAAATATTTGAATAACTTACAACTCTATTCATCTTCTTATAGACAAAACATCAATTCTTGATCATAAAAAAGCAGTCAAATAATTTTTCTTTTAAAAGAATCTTAGTACACAATCCTTGAGGGATTTCATCCCGACATCCAACCCCAATGTGATGTGGTCTTACATGATGAAGCATGTTCTTGTTGCAAAACAACTTTGGAACATAGTAGCATATGTTGATCGAAGACCGCATATTCTTCTACTTCAGAGTCTACTGTCACAAATGGCACTTCTTCTTCAAGTATAGTGCTTACTCCTTCTCCATTTACAGAGAAGCAACTTAGATGGGATGGAAAAGATGCTCAAATTCATGCATTGATTGTGCTTTTTGGAAGCCTCATATAGTTCAACACATTCGGTCATGTTCTACATCAAGACAGGCATGGGAAACTCTTGCTTCTTTGTATGTCATGCATAATGAAGCACATGTTGCATACTTGAGGAAGCAACTTGAGCATGTAAGTATGGATGAAAATGAGACTGTGGATGTGTATGTGACACGCATCAAGGACTTGAAAGAGCAATTGGAAAACAGATAAGATTACTCTAGATGCATCAGTCATCTCTACATTGTTGAAAGGATTACTAGAATCTTTCCAAATCTTTGCAACTACACTCTGTTTGGTTGCAAAAGGGAATCCTAATATGTATGCATTTGATGAGGTTATGTCTCTTATGGGTGTATCCTATGGAAGCAAAGAACGATGCATTTTCTTGCTTTAAAGCATTTTTAGTTGTGGCTGAAATTTGTTTCTTCAAACACGCTTTTGACTCTACGCATGGATCATGGTGGTGAATACCTGTCACATGAGTTTAATGTTTTTCTTCATGAAAGAAGTATCTCACATCTATGCATGGTGCCATATACACCTCAACAAAATGGTGTTGTTGAGCATAAAAATAGAACTCTACTTGAAATGGCATGATGTATGGTTAAAGGAAAGCATCTTCTTGATAAGTTTTGGATGGAAGCAGTCATGCATGCAAACTATGTGTTGAATCACTGCCCTACAAAAGCATTGAGAGACATCACTCCTTATGAGGCTTGGAATGTTCATAAGCCTATGGTTAGTCAGATGCATGTCTTTGCTTGTTTGGCATATGCTCTTGTGCCATCACAACAATGCCACAAACTTGATGACGAGGCAAAGAAATGTATATTTGTTGGTTATTGTGTTGAAAGTAAGGGATATTGTTTGTACCATCCATTGACAAACATAATGAAGTTGAGATGTGGTATTTACTAAAAATTTAGTTTTTCCATCAGGTAGCTCACAAGATGTGTTCGATACACTCATGCCTTTGTTCCAAAATGGTGTGTTTGACTATGGCCATGTAGATCAGCCAGCTGAGGCTCAAAGGGCTGAAAAAATCCAGCCAAATAGGGCTGAAAATGTAGAGAATTTCAAGCCAAACATGGCAAAACATTTTGAGTTAAAAATTATCGAAACTATTGGAAATTTCGAACCACATATGGCTGAACATTTGCATCAAAATATTGTCGAAAATGAGCATGAAATTCAACCCATGCATGATATACATGTTGACGATGTAGTACATAATGAATGCATGTCTATCAAGAGTGCATAAACTATGCAAAAGTGGCTAAAAAAAACTTTGCAGGACAACAAATTGAGTGCACCTTTACTTGGTAGAACAAGATGAATCTCTCGTCATGCATCAAGTAGATTTGTGGATTATTCTCTTATTGCAACAACATGTACTTTTGAAGATGCATGTGAGGATCCACAATGGATGAGAGCTATGCAATCAAAAATGGATTCCATACATAGGAATGGTACTTGGGAGTTCTACCTATTGCCCAAAGGAAAAAATGTCATTGGTACAAAATGGGTTTACAAGATTAAGAGAAAGTCTGATGGTAGCATTGACAGCTAAAAAACTAGATTGGTTGCCAAAGGATATGTGCAACAATATGGCATTATCAATGAGGAAATTTTTGCATCTACTTCACACATGACTACCATTTGTAGTGTGGTTGCATTGGCTGCCCAATGAGGTTTGAAAAACATCAATTGGACAAAAAAATATTTTTCTTGAGTGGTGAGTTGCAAGAAGAGGTCTATGTGAAACAACCTCCTAGATCTTCTATGAAAGGGAAAGAGCATATGGTTTGTCACTTGCATAAAGCCTTGTATGGTCTCAAGCAAGCTCCATGTGCATCATATGAGAAAATCCATAAGCACTTGATTGCTCTTGGCTTCACATGTAATCCGATTAAAAGAAAACTCTATGTACGCAAAGATGGGGCTAATCTTACAGTGCTTATTCTTTATGTCGATTACATATTCTTGACTTGCTCATGTGATGCAAAACTTGACACTCTTATCGTTGATTTGCAACATACTTTTCATGTCACTTATCTTGGTCTTTTGAGCTACTATATCTTGGCATCAAGTTTGTATCCATTGAGGGGAGGATTGTTTTGCATCAAGAAAATTCTGCTGAAAAACTACTTCAGTGCTTTGACTTTGAGGATTGCAAGCCAATCTCTACACCAACTGAGATAGGATTTAGGTCTCAGTTGAGGATTCTAGTGATACATTTGACACCTCTTTATCAGCAAGTTATGGGATGTCTTATATATGCATGCAACACAAGGCTGGATATATAATATGTAGTTTCCTAATTGAGTCCATTCATGCATGGGCCTGGAACTAAGCATTGGGAAGTGTTGAAATATGTGTTTCAATATCTCAAAGGAACGTGAGGTTAGGTCTCTTTTATGGAAGAGATATCCAACCATGCTTGCATGCTTTTATAGATAGTGATTGGGCAGGTTGTTATGATACTCACATGTCACTAGGGGTAATTGCTTTTTCCTTGGAGACTCATGCATATCTTGGTTGAGTAAGAAGCAACCTACAGTGGCGATATCAAGTTATGAAGCTGAGTACAGGGTAGTTTTCACAATTACAATGGATTGTATATGGTTGAGATGCCTATTGATGGGTCTTTGCATTGAGATTGATGCTGCTACACATATTCTCACTCATAGTTAAGAGTGCATTGGCTCTTGCACGAAACCTAGTGTTTCATGTATGGACCAAACATATTGAGGTGCATTATAACTATGTGAGAGAGCACCTTCATGCAAGAGATATTGATTTGGTATATGTGCCTACACAAGATAATATGGCATACATATTCACGAAAGCTCTTCCATGGGAAGAGTTTGAAGCTTTTCGCAAAGCTTTAGGCTTATTACCTTGTGGGGGCTGATCTGTCACTCCTTGTATGTGTTCAAATCCTTCACTCCAAGGGGGTTTGTTACAATTATGTGTTTCTTGAGTAGCTTTGATTTGATCCATTTCCCTATACATGGGCTTTTTTTTACTGTAATGCTAGATAGAGGGTTTTTTCCCATGTTACCACATACATAATTCACTCATATGTGGTGGTACTTTGTACTTAGGGATATTATTCAACTCTTACTTCAGTTCAATTCATCATCAATAGAGAGAGCTATTCTAGCCATCCATCTTCTCTGTGTCTCTTGGTGCGTTTGTGCTCCTTGTGTGTGCCTCTCATGTATCTCTCACACTTCTACACACACCCAACAAGATTGTCTGATTATGAAGAGCAAAGAAACAGTCTAGTCAAAGATACATCAATTGGAGCTGAGTGACAAGTAATGCACAATAAATTTGAGGATGAAGATCACAATGAGGAATTATCAACTTGTACATTACTTATAGATAGGAGCCATAGAAATGCTTAACATTCTTGTCTTCAATGGATGATTTTACATATGGGCGTGTGGATAGGGAGTAGAGCTAAGGAGTTTAATACTAGTGTGGGGAATGGCTCTTTCTGTGGCAAGCTTGAGGATCTCCCTCATAGGTAGATCTTCTTACATTGGTTCTCATTATTGTGCTAGAGTGACACCAGATTTAGCATCATTGCCAATGAGCAAGCTTCAAGGACAAACATTTGATGATAAGACATAGTGATTTAATATAGGAATTTTAGGTAATTCACTTTTATTTCACTTTGTACCTTCTTCATCATCATCCAAACCCTCCCTACTCCTCCCCTACCTCCATCTTGACCTTCTTGGTCATATTCTCACTTGCATTGCATTTCCATCATTTTATTTGTGAAAGAGAGCGAGAGAATGATCTAGGTATTATGTGCTTTGTGTTTTCTTTAGATTTTTGGTAGGTACAAACATAATCATTGTGAGCAAAAACAACAACAATAGCAAAAATGTCAATAGGTACGATAGCTCTATGCATGCATCTCAAAATGAAGACTCTATCTATTGTGATAAACAAAAAGTTTGGGTATTTTCTTATTAGAAGTTAAGCATGATAAAATGCACCATAAGCACATAAAAAATCATAGCAGTTCACTAAAAAAGAGGTGTTTTTTGCCCGTCATGATAGATTGAATCTATCATGATAGAGAGATTTCATGACAAACCTAGGCTATCATTTGTCATCGACAGACAAAAAACAGACCACCACGATAAATAGTTACCATCATGATGGATACCCCAATCCATTGCGACAGACTGATTGTTCATCATGATAGACAACTGACAAACTATTTTGACCATCATGAGAGACACACATAATGAGCATTTTGAATATTTTTCATTGTGATAGACACCAAACCATGGAAAATTTGTCCATTTAGACACATTTATTGCAATAGACCTATCGATCATGATAGACACACCCTCATAAGAGACTATCCATCATGATAGACAAACCATCTCCATCTTGATAGACAATCCAAAACAAGAACTTTTAGCATTGCAAATTTTTCTCAAAGTTTGGCCTAATTTTTTATGTTTTTGTAGATATTTCGCACTCCTTCGAAGGGTAAGAAGGCCTACTATACATGGCATACTTGAAAGTACCCATCGGAGGCAATTGGGTGTCAAAAAAGGTATCAAACTTGAGGTTGGAAGTTCAGTAAACCTCCTCTGTCAATTTCCTACCTTAGGATAAGTGCAATTAGAAAATTTGATTAATCCAGGGCTATGAGAGGCACAAAGGAGTGCAAGACCCTTTCATCTCTCAAATTCAAGAATGGTTAAGCTAAGCCAAGGAAAATCTAAGTGGAAAAAAATCTAATTTAATAGAGAGAAACATGAAATATGACAAAATTTAGTGGTCTAAAATGACACAAGTAAAAATATCAAAAAGGAATTAAGAAGAGCAAGTGATTGTTACAAAAGAGCACTGCAATACAGTTGTACTTGGGTGTTGGGAAAACTATGGAAACATATGAACCTTAGGTCAGGTAGAGACCTATGACAAGATAGACAAAGCATTGGATCATCTAAAGCTAGTGTCAATCACATTGAGAGGTCATGGGCTCAGTAGCTTAGTGACTACCCTTTTGTGTTAAGCTTAGAAACAAGTGATTCAAAAATGTCATTTAGCATGGAGAGACCCATAGTTAGTTGAGGACTAGACTATTTACAAACTTGTCTAGGTCTGTATAGGACTCAATTAGAGTATATTCAAACCAACTGCTTAGGTGCACACATATGATGATTCTTTGACGTGATCACTGGTTTAACTCAAAAACCCAAATTAGGCCTTTGGAATTAAACAACTAGTGGTCCATTTCGTAGAGGGCTCTTACATTGATAAGCAAGGGATCATTTATGTGGTTATGAGCTTACTTGATAGGATGGATGAGTTTGGAATAATCATTCTTGAGTCCGAGATAGGAGACCTCGGACATGAAAACATGGAAAAAAGCCTAGTACACCTCGGTCAATGTTGGTGCAATTCACAAGTTTACACATTTGGCTTGTAATTCATACACATATGAAGATGCATAGGAATCAATGCTAGTGGTTAATTACCACTTTACCTTTTTGTAAAAGTCACATTTGACTTGGAATCTTTGTAAACACCTACCAAAAAGAACTCATGGAAAATTTAGCTTTGATTGATGGAATATCTCCTAGGATGTAGGAGCATGATTATAGAGAGCCAAAGTTTGAATTCAAGTTCAAACTTTGAGCTCAACCACTATAAGAGATCAACTCAAAAAGTCACGGTTAGAAGAGTCACTTTCCGAGCTTCTCATTATCATATCTGAGTGTGTGTGAGGCATACACTATAGCCCACACCTATCTACACCATTGGGCAATTATCTTCATGCCTATGGCATTGTACAACAGTGTTCATTAATACATATATCTACATTGTTCATTTCTACGTTCTCTATTATATTGTTTGAAAGTCTGTCACCTTGTGGAGATCATATCTCACTCATTTCTCCACCAAAGTCAAAGATCTATAGCTTGTTGGAGCGAGCTCAATGTTGTCTACATGCTATCAAAATTTCAAGGATTTCTATTCAGCCATTTCAGAGAAACGTCTGTTGAGGTGATCATTGGTCGAAGTCTGCAACAGTCCTAAAATATCAAGGGTAAAGGTTTACTTGCTAAATTGAATTCTCTGAGCATAGTTAATCTTTTTATATCATTCCACTTAGAATAGTTAGCTTGCTAAGTTAATTAGATACACCTAAAAGGAATTTTTTCAATTCCTACTATGCTGGTCATACTAAGCAAAAGATATAGCAGGTGTCTAGTAAAAAATAGAAGGTTTTCTTTAAGACTTGAAGTTCAAAGTTGTCTATTTTGATTCAACTTTTTCATACATCATTTCCCAAGTACATAGGCCATTTTATGGTGTCATTGGAAAGCTAAGAAGGTCCACTTATCAACTGTGAAGCATCAAAGGTCTGGTACAAAGCAGGATTTGGCAGTACCTACTCATTCTCTTGAAGTGTCCATCCATCATTCCCAACAGTGGTATCAGAGCAAGTTAAGGTAAAATGGGAGATGGTTTTCCTTCATTTATTGATAAATTGGACAAGAAAAACTATCAATCATGGTCTCTAAGGATGAAGAC
Organism: Ceratopteris richardii; assembly: GCA_020310875.1. Taxonomy (NCBI): domain Eukaryota; kingdom Viridiplantae; phylum Streptophyta; class Polypodiopsida; order Polypodiales; family Pteridaceae; genus Ceratopteris; species Ceratopteris richardii. The sequence continues at coordinate 10,908,618 of CM035427.1, forward strand.
ATACCTATAAGGAAGGAGTCTTTATGGATACATCTCAGGGGATGAGGAACTAACCTCATTCAAAACCAGAGGACTACCAACAAAGGAAGAACATGAAAAGCTCAACATATGGTGTGCCAAGGATGCATTAGCAAAGTCTTACTTACTCAACTCCATCTCTGATTTTCTTTTGCCACATATTAGAAACTGTAAGACATCCCAAGAGACTTGGGAAACCTTGTCATCTTATTTCTCTTCCAACACAAGGCGCATATAAAAATCAATTGTGGATTGAATTCACCACGCTAAGGAAGCAACCTAAGCAAGCTATTTCAGAGTATGTGACTAAGATTAAAGATGCAGCAGATCAGTTAGCAAGCATACGAGAAGAGATTGAAGAAGAGCAGATAGTAAGGCAAGTGATCAATGGGATTAAAGTTGATGAGAAATGGGAAAGCTTCACCACTCCCATGGACCTATACATGGACATGCAAATTCCAGATCTTACCACTCTCATGGGACAATTGTTCACTCATGAAGCCAAGCTCAACAAGAATGGAGACTCATCCAAAGGTAATAGCTCTTCTGCCCTATAAATTGATAAAAGTAAGTCTAAAGATAAAGGCAAGAACAAGAAGATAGAGGATGAAGGCACTACCTCCCAAGCCAACTATGCACAGAGAGGTAGATCATCAAGAGGAAGGGGCAGAGGAGGTAAGCAAGGTAGGGGGAGATCCCATAACTCCTCACCATGAAACATTTGTGGTTTATGAAATCATACTACAGATGAGTGTTTCAGGAACTACAAGAATCGGAGAGGAAGAGGATATCAAAGAGGTGGATACTCATAGTCAAGAGGAAGATTCAACCATCATCAAGGATACAACAACAATTATAACAACAATTACAACAACTACAATGACAACTACCAAGGAGGATTCAAAAGTAGAAAGGATTACAACAACTATACAGAAGATCAAGATGATTCTCTTCTAATTATGAACATGACTTCAAAACTAGGTACAAATGATGACCATCTCTTCTACATTGACTCACGATGCTCAAATCATGTGGCTGGCAATGTAGCTCTACTCTCTGACCTTGAAGAACCAAGAGGTAAGCATCAAGTACAAATAGGCGATGACACCAAGCACTCAGTAGTTAAAGTTGGAAATGTTAAGACTTGTGATGGAAATCAAAACTTGTTAAGTAGGCTACTATATGTACCAACCATTACAAAAAACTTGATGAGTGTTGGACAGATTGTGGAAAAAGGTTTGCAGGTTAGATTCAACCAATTTGGAGCATTTGTGGAGGATCCCAAGGAGGGGTTCAAGAGAATTGCTAAAGGAGAAAAGACAGGTAGACCTTTTACTTTTGAGCTAGAAGATATAGAGAATATTGCACTCTACAATTATAAAGATCAAACACTTTCAAAGCTTGAGGTTTGGCATAAAGGTTAGGGCATGTAGGAGAAAGAACCTTAAAACAGATATGCAGGGATCAATGTGTAATTGGAATACCCAGTGTTTCCAAACAACATAGGTTGATTGTTGAAACAGCTAGGTAAATGTTAAATTAAAAGAAATTACCTAACTACCTATGGGCAGAGAGTGTTTCTACTGCCACTTACCTCATAAACAAGTTACCATCTAAGTCCCTTGATGGGATGACACCTTATGAAGCATGGCATGGGAAGAAACCCTCACTTGATCATTGTAGGATATTTGGATGTGTAGCATATGTACACATTCCTTCTCAGATAAGAGGTAAGCTAGACCCTTAGGCTGAGAAGTGTATCTTTATTGGATATGATCTAAATTAGAAGGGGTACAGGTTCTACAACCCTTCAAATAAAGGATTCATGGTTACCAGAGATGTTGTATTTGATGAAAATGATTCTTGGTATGAGAATGAATGCAAGAAGTTTAAACTACCCTATGACTTGGAGGAGGATTTTCCAAGTCTTGCTAAGGAGGAACCTACTCAGAATGAAGACACCACTTCAGATGATGAAGACATTATCAATCTTGAAGAGTTCAAGGCATGACACTCAAAGAAAATGACATATGGGAACTAGTACCAAAGAAAGAATCCATGAAGGTAATTGGATCCAGATGGATCTATAAAATCAAAAGAAATTCTGATGCGTCAATAAGCCGCTACAAAGCCAGATTGGTGGCCAAGGGTTTTGCACAAACCCAAGGCATTGACTATGAAGAAACAATCTCACCTGTGGCCAAGATGCCAACCATCAGGGTGTTGGTGAGTGTGGCTGCATCTAAAAATTGGAACATGTATCAATTGGATGTAAAAAATGCTTTCTTGAATGGATGGATTTTAGAGGAGGTATATATGTCACAACCTCCTGGCTATGAGGATCCAAAGGTAACATATGTGTGAAAATTGAATAAAGCGCTTTATGGATTAAAGTAGGCACCTAGGGCATGGAATCATAGGTTAAGCACATACCTTCAAGACCAAGGTTTTGTCATGAGCAAGGCAGACACTTCTCTATTCATCAAGAGAAGTAATTCAGAGGTAATATACCTATGTGTACATGTTGATGATATCATACTTACAAGTAATGATGTCAATGGAATTAGACAAATCAAGAACCAGATGATGAAGGAGTTAAAGATCAATGATCTTGGTATACTAAAGTATTTTCTTGTACTTGAGTTAGTCTATACTAACTCTGGAATCTATATTACTCAGAAAAAATACATACAGGATATTTTGAAGAAATTTCATTTGCACGATGCCAAAGTTGCAAGTACTCCAATGGAGGTAAATATAAAACTAAGTGCTTATGAAGGTGATGAAATTGATGATATTACAGGTTATCAAAGCATAGTGGGAAGCTTGAACTATGCTACCTTGACAAGGATAGATATTGCTTATGGAGTTAGTGTGCTAAGTCAGTTTATGCACAAGCCTAGGGCACCTCACTTGGAGGCTTCCAAAAGGATATTAAAATACCTCAAGGGCACTCAACATCATGGTTTGTATTTTCCTTACACATCAGACTTGGACATTAAGATCTACTCAGATGCTGATTGGGAAGGATGTAAGGATGATAGGAGAAGCACTTCAGGATACATTTCATTTGCAGGTGATAAACCAATATCATGGTCCTCAACGAAGCAACCTACTGTAGCTTTATCTTCTATAGAGGTAGAGTATAGAGGATTGGCTAATTCCACTCAAGAATCTATATGGATCAAGTTATTGTATACAGAATTGGGCTTATATACTAGGTCACCATTGATATTTGGAGATAATACAAGCTCACTTCACCTTGCAGCTAATCCTATTTATCATGCTAGGACCAAGCATATAGAGGTCCATTACCATTATGTGAGAGAGAAGCTATTAAGCAAGGACATTCAACTAACTTATGTATCAACCAACATGCAGTGTGCAGATTTGTTGACTAAAACTTTGGATGGAACCAAACCTTGCAGGTTCAAATCAATGATTGGATTGCAAGATATACATGAAAATTGAAGATGAAGCCCAAGCCAAAATGTTTGGCTTGAGGGGGAACTATTGGTGCAATTCACAAGCCTACACATTTGGCTTGTAATTCATACATATATGAAGATGCATAGGAATCAATGCTAGTAATTAATTACCACTTTACCTTTTTGTAAAAGTCACATTTGACTTGGAATCTTTGTAAACACCTACCAAAAAAAACTCGTGGAAAAGTTAGCTTTGATTGATGGAATATCTCCTAGGATGTAGGATAATGATTATAGAGAGCCAAAGTTTGAATTCAAATTCAAACTTTGAACTCAACCACTATAAAAGATCAACTCAAAAAGTCGTTGTTAGAAGAGTCACTTTCCCAGCTTCTCTTATCATATCTCAGTGTGTGTGAGAAATAGCCCACACCTATCTACACCATTAGGCAATGATCTTCATGCCTATGGCATTGTACAATAGTGTTCATTAATACATATATCTACATTGTTCATTTCTGAGTTCTCTATTATATTGTCTGAAAGTCTATCAACTTGTGGAGATCATATCTCACTCATTTCTCCACCAAAGTCAAAGATATATAGCTTGTTGGAACCAGCTCAGAATTTGCTACATGCTGTCACAAGTTGAAGGATTTCTATTCAATCATTTTAGAGAAAAGTCTGTCGAGGTGATCACTGGTCGAAGTTTGCAATAGTCCTAAAATATCGGGGATAAAGGTTTACTTGCTAAATTGATTTCTCTGAGCATAGTTAATCTTTTTATATCATCCCACTGGGAATAGTTAGCTTGCTAATCTAATTAGATACACCTAAAAGGAATATTTCCAATTCCTACTGTGCTGGTCATACTGAGCAAAAGATACAGTAGGTGTCTAGTAAAAAATAGAAGGTTTTCTTGAAGACTTGAAGTTCAAAGTTATCTGTTTTGATTCAACTTTTTCATACAACATTTCCAAAGTACATAGGCTATTTTATGGTATCATTGGAAAGCTAAGAAGGTCCACGTATCAACTCTAAAGCATCAAAGGGCTAGTACAAAGTAGGATTTGGCAATACCTACTTATTCTCTTGAAGTGTCCATCCATCATTCCGAACAGTCAAGGATAATCACATGTGAATGGATCCCACATGAAAACAAAAACATAGATTTATTCTTGAATAGGGATACAAACGAAGCATTCTAGAAATTCAAGCCAAATAAACCGAGTGAGATATGTTAGAGTAATGATTTATGAGTTCAAGGACCCTAACTTCTTTGGGAAGTTAATCTATTTAGACAACACTTCTAAGAGGATGTTTGAAGCAATGAAACATGGGAGACATACCTACACTTGGAAGGGTGAATTTGTATTTCCTCCACCAAGATCTTGAGATTCTCATAGTCAGTACGAAGCAGGATCTTCCCATATCCCAAGTAATCATAAGACGAAATCTTAAGAGAGACCAAAAATGAGTTTTGTGAATCCTTCTAGAAGAGAAAGCTCAATTGCGACTGACAAAATTAATCCAAAGAGGCAAAGAGGACCTAGACACTAGAGAAGCATGGATGAATCTCCCTTGCCTAGACTTATAGAACACCCTAGGATATTGAGACCTACTCAACTTGTAAAGTCAATGAAAATTTACTTTGATGGCACTAGAGACCGATATGACCATGTACCACATTTTAGACAAGTGCTAAGAGCTGAACAAGTTGATGATATATTCACTCAATACAATGCTTTTGGTCTAACCTGAAAGAATACTGCCTTGACATGGTTTCAACTATTACGTCTAGGTCAATTTAGGGACATCAACCACTTGCTAGAAGCTTTCATCACGAGATTCTCTAAGAGTGATATTAGGCATAATACATCTAATCCATAGCTTTAAGCAAACACCTTAAGAAACAGTCAGACTAGCAAGATGTAATTGCATGAAATACATTGAGAGATGCCCTATTCTAAAGCTACCTACACTAGGCAAGCAAATGGCATTGTTCTTAGATGTCTTTTTAAATGCGAATATGAGATCTTATGTATAACTAAAGGAACCCAAATCCATAGAACATTGTATGGGAATGTGCATTCACATCAAGGAAAACTTGGGAGATGAGTTAGAACTATCAAAGAACTACCAAAGATTTAGATTGCTCTACTAGTTTCAAGTCGAAACCCTCATGATTGATCGATGAATTAGCAGAAAGTGGGTAAAAAATGAGGATCATTGAGTGGAAGAACCCCTAGGATGGTATCAATAAGAAGATGCTATAATTGCGGAAGAGAGCACATGACTAATGTTTGCCCAATAACAACTCAAAGTCCATGAAATCCAAGTACCCATTACTCCACCATAGAGAGAAAGTACACTAACCACACTACATAGGATTTTCCATATAACAAACAAGTGGTTATGCAAACTTTTAACAACCTTACCAAAAACCAAGGAGATATCAAAATGAATACTACCAACAACCCTACTATAAGCGATAACAATCATACCAACCTGAGTATCCGACTCATTAAAGACCTCAACCCATGTTAGGTCAACAACCTCCACCCCCTACCAATGTTATTTATGTTAACACTAGTGTTGTACCAAAAGAACACACCAAAGTGTCCTTTTTTGTAACAAATAAAAAAATCACATGTCAAATAAAATTTTTAAAAAACCTTAAAGCCCCATTAAGGACTATACTAGATGTTCTATAAAAAATATATATTGAAAAAAACTAAAAGTATATAAATGATTGAATATGCTTCAAAACATTGGTTTTTGTGGAATTATATATCAGAAGAAAGAAATATCTCCATAAAAGCAATTTTCCTCCTATAAGAATTGTTTTTCTAATGTTAATTTATTATCATATACTCATTTAGGACAAGTCTTGGGAACTAGAAAAATCATTTTTATAATATTATAAACTACTTTATATAGAAAAAACTAGCATTAACTTAAATCATGTAGCATGTGCAATATTTCCTCATATTATGAGCTTTTCTTAGTGTAGAAAAATAGTGGTATTGTTGAACATGAAGAAACAACATAGAAATTTGACTCCTAAGGTTGTCAAAAAACTATTTCTGGCTATAATGTTATCAAATGGTATTTTGATAATAAAAAATGATGCATATTCGTACCATCATTTTGTTGATATATTTAGGCAGTGATGTGTGTGAACACTGTAGGATTGCCGGGGCATTTTTTTCCTCTTTAGGAGGTTTTTTTTGCCTGGCTTGTATATATTCCTATTCCCCTAATGGGCTACTTATCTTTGTACATTCTCTAGTAATACATTCAAAATTGTGTGTTGTGCTCCAAGCTTCTTCTTCTTCCTTGTGTTGTTTGCGTGCTTCCATAGATGTCTAACTCCAACAATTGGTATCAGAGCAGGTCACCGCTTCATCTAGGGCATCGTCGACACCTCTTTGGTCGCAATCTCAGAATCCCACGAAGTTTGTCGACACCTCTAAACATGCTATCACAACATTTGTGCATGCTATTGTTGGTGCAAATGTACAAGCCTACACATTTGGCTTAGCATGAAAGACATTGTGTGGAAGCACTTGATGATTCGTGTGAGCTATAGCTTGTAACTACTTGATCATTTACCATTGCAAATCATTAAATCATTGGAGAATCTTGTAAAATCTTATATCTCCTAAAATTAGGAGGAATATTAGGGAGTTTAATATGAGGGAATGTCTCCTAAATCAGAGGAGTTACTCTTTGATTGAAGCCAAGTTTGAATTCAAAATTCAAACTTAGAAGAAATACTTATAAAAAGGGTCTTGTAAAACTCACGGCGAGTGTGCCTCATTTTAGAGCTCTCTCCTTGATCATTTGTAGAATTTGAGTAGCTCACACCACAGCTCACTTAGTTCATCATCATTGAGCATCATTATAATGCCAATTAATCTGTACAATTATGTGTTATAATACGTATAGCTCATTGAACATCTTCGTATACTTCTCTGCTATGTCTACTTAGAACAATCAACTTCCTCGGTCATATCACAGTGAATACTCAACCAATTTTCATACTCTTTGGCTTATTTGAACTAACTCAAAGTCTACTTTGTGCTGTCAAAATTTCAAGGCATTTGGTTTAGGCATCTAGGAGAAATCATCTTCGAAGTGCTCATTGGTCATCTATTGGTTAGTCCCTAAAACGTTTGGGGTAAGATTTGATTTGCTAAAATGATTTCTCATAGCCTAAGTTGATCATTCTAAATGATTCCACTTGAAATCATTAGCTATCTAAGCTAGTTAAATTCACCCGAAAGGAATTTTGTCAATTGTTATTGTACTGTGAGCTTTGATTAGAAAAGCCAGCACGTGTATGGACTAAAATAGCAAGTTTTTCAACGCTAGCTATTCTTGAACTAGTCTTCTTTGGATTAATTGTTTCAAGCATCAACTCCAAAGTACATAGGTACTTTCTTGGTGTCATTTTCAAGCTAAAAGGGCCTACCTTATATCTAAAGTGCATCAGGTCTGGTAAAAAGCAGGTTTTTGCAGTACCACCTCACTTCCTTTAGGTATCCATCCATCTCTCACAACAGTGGTATCAGAGCAAGTTGAGGTAAAATGGGAGATGGTTTCACTTCTTTCATTGATAAATTGGAAAGGAACAATTATCCAGCATGGTCTTTGAGGATCAAGATTTATCTACAAGGAAGAAGTGTTTATGGATACATATCAGTGTTGATATATTTAGGTAGTGATGTGTGTGAACACTCTAGGACCGCCGGGGCACTTTTTTCCCTCTTTAGGAGGTTTTTTTCCCCCGGCTTGTATATACGCCTATTGCCCTAATGGGCTACTTATCTTTGTACATTCTCTAGTAATACATTCAGTCTTGTGTGTTGTGCTCCAAGCTTCTTCTTCTTCCTTGTGCTGTTCGCGTGCTTTCGCAGACGTCTATCTCCAACAATTGGTATCAGAGCAGGTCGTTGCTTCTTCTAGGGCGCCGTCGACACTCCTCCGTTTGCAGTCTCAGATTCGCACAAAATTTGGTGAGCATACTCAGGGTGCTGAAATCGCGATCTGAGCTCGTTTCGGCCTCCGAACGCACTATCGCAGTGCTTGTGCAAGCTATTTCGTCCTTTTGTGCCAAAGGTATATACCAGTTTCTGTTCGCCAGTTTAAGCGTCTCGAAGTCTGCTACAGGTCTAGCAGAACTCGTCTGGGTAGTTCTGTTCAACTTTTTGAGATACAGTCAATTTTCTGCATCAAGGTATTTTAGTCACCGGCCATGGTTGAAAGCAGTGATGTATTCCGTATGTTGGCTGTTGAGGATAAGTTGGATGGTACCAACTACCCATTATGGGCTTATATGATGCGACATGTACTGGTTGCAAAAGGATTGTGGAACATTGTGGAGGGTGTTGAAAGACGTCCTGTTATACCTGTAATGATAGGTACTGCAAATACAGGTGTTGGAGCTGATGAAGATGGTGTCGAAGATGATATTCCACAGATTCCTGTTCGTGTTCCTGTTTCTGTTGCACCTACTGCAGAGCAGATTTGTTGGGATGGCAGAGATGCCCAGGCACATGCATTGATAGCTTTGTCTGTCAAACGTGCCATTATTCCTCATATTCGCTCTTGCAGAACAGCAAAGGATGCTTGGGATACACTTACCACTTTGTACCAGGCTAGGAATGAGGCTCGTGTTGCTTACCTCCGAAAACAGTTGGAGAGTGAGCACATGAATGAAGGTGATTCGATGGACAGTTTTCTTACAAAGATCAAAGACCTGAAGGAACAATTGATTTCTGCTGATGAGGTTATACCAGATAGCTCACTTGTGCAGACCGTTCTGAATGGCCTTCCTGATTCATATCAGAGTTTTGCCTCTACTCTTTGATTGATGATGAAAGGCAATCCGAATGCCTTGTCATTTGAGGAATTAGTCTCTGTTCTGTTGCAGGAAGATCAGTCCAGGCAGAACAGGTCCATTATGCGTGTTGCAGATCAAGCTTTCCTGGCTAGTCAGAAGGGCAAAGGAAAATGGAGCTCTTCTACTAGTAAGCAGAAATCTGCAAATGCTGCACAATCGAAGAACCAGGATAAAGATGAGAAGAAATCAGAAAAGCAGAAATTGTTCTGCAAGTACTGTAAAGGAAATGATCATATTATAAAGAACTGTCCAAAACTGGCTGCTAAAGAGGCAAAGAAGAAAGAGGCTGGAATGGTTGTTGCAGAGGCCTCTACACCAAAAACAGAGTCTGCAAATCTTGTGCAGGAAGAAGAATGGGCGTTTACTACTGTCTGCAGTTTTGACCCATCTTCTCATGATCAGTGCATGTCTGCAGTAGACTCAGATGTTTGGTACTTTGACAGTGGGGCGACCAAACATACTACCTCGCAGCGCAGTTTCTTCTCTTCACTCGAGCCTGCCCCTATAGGGAATACTGTCACATGCGCCAATAACTCCTCTTATCCTGTTATGGGAGTTGGTAAGATCATTCTGACTACTGCTGATGGTAGTTCTTTCACTTTGTCAGATGCTTTATTTGTGCCAGGGATCAAAAAGAACTTGTTATCAGTTTCTGCATTAGCCAAGATTGGCTTGGTTCTGAAATTCGTTGATGACAGGTGTACAGTCCATGATCTCTCAAATGGCGATGTGATTATTGCTTCTGGCATTTTATGTCGTGGGCTGTATAAGCTCATAGACTATGAAAGATCTGTGAATGATTCGGCATGTGCAGTTCATGATTCTCAGGCTATGTCAGATGCAAAGCTTTGGCATGCACGCTTTGGTCATCTGAATTTTGCTAGTTTGTTATGCCTGCAGAAATATGAAATGGTGTCCTCCTTGCCCAAACTTGAGGCACCTGGAAAACATGTTTGTGAAGGCTGTATTTTGGGCAAAATGCAGCGTTCTTCCTTTCCAAAAGATGGTTCAGTTCGGGCTATGCAGAAATTGCAGCTTGTACATAGTGATGTATGTGGTCCTATGCAGACACCCTCTTTTGAAAATTACCTTTACTTCGTGACTTTCATTGATGATTTTTCCAGGCATGCATGGGTATATCCACTCAAAGCAAAGTCCGAAGTTTTCATGTGCTTCAAAAAGTTTTTGGTTTTGGCTGAAAATCTGTCAGCATGTAAAATGGGCACCCTCCGTTCTGATCGAGGGGGGGAATATATGTCTTCAGATTTTAATGCATTTCTGGCTGAACGTGGGATAAAACACCAGTGTACAGTGCCGTATACACCTCAACAGAATGGAGTTGCTGAACGAAAGAACAGGTCACTCATGGAGATGGCGAGGTGCATGGTCAAAAGTCAGGCTTTACCACATAGTTTCTGGCTTGAGGCTATCATGTGTGCAGCATATGTACTGAACAGGTGTCCCACCAAAGCGTTGCAGTCCATCACTCCATATGAGGCTTGGCATGACCGCAAGCCATCTGTTGCTCATCTGCGTGTTTTTGGTTGTTTGGCATATGCATTAGTGCCTGAACAACATCGCAGAAAATTGGATGATAAGGCAGTAAAATGTATTTTTGTTGGGTACAGTTCTGAAAGTAAAGGTTATCGTCTGTATCATCCACAGACTAAACGCATTCTGGTTAGCCGTGATGTTGTCTTTGTGGAAGATGCTATTCACCCATTGCTTTCATGTACTAAGGAGACATCTGTTAGCTCCAAAGACATGTATGATACTTTGATGCCTCTTTTTACAGGTGGACAGGCTAGTGCTGGTCCTAATGAGGCAACTTCTCAGCCTTTGCAGGTTTCATATGATGATGCAGATCATTCCATTTCTGATGCAGATTTACATGATGCACTTGTTGATGAGAGAGCTGATATTGAGCAGGCAAAAACTATGCCAAAATGGCTGGTGCAGACTTTGCGTGACAGCAAATTAGATGCACCTTTGTCATATCGTACTCGTTCAGGCTCTCATAGTGCCTCCTTTGCATCAGATTGCTATGCTATGGCTGCATCTAGTCTCTGTGATGAGAATGAGCCTGTTTCTTTTGATGAAGCACAAAATTCAGAAAATTGGATGGCTGCTATGCAATCTGAATATGATGCTATAATGAAGAATGGTACATGGTCTTTATGTGACTTGCCTCCTGGCAAGAAGGCCATTCGCACTAAGTGGGTATACAAGCTGAAGCGTAAACCTGATGGTACAGTTGACAGGTATAAGGCTAGGCTTGTTGCAAAGGGTTATGCACAGGAAAGAGGCATTGATTTTGATGAGACCTTTGCACCTACATGCCGTATGACTACTGTTCGCAGCATTTGTGCACTTGCAGCCCATCATGGTTGGAATGTACATCAGTTGGACATTAAAACAGCATTTCTGAATGGTGATTTGCATGAAGAAGTGTATGTTTTTCAGCCCCGTGGCTTTGTGCAGAAAGGGCATGAAAACCAGGTTTGCAGGTTAAAGAAGGCATTATATGGTTTAAAGCAAGCACCACGTGCTTGGTATGAGAAGATACATGCCTATCTCATTGCACATGGTTTTGAGAATAGTCCAACTGAAAGCACCTTATATGTTAAGCGTGCTAATGATGTGCTTCTGATCATTGTTATCTATGTAGACGACATGCTGCTCACTGGTCCTCTTGAGAAGCATATTGCTGATTTCAAGGCTGATTTGCATGCCTCATTTGAGATGTCTGATTTGGGGCATTTGCATCACTATTTGGGCATTCAGTTTATGCAAGTTGATGGTGGAATGGCTTTGTGTCAAACGAAATATATTGACACATTATTGCAGCGTTTTGGCCTTGAAGACTGTAAGCCTATTGCCACTCCTATGGAGACAGGTTTACGATTGAGTCTTCATGATGCTGGAGATGCATTTGATGCTGTTCTCTATCAGCAGGCCGTTGGATGCTTGATTTACTTATGCATTACTCGGCCAGATATTCAGTTTGCTGTCTCACAGATGAGCAGGTTTATGCATTGCCCAGGAGTCACGCATTGGAAAGCGGTTAAGCGCATCTTTCGCTACTTGAGTGGTACTCGGCTACTTGGGTTGTTTTATCCCAAGGGGGGATCACTACCGCCAGATTTGCATGCTTTTTCTGACTCAGATTGGGCTGGTTGCTATGACACTCGTGTGTCCACCAGTGGTTTTTGCTTCATGCTTGGTAGCTCATGTATATCTTGGTTGAGCAAGAAGCAGCCTACTATGGCCACTTCCAGTTGTGAGGCTGAGTATAGGGCAGCTTTCACGGCGACTGTTGAGTGTGTGTGGCTCAGACGCCTTATGACTGATTTGGGTGTTGGCCAGTCTTCTGCCACCACCATCTTCACTGACAGTCAGAGCGCATTGGCAGTTGCGAGGAACCCTGTGTTCCATGCTCGCACTAAGCACATTGAGGTGCATTATCACTATGTCAGGGAGAGGTTCTCTGCTGGGGAGATCAGCTTGGCATATGTGCCCACGCAGGAGAACATTGCAGACCTTTTCACGAAGGCTCTGCCTAGGGAGAAGTTTGAAGCTTTCCGCAAAGCTTTGGGCTTACTTCCTTTTGTGGAGTGATTTCCACATAGCTTGGCACTTCTTTATACATGAGTGCCAGCTCCTTGTTCACCGCATCACTCCCAGGGGGGATTTGTTGATATATTTAGGTAGTGATGTGTGTGAACACTCTAGGACCGCCGGGGCACTTTTTTCCCTCTTTAGGAGGTTTTTTTCCCCCGGCTTGTATATACGCCTATTGCCCTAATGGGCTACTTATCTTTGTACATTCTCTAGTAATACATTCAGTCTTGTGTGTTGTGCTCCAAGCTTCTTCTTCTTCCTTGTGCTGTTCGCGTGCTTCCGCAGACGTCTATCTCCAACAATTAGGAGATGAGGGGATGCCCACATTTAGAAGCAAAGATCAACCTACCAGAGAGGAGTAAGAAAGACTCAACACATGGTGTGCCAAAGATGTTTTAGCCAAGTAATATCTACTTAACTCTATTTCTGACTTCCTTCCTCATATTAGGAATTGCAAAACTTCCAAAGAGACTTGGGATACTCTATCTTCATACTTTTCTTCCACTCTATCTTCATATTTTTCTTCCAATACAAGAGCTAGAAAAAATCAATTGTGGATGGAGTTTACTACTCAAAAGAGGCAACCTAAGCAGAATGTTTCAGACTATGTGACCAAGATGAAGGATGTGGCTGATCAGTTGGCAAGCATAGGAGAGGAGATTGAAGAGGAGCAAATAGTAAGACAGATAATCAATGGCATCAAGGTAGATGATAAATGGGAATCCTTCACAACTGCAATGGATCTTTATATGGATATACAAATCCATGATTTAACCACTCTCATGGGACAACTCTTCACCCATGAGGCCAAGCTCAAAAAAAATGGTGAACCATCAATGTTGATATATTTAGGTAGTGATATGTGTGAACACTCTAGGACCGTCGGGGCGCTTTTTTCCCTCTTTAGGAGATTTTTTCCACTAGCTTGTATATACGCCTATTGCCCTAACGGGCTACTTATCTTTGTACATTCTCTAGTAATACATTCAGTATTGTGTATTGTGCTCCAAGCTTCTTCTTCTTACTAGTGTTGTTTGTGTGCTTCTACAAACGTGTAACTCCAACAATTGGTATCAAAGTATGTCGTCGCTTCATCTAGGGCATCGTTGAGACTCCACTGGTTGCAGTCTCAGATTCACATGAAATTTGGTGAGCATAGTTAGGGTGTTTCAGTGATATGAGCTCGTTTCACCCTCCGAATGCACTATCACAACGCTTGTGCAACCTATTTTATCTTTTTGTGCCAAAGATATATACTAGTTTTGGTTTGCCATTATAAGCATCTCGAAGTCTGCTAGAGGTTTAGCAAAATTTGTCTGGGCAGTTTTGTTCAACTTTTCAAGATACAATCAATTTTCTGCATCAAGGTATTTTAGCCACCGGCCATGGCCGAAAGTAGTGATGTATTTTTTATGTTGGCTATTGAGGATAAGTTGGATGGTACCAACCACCCATTATGGGCTTATATGATGGGACATGTATTGGTTGCAAAAGGATTGTGGAACATTGTGTGGGGTGTTGAAAGACGTCTTGTTACACCTATGACTACATGTACTACAAATACAGGTGCTGGAGCTGATGGAGATGGTGTCGAAGATGATATTTTACAGATTCCTGTTCGTGCTGATGTTTCTATTTTTGGTTGTTTGGCATATGCATTAGTGCCTGAACAACATCACAAAAAATTGGATGATAATGTAGTAAAATGTATTTTTGTTGGGTATAGTTCTGAAAGTAAAGGCTATCATCTGTATCATCCACAAACTAAACGCATTCTGGTTAGCCATGATGTTGTTTTTGTGGAAGATGCTATTCATCCATTGCTTTCATGTACTAAGGAGACATATGTTAGCTCCAAAGACATATATGATACTTTGATGGCTCTTTTTGTAGGTGGACAGTCTACTATTGTCCTAATGAGGCAACTTCTCACCCTTGATAGGTTTCATATGATGATGCAGATCATTCCATTTCTGATGCAGATTTACATGATGCACTTGTTGATGAGAGAGCTGATATTGAGCAGTCAAAAACTATGCCAAAATGGCTGGTGCAGACTTTGCGTGACAGCAAATTAGATGCACCTTTGTCATATCATACTCCTTCAGGCTCTCATAGTGCCTCCTTTGCATCAGCCTTTAATTAAAACTATAGTGTTTTTAAAATATTCAACGCTTATGCTAACATGTTGCATAGTTACATTTATAAATGGTTCCTTCTAGTAATCTAAAAAAGTCATCAAATAATGTATTGTTTTTACAACACTAAAGTGTCCAAGTACAACACTAGTGTTAAGAATTTTGTGCTAGAGGATAACCTCAATAGAGCCTTAGTTTCCACATCACCAATTATCTCAAAACGTGATCCTAATGCTAGAGCTTTGACTTGACCAATGTGGATAGGCCACTAACTTACTACATGGATACACCTAAGCATACCGAGGTATATCCATATGCAACACCCATGGAAGCAAATTGGGAGTTTGAATTTCCAATGTGATGCATGAAAATCTGAATCCTTGGCCGTGTTAAGGCAAGTGAGACCCCGAGCACCTAAAGGACCATGCTTGAGATGTCCAAGAGATCATTTCATACATGATTGTCCACTTCTCCTAGAAGGACAAGCCTCTATAATTTTATCCTCAAACCCTAATAGTTGTTCCATGTATACTACCTCCTCTAGCTCTCAATTTAAAAAAGCAATATTCACATCAAGTTCATACAACCTCTAATACTTGTTGGCCACAATTGGAACGATTGTTACAATGGTATTCATCATAACTACAGGACTAAATGTTTCCCCATAATCCACATCATATGTTTGAGCACAGCCTTTCGCTACAAGCCTAGCTTTATAGTTGGCAATGCTACCATCTGAATGCTTCTTTACCTTATATAGCCACTTTCTTCCAATGATTGTTGCACAAGGGTCCCATACACAACCAAGAAGGAGTGCATGAAGGAAGCCGCAATGACATTGTAACATAAATGAGTCTTTGAAGTTCCAAATAGTGCTTTTTATCACTAATTTTCTAATGTAAGTTTCTCAATTTTGTAAATTAATGCTCAATTTTCTACCATACATTGAGTCCTTGATCATGAGGATCTTAGCTAGAATCCACATATGGAAATTCATTATTTTTAGATCTCATTGGATCCCTCAAAAATAGCTTAGAACCTACATTTTAACTATGTTGGACACTAGATATAGAACCTCAACACTTCTAGAAATCTATAAAAAGAGATTGAGAGATCATTTAATAGGTTAGATTTTTTGAGGTTGGTTTGTTGGAGATTGAATGAGATTGTAAGAGGATTCGTTTTAATGAATACAAGTATTATTTCTTCCATTGTCTCTTCCTTAGCCACACTTCACCTTCTTAACCAAGAATTTCTATTTTTTTCCATATTACTCGCCTCCTCTCCACATTCCCTGATTTGCGTACTTGTGTGAGAGAGAGAGAGAGAGAGAAAGAGAGATAGAGTGTGTGAGAGAGAGAGAGAGGGAGAGAGAAGTACTACTTTGTCTTTGTGTTCTCTTGTTGTTTTCTTGTAGATCTATTCCCATCATCATCTCTAGTAGGCTACACAAGTATCGTAAAGCAATTTTCAAAGTTAAGGTAGACTACCTCGGTCTATCACAATAGACTAAGAAATTCATCTTTTCTATCGTGCACCTAGATCATAGCAAAGGCCTTCCGATCACCATTTTAAAAAACTTGAGGCTTTAGGAAAATCTATGTTTTTTCTTATGTCATGATAGATCAAAAAATCATGATAGGCAATAGACCCTATCTATAGAGAAAGGCACCCTTTATCATGAGAAAACATTCTATTGCTATATACCACTTGGTCTATTGTGATAGATGAACTTTGACAGACCCTATCTAGCTTGATAGACCAACTGTCTTTTGTGATAGGTCCATCCATTGAGATCGATGTCTCCCTATCACTACAGACCAAGACTTATGATAGAGACCCTCTATCTGAAAGACAAAATCTCATGATAGACCAAGTGCTTATAGATAGCTCTCAATAATGATAGACACCATTCTTTTGCAACACGCTACTTTATTGCAATAGAACACCCAATCTTTTGTGACAAAACCCCTCATGATAGAGCCCATCTATCTTGATAAAACATTTTTCTATTGTGATAGAGCACCAACATGACAAAGTGCTCTATCACATCATAGGAATCTATCATGATAGACCTCCTCTATCATGAAAGATCAACCTATCATGATTGACCTCCTCTATCATGAAAGACCTCCTCTATAATGAAAGACCTCCTCTATCATGATAAACCTCCTCTATCACAATAGATGAGACAAGAAATAACAAGAGAAATAAATCATCAAATAAATTGATACGTGAACCCCTAATGACAAGAGAATTCTAAAAAGGTTAAATAAAGGGGAATTGAGCTACTTCATTAGCCTTAGGTTAAGTAGGCACCTCCACAAGGTGGAATGACAATGCCAAAGGTCTTGTGAAGCTATTGTCAACCACATAGCAAGATCTTGGCCTAAAAACATAGGTAATCCCTAATCAAGTGATCATCAAGAGACTAGTGAATTAGGAAATCCTTATAGTATGGAGAGATGAAATCATAAATGTTTAGTAAAATGCATAGAAAACAAGGTTAGAACTTAGAACCAAGTAGTTATTGCCCCAAAGATCAACACCAAGTGGCTTTTTCCACTAAATGAGGAATCCTTGCATTCTGCATGATGCCATTTGGGCTCACAAAGACACTTGCTAGCTTCCAAAGATGCATATGTCATGTGTTTAAGGAGTTCTTGCAGAAGAATTTAGAAGCCCATGTAGATAACCTCTATGCACATTCCCACATAAGACAAAATCAGATCCCAAAACTTAAGAAAGTCTTTGACAAGCATAATGAATATCAAGGGTGTTTGAGCCCAAAGAAATGTTTTTTCATGGTCAGACAAGGTAAAATCTTAAGTCACATAGATTCAGAGAATGGGATATCAACAGATGAAGAAAAAGTAAGAGCTAAAGCAAAGTTGCCAAGACCTAGTATGATTAAGGAACTACAAGCCTTATGGGTCATTGTGGATAGAATCAATATTTTTTCCACATGTTCATAATCATCGCAAAACCCTTGTAGGAATGGTTGATAAATTTTGAGTGGCATGAAGAATGTGAGAAACCTTTTATAGAGCTAAAATAACATTTTGTTATTGGATGCATCCTACAGAACTTACAAAAGGAAACATAGAGCTTTCAGTTATATATGCAAGTAGATAGTTGAATGTAGCTAAAGGAAATTACACAACCACTAAAAGAGAAGGATTATGTATGTTCTATGCAGTCAAAATGTTTCAACATTATTTCTTTTGCAAATAGGTTCAAGTTTTTCACGAACCATCAATCCCTATTACACTTGGTGAGAAAACCTTGCAATACTAGGAGTTTAGGAAGATGGTTTATCTTATTAATGAAATAATATTTTGATGTAGATGTTAGGAAGGGTAAAACCCACCTTCAAGTGGATAACCTTTCCTGACTCACTTCAAGAGAATCCCTAAAGGTGTGGCTGATGAAATTCCTAATGCACATTTGTTCAACCTTGAAGTAGTTCCGAATTGGGCTAAAAAATAGTGCCAATCCTAGCTTTTGGACCCAAAAACCCTATAATATGAACGTGTTGGAGAAAACCAATCACAAATTGGTGTTTACAAAGGTTGAATGAAGTCAAGAAAGTGTATGGACAAAGATAAAGAGAAGCATGTTGCATATAAAGGCCAAGAAGAATGAAGAGAAGCAATGGTTAAAAAGCATGAGACATGATTGTGCATATATTCACTTCAGAGGATCCTAGTTAGTGTATTATCGTTAGATAATTATAAAACAAGTGAATAACAATGTATTAGTCATGATCTACTTATGCATTTGTGGCCATATAAGTCAATTATGACTTTAGAAATGTAGTAAATTCATTATAATAGATGAGATACAAGTGTCAAGTGAAATCTGTAGAATGAGAGTTTAATCTACTTCACATTTCTCTCACGATGATCATATGGATCAAGAATCCTTATGCATAGACTTAATTCAATAGTAAACCAAGATATGGTGAAAGCTTCATGTCCTCCTTCCTTTGATAGAGTGTGTATGAATCATAGGAACATTCACATGTCAAACTTCTAAAGTGAAGACTCAAAAGTGGCACATCTCATTAATTAAAGTTTCGCTTAAATCTCGGTGACACATGTAAAGTTTCTTGTGTTTAAGCACTGGAAATCCAAGTCAAGAGATAAGGAAGATATGTCCAAAAACATTTTGTAAAATGGAATATAATATGGGAGAAATCAGAGGTAGAAGTTACATATATCAAAATCACCATTGTTGAACATTAATTTATGATAGACTTTTGATCATAATGACTAATCAATGTTTTAATCAGCCTAATCAATAGTCTATTCTACGTCAAGGTTACACAAGGATCGTAAAAATATTATTATTGTTGATATATTTAGGTAGTGATGTGTGTGAACACTCTAGGACCGCCGGGGCACTTTTTTCCCTCTTTAGGAGGTTTTTTTCCCCGGGCTTGTATATACGCTTATTGCCCTAATGGGCTACTTATCTTTGTATATTCTCTAGTAATACATTCATTATTGTGTGTTTGTGCTCCAAGCTTCTTCTTCTTCCTTGTGTTGTTCGCGTGCTTCCGTAGACGTCTATCTCCAACAATTGGTATCAGAGCAGGTCGTCGCTTCTTCTAGGGCGCCGTCGACACTCCTCCGTTTGCAGTCTCAGATTCGCACAAAATTTGGTGAGCATACTCAGGGTGTTTCCGAGATCAAAACGGCTTCGCTCTATGGTGCCAAAATTGCGATCTGAGCTCGTTTCGGCCTTCAAACGCACTATTGTAGCGCTTGTGCAGGCTATTTCGTCCTTTTGTGCCAAAGGTATATACCAATTTCTATTCGCCAGTTTAAGCGTCTCGAAGTCTACTACAGGTCTAGCAGAACTCGTCTGGGCAGTTCCGTTCAACTTTTTGAGATACAATCAATTTTCCGCATCAAGGTATTTTAGTCACCGGCCATGGTTGAAAGCAGTGATGTATCCGTATGTTGGCTGTTGAGGATAAGTTGGATGGTACCAACTACCCATTATGGGCTTATATGATGTGACATGTACTGGTTGCAAAAGGACTGTGGAACATTGTGCAGGGTGTTGAAAGACGTCCTGTTACACCTGCGACTACAAGTACTACAAATACAGGTGTTGGAGGTGCTGGAGCTGATGAAGATGGTGTCGAAGATGATATTCCACAGATTCCTGTTCGTGCTGTTGTTTCTGTTGCACCTACTGCAGAGTAGATTCGTTGGGATGGCAGAGATGCCCACGCACATGCATTGATAGCTTTGTCTGTCAAACGTGCCATTATTCCTCACATTCGCTCTTGCAGAACAGCAAAGGATGCTTGGGATACACTTACCACTTTGTACCAGGGTAGGAATGAGGCTTGTGTTGCTTACCTCCGAAAACAGTTGGAGAGTGAGCACATGAATGAAGGTGATTCTATGGACAGTTTTCTTACAAAGATCAAAGACCTAAAGGAACAATTGATTTTTGCTGATGAGGTTATACCAGATAGCTCACTTGTGCAGACCGTTCTGAATGGTCTTCCTGATTCATATCAGAGTTTTTCCTCTACTCTTCGGTTGATGATGAAAGGCAATCCGAATGCCTTGTCATTTGAGGAATTAGTCTCTGTTCTGTTGTAGGAAGATCAGTCCAGGCAGAACAGGTCCATTATGCGTGTTGCAGATCAAGCTTTCTTGGCTAGTCAGAAGGGTAAAGGAAAATGGAGCTCTTCTACTAGGAAGCAGAAATCTGCAAATGGTGCACAATCGAAGAACCAAGATAAAGATGAGAAGAAATCAGAAAAGCAGAAATTGTTCTGCAAGTACTGTAAAGGAAATGATCATATTATAAAGAACTGTCCAAAACTGGCTGCTAAAGAGGCAAAGAAGAAAGAGGCTGGAATGGTTGTTGCAGAGGCCTCTACACCAAAAACAGAGTCTGCAAATCTTGTGCACGAAGAAGAATGGGCGTTTACTACTGTCTACAGTTTTGACCCATCTTCTCATGATCAGTGCATGTCTGCAGTAGACTCAGATGTTTGGTACTTTGACAGTGGGGCGACCAAACATATTACCTCACAGCGCAGTTTCTTCTCCTCACTCGAGCCTGCCCCTACAGGGAATACTGTCACATGCGCCAATAACTCCTCTTATCCTGTTATAGGAGTTGGTTAGATCATTCTGACTACTGCTGATGGTAGTTCTTTCACTTTGTCAGATGCTTTATTTGTGCCAGGGATCAAAAAGAACCCGTTATCAGTTTCTGCATTAGCCAAGATTGGCTTGGTTGTGAAATTCGTTGATGACAGGTGTACAATCCATGATCTCTCAAATGGTGATGTGATTATTGCTTCTGGCATCTTATGTCGTGGGCTGTATAAGCTCATAGACTATGAAAGATCTGTGAATGATTCGGCATGTGCAATTCAAGATTCTCAGGCTATGTCAAATGCAAAGCTTTGGCATGCACGCTTTGGTCATCTGAATTTGGCTAGTTTGCTACGCGTGCAGAAATCTGAAATGGTGTCCTCTTTGCCCAAACTTGAGGCTCCTGGAAAACATGTTTCTGAAGGCTGTATTTTGGGCAAAATGCAGCGTTCTTCCTTTCCAAAAGATGGTTCAGTTCGGGCTACGCAGAAATTGTAGCTTGTACATAGTGATGTCTGTGGTCCTATGCAGATACCCTCTTTTGGAAATTACCTTTACTTCGTGACTTTCATTGATGATTTTTCCAGGCATGCATGGGTATATCCACTCAAAGCAAAGTCCGAAGTGTTCATGTGCTTCAAACAATTTTTGGTTTTGGCTGAAAATCTGTCAGCATGTAAAATGGGCACCCTCCGTTCTGATCGAGGGGGGGAATATATGTCTTCAGATTTTAATGCATTTCTAGCTGAACGTGGGATAAAACACCAATGTACAATGCCGTATACACCTCAACAGAATGGAGTTGCTAAATGAAAGAACATGTCACTCATGGAAATGGCGAGGTGCATGGTCAAAAGTCAGGCTTTACCACATAGTTTCTGGCTTGAGGTTGTCATGTGTGCAGCATATGTACTGAACAGGTGTCCCACTAAAGCGTTGCAGTCTATCACTCCATATGAGGCTTGGCATGACTGCAAGCCATCTGTTGCTCATCTGCGTGTTTTTGGTTGTTTGGCATATGCATTAGTGCCTGAACAACATCGCAGAAAATTGGATGATAAGGCAGTAAAATGTATTTTTGTTGGGTACAGTTCTGAAAGTAAAGGCTATCGTCTATATCATCCACAGACTAAACGCATTCTGGTTAGCCGTGATGTTGTCTTTGTGGAAGATGCTATTCAGCCATTGCTTTCATGTACTAAGGAGACATCTGTTAGCTCCAAAGACATGTATGATACTTTGATGCCCCTTTTTACAAGTGGACAGGCTAGTGTTGGTCCTAATGAGGCAACTTCTCAGCCTTTGCAGGTTTCATATGATGATGCAGATCATTCCATTTCTGATGCAGATTTACATGATGCACTTGTTGATGAGAGAGCTGATATTGAGCAGGCAAAAACTATGCCAAAAAGGCTGGTGCAGACTTTGCGTGACAACAAATTAGATGCACCTTTGTCATATCGTACTTGTTCAGGCTCTCATAGTGCCTCCTTTGCATCAGATTGCTATGCTATGGCTGCATCTAGTCTCTGTGATGAGAATGAGCCTGTTTCTTTTGATGAAGCACAAAATTCAGAAAATTGGATGGCTGCTATGCAATCTGAATATGATGCTATAATGAAGAATGGTACATGGTCTTTATGTGACTTGCCTCCTAGCAAGAAGGCCATTGGCACTAAGTGGGTATACAAGCTGAAGCGTAAGCCTGATGGTATAGTTGACAGGTATAAGGCTAGGCTTGTTGCAAAGGGTTATGCACAGGAAAGAGGCATTGATTTTGATGAGACCTTTGCACCTACATGCCGTATGACTACTGTTCGGAGCATTTGTGCACTTGCAACCCATCATGGTTGGAATGTACATCAGTTAGACATTAAAACAGCATTTCTGAATGGTGACTTGCATGAAGAAGTGTATGTTTTTCAGCCCCGTGGCTTTGTGCAGAAAGGGCATGAAAACCAGGTTTGCAGGTTAAAGAAGTCATTATATGGTTTAAAGCAAGCACCACGTGCTTGGTATGAGAAGATACATGCCTATCTGATTGCACATGGTTTTGAGAACAGTCCAACTGAAAGCACCTTATATGTTAAACGTGCTAATGATGTGCTTCTGATCATTGTTGTCTATGTTGATGACATGCTGCTCACTGGTCCTATTGAGACACATATTGCTGATTTTAAGGCTGATTTGCATGCCTCATTTGAGATGTCTGATTTGGGGCATTTGCATCACTATTTGGGCATTCAGTTTATGCACGTTGATGGTGGAATGGCTTTGTGTCAAATGAAATATATTGACACATAATTGCAACGTTTTGGCCTTGAAGACTGTAAGCCTATTGCCACTCCTATGGAGACAGGTTTACGATTGAGTCTTCATGATGCTGGAGATGCATTTGATGTTGTTCTCTATCAACAGGCTGTTGGATGCTTGATTTACTTATGCATTACTCGGCTAGATATTCAGTTTGCTGTCTCACAGATGAGCAGGTCTATGCATTGCCCAGGAGTCATGCATTGGAAAGCGGTTAAGTGCATCTTTCGCTACTTGAGTGGTACTAGGCTACTTGGGTTGTTTTATCCCATGGGGGGATCATTACCGCCAGATTTGCATGCTTTTTCTGACTCAGATTGGGCTGGTTGCTATGACACTCGTGTGTACACCAGTGGTTTTTGCTTCATGCTTGGTACCTCATGTATTTCTTGGTTGAGCAAGAAGGAGCCTACTGTGGCCACTTCTAGTTGTGAGGCTGAGTATAGGGCAGCTTTCACAACGACTGTTGAGTGTGTGTGGCTTAGACGCCTTATGGCTAATTTGGGTGTTGGCCAGTCTTCTGCCACCACCATCTTCACTGACAGTCAGAGTGCATTGGCAGTTGTGAGGAACCCTGTGTTCCATGCTCGCACTAAGCACATTGAGGTGCATTATCACTATGTCAGGGAGAGGTTCTCTGCTGGGGAGATCAGCTTGGCATATGTGCCCACAGAGGAGAACATTGCAGACCTTTTCACGAAGGCTCTGCCTAGGGAGATGTTTGAAGCCTTCCGCAAAGCTTTGGGCTTACTTCCTTTTGTGGAGTGATTTCCACATAGCTTGGCACTTCCTTATACATGAGTGCCAGCTCCTTGTTCACGGCATCACTCCCAGGGGGGATTCGTTGATATATTTAGGTAGTGATGTGTGTGAACACTCTAGGACCGTCGGGGCACTTTTTTCCCTCTTTAGGAGGTTTTTTTCCCCCGGCTTGTATATACGCCTATTGCCCTAATGGGCTACTTATCTTTGTACATTCTCTAGTAATACATTCAGTATTGTGTGTTTGTGCTCGAGCTGTTTGCGTGCTTCCGCAGACGTCTATCTCCAACAATTATGTAATCTGAAGCACTAAATCCATTCTATTTGTAGGTAATGAAGTTGAATCGTGAGGTAGACTATTTGAGCAATAGCACATATTCAGATTTGAAGAAGGACATACATTTCATTCTCAAACTTGGAAACTATTGAGGTATTGATGTAAATTCTTGTCTATACTTGACATAGAGGTCTTTTCAAGGCAAAGTAGACTTGACATTGAAGATGAAAAGGTCTTCATCAGTGGTATCAGAGCTAGAGAAGAAGATCAAGTCAAGAGACTGAGGGAAACATTATTATGTAACAAAGATGAAGATACTACAAATTGTTTAGGTGCAATTGATGAAGGCATTAAAAAATATAAATTGGTAAGACAGATCCTTAAAGGATTAAGAGGATATGAAAGGTGGAAGCCTTTCATATTGTCAAGAGAATTATCATTAGATCATTTTAGTCCTTATCTAAATCAATTGTTAGGACACATGCTAACATTTGAATAGGATTTTAAAGGAGATAATGAGAAAAGTGCATGTCAACTTATGCATTCAAATGACAAGATGAAGAATGCTAAGGGCAAGCAACAATCAAATGAAGAAGAAGATAACTCAAATCAAGCTAACTTTACTAAAGGTAAAGCAAATAGTAGAGGTAGAGGAAGAGGTGGAAGGAATAAAGACAATGGCAGAGCTTGTTGGATTTGTGATAAAAAAAATCACTTGGCAAATGAATGTTTGCACAATATCTTGTTGGATTTGTGGTAAAAAATCACTTGGAAAATGAATGTTGCCATAATAATCAGAATAATGGAAATTACAATTAGAACTACAATCAAAGAGGTAGAGGACAAAGGAACCAACGAGATAATTTTAGAGGTAGAGGTGGTAGGAATACATATGGTAGAGGAGGTGGAAGAAACTTCAAAAGTCAATTTTACAACAACACCTACTACAACTATGCATCAGATCAAAAGGAGGATTCAACTTTGATAATGAATGCTACACATGAAACAACAAATGAAGATGAAAGAGTATTCTACATTGACTCACGGTGTAGCAATTACCTGAGTGGCAACATTGCCTTGATGGCTGACATGGAAGAAAAGGTGAATGGACACATAGTTCAAACAGGAGATAATCCAAACACAAAGTGGAGAGCATTGGATCATTACAAACAAAAATTAGAAGTGCACTTCGGAGTAAGGTGCTTTATGTTCCTACAATTCCAAAAAATTTAATCAATCTAGGACAAATTGTTGAGAAAGGATATGAAGTCAGATTCACTAATGATGGAGTATATGTTGAATATCCAAATCAAGAGTACAAGATTATTATTATAGGTCAAAAAGAAGGAAGACTTTTTTTTTCTTAAGGGACAAAGTAATCTAGGACATACCTTGTTCACATATGCAAATCAAAAGATGACTGAGTTATGGCATAAAAGATTAGTTCATTTGAATAAAAGCCATGGCAAAGACTAGATCACTACTAGGTCTACCCATTATTTAAGGTCAAAACATGACATAGAGGTGTGAAGCTTGTCAATTAGGTAAATCACACAAACAATCATATAATAAGCATGGATTCATGCATATAAACAAGCTTGAGTTAATTCACACAGATGTGTGGGGTCGTTCAAAGTATTTTAGTGCCAATGGATCCAGGTATTATGTTTTGTTTGTTGATTATGCAACAAGACAAATGACACTTTATGTGATCAAGGACAAATCAGAAGTGTTTAATACATGTAAACATTATCCTGCATATGCAAAAAGGATTATAGGACAAAAGCTCAAAAGATTGAGGTCATATGGAGGGGAGAGTATTTCTCCAAAGAATTTAATGATTACTTTTGGAATGTAGGTATAAAAAGAGAAGTAGCTTGCAGGTACTCTCCTCAACAAAATGGAGTTGTAGAAAGCAGGAATAGAACACTTGTGGAATTCGCTAGATCTATGATGAAAAAAAGAATTGTCTTAATTGCTCGTGGGAAGAAGCTATTAACACAACAACCTATCTTGTAAATAGGTTACCTTGTAAAGCTTTGGATGGTATAACCCCTTATGAAGCATGGTGGAGTAAGAAACCTACTCTTGATCATTGCAAAATATTTGGATGTTTGCCATATGCTTATGTTTCATCTCAATTAAGACATAAGTTAGAACCCAAAGTAGAGAAATAAGTCTTCTTAGGATATGATGATAAACAAATGGTTATAAGTTGTGGAGTCCATCTACAAAAGAAATTCTTGTTTCTAAAGATGTGATATTTGATGAAAAATACATGGTATACAGGCTCAAATAATATTCATGCAAATTTTGAAGAAGTCATCAAGACAAGGAAAAGAAAAGAAAAGGTGCAAATATATGAAGAAGAAAGTGATTGATAAACATAGAGATGAAGATATACCAAGATTTGATCTAGAGCATGATGAGGTAGAGATTTCAAGAAGTTCAGAGATAAGAAGGTCATTAAGAGAAAAGAAGCAACCTACAATGTATAGCTATGAAATTTCTTATATTACAACAAAAGATTACGCATACATATTGAAGATAGATGAAGATCCATCATCATATCTAGAAGTTAAAGGTAAAGAAAATTGGTAAAAAGCAATGACGGAAGAACACGATGCTTGTGGGAGTATGATATCTGCAAAAGCACATGAACAACACAAGGAAGCAGAAGAAGAAGCTTGGAGCACAACACACAATACTAATTGTATTACCACTAGAATGTACAAAGATAAGTGACCCATTAGGGTTATAGGCATATATACAAGCCGAGGGAAAAAACCTCCTAAAGAGGGAAAAAGTGCCTTGATGGTGCTAGTCACACACATCACTACCTAAATATATCAACAAATCCCCCCTGTGAGTGATGAGGTGAATAAGGAGCTAGCACTCATGTATAAGGAAGTGCCAAGCTATGTGGAATCAATTTACAAAAGGAATTAAGCCCGAAGCTTTGCAAAAATCTTGAAACTTCTCCCTTGGTAGAGCCTTTGTGAAAAGGTCTGCAATGTTCCCTTGTGTGGGCACATATGCCAAATTGATCTCTCCAATAGAGAACCTCTTCCTAACATAATGATAGTGCAACTTAATGTGCTTACTACGAGCATGGAACATAGGGTTCCTTGCAACTACCAATGTGCTTTGACTATTAGTGAAGATGGCGGTGGCAAAAGATTGACCAACACCCAAATTATCCATAAGGCGTCTAAGCCACACACACTCAATAGTCTACCCTATACTCAACCTTACAACTAGAAGTGGCCACAGTAGGCTGGTTCTTGCACAACCAAGATATGCATGAGCTACCAAGGATGATTAAAAACCACTAGTGGACACAAGAGTGTCATAGCAACTAGCCTAATAAAAGTCGGGAAAAGCATGTAAATATGGTGTTAGTGATCCCCCCTTGGGATAAAACAATCCCAATAGCTAGGTAGAAAGATGCACTTAACTACTTGCCAATGTTTGACACCTAGGTAATGCATAAATCTGCTCATTTGTGAGATAGAAAGCTAAATATCTAGTGGAGTAATGCATAAATAAATAAAGCATCGAAAAACCTTATGATAGAGAACATCATCAAATGCATCTCTAGCATCATCAAGAATCAACCATAAACTTGTCTCCATAGGAGTGGCAATAGGTTTACAGACCTCAAGACCAAAATGCTGCAATAATCTCTTAATATATTTTGATTGACACAAAGATATTCCGCCATCAACGTGCATAAATTGAATGCCCAAATAATGGTGCAAGTGCCCTAAATTTGGCATCTCAAATGAGGCATGAAAATCAGCCTTAAAATCAGTAATATAGTTCTCAATAGGACTAGTGACATCATATCATCAACATAGAGAACACTGATCAAAAGCACATCATTTGCATGCTTGATGTATAAGATGCTCTCAATTTGACTATCCTCAAAACCATGTGCAATCAGATAGGCATGTATTTTTTCATACCAAGCACGTGAGGCTTGCTTCAACCCATATAATGCCATTTTCAACCTCCACAAGTGAACTATCAGGCAAGACTTCATCAGTAGAAATCAACTATTCCGTCAAATCTTTGATCTTTGTTAGAAAACTATTCATGGAATCTCCTTCATTCATGTGCTCACTCTCCAACTATTTTTAGAGGTAAGCAAGACGAGCCTCAATCCTTGCTTGCAATAAAGTGGTAAGTGTATCCCAAGCATCCTTAACTATTCTATAAGAGTCGAGGTGAGGAATAATCGCATGTTTCGCAAATAAGGCTATCAATGCATGTGCCTGAGCATCTCTGCCATTCCAACTAATTTTCTCTATAGTAGGTGCAGTAGGAACCGCAACACAAAGAGGAACATGAAGAATATTGCCATCTTCAACACCATCTGCATCACCTTTAGAAATTATTTTTGTAGGTGTAATCGTACATTTTTCAACACCCTACATAATATTCTATAGTCCTTTTGCAACCAATACATGATGCATCATATAAGCCCATAATGGATAATTAGTACCATCCAACTTATCCTCAACAGCCGATATATGGAATACATTACTGCTTTTAGCCATGGCCACTGACTAAAATACATTGATGTAGAAAAATGATTGTATCTAAAAAAGTTGAGCAAAACTACCCTGATGAGTTTTGCTAAGCATGTAGCAAACTTTGAGATGCTTATACTAGCAAATCAAAACCTGTATATATCTTTGGCACAAAAAAACAAAATTTTCTTCAAAAGTACTATGATAGTGCATTTGAAGATCAAAAGAAGCTCAGATAGGGATTTCAACACCACATAGCAAAACTATTTTAATCTCATGATCACCTTGAGTATGCTCACCAATTTTCTTGCAATTTCGAGATTGCGAAGAGAAGGGTGTCAACGACATCCTAGATGAAGCAACGACCTACTTTGATACCATTTGTTGGAGTTTGAGGTCTGTGGAAGCACGTGAATAGCACAAGGAACAAGAAGAAGCTTGGAGCACAACACACAATAGTGAATTTATTACCACTAGAGTGTACAAAGATAACTGATCTGTTAGGGTTATAGGCATATATACAACTCAGGTGCAAAAAACCTCCTAAAGAGGGAAAAAAGTGCCCAGATGGTCCTAGTGTGTTCAGAGACATCACTACCTAAATATATCATTAATTCTTTACTTGAGAATGATACATGGGACTTGGTACCTAAACAAAGGAATCAAAAGGTAATTGGATGTAGATGGGTGTATATAACAAAAAGATTTGTAGATGGAAAAGTTTCTAGATATAAAGCTAGACTAGTGGTCAAGGGATATGCTTAGACACAAAGTGTGGACTATGATGAAACTTATAGTACAATGGCTAAAATGTCTACCATTCGAACATTGAGAGATATTGTAACTTGCAAAGGATGGAAGCTATCAGAATTGGATGTAAAAAATGCTTTTCTAAATGGATATATTACAGATGAAGTATACATGGAGCAACTAGAGAGTTTCAAAGATCTAAATGGACCAAATTGTGTTTTAAGCTCAAAAGATCTTTGTATTGTTTGAAGTAGACCCCAAGGGGCTCATAACTACATAGTTCTGAAATCCATAAGTGAACTTGGATATAAGGCTTCAAAAGAAGATAGTATCTTACTAGTGAAAGAAAGTAAAGATGGGTATATATAGCTTTGTATCTATGAAGATGATATTATACTTACAAGTACAAATACTAAA
Source organism: Ceratopteris richardii (assembly GCA_020310875.1). Lineage (NCBI taxonomy): Eukaryota > Viridiplantae > Streptophyta > Polypodiopsida > Polypodiales > Pteridaceae > Ceratopteris > Ceratopteris richardii. The sequence goes on from CM035427.1 coordinate 10,938,916, forward strand.
GGAATTCAAAAGCTCAAGAAAAAATGGAGAAGGAGTTGAAGATAAGTGGTTGGTTCAAATAGCAAGCCTAAGGGTTTGGCTATTATCTTAGGACTAAACTTTTTTCTGCTTCATCTCACATGAGGAAGTACATGAGAACACATGCTTATCATTTTGGCATAATTATCTTAGACAAATGTAAAAGTTAAAAGAAGATGGAATCACATGGATTGAGGAGAGTCAAGCCATGACATTTTTGGTGAGAATCAAATTACTTAAGTACCTAAAGTGTAGGAACGCTTTTAGGTGAGGGAAATTCAAAATTCAAATTCACTTAAAAAATATAAATAAAGAAGTTTTTTAGTCATGGGGATAGAGCTCCATTTCTGAGAGGAATGAAGATACATCATTGAGCATAAACTACGCTCAACTCATGTATGAGTTGCCCTCTGTTGGTGCAAAGTTCAAACCTACACATTTGGCTAGAATTTCATGAACCATTGAAGCTCCATGGAAACAATTGTTATGAAGACTTTACCTTTTACCATTTGTAAAAGCTAATTTAACTTGAAAGAATATTTGTGGCTACCTACAAACTCATGGAGTTTGTTAAATGGAAAAGTCACGACTTCATTTGGAGAGAATAACTCCTAGATTGATGGATCACTTTTAGAGAGAGCCAAAAGTTCAATTCAAATTCAAATTTGAATGTAGAACTTATAAAAAGTGATCTGTAAAAGTCATGGTCAGAAAGTGACTCCATTCCCGAGTTCTCCATTCCCATATTCTAATAGAGTGAGGCTCACATTGTAGCCTACACTAATAATCATCATTAGGCTCTGATTATCAAGCCTATGATCTTGTAAAACATTGTTCTTTAATACAATAGATGTACATTTCTCATCTATGGTCTCTCTATCATAGTCAATCATAATACTCAGCTTGTACTGATCATATCTCAGTCATTCCTTTACCATTTTCAATATTCTATAGCTTGTTGGAATTAGCTCCAAGTGCTCTAGAAAAGCCCATCGAAGCACTCATTGGTCAAACTCTACAGAGGTCCTAATTAAAAATCGGGTGTAATGATTTGATTGCTAAATTGATTGCTCTGTGTATATTGCATCATTTTAAGTGATTCCACTTGGAATCATTAGCTTACTAAGATAATGTGATAGCTATAAAAGAAATTTTTCTAATTCCTACTCTACTCGATGCACTGAGCATAACAAGCAGCAGGTGTGTGAACAAAAGTAGAAGGTTTTCATTGATCCTTCAACTTGCAAGTAGTCTATCTTGATTCAATCATTTCTCACATCATTTCCAAAGTACATAGGAACTTGCATAGTGTCATTGGAAATTACAGATGAGTGTTATAGGAACTCAAGAATCAGAGAGTTAGAGGATACCAAAGAGGTGGATATATACAATCAAGAGGAAGATTCAATCACCATCAAAGATACAATAACAACTACAACAACAACAACTACAATAGCAACTACCAAGGAGGCTAAAAATCAAGGAAGGATTACAACAACTACATGGAGGAGCAAGAAGATTCTCTTTTGATTATGAATATGACTTCAAAACTAGGTATAAATGATGACCATCTCTTGTACATTGACTCAGGATGCCCAAACCATGTGGCAGGCAATGTAGCTCTTCTCTCTAACCTTGAGGAACCAAAGGGTAAACATTAGGTATAAACAGGTGATGACACCAAGCACTCAATGATTAAAGAAAGGGAATGTTAAGAACTCTGATGGAAATAGAAATATGTTGAGTAGGTTTCTATATGTACCCACAATTACCAAGAATTTGATGAGTGTTGGACAGATTGTGGAAAAAGGTTTGCAGGTCAGGTTCAATCAATATGGAGTATTTGTGGAGGATCCCCAACATGGATTCAAAAGAATCTCCAAAGGAGAAAAGACAGATAGATTATTCACTTTTGAACTTGAGGATACAAGGAATATTGCACTTTATAGCTACAAAGATCAAACACTATCAGTTCTTGAAATCTGGCATACAAGATTAGGGCATGTTGGTGAAAGAACCTTAAAACAAATATATAGAGACCAGTGTGTGCTTGGGATACCTAATGTATCCAAGCAACACATGATTTATAAATGTGGTGCTTGTCAGTTTGGAAAATCTCACAGGTTACCCTTCTCAAGGAAAGGCTACATGCATGAGGACTACCTAGAGCTTGTCCATATAGATGTATGGGGACCTAGTAAGGATCCCTCAATCTCTTGATCAAGGTATTATGTATCTTTCATTGATGTTTTCAGTAGGTGGACTATATTGTACTTTATGAAGCACAAAGATGAAGTATTCAGTTGTTTTAAAAAGTATCTTGCACTTGTTGAGAACCACATAGGGAGAAATCTAAAGAGATGGTCAGATGGAGGAGGTGAGTACTTCTGAAATGAGTTTGATGCATTCTTGCAGGACAGAGGAATCAAGAGAGAAATTACAACAGGGTATACCCCTGAACAAAATGGGGTGGAAAAAAGGAGGAATAGATTATTTGTTCAAACAACTAGGTCAATGTTAATGAGAAAAAATTACCTAATTACTTGTGCATAGAGAGTGTATCTTCTGCCTTATCTTGTAAATAGGTTGCTATCCAAATCTCTTAATGGGATGACCCCATATGAAGCATGGCATGGTAGAAGACCTTCACTTGATCATTGCAGGATCCTTGGATGTGTTGCTTATGTGCATATCCCTTCTCAAATAAGAGCTAAGCTAGACCCTAAGGCAGAAATGCATCTTCATAGGGTATCACTTAAATCAGAAAGGATAGAGGTTCTATAATCCTTCCAATAAGGGATTCATGGTCAGTAGAGATGTTGTCTTTGATGAGAATGACTCTTGGTTTGAAAGTGAATGCAGGAAAGTAAAGCTACCTTATGACTTGGAAGAGGAGTTTCCAAGGCTCACTAAGGAGGAGCTTAATCAGATTGAAGACATCAACTCAGATGATGAGGACATCATCAACTTAGAAGAATTCAAGGCATGGAAGTATAAAGGCAAGGTCAGGATGAAGAAATTGGAGGATATACCTGAACCATCCAACCAAGCAATCAAAAGATCACAAAGGGAAAGCAAGAAGACAATCAGATATGGGTATGAAACTTCCTTAGTAACTAAGCACTCTGTTTATCTTGCAAAAGACTTTTCATTTGAAGAGCGATCATCATATGAAGAAGAGAATACCAAGAGAGAATGGAAGGAATCTATGGATGCGGAAATCGAAGCACTCAAGGAGAATGATACTTGAAGTGCCAAAGAAGGAGTCTATGAAGGTAATTGGTTCTAGATGGGTCTATAAGATCAAAAGGAATTTTGATGGATCAATAAGCAGATACAAAGCTAGACTTGTGGTTAAGGGTTTTGCACAAACCCAAGGAGTTGATTATGAAGAAACCTTCTCACCTATGGCCAAAATGCCAACCATCAGAGTATTGATAAGTGTGTCTGCATCAAAGAATTGGAACATGTATCAACTGGATGTAAAAAATGCATTCCTAAATGGCTGGATTTCAGAGGAGGTATACATGTCTCAACCTCTTCGCTATGAGGATCCAAGCAAGGTAACATATGTATGTAAATTGAGCAAAGCTCTTTATGGATTGAAGCAGGCACATAGGGCATGGAACCATATGTTGACTACATATCTTCAGGATCAAGGATTTATCATGAGCAAAGCAGATACATCTCTATTTGTCAAAAGAAGTAATTCATAGGCAATATACCTATGTGTATATGTTGATGATATCAAACTCAATGGTAGTGATGCTAATGGCATCAAACACATTAAGAACCAGATGATGCAAGAGTTCAAAATTAGTGACCTTGGATCATTAAAATATTTTCTTGGACTTGAGTTAGTCTATACTAACTTTGGAATTTATATTACTCAGAGAAAGTATATATAGGACATGTTGAAGAAATTTTAGTTACACGATGCCAAAGTTGCAAGTACTCCAATGGAGTTAAACCTAAAATTAAGTGCTCATGAAGGTGATGTGCTTGAGAATATTGCAGGTTACCAAAGCATAGTGGGAAGCTTGAACTATGCTACATTGGCAAGGATTGGTATTGCTTATGGAGTAAGTGTTCTAAAGTCAGTTTATGCACAAACCTAGGGCACCTCATTTGGAAGCTGCCAAAAGGATTTTGAAGTACCTTAAAGGCACTCAAAATCAAGGACTGTACTTTCCTTATACCTCATACTTGGACATCAAGATATATTCAGATGCAGGTTGGGCAGGTTGCAAAGATGATAGAAGGAGTACCTCGGGTTACCTATCATTTGCAGGTAACAAACCCATATCATGGTCTTCAAAGAAGCAACCTATTATTGCTTTATCTTCTACAGAGGCAGAGTATAGAGGATTAGCCAATGCTACTCAAGAGGCCATATGGATCAGATTGTTGTATACAGATTTAGGTTTGCATACTACATCTCCAATGATTTTTGGAGATAATACAAGCTCATTACATCTTGCAGCAAATCCTATTTATTATGCTAGGACCAATCATATAGAGGTCCACTATCATAATGTGAGAGAGAACTTTCTAGGACAACAAATGCCCAGACCACATTGGGATTTAGGATGACAATAGGTTTCCCAAGCCACCTTGGGAACTTTCTGGTGAAAGGCATTACCTCCCCACAGGAACCTTCTGGCCAGGGAAATGGCTTGATTCAACTGTTTAATAGAGGGATTCTAGCAAGCATGAAAATAGACTAGTTTAGGAAGCACATAGTCATTGAGGATGAAAGTCCTGTGAGAGAGCGAGTTGTTACAATCATACTAGTACAGAATGCATTTTTAAAAATTTTCAAGAATCCAATCCCATCTTTGCGCATAAGACACATTAAATCCCATAGGTATACCCAAAAGCCTAAATAGTTTCCTCTCCTTGATGATTTTACAGCCAAGATTGACAATACAATCAAGAATGATATGATTAGAAGCTTTAAAACCAGTTTTGTAATGATTAACTTTAGATCCACTAGCAAAAAAAAAAAGTTCAAACATTCAAGGAATTTCCTAACAGAATCATCATCAGCATTTACAACCAAATTAGCATCATCAGCAAACATTTGAAGTCCTAGAGGAGAGCGAGAACCAGGGATGTTGATACATTTTATTCTACTATAGTTAATAGCATCCTTAACCACCCATCCAAGAGCAACAGTGGAAATCACAAAAAGGGGAGGGGCTAAGGGGAAACCCTGTCTTATAGACCTAGTAAGTTTGAAGGAGTCAGACAGGTGTCCATTTATAGCCACTTTAGAACAGGCGTTACCAAAAAAGGTACTGACAAACTTTATGAATCTCTTTCCAAGACCCAGGTCATGAAAGGATTGGAGGATGAAATCCCACTCTATTCTATCATAGGCCTTATCAAAATCAATTTTGAGAAAGTAGAAGTCCTGGCCAGTTTCCTTAGCATAGTCCAGACCTTCCCAAAGGGCAATGATAGCATCCAAGATATATCTACCCTCGATGAAGCCTTTTTGCTCATGGAGAATAAATTGGTTCATAAGAGGACTTAACCCTTAGGCAAGCGAGGAAGAAAATATTTTATAAATGGTGTTAAGACAGGTGATAGGTCTCCAATTATTTAGGTCGTTTTTATTGCCTCTCTTGTGAATAAGTCTAATGACCCTAGTGTTAATGTGAGAAGGGAGATACCCCTTACTAGAAACCTCTTCCCAAATCAAAAGAATGTAAGGAGTGAGAAATTCATTCATCAACATAAAGAACTCATTAGGTAAACCATCAATACTAGGAGACTTATAGGGTTTCAATTTATGGATGGTTTCTTTAATCTCATCGGTAGTGAGGGGCAGGTCCAAGATGGGAACCAGGCTTTCAGAAATCATTTTCTTCCTTTTTAAAGAAATGGTAGCTCTGGCCCTCTGGATATCCTCCCCCCACTTGGGAGTACCAGAGAAAATATCCATAAAGAAGCTTTTGGCCTCCTGAAGAGTCTTCTCAATGTTGATAGTATGCCCACCATCCTTCTCTTTAATAGGAGGGATATAATCCCTAGTTTTATTTTTTTCAACAGAGAGAACATATGCTTGTTGTTTCTATCCATCTTCTCACTCCAAAATTCTTTAGAAGAGGCAAGAGAGTAACTAGCTTCCAAATATCTCTGTTTGCGCAATCTCAAAGACACATCAAGATAGTCTTGAGAATTAACATCTAGAGTTTTCAACCGAATCTCAAGAGAGTTTCTTCTTTGAGATCTAATGACCTTAGCATGCTTCTTGAGCTGAGTGAATAAGAGGTGGATGTCACTGATAGAGTTATCCCAGGCAATACAAGGGGAATTAAAGGCATTGAAGTTGGAGATAAATATGTTGAATCTTGGTTTGAGCTAAAATGCCAGGGAATTTAAGAAAATTAATGTCGATGTGGGGCCGATCAGATCTAAAGGAGGTACTGCCTTTCTTGAAAGTCATAAGAAGGGGCTTATGGTGAGACACAAAGAGAGACTCATCCAGCTTAGCACTGATAGCCCAACACTCCTAGACTAACATAATATTAGCATAACATCTCTCAAGCCGAGCAGTAGTGAAGGAATCGCCAACTTGTTTATTGGTCCGCGAAAACATGGTGTTGTGAGATATATCGATAAGATCTTGGTTGTGACACATATCAAACCAAGAAACCTTCTTAGACACACTTATAACATTTCCTTTGCCTTCTCATCTATCAGCCCTAGAAGTCACCATATTGAAGTCACCTATGATAAACATAGGGCCATGAACATTTTGAATTTTTTTCGAGCACTCAAAACGACCAAAACTACTACTAGCAACATAAACAAAGATGATGGAAATGTCAAAAGGATTGCCTAATTTAATAGCACACCATTGATCAGACACACCCATAGAACAAGAACCAACGAGTGTGAAACAACATGAGATAAACCGATAACATAACCACCTTTCCCACCACTGCGACCATTATAAAACCACTTATATCTGGTAGACAAGATGATGGGGTAATAGTCAGAGAAGCCCCACCAATTTTAAATTCCTACAATCATAAAAGATTAGAACAATTTAGGCAAACAGGAAAGCCAGTTATTCACCATCTTAGGTCTCATTGGATCAGTGAGGCCTTTAACATTTTTAGGGTAGATAGTAAAGTCAACCATAAAAACAACAGACAATTACGTCCTACTGTTCTTATTAGGCTTAGAAGCTGAAAGAGATAATCTAACAACCTCCTTCCTTTTAGGCCTGTTATGAGCAATGATACCTTTCGAGGGTTCCACATCTTGGGACATGGGTGCAATTTCAAAAGCTTCACTGTCATCATCCATTAGGTCAATTTTTTCTAATCGGTAGCATTTACTTCCAGAGAGAATGAGGAGAACTGGTGGTCATTCTCCTGAGGAGGAGGGAACTCCTGATCTGCTAAAGAAATCATGTGAGAGCTATTCACAATAACTTTATTCTTTTTGCCTACTACAGACCAGTTCTGATGAACATGACTTTGAACATTAGACTCAACATTCTCCTTGTTTTCATCTATATCTAACAGAAGATCATCATTTTGCACACCTGACAGGTCATGATTAGAGACATTATTGCTCTTATTCTCGAATGGGTTAGAAACCTCATCAAGCAAAATATTAAAGAAGTTCACCAATTTAGAACTTTTTTTCTTCAGTTTAACATTGGGTTTTTTACCCTGAGGGGTTTGGGCAGAGGCCCCAACTTGCATAGAGTTTTTTGCCCCTATTTCCTCAAGAGACTCATGCTTTAGCAACAAGGGACACTCTTTAATTAGATGGCCTTGCTTATAGCAATTGAAGCAGGCATTAGAGAGATTCCTATATAGCACCTTCTAGGTATGCAACTTCATTCCACTTGAGTCTTTAATAGCTATGTCTATTTTAATATCTTTAGAAATGTCCACTTCGACTAAGATCGAGGGATCCCATTTAGCATTAATAACACTATTTCTAGATTTTTGACCTAAGAATCTACCCACCATTTTCTCCAAACTTTCTACCCATGGGTAATAGTCTATAGGAGGATCTAAGATTGCCAATTAAAGGTTAAAGATCTGGGATTTGTCAATAGGATTGCCAATTAAAGGTTAAGGATCTAGGATTTGTCAATAGGATTGCCAATTAAAGGTTATCTAATTGCAAGCATGCCCACTATTTTTGGAAGCTATTGTTGTACCCACGAGCTCCAGCCTTTGTTATCGCAAAGCACATCCATAAGTAGGAGAACCTGCTGCCGGATTCATTGGACTAGAAACTTTTACTTCCAGAGAGAGCCAAATGATCCGATTTCTAATCTTTTCAATCTAGCTTATAGTAATCCATACAGAATGATCTAGGTTCTGCAATTGACATTAGATACGATGCCATAGAGTATACAATGCACCTTGATGCATGATATGACATACAACACTTTATCATATATTTTTCCACTTACATTTGGTCGAGCAACTATTCATACATTCATCAAATTCGAGTTTTAAATTTACTTGCATTACTCTAGTCTTAAGTCCCATTGCCGCTATTAAAAAGAAAATAGTCACTTATTTTTTGCGAAGTAAGACTAGAAGAATAGTGGCACATTTCTTCGACACAAGGTGTCAACTCTGTCATAAAGGGGATCTTCGCTTACTTTTCCTAAACGTATTTGGTTTCGTAACTTTGTTCACTTTGGCATTGTATGCGTACAAAATTAAGACATTATATTTAAAAGGGTATTATAACCCTCAAGTTAAGCACGCATTGTAAATACATCTAGAAAATGGTTACTTTGCAAAGGGATTTAACCCTGTAGGACACCACTTTGGCATTAAGTGCCCTATTATCTTTGTAACTCAAGAAGCAAAGAAGTTAGTATTGTGTGTGTGCATTTGTGGGTAGGAGGTTATTCTAAGCCCACTTGCAAACTCTTCCAATTTTTAAGCCGACTCTTAGGCTTGTGTGGTGTGCAATAGGCTATTCTAAGCCCCGCTCTCTCCAAAATGTCCAATGTGTAAGGTTATTCCAAGATCCCCCTCCCCAAGAATTTCCAATCTGGTGCCAAGACTTTCAATTTCTATCCAAACTTTACGATTATTTTCCTGCTCAATATTAGCTCTCTCATCAACGAGTGCATTGGAGTAGAAAACAGAGCTCCTAAGCCCACAAATGGTACTCCGCACAGAGACTGCAAAATATGCATAAAAACACTGTACACAGGGAGCACAAAGACAGACTTCTTAGGTCTCACAAATGTGGTCGAACTTACAGTCTGTGACTGACCAGGCCACCAAATGTTTTATTAAAGAAAATATACAAAGAAGTGTCTGGTGGCCATTTGACCTCTCACATGGACACTAACGGTAATAGGCGTAGCAAACTAGCAAAGTTCAGATGACCAAAGCATGCGTGCCAAAGCTTTGCACCTGACCTAACCTGAGAAACATGTACTACACATGCCAAATCATTCAGAGATTTCACATAGTCTATGAGCTTATACAGACCATGGCATAAAATGGTGAAAGTTATAATAACATCTCCATTTGACAGATCATGAACTGTACATCTATCATCAACAAATTTCACAACCAAGCTTGGCTAATGCAGAAACTGATAACAGATTCTTCTTGATCCCTAGCACAAATAAAGCATCTGACAAGGTTAAAGAACTACCATTAGTAGTAGTCAGAATGATCTTACCAACTCCCATAATAGGATAAGAGGAGTTGTTGGCACATGTAATAGTATTCCTTGTAGGGGCAGGCTTGAGTGAAGAGAAGAAACTGTGTTGCGAGGTTATATGTTTGGTCACCCCACTATCAAAGTACCAAACATCTAAGTCTACTATAGACATGCACTGCTCATAAGAAGATGGTTCAAAACTGCAAATAGTAGTAAACATCCATTCTTCATCTTGTAGAAGGTTAACATACTCTATTTTTGAAGTAGCAGCCTCAGCAACAACCATTCGAGCCTCCTTTTTCTTTGCCTCCTTTCCAACTAGTTTAGGACAGTTCTTTATGATATGATCATTTCCTTTACACTACTTGCAAAACAATTTCTGCTTTTCTGATTTCTTCTCATCTTTGTCTTCCTTCATCAAATGTGCAACATTCGTTGATCTCTACTTACTACTTGAAGAGCTCCATTTTCCTTTGCCCTTCTGACTAGCCAAGAAATCTTGATCTACATGCATAATGGACTTATTCTACCCCGATTGATGTTCCTACAATAGAACAGAGACTAACTCCTCAAATGACAAGGCATTTGGATTGCCTTTCATCATCAATCAAAGAGTAGAAGCAAAACTTTGAGATGAATCAGGAACCATTCAGAACAGTCTGCACAAGTGAGCTATCTAGTATAACTCTATCACCAAAAATCAACATTTCTTTCAAGTCTTTGATCTTTGTTAGAAAACTGTCTACCTTCATTCATGTGCTCACTCTCCAACTGTTTTCGGAGGTAAGCAACACAAGCCTAATTCCTATCTTGGTACAATGTGGTAAGTGTATCCCAAACATCCTTAGTTGTTCTATGAGAGTGAATGTGAGGAATAATGGCACATTTGATAGAGAAAGATATCAATGCATGTGCCTCGGCATCTCTGCCATCCCAACAAATTTGCTCTGTAGTAGGTGTAGTAGAAAATGTATCACGAATAGGAATATGCATAATATCATCATCTTCGACACCTTCTGCATCAACTTCACTACCTGCAGTTGTAACAATTATAGGTGTGATAGGATGTTTTTCAACACTCTGCATAATGTTCCACAGTCCTTTTGCAACCAATACATGTCGCATCATATAAGCCCAATATAATGGGTAGTTGGTACCATCCAACTTATCCTCAATAGCCAACATACAAAATACATCACTGCTTTCAGCCATGGCTAGTGACTAAAATACCTTGATGGAGAAAATTGATTGTATCTCAAAAGGTTGAACATAACTGCTCAGACGAATCCTGCTAAACCTGTAGCAAACTTTGAGATGCTTATACTGGCAAACCAAAATTGGTATATACTTTTGGCAGAAAAAGATAAAATAGCGTGCACAAGTGCTATGATAGTGCGTTTGGAGGCCGAAACGAGCTCAAATCATGATTTTGGCACCACAAACAAAGCAGTTTTGATCTCAAAAACACCTTGAGTATGCTCACCAAAATTCATGTGATTATAAGACTCCAAGCGGAGAGGTGTCGATGATGCCCTAGATGAATTGACGACTTTCATTGCTACCAATTGTTGGAGTTAGATGTCTGGAGAAGCACACAAATAGCACAAGGAAGAAGAAGAAGCTTGGAGCACAACACACAATACTGAATGTATTACTACTAGAATGTACAAAGATAAGTAGCCCATTAGGGCAATAAGCATATATACAAGCCGAGCGGAAGAAGCCTCCTAAAGAGGACAAAAAGTGCCCCGGTGATCCCAATGTGTTCACATACATCACTACCTAAATATATCAACAAAGTATAGTTGTAACTTATGCTTATAATGTTGATACTAGTGGTGATGAAGAACAATAAATCAAGAAAATCTAAGAAAATATGGATCAAACAACGATGAAGATGAACCAAATTAATGAGGTGAAACATGTCCAATTTGAAATCTGTTTTCCTCTTAAAGAAATTATACATTGCATTTTTGTATGTAATAAATTAGAGATTTGTGAAAGTTTAAGAAAATTACATAGGGACCAAGATAGCAAACATTTAGTATGGTTTTGCATGAAGCATGAAAAACTAGAAATGATATGAATAAAATCAATTAGCAGACTAGAGACTTTAGGGAGTGAAAGGTTGGGAACGTGATGGCATACTTAAACTGAGTGTGTGTATATGCTGATAGATTTGGACGCTTAGTGAGTGATATTCTTTGGGACCTGCTATTTATTTCTTATGAGATTCTACCCCACAAATAGATCATGATTCAAGAAAACCTTAATACCCAATCTAGTAGTATCTGTGTGTGCATGTTGTTAGTGCACTGTGATGGGCTAATAGGCAGGTGGAACAACCTTGGTTGGGTGATCAAGGCCACCTGTTGGTGCTAGATTCATCATAGGGCTGACATTGTGTGTCATGTGCTATGTCAGGTCAGAAGAGAGGTGGGGTAAACTTGGTCCAACAGACAAGTCCATGAGCCACACCCGATTTTAGCATAGACCATCTTGTGAAAATAAAATAAAAAGAAGAAAAATGTTGAGCTGAGATGAAGTGAAAAAGAAAAGAAAAGAAAAAGAAAAAAAAAAGAGAAATTTACAAAGTAAAAGAAAAGAAAAGATATGGTGGGGAGTTGGACAGTAGGAGATAAATAGGGGGATCAGGGCATACTTCTACAAACTGAGTTCGTAGAGCTTAGTATATTCTAGTACTTAGGATAAGTTGCTAGATCTGAACGAGTTGAACAAATGAAAGATCTACAAAGCCTGTGATTCAGTCATGTGATTACTTGTCTGATTGCGAAAGTAAAAACATAGTATGACATTTGTGAAGCTTGCACCTACTTTATTTTCTAAAAAATGTACTACTCTTTATAAATTTTCATGGAATGTATGAAATCACGTTTCAAATTTTGAAACAAAAAGCATAAAATTTAAAAAGAGTATTAAAAAAAATCTTTATACGCTTCGTTGGATTTTGTAGGTTGGCCCATCGAGACGATATGCAGGTTTAGTGGAGGTAGATGTCGAGATGAGATCCCTCATGGAAGTGTAGATCAAGAGTTCTTTTTAAGTTCATTTCATTAATTTTATGGTTATGATGTGATGTTTTGGCTATAGAGAGTTATAAATTGTGCATGTTTTGTTTGGTTTAATTGAAGAAACCATGTTGTGTCTGGACATTGGACATGTATATTTGTAAATAGCTCATTAACATAACTCTAAACCCCTGAAATCCAAGGTTTGATCCTTGGAAAACCTAATTTTAACCCTTAGAACCCTAGTTTGACCCTTAGAAACCCTATGAATTTAGCCCATAAGTGTGAATAAACCCTTAAATTGAGTGTTTGACCTTAATCAAAGGCAAACCCTAACTTTCCTTGATTGAAACCCTAGGTTGGAACCTTAGTTTTGCTTTTTATCCTAAGTCTAACCCGTTGATTTAATTTATTTTGTACATAGGTGTGAGACCAAACCTTAGTCCAAAAATAAAAAGGGAAAAAGAAAAAGAAACAAAAATAGAAAGAAGAAAAATTGGGAAAACTCAAAAGAGAAAAACCAAAATGGAAATAAAAGATGGGATTTTCCAAAAATAAAAAAAAGTACATGAAAGAAGATTCTAGAAATAAAAAGTTTAAAAGGGAGGTTAGAAGATTCTAGAGAGAAGTCATAGGGAAAACTATAAGTAGATGCCCCATGCTAATTTGGTTTTCCTCGTGGATTCTCTCCAGGTATGCTCCTTGTCTTTTCTTGTTGATTCATGCTTTACCTTCTTGTTCATGCTTTCATTAATATGATGGGGATGCCTCGAGATGGAGGTGGTCTTCTCGTTAGTCATGTCGCTAGTCCGCTTGTGAGTTCTTTTTGTTCTCAATTGTATGTTTGTGGTTATCAATTGTATGTTTGTGGTTATCGGGTGAGCCATTATTTTTCTTTCACTGTAGTAGAGGGGATTGGAGGCCGCACATAGACGAAGAGAGCAGATTTCATTAGGGCGCACGCGAGCATGGCGACGTATTCATTATCGAACGCATGCATCGATATACATTGACATATATATGGCACAAGTTCTCTACTATGAGGTTCATCTTTCTGATTTTAATTTCCTGCGGCTCTCTTTCGTAGTACAGGAAAGGCCACTTTCCATGTAAGGTTGCCTGCTTTCAAGATCACGACAATGAATCTAACGATCAAGTTTAGGGAGAGAGTCCGATGGAGCTAAATGAAGGAGAGAGATTGATAATCGGTTTTCTCTCATGATCATGTGATGGTGCTTTGATTATCAAAAGCGTCTAGAGAACTCTTTGAGGTGTTTTTCTGAATTCAAGTCTTATGCAATTGATAGTTCTGACATTATAATGGAAGTTATGATGCAGCTGAGCTGAGGGAAGGAGAGAGAGGCTATTTCCCTGCTTGATGGCGACAAGGTCCTATAGTCAATGCAGAGATGGCCGACGCACAGAGGGATTGAGAGAAATGTCGCCCGTCTAGTCGGTTCTGATGGAATCCATAGAGGGACTAACAGAAATGTCGCTTCCACAGTCGGTTCTGGCAAAATCCACAGAGAGAGAGAGAGAGAGAGAGAGAGAGAGAGTCACAAGGAGATCGGATAATTGCTGTAGATGCATATGGAGCGAACACTCGATGTAGATGTATATGGACCACGTTGTAGATGCATATGGAGTTCAGTAGCGCACATTGATTGACTATAGATAGATAGAGAGAGAGAGAGAGAGAGCGTGACAGACGCATGATGGAGAAGAAGATGCGGATCGGAAGCTTGAAGAGAAAGAGAGAAACAGAGAGAGAGAAAGAGAGAGGAGAAGAGAATACCTTCTCCTGCCCCTCCCGACTTCTTCGGGCTTATAAAACAAATGGAATGTGTGCGATCAGATAAGGACGAGAGAGAGAGAGAGAGAGAGAGAGAGAGAGAGAGAGAGAGAGAGAGAGAGAGAGAGAAATGGACGAACATAGCAGAGCTCACATGACGTCGATGAGGAGAGAGAGAGAGAGAGAGAGATGGTGACAGAGGCATGATGGAGAAGAAGATGCAGATCCGAAGCTTAGAGAGAGAGAGAGAGAGAGAGAGAGGACCTCAAGAAAAATGTGCAGGGAGCAAGATGATGAAGATCGAGAGGTGGTGATGGAATTGGGGGCGACAAACGTTGGCTGCAGAAGGATGGTCACTAAGGAGGAGAGAGAGAGAGAGAGAGAGAGAGAGAGAGAGAGAGAGAGAGAGAGAGAGAGAGAGAGAGAGAGAGAGTTGATAATTGGTCGGTACGTTGAGGAATTTGAGAGAGAGAGAGAGAGAGAGAGAGAGAGAGAGAGAGAGAGAGGAGTCGTAGATAGAATTCTGAGGCGATGGAAGAAGCGCTTCTGCACTGTGTGTGTGTGCAATAGATAATGGAGGTCAAGAGCATTGTCAGAGAGAGAGAGAGAGAGAGAGAGAGAGAGAGAGAGAGAGTCAAGCTGTTAGCTAAGAGGTAATGGAAAATGAAAGCTTCTGGAAGCACCGTGCAGAGAATAAAGGGAAAAGCCTTGTAGTCGATGCAGGGCTATGGCACCGCTGCTATGGTGGTCAGAAAGCTCTAACGACAACTATACGAGAGAACTGTCTTATGACTACAACTATACCATAGATCACGTCATGGATGTGAATGATAGTATAAAGTGTAAGCAATGCTTTTGTGGGGCTCAAAATTGTTGAGGCAGGTTGTGTTAGATAGTCCACAACTTGATCAAGCATTTCGCCTTTTGATTCTGTATATGATGTGAATCGTAATGTTGGTATTTAATTTCAAATTATTCAAAGTAAACATGCACAAATACTAGTTGCAACATGTCATTGTTCTTCTCGTCTTTGCAATAAAATATTCAAGGTTCTTATGACTATATATTAACTTTAACAGGTTCTCCTCACCATGCAAGATAAATACATGTTGTTCATGAAATTAAAACATCAAATTATCTTTAGTTGATATCAAAACTGATTTTGATCATTGTTTCACGATGATTAGCTTGCTATGTTTAAGTGCATCAAAACGATTAGGGTGGTATCTAATATAGACTTTGTCTCTCACTAATATGTATGATGATTGATACATTAAAAGGAGTTCGTTCAAGTCTTGGTACATGAGCTATTGAGTTAGAATTGTTATCACTACATAATGGTTAGAGTATAGGTCAAGGGCTTAATATATGTTTTCTATCAAGATTCGCAAAGCTAATGGTTTTTCCATGAGAGTGTCTTTTACTTTATCAAAGGTACTAATGATTTTTTACCCCTGCAAATTTTCTCTTGGTCAAGAATTCTCATGATTTGAAGTTATTGTGTGGCTTTAAAGTAAAGAGAAGTGTTTGAAGAAAAGCTTTTGGAATTGAAGTGAAGAGCGAAGACTCGAAGTGAATTGAAGATCCTACTGCAAAGAAGGAAGAGAAGTTTAAGGGCATCTTCTCGCACTGTAGCTAAGAAGTCTATCTTAGATTGAGCGGTCCGCACTATAGCGGATTTTTTTTGTATTACTCAAATTCACTTGGTGACATCAATTGTATATTTTGCCATCATTGAGCATAGTTTGTTTGTTTGACAAATACAATGGAACCCTATAAATAAAGAAGAGGATGATGTGTCCATCCACACTATGGGTTCAAGTGACCAATCTTGGATGAATGAGGATGCCTAACTATGGATGTGTAAGGAAGCAAAATGAGAAGAAGGGAGATTACAAGCTTGGCCTGTAGGACAAGAAAACCATGAACCAATAGAAGAGCCTCCTTACATGCTGCAAATAGTTCTTAATGAAGCATTTAAGCCACATGAATGGATGGAAATATTAGCCACCCTAGATTCTTTTGTGAACAAAGCGGTATTCACATCGATGAATGAATGCATAGATAAGGAAGGGTATGATGTAATTCTATACATGGTAGTCCTCCAAGAGGTAGAACGGAGACTTGGTAGAAAAAAGAATGGAGAGAAGACTATGAAAGTATAAAAATGGAACTTGAATTTGATCCAAAAAAAGTGTATTTGTAATTCAGGAAGGCTAGTGACATAGTTTCTATTACTAATGGAGTTTGACTTCGAAATAGTAGTAAAGAAAGGCAATACCCATGTGAGAGAAGACCATCTATCAAGAATTACTCATGGACTAGCTGACAAGCTACCAGACACTTACTTGTTCAACCTAGAAGTATGTCCTAAATGGGCAGAAAAGTTGATTCCTATACTAATGGATGGACCACATCATAGGATCAATATGAACAATAATAAGGAGTTCTAGCAAACAAGAAGCCTCCACATTGTAGTAGGCAGTTTGTGTTTCAGAGACTCCAATGGAATACTTCTAAGATCTGTGGAAGATGACGAGCAAAAAGGTTTACTAAAGCAAGCCCATGAAAACAAGTGGAGAACACATAAGGGTTGTTAGTGGAAAAATCCAAGAAAGTCCTACCTTACATATGAATGCAAAAACATATGTAAGGAGTTGTGATGTATGTCACTCAACAAAGTATCCAATACGACTCGATGATATGCCCTTAAGACCTATGATTTGTGCAAGAGCTTTCTCAATGTTGGGAAAGATGGATGGATGCTTCCAAGAGATTGAGTAGTGCTGCCAAGTCCTACTTTGTACTAGCCCTTTGATGCTTTAGAGTTTATAAGTAGATCTTCTTAGCTTTCCAATGACACCATAAAATGGCCTATGTACTTTGGAAATGATGTATGTAAAGATTGATACAAAACAGATAACTTTGAATCTCAAGATCTCAAGAAAACCTTCTATTTATGTCTCGACACCTACTAGATCTTTTGCTCAGTATGACCAGCAGAGTAGGAATTGGAAAACTTCCTTTTAGGGGTATCTAATTAGCTTAGTAAGCTAACTATTCCAAGTGAAATGATGTAAAAAGATAAACTATGCTAAGAGAAATCAATTTATCAAGTAAAGCTATACCCCTGCTTTTGTAGGATTGTAGTAGACTTTGACCAGTGATCACCTCAATGCGTATTTCTCTGAAATGGCTGAATAGAATCTTATCAAATTTTGATAGCATGTAGATAACTTCAAGCTGAATCCAAGAAGCTTTAGAGCATTGCATTTGGTGAAGAAATGACTGAGGTATGCACTCCACAAGTTGACAAACTTTCAAGTAGTATGACAGAGTACTCAGAGATGAACAATATAAATGTATGTATTAATGAACACTTGTATACAATCCCATTGACATGAAGATCATTTCCTAATGGTGTAGATAGGTCTGGGCTAGAGTGTTGGCCTCACACACACTTAGAATTCATAGTAATGAGCTCCAGAATGATGAGTCTTACCTGCAACTTTTCCATGAACACTTTTATAATGATTGAGTGAGGATTTGAATTCAAATTCAAACTTTTGGCTCCCTATGATCAAGCTCCTATATCCTAGGAGATATTCCATCAATCAAAGCTAATAAATTTTCTCAAATCTCTTTTGGTAGGTGTTTACAAAGATTCCAAGTCAATTTGACTTTTACAAAGAGGTAAAGTAGTAATTAACTACTAGCAATAGTTCCTATGCTTCTCCATATGTGTATGGACTTCAATGTATCCATCAAGCCAAATGTGTAGGCTTGTGAATCACACCAACAACTCGCCCTTAGGCCTAACATTTTGGCTTGTTCTTCATCTTCAATCTTCATGTATATCCTGCAATCCAATCATTGCTTTGAACCTGCAAAGTTTGGTTCCATCCAAACCTTTAGTCAACAAATCTGCACATTGCATGTTGGTTGATACATAGGTTAATTGAATATCCTTGCTTAACAACTTCTCTCTCACATAATGGTAATGGATCTCTATATGTTTGGTCCTAGCATGATAGATAGGATTAGCTACAAGATGAAGTGAGCTTGTATTATCTCCAAAGATTATTGGTGACCTACTATATAAACCCAATTCTGTATACAATAACTTAATCCATATGGCTTCTTGTAAGGCATTAGCCCGTCCTCTATACTCTGCTTCTGTAGAAGAGAAAGCAACAGTAGGTTGCTTCTTTGAAGACCATGATATTGGCTTATCACCTGCAAAAGAAATGTATCCAAAAGTGCTCCTCTTATCATCCTTGCATCCTGCCCAATCTGCATCTGAATAGATCTTGATATCAAACACTAAAGTGTAAGGAAAATACAAACCATGATTTTGTGTACCCTTGAGATACTTCAAGATTCTCTTGGCAGCCTCTAAGTGAGGTATCCTTGACTTGTGCATAAATTGACTTAGCACACTAACTCCATATGCAATGTCTATCCTTGTTAATGTAGCGTAGTTCAAGCTACCCACCATACTTTGATAACCTGTAATGTCATTAACTTCATCACCTTCATGGACACTTAGTTTTAGGTTTACCTCCATTGGAGTACTAGCAACTTTGGCATCCTGCAAATGAAACTTCTTCAACATATCCTATATGTATTTCTTCTGAGTAATGTATATTCCTGAGTTAGTATAGACTAACTCAAGCCCAAGAAAATACTTTAGTACACCAAGATCATTGATCTTGAACTCCATCATCTGACTTTTGATTTGTCTGATTCCATTAACATCATTACCTGTAAGTATGATGACATCAAGATAAACACAAAGGTATATTACCTCTCAATTAGATTCTCTTAATGAATAGAGAAGTATCTGCCTTGCTCATGAGAAAACCTTGGTCTTGGAGGTATGTAGTTAACCTGTAATTCCATGCCCTAGGTGCCTACTTCAACCCATATAAAGCCTTTTTCAATTTGCAAACATATGTTACCTTCTTAGGGTCCTCATAGCCAGGAGGTTGTGACATATATACCTCCTCTGAAATCCATCCATTCAAGAAAGCATTCTTGACATCTAATTGGTACATATTCCAATTTTTTGATGCAGCCACACTTACCAACACTCTGATAGTTGGCATCCTTGGCCACAGGTGAGAATGTCTCTTCATAATCAATGCCTTGGGTTTGTGCAAAATCCTTGGCTACCAATCTTGCTTTGTATGTATTAATTGACCCATCAGAATTTCTTTTAAGTTTATAGATCCATCTGGATCCTATTACCTTCATCGAGTCCTTCTTTGGTACTAGTTCCCATGTGTCACTTTCCTTCAGTGCTTCAATCTCCTCATCCATAGCTTCTTTCCATTCTGTCTTGGTTATGGCTTCTTCATATGATCCTGATTCTTCAATTGACAAATCTTTGGCAAGGTAAACATAATGTTTAGTAACAAGAGATGTATCATACCCATATCTGATAGGTTTTTAGCTTTCTCTTTGTGATCTTCTAATTGATTGAGTTGAGGATTCAGGTATGACTTCAAGCTTCTTCATCTTCATTTTGCCCTTGGACTTCCATGCCTTGAACTCTTCAAAGTTGATAGTGTCTTCATCATCTGCACTTGTGTCTTCATTCTGAGTAGGTTCCTCCTTAGCAAGACTTGGAAACTCCTCTTCCAAGTCATAGGGTAGTTTAACCTTCCTGCATTCATTCTCGTACCAAGAATCATTTTCATTAAAGACAACATCTCTACTCAGCATGAATCCCTTATTGGAAGGGTTATAAAACGTGCATCCTTTTTTATTCAAGTCATATCCAATAAAGATGCACTTCTCAGCTTTAGGGTCTAGCTTACCTCTTATCTGAGAAAGAATGTGTACATATGCTACACATCCAAATATCGTGCAATGGTATAGTGAGGGTCTCTTACCATTCATGCTTCATAGGGTGTCATCCCATCAAGGGACTTAGATGGTAATCTGTTTATGAGATAAGTGGCAATAGAAACACTCTCTGCCCATAGATAGTTAGGTAACCTTTTTTCATTCAACATAGATCTAGCTGTTTCTACAATCAACCTATTTCTTCTCTCTACCCCATTCTGTTCAGGAGTATACCTTGTGGTGATTTCTCTTTTAATGCCTCTGTCCTGCACGAAGTTTTCAAGCTCATTGGAGAAGTACTCACCTCCTCCATCTGACCTTAGTTTCTTCAACTTCTTCCCTGTTTGATTTTCAACAAGTCCAAGATATCTTTTAATGCAATTAAATACCTCATCCTTGTGCTTCAAGAAGTATAATACAGTCCACCTACTATAATCATCAATAAAAGATACATAGTACCTTGATCCTGAGACTAATGGGTCTTTGCTTGTTCCCCATACATCTGTATGGACAAGCTCTAAGTAGTCTTCATGCATGTAACCTTTCCTTCAGAAGGGTAACTTGTGAGACTTGCCAAATTGACAAGCACTACATTTATATATCATGTGTTGTTTGGAAAAATTGGGTATTCCAATAACACATTGATCCCTGCATATCTGCTTCAAGGTTCTTTCTCCTACATGCCCTAATCTTTTGTGCCAAATCTCAAGCTGAGAATGTGTTTGATCTTTATAACTATATAGTGCAATATTCTTTGTGTCTTCTAGCTCAAAAGTGATAATCCTACCTGATTTTTCTCCTTTAGCAATCCTCTTTAATCCATGCCTTGGATCCTTCACAAATGATCCAAATTGATTGAATCTTACCTGCAATCCTTTCTCCACAATCTTTCCAACGCTCATCAAATGTTTTGTAATGGTTGGTACATAAAGTACCCTTCTCAACAAGTTCTGATTTCCATCACAAGTCTTAACATTTCCAACTTTAACTACTCAGTGCTTGGTGCCATCACCTCTTTGGACTTGATGCTTACCTTTTGATTTCTCAAGATCAGAGAGTAGTGCTACATTGCCAGCCACATGATTTGAGAATCCTGAGTCAATGTAGAATAGGTGTTCATCATTTGTACCTGATTTTGAAGTCATGTTCATGATGAGAAGAGAGTCATCGTGCTCTTCTGTATAGTTGTTGTAGTCCTTTCTAGATTTGAAACCTCCTTGGTAGTTGCCATTGTAGTTGTAATTGTTGTTGTAATTGTTGTTGTAATTGTTGTTATCATTGTTGTTGTAACATTGGTGATGGTTGAATCTACCTCTTGACTATGAGTATCCACCTCTTTGGTATCCTCTTCCTCTCTGATTCTTGTAATTCTTGAAACACTCATCTGCAGTATGATTTGATAAACCAGAAATTTTGCATGGTGAGGAGTTATAGGATCTCCCCCTACTTTGCTTACCTCCTCTGCCCCTTCCTCTTGATGATCTACCTCTCCCTGCATAGTTGGCTTGGGAGGTAGAGCCTTCATCTTCCACCTTCTTGCTCTTGCATTTATCTTTAGACTTTTTATCTGTATATAGGGCAGAAGAGTTATTACCTTTGGATATGTCTCCATTCTTGTTGAGGTTTGCTTCATGAGTAAACAATTGTCCTGTAAGATCTGGAATTTGCATGTCCATGTAAAGGTCCATGGCAGTGGTGAAGCTTTCCCATTTGTCATAAGCTTGGATCCCATTGATCAATTGCCTTACAATGTGCTCTTCTTCAATCTCTTCTCCTATGCTTGTTAACTGATCTGCTATATCTTTAATCTTGGTCACAAATTCTCAAACAACTTGCTTAAGTTGCTTCCTTAGTGTGGTAAATTCAATCCACAACTGGTTTTTTCTAGCCCTTATGTTGGAAGAAAAATATGATGACAAGGTTTCCCAAGTCTCTTGGGATGTCTTACAATTTCTAATATGTGGAAAAAGTAAATCAGAGATGGAGTTGAGTAAATAAGACCTTGCTAATGCATCCTTTGCACACCATGTGTTGAGCTTTTCATGTTCTTCCTTTGTTGGTAGTCCTCTTGTTTTGAATGAGGGCAATTCCTCATCTCCTAAGATGTATCCATAAAGACTCCTTCCTTTAGGTAGGTCTTCATCCTTAGAGACCATGCCTGATAGTTGTTCATGTCTGATTTTTCAGTAAATGAAGGAAAACCATCTCCCATTTTACCTTAGTTTGCTCTGAGACCACTGTTGGGAAAGATGGATGGATGCTTCCAAGAGATTGAGTAGGTACTGCCAAGTCCTGCTTTGTACCAGCCCTCTGATGCTTTAGATAAGTAGACCTTCTTAGCTTTCCAATGATACCATAAAATGGCCTATGTACTTTGCAAATGATGTATGTAAAGATTGACACAGAACAAATAACTTTGAATCTCAAGATCTCAAGAAAACCTTCTATTTATGTCTTGATACCTACTGGATCTTTTGCTCAGTATGACCAGCACAGTAGGAATAGGAAAAATTCCTTTTAGGGGTATCTAACTAACTTAGTAAGCTAAGTATTCCAAGTGGAATGATGTAAAAAGATAAACTATGCTAAGAGAAATCAATTTAGCAAGAAAAGCTATACCCTCGATTTTTTAGGACTGTTGCCGACTTTGACCAGTGATCACCTTGACGCGTATTTCTCTGAAGTGGCTAAATGTAATCTCCTCAAATTTTGATAGCACGTAGATAACTTCAAGCTGAATCCAAAAAGACCTCATAACAACTAAGATATGAAAGTTTGAAGAGAGGTATGTCTCTAATGAGACACCGGATAGACACAAGAAAGAAAATCTTAAAAAACGCCTACTTGTGCAGGGTTTCCTCATAGTCAATTGTACAAAAAGTGATATACATATATAGTAAAAGTTGTAAGCTTCGCAACACAAGAATCACTCAATTTGGCCACCTACACTAAGAGAACCACTCTTTTCATTGAGAGGCTATCAACAGAAGCGCCTTCCTTGTCTAAAACTAGACACCTCTCCTTTCCTTCTTGCTTTTATGTACTTTTATCTACTTTTACTCAAAATTTGGAGATGTGAACACATCCACATGTAATTTATCAGGATAA
Organism: Ceratopteris richardii; assembly: GCA_020310875.1. Classification (NCBI taxonomy): domain Eukaryota; kingdom Viridiplantae; phylum Streptophyta; class Polypodiopsida; order Polypodiales; family Pteridaceae; genus Ceratopteris; species Ceratopteris richardii. The sequence goes on from CM035427.1 coordinate 10,962,388, forward strand.
TAAGCTCCATAATCCTATAAAATAATACTTTAGAGCTTTTTCTTATGTAAGAGCTAAAACCCTAGGAAATCTCATATGACAGCCATACTTAAACCTAGGGATTGGTAAAGAAGAGTAATAACTAGTGGATTCATTAATTGACATAGGAGAAGCTCTAAGCAGTATACAAGCTTTTGTAGTTGAAAAGCTAAAAGCACCATTCATACAACTAAGGCTCACATGATAGGAATTGGACGCAACATCATTGAGTGCCTAGAAGAAGTATCCATGTCCTTACAGCTAGGATATAGTACCATGTACCAAAGGTTCCTAGTCTTTAAAGACTTACTCCTTCTAGAAGAATTGGTCCTAGGACAAGATTGGATGTCTGAATTCCAAGTCATTATCCACCTAGCTCAAGGATATATATCGGCAAAAATAGGCCATAGAGCGGTTTTTAGTCTACTAGATGAAAAACCACTAAAAGCAGCATGTAAAGAAAACCTTAAGGTCACAAGTCTAAGTGAGCATACACAAAAGTCCCACCAAAACCCTTATGGACCAATTATACTCTTCTAGGTAAATACAAAACCAATGAGATTCCTTGTTCTATTTCACATGACCCACCTATCCTTACTTCTGTAGAGAATAATCCTAAGTGACATAGTGAGATCATTCATCCTAGGGAAATCTATGAGAAAATAACTACTTGTCTTCCCTCGAGAACAACACAATACGACATGGTAAGAACATAAAACGAGTGTGGATTCTCAAAGATCAACTTCAACAATAAAAATGAAAGGAGAATTGGGCATCAAAACAAAAACCCTAAGAGGCAAGGAGCTAACAATGGTCAAGGTTTACTACAAGATGGATCAAGGATACTACAAGTGTGGATATCCAAATGACTAATGGATGTCAAAGGCCACACAAGCAAGTGTGGATCCCAAGGGAGACAATGGAAAGAGCAAATGAGGAAATAAGGGTGTTAGACAAAGTGACTTACATTGTTATCAAAGCCATTGAAACTTCCCATCAAGACAAAAAACAAAGAGGACTAGCAAAGAAAAAGAAGCTCGAGAAGCAAGGCAAATACATATGGAGAATTAAAGCCAAGAATGCATCGTCAAAATCGAAATGGAGTACAACAAGGAAGGATCAGAGTACACCCTTAATCTGGAGACCAAAAGAACAACAAAGAACATGCCAAATCAACAAGAAGGATCAGTGTTACACTCATGCTAGGCTGAATGCACCAAGTGTATGCACTATAGGGCCACACTATAAGGGCTCGCATTCGGCACACAGCTTCCTCAATTGGTTTGGTGATTCACAATTCCTTCCAAGGAAGGAACAATACTTAAATTGTACAGTAGAAGTCTAGGAAATTTTAGTAACATATACTAACAATTGCTTTGACTATGACTAACTTTTATGTCTTCTTTTAGAAATAGGAAACAATAAAAGAATGAAAAAAAATCTCATATAGTATCATGCTCTACTCAAACTTCTGAGAAGGGACTGGGTTAGTGATGAATGACAATTGACTCCACACATACAAATGAAGTATAATTCTTTAGACATGAGATTAATTACCAATCCGATTTCAAGTGTAGATGGATTTTGATGATTTTGAATCAACCCAAGGGAAAATCTTGGAATTTTCCTCAGAAAGGGCAATCAAGACAAAAGGACATTGGTTCTGTGAGGACCAACTAGTAGATGATCATTTATTTTTATCACAATCAGAATCATGGACAAGGATCAAGAGTTCTGTATAATGTCTCAAGACTTCAAAGTACTACATGAGTTGCATGAAACAATCAACACATGGATAAAAATTGGCATTGAAGGATACTTAATGTTGCCAATTTATAAGCCAAAATTTGAAAGGTGTATGCAAGTGATGAGCACCCTAGACCCCTGCTCTAGATATGCTAACCCCAAAGTTATGAATTTAGAAGGTGATTGGCAAATAATCAAATTCACACATGAATTGATCAGAGAAGCTTTTGGTTGGACAAAGGATGGCCTTACAGACTTAAAGGAAAAAATCCATGAAGCAAAGAAATGAACATTTTTGGATATCAATAGAACGGACATAGAAGAATTAGTGATGTTAGTACATCAACATTTTTGCTTTCCGAGTATGCATCGATACATAGCGCCACAAAAGATTGTGGTGTAACTACTCTGGCATATGGTGAAATAGGTTGGGAATCAAGTAAATCTTACACCCTATGTACAGGAGCATCTATTTGAAGCAAAGAAGCAATGGGGAAACAAAACATTTCTGAATGGTAGTGTTGCTCTAAAAATATTAATATATCATGCAATAAACATTTATGAACATCTGAAAGAAATGCCATCAACAAAAAAAATGGCCAAATATGTGAAGTTAGCCATAGTTCCAAAGAATAAGCGAGGTGTGGTAATGGTAGAAGAATCTAGCACTAGCTCAAAGCCAATGATGAGAAGTGCATAGAGGATGCAAGAAGAGATGGTAGTAGATGCAAATCCCTCATCAAAACGAGTGCACTTGATTCCAAAATCAACTCTAGTTCAAACACCACCCATTACAAAAGATAAATGACAAGAATCCCTCCAAGAAATCTACACATATAAGGAAGGGAGGTGAAACTCACAGTATAGGGTCACTGCTATTGCTAAACAAGTGAAGTAGAGAAGATTCAACTAGGTAAAAGGTTGCACCAAATGGAATGGTACAAGGAGCTAGGGCTCACAAATTCAAGCTGATTGTTTAGATGCCCATGAGTGAAAGAACTTGGCGAAGCTTGTAGAAGGTAGAAAAATGCATTTCGAAGCGATGAAGTTTGGTCTAGCCAACCAGCACAAGACCAACATTTGAGCTTATGGAGACTCAAATAGACCTTATAAGAATATGATAAGTGCAAAGAAACACACTATGTCCTTTGGAGCATCACGAAGAATGATTCGATACAAAATAGATAGGCTTGCAGGTCGACTAGCCCAAAAAACCTACTATCTATGGAAGAGACAATGAACTTCAAATGCCCATAGCATCCAACATCATTAAAATTAGAAACAATCCTTTTGTGGGAGTGCTACACATAGGGTTGAGTGTATAGAATGCACAAAATTATAAGGCATAAGCAGAATATGCTATAGGAATGAATGAGACATTCACCGGTAGTTCTTCTTATTTTTCAGGAATATGCACAAATTCACAGTGAGACAGAAAAACTCCACTTTCTCTCAATATACTGAACCCAATGCTATGAAACTTTATAGGCATAAACTAGACACTAATACCTTTCCAATGAGCCATCTTGCACTCAATTTGAAGCATTGGAGAGAGAGCAGCCACCTCTGCAAGATTACTGTTGGCGAAGAAGATGATGCAGAGAATTGAAGGAGCAAGACAATGATGGTCACAAGTGTATGTATATTGCTTCCATGTAATGTACAAGTGATTTCAAGTCTTTATATAGACTCTAGGAATGTTCCAAGACTTCTACTAGTGAAGTTTGAATTCAAATGAAGGTGGGAATGGTTGTTGGAGGGAATCAATTCACTTTCCTATAATCTAGGAAAAGTGAAGATCTAGTTTGATCTACTTTTAGGTGATTGATTGCTTGATTGAATGCAACTTCAATCACCAAAAAATCGTGGGATCTGGGCTTTATCTTTCTACCTTTACATGTGTAAAGATCAAGGCTTTTGGAACGGTAAATGAACCATCAAAAATCTCTCAAAAAAATACAATAAATGAGCATAAGAAAAAGAACTCTCCAATGGATATTCTTTCGACGTGATAGCCTTTGATGTAGATCAAATCCACCTCAAGAATATTGTAAGCTTGATGTTCCAATAGCTCTCCCTCAAGCTAAAGTATGCTTGAGTCTTCATTCTCTGATAGGTTGAATACCTGCCATAACTTTGAATCTACAAAGCTTTATTCCATCAAGTGCCTTCGTTATCATATCTGCTATTTGCTTTTTAGTTGGAACAAAAGAAATGTCAATCTCCTTTGACATGAGCTTCTCCCTGATGAAGTGGTAATGGACTTCTATGTGCTTGGTTCTCGCATGGAAAATAGGATTTGCCGCTACATGCATGGAACTTACATTATCTCAAAATATGTGATGTTTGGAACTCACAAGTCCCAAATCTGTATACAATGCTTTTAACCATATTGCCTCTTGATTTACTATGGTCAAGCCTCTGTACTCTGCTTCAGTTGAGAATAAAGCAACTGTTGGTTGCTTCTTGGAACTCCATGACACTAGCTTCGAACCTGCAAATGCTAAGTAACCAGATGTACTTTTTCTATCATCCTTAGCTTCTGCCCAATCTGCATTTGAATAGATTTTGATATCCAAATTCAAAGAGTATGGATAGAATATACCTATGTTGATTGTACCTTTGAGATACTTAAGTAATCTCTTAGCTGCATCCATGTGTGGTTTTCTCGGTGAGTGCATGTGAACTAACTAAGCACTCCCACACTATATGAGATGTTTGCCCTTGTATGAGTAGCATATATCAAGCTACCTACCAAGATTTGATACTCTTTGATGTCTTCAATTTTCTCACCTTCATAAACACTTAGTTTATGATTCATCTCCAAAGGTGTACCTGTAGGTTTAGTGTTCTCCATTTTGAGCTTCAAAAGAAGATCCTGAATGTATCTTCTTTGAGTCAAATACAGTCCTTCATCTATGTCTATCACTTGCTTACCTAGGAAATATGTGAGCTCACCTAGGTCACTGATGTTGAACTCATCTTGCATGTGTCTCTTGATCCTTTGAATGCCATTTAGATCATCAACTGTCACAATGATATCATCTACATATACACAGATAGATAACCTCATTGTGATCCCTTTTGATGAATAGAGAAGGATCTGAGCTGCTAGCTTTGAACCCTTGATCTTGGAGATATGTAACCAGCATGTAATTCCAAGCTCTAGGAGCTTGTTTCAATCCATACAATGCTTTCTTAAGTTTGCAAACATAATATAGATGATTAGGATTTTCAAAACTTGATGGTTGTGATATGTATACCTCTTCACTTATCCAACCATTTAAGAATGCATTTTTCACATCAAGTTGGAGGAGTCTTCAATTCCTTGCAGCAGCTACACTTATCAATGTCCTGATTGTAGTCATCTTTACGACCGGTGAGAATGTTTCCTCATAGTCTATACCATGAGTTTGTGAGCATCCTTTGGCAACTAATCTTGCCTTGTACCTGAAAACTGATCCCTCTGAGTTTCTTTTAACTTTATATACCGATCTGCAATCAATTACCTTTTGATTCGGCGATATTCGAACCAAATCCCAAGTGTCGATTTCCTTCAATGCATCTATCTCTTCTTTCATGGCCTTTTCCCAATTAGGGTTTCCATTTGCCTCTTCATAGGTTGAGGGTTCCTTTGAAACAAGTCTTTTGCCAAGTATATTGAATGCTTCGTAACAAATGGGGAATCATATCCATACCTTTTTGGTTGTTTCTTCTCTCTTGCTGATCTTGTAGGTACTTGTTTCGAGCATTCTCCAACCTCTTGCGTCTTTGCTTTGCCTCTTAACTACCATAGCTTGCAATCCTTTTCCCTTTCACCTTGGTCATCGTCTGTATCACTTCTTGGATCCTGGACCTGTGTATCATGCTTGCTTCCTAATTGATGAGAGTGAGAATCAAGATCATATGGTAGTGTTACCTTTTGTTTGTCTTCATCATACCAAGACCTCTGTTCTTCAAACACAACATCTCTACTTGTAGTGAATTACTTGGTTGAAGGATTGAAGAACCTATAACCCATCTAAGTTGAATCATATCCAATAAACACTACCTTTGTTGCCCTTTCATCTAGCTTACCTCTTATTTGTGATGGTACATGAACATCAGCTAAACAACCAAAAAACTTGCAATGTCCAAGACTAGGTTTTCTTCCATGCCATGCTTCATAAGGAGTCATACCTTGAAGTGATTTGGATGGTAGTCTATTGACAAGGTACACAGCAGTTGAAATACCTTCTACCCATAGATAATGTGGCAACTTCTTCTCTTCAAGCATTGTTCGGGCTGATCCAACCAGTGTCTTGTTTCTCCTCTCTGCAATTCCATTTACTTGAGGAGAGTACCTAGTAGTCACTTCCCTTTTGATACGTTTGTCTTGCAAGAACTCATCAAACTCTTTGGAGAAGTATTCTTCCCCTCCATCAGATCTGAGCTTCTTTAGTGAATCACCTGTATGATTCTCCACATGTGCAAGATACTTCTTGAAGCAATCAAACACTTCATTCTTACTCTTGATGAAGTATAGAATAGTCCATTTACTATGGTCATCAATAAATGAGACGTAATACCTTGATCGTGCCAATGAAGGTTCTTGACTTGGTCCCCATACATCTGTATGTACCTAGTCCAATAAGTTGTTGTGGATGTAGCGCTTGTGGTTGAATGGTTGTCTTTGTGCCTTCCCAATCTGACATGCATCACACCTATTGATCATGTGTTTAATTGATATGTTCAGCAGTCCTAGAACACTTTGATCTCTGCATATATCCTTCAAGGTTCTTTCATTCACATGAACAAGTCTCTTATGCCACACTTCAAGCTCACTTAGGGTTTGAGACCCATAGTTGAATAGAACTATGTTCCTGGTTTCTCCTACTTGAAAAGTAGAGAGCCTACCATGCTTCTCACCTCGGGCTATATTTCTAAAGCCATGACATAGATCTTCCACAAAATCTCCATGTTGGGTGAACCTAACTTGCAAGCCTTGTTCAACTATTTGGCCTACACTTATTAGGTTTTTAGTGATAGTGGATACATAGAGAACCTTAGTCAACAAGTTTGTCCTGCCATTGGAAGCTTTGACATTACCAATCCTCTCCACATTGTGCTTTGTGTCATCCCCTGTTTGCACTTCATGTCTATGCTTTGGACTTTCCAAGTCAGATAGAAGAGCAATGTTGCCTGCAACATCATTCGAACATCCTGAATCTATGTAGAATAAATGATCATCTTCTTTACTTTCTTTGTGGCTTAGATTCATAAGAAGCAATGAGCCTTCATGTGGTTGATCTTCTGAATAATTGTTGTAGTCCCTTCTATTATAGCTTCTGTTGTTATTGTTGAAGTTGTGTCCACCTCTACCTCTATTGCTGCCATATCCACCTATTCCACTTCCTTTCTCGGTCTTCCCATTGAACCAACAATTCTGGGTGGTGTGGTTGGTCTTATCACATATGGCACAAGGTTGAACATTCTGACCTTTGACTTTGTCTTGCTTTGGTCCTTTCTTCTTCCCTTTCCACTTGCTCTTGCTTGCGAAGTTGGCTTGGGAGGTCTCTTCTTCATCTTCTTCCTTGTTTTTGCCTTTCTACTTCTTATCCTTCTTATTTGCATATAGAGCAATAGTTGAATTGCCATGATAAGAGTTACCTTCCTTTATGCTATTGTTGGCTTCTTGATTGAAGAGTTGTCCAAGAAACATGTTGAATTCTGGAGTTTGCACATCCATGATGGGATCATGAGCCGTCGTGAAGGATTGCCATTACTTATCACTACGAATGCCGTTGAGAATTTGCCTCATGATGACTTCTTCTTCAATCAGCTCTTCAGTGGATGCTATTTAGGTGTCTTCTTCATTTGGTTGAACTCGTTCCAAAGATGATTCTTTCTTGTTTTGGTACTAGCAGAAAAGAAAGTCTCAAGGGCATCCCAAGTCTCTTGAGATGTCTTGCATCCTCTAATATGTGGTAATAGCAAGTCAGAGATAGAGTTTAGTATGTACGACCTTGCTTGAGCATCCCTTGCGCACCAATGTGTGAGCTTATCTGTCTCCTCTTGTGTTGCTTGTTGATACATGAAGGACACTACCTCTCAACGTACTACATGGCACACTCACTACAACAAGGGTCTATCAGGGACGATAGACTCAAGAGGGGGGGGAGTGTTGAAGCTCAAGGTCAAGGACAAAGCATGGAAGTGCATCAAGGAAGTGGACACACAAGAAGAAGGAGCAAGTAGGGAGCTCCAAGAAGCACCTGTCAAATTTTCAGAAGAAATCCCTATAAAAATAGTGATTTTTATCACTAAAAACCATTATAAATACCATTTTCCATTTTTGCAACTCCATTTTCTTCAAGCTGAGGAGTCCTCGAGCTTGAGGAGTATCAAAACTATCATCCTACCAATTTTCATAATTTTTAGACTCCGTTTAAGCCCCCAAATAAGCCCGGGAACCTAATTTTTATTTAGGCCGGACACTAGGTCTGGACAGGGCAAAAACCACTCAAAAAACTATAAAAAGGGCTGGAGAGCTCATTTTTGAGGTTAGCTTGTTGTAGATTTCAGCTTTGTAAGAGAGTCCATTTGCAATCGAAGATCTTCCATTGTTCCACTCTTTGCTCTTACCTTGTGCGTGTGTGTGTGTATGTGTGTGCATGCTTGTGTAATTCCACTGATGCACTTGTGCATTTCACTTGCTCTTGTTTGTCATACTGGTCCTCACGTCTCCAGGGATTGACATTTATAAGGTGGAGCTCCTCACGTTGGAACTTACCATTGTGCTAGAGTGATAGTGTCTCTCTTGAATTTCACCACTGGACGTTCTAATCCAATGGGTTGATCAAGATTGTGCAATTGCACCACTGATCTTCACAAATCATCCTCATAGATGCGAGCACCTAAGTGGTTGGCTTGGGCATATTCTAATTGAGTTCTGTAGGGTCCTTCAGGTCTTTCCAAATATGCTATGTTTAACCCTCCTTTTGGTCTTTTTCTTTGCTAAAATCCAATTCTAATTCACTAGTATCTAAGTTAAACTCGAGAGGGTAGCTATTAAATTCTTGGGCCCACGAAGGTGCAGTAGTTCCTACACTTGCTTTTGATGATCTAAGGCTTCCTCGATGTGACTTACCTATATGCTTGCCTGATCTAAGGTTCATGAATTTACTTCCTAAATCACTCAATACACACTCTGATTGTCAATGTTTTTTGTTCTTTATTGCTTGTTTCTTTTTAAATTCCTTTAAATTCTTTGCTTGTCTCAATGTATACGTCAGGAGTGGACTTTCCGTTGTACTTTTGAGTTCTCGTTCCGTCATACTTAAATTCTTTCTTTTAGGTTGTTGTACATCACACTTTTATCTTAGTCTTGGACTTGAAAAAAATTAAGTCTCTTGGACTTGATGCGTTCCTTTCATTGTTCTAATTTAATCCACAATGCTACCATTTAGCCTAAGCTAATACTTGACTGAGGGGGTTGAGTATTCTTGCAACATCGAGTCAATTCCTTTGATTTCTCTGATGCCCTAGAGGTCACACTTCCAAGCCTTGCATTGTTCACTGCCTTGCTTTGATTGCCCTTGATAGCCCTTGCTAGACCTGTAGAAATTCAATGTTTAGACCAATTCTTAACTTAATGGTTAAGCACTTTGATAAATACACCTTTTAGGTCCCTTGTTTTTGGGCCAAAGTTTTTCCAAAGCCCCCTTTCTGAGTCCCACCAATGGGTCAACCTCAAATTTTCTTATCTAAAAATAAACGTCTTTCTAAAGAGCTTTCTAATGAGATAAAAAGCTAAAAAAAGGGACTTCGAATGAAAAAGATATGAACGTTCAAGCCTTCGGGGGGTAAAAATTGGCAAACAGGTTTTTCTTCAATTATGAAATAAGGGGTCTCCAATGAGCTTAATCACCCAAAACTTTTCTCAAAATAGCCTCAAATTTGCCTAAAAAATTAAACCCTAAATTTGGCATTTTGGGTAAACAATCGGGATGGTCTGGGACAATCGCGATGGTCTGGGACCGTCGCGATGGTTTAGGTGAATCGTCGCGATGGCATGGTACAATCGTGATGGTCCGATGGTGCGAGATGTCGCAATGGTCTATCTAGCGAGCAACCACGATGGCATGAGCCCATCACGATGGTCAATGGTCAATGCAACCATTGCGATGGCGTGAGCCCATCGCGATGGTCACGAGGTGGGATGGCTTGAGCCAATCGTGATACATGGTCCAATTTTGAAGCGTCATGATGGGTCACATACCTCATGGTGTGGTCGCTTACCAAAAATGCGAGCTTTGTCAGACCATGACGATGGTCCAACTCCAACAGCAGATTCTGACAGAAAGTGAATTTCTTACCTTTGGAAGCTTTCCTGTTGCTCAAGAGCACTGTACCTGCAAGAAAACTCAAAAACACAGAATCACATACAGACACAAAAACTCTCTCTCTCTCTCTCGCATGCACAAATGAGGGGAAATGAGGAGAATAGCTGGATATGGTGAATTTTTTTATTTTTCGGGAGTGGAAGAAGATGATGCAATGGTGAAGAAGGAGTGTAGAGGAGATGAAAAACACAGAAAAATAATTCAAAATAACAACAGAAACTGAAATTTTACCTTCCAACACCACTTCTTGCTATACTCTTACCATCACACATTCGTCCTAGACTCGATCCTAGTGCCAAATTTGGTGTTGCTCTAGCACAATGGTAAGTACCACGTTAAGAAGCTCCACCTCCTTAATGTCAATCCGCGGAAGAGATATGAGTGATATGAAGATCGTGAATGTGAGATGTAGTGAGAGTGAAGGCGAGAAACATAGAGATGCACACACACATACACACACATGTAAAAGACAAGCAAGACACAATGGAAGGTAGAAAAATAGACTCTATACTCAAGATCTCAATTACAAGCTCAAGCTCTCACTAGCTCATACAAGTCTACACTAGCTAACCTTAAAAATGAGCTCTCTAGCTCTCTTTATAGTTTTTTGACTAGTTTTGACCGGTTTCACATCTAGTGACCAACATAGTTAAAAAATAGGTTTTAGGTGCTACTTGAAGGTCTAAAAGAGATCTAAAAATAACCAAAATTGGTAGGCTTGAGAACTCCTCGGCTTGCACAAAATGGAGCTACTAATTACAAAGGTGGTTGTTCTATGTTACATATGGTACAAGAGTGATGAAAATCACTATTGAGAGTCTTTGAAAAAGTAATATAAGACATATTTCTTTGGAAAAAGAAATCCTCTAGGCTCCCCACTACTTCATTGTAATCCACCTTCACATACTTCTGCGTCGTTTATGCCTCTGACTACTGCCAACACCTATGTATCAACTCATTTGCAATGTGCAGATTTACTCATCAAAGCATTGGATGGAACAAAGATGAACATGTTCAAACTGATGATAGGGCTGCAAGAGATCAAGGAGCAATGAAGATCAAGCATGTTAGGCTTGAGGGGGATCTGTTGGTACACAAGCCTACACACTTGATCGCTTCACATAAGCTTGATGTATTAGCATATCGTTTGGAAGGCTTCATATGTATAACCTCTTGTAACGAGTTATAATTACTCCTTGTAAAAGTGAAATAAACCCACAAGGAGTTACCAAGCATATAATCTTGTATCTTTCGATATTTAAGTCAAGAGAGAGTCAATCCTATACTTTAGGAAACATTTTATTGTTAGGGATTTGAATTTGAATTCCAATCTCTGGCTCCAACAAAAACTATAAAAGTGGATATGAAATGCCCGCATGTATCTCAAGGTTAAGAGATCATATTCATGTACTTTCATTGCGAAGAGAATCTCATCTCATAGCTCGCTCATTTCTCACTCATTGAGCAATGACTTATTGCCAATCACATTGTAATTTTACTTGACTTAATTCATACATGATCATTATTTCTTACTCTCATATGTCTGTCACACTCCATCAGAATAGTGAACTTGTCTGAGTTGGTTCTCACTATATAGTGCATCATTTCATGTGATTTAAAGCACGAAATCTTCAGCATACTGTCTACTTTAATCCTACAAAGTTTCATTAGTTATGCATCTTGTGGTCATCAGATATCAATCAATCTCTACTCACTTGTTTGTGACTGTCAAGGCCCCTAAAAGTCGAGATGGATGCTTAACTTGCTAAACATATTTCTCTACATATAGTTTATCATTTTAGATGATTTTACTCATGATTGGTAGTTTGTTATGCTAATTGAAATTCCCCAAAAGAAATTTTATTAATTGTTGTTGTACTCAAAGAATTGTGTAAAACTCTAAGTAGGTGTCTTAACCAAAGCAGCAAGTTTTGGACCTTGGATCATATGCCTACGTATCTGTTTTGATTCTATCATTAGTGCATCATCCTCCAAGCAACATATGTGATCATTTATGCTTACTAGATAGCTAAAGTGGCCCACAACACTCTCCAACCATCACTTATAGTAGGTGTGAAGCAGGTTTTAGCTACACTACCTCATCTCTTGTGATTATCCACCATCTCCTTCAACAAGTATTGTAATGTGACTCCTTTGTTGGGAGCTTGCCTATTGGTTGTATATTTCCTACTTTTATATTAAACTTTCCTTGTTATATCAAGAAAAAATATAGTAGATGTACTAGAGGCAAGAAATTATGGCTTAGAGTGTAGAACAAGTGCACAAAATAGCCACAAATCAAAGGTGTCACCTGCTGAGGCTCTGATATATATATATATATATATATATATATATATATATATATATATATATATATGTATATATATATATATATATGTATATATATATATATATATATATATTACACACACACATATATATATATATATATATATATATATATATATATATATATATATATATATATATATATATATATATATATATATATATATATATATATATATATATATAGAGAGAGAGAGAGAGAGAGAGAGAGAGAGAGAGAGAGAGAGAGAGAGAGAGAGAGAGAGAGAGAGAGATCACAGAGAGAGAAAGAAAGAGAAAAAATTCACATGTTGCTACTACTATGGAGGTTGTTGGATAGAGAGAGAGAGATGACTATGGGGAATCGCACTATTACAGACAAAGCAAATGAGAGAGAGAGAGAGAAAGAGAGAGAGAGATCACGGAGAGAGAAAGAAAGAGAAAAAAGTCACATGTTGCTACTACTATGGAGGTTGCTGGATAGAGAGAGAGAGAGAGAGAGAGAGAGAGAGAGAGAGAGAGAGAGAGAGAGAGAGAGAGAGAGAGAGAGAGAGAGAGAGAGAGAGAGAGAGAGAGAGAGATGACTATGCGGAATTGCACTATTACAGATGAAGCAAATGAGAGAGAGAGCGAGAGATTGAAGAAGGAATCAAGTGCTGCATGAAGAAAGGTTACGAAAAAACAAGCATAGGAGGTTATATTTATAAGAGTAAAACTGATCTGCATAGGAGTTTGAACTAAAGATAAAATTCATGAAAAGTCTTGATAAGATCCATATCGATAGTGTAGGTTTGTTTACATTATTTGATGCAAATTCGTATTGAATTAATGAATTCTCTGCATAGATGTAAAGAACAGGAAGTGTTTTTTACAAAAGAAGCCATGAAGAATTGGCATAATACATGCTTCAGGCCTTGATTGAAACCATAGTTTTGTTTTTCACTTCACTTCAGAAGTCTTCTTCAATGTCTTATGTTAATGTTAGAGGATGGTGTGGAAATCGCTCCACAAAAGGAAGTAAGCCCAAAGCTTTGTGGAAAGCTTCAAACTTCTCCCTAGGCAGAGCCTTCGTGAAAAGGTCTACAATGTTCTCTTGCATGGGCACATATGCCAAGCTGATCTCCCCAGCAAAGAACCTCTCCTTGACATAATGACAACGCACCTCAATGTGCTTAGTGCGAGCATGGAACACTAGGTTCCTCACAATTGCCAATTCACTCTGACTGTTAGTGAAGATGGTGGTGCCAGAGGAATGACCAACACCCAAATCAGCCATAAGGCATCTGAGTCACACACACTCAAGAGTCATTGTGAAAGCTACCCTATACTCAGCCTCACAACTGGAAGTGGCCACAGTAGGCTACGTCTTGCTCAACGAAGATATACATGATCTACAAAGCATGAAGCAAGAGCCACTAGTGGAAACACGAGTATCATAGCAACCAACCCAATCGTAGTTAGAAAAAGCATGCAAATCTGGTGGTAGTGATTCCCCGTTGGGATAAAACAACCCAAGTAGCCATGTACCACGCAAGTAGTGAAAGATGCCCTTAATCGCCTGCCAATTCTTAACTCCTGGGCAATGCATAAGCCTGCTCATCTGTGAGACAACAAACTGAATATCTGGTCCAGTAATGCATAAGTAAGTTGGGTATCCAATAGCCTGCTGATAGAGAATAGAGTAATGCATCATGCAGACTCAATCGTAAACCTATCTCCATAGAAATGGCAATAGGTTTAGAGTCTTCAAGGCCAAAACGCAGCAATAATGTGTCAATGTATTTCGTTTGACACAAAGCCATTCCACCATCAAGGTGCATAAACTGAATGCCCAAATAAAGATGCAAATGCCCCAAATTAGACATCTCAAATGAGGCATGCAAATCAGTCTTAAAATCAGCAATATGCCTCTCATGAGGACTAGTGAGCAGCACGTCATCAACATAAACCACAATGATCAGAAGTACATCATTACCACGCTTAACATATAAGGTGCTTTTAGTTGGATTGTTCTCAAAACCATGTGCAATTAGATAGGCGTGTATCTTCTCATACCAAGCACGTGGTGTTTGATTTAAACCATATAACACCTTCTTTAACTTGCACACCTAGTTTTCATGCCCTTTTTGCACAAAGCCACAAGGCGGATAAACATACAATTCTTCATGCAAGTCGCCATTCAAAAATGTTGTTTTAATGTCCAATGGATGTACATTCCAACCATGAGGGGTTGTTAGCACACAGATGCTCCGAATAGTAGTTATACGGCATGTACGTGCAAAGGTCCCATTAAAATCAATGCCTCTTTCCTACACATAACCCTTTGCAATAAGCCTAGCCGTATACCTGTCAAGTGTTCCATCAAGCTTACGCTTCTGCTTGTATACTCACTTAGTGCTAATGGCCTTCTTGCCAGGAGGCAAGTCACATAAAGACCAAGTACCATTTTTCATGATAGCATCATATTCACATTGCATTGTAGCCATCCAATGTTCAAGACTTTGTGCTTCTTCAAATGAAACAGACTCACTCTCATCACAAAGACTAGATGCAGCCATAGCATAGCAATCTGATGCAAAAGATGCACTATGAGAGCCTGAATGAGTACGATATGATAGAGGTGCATCTAATTTGCCATCATGCATAAGTCTGCACCAACCATTTTGGCATAGTTTTTGCCTCCTCAATATCAGCTCTCTCATCAACAAGTGCATCACGTAAATGTGCATCTGAAATGGGATGATCTGCATCATCACATGAAACTTGCAAAGGCTAAGAAGTTGTCTCATTAGGACGATTACTAGACTATCCACCTCTAAAAAGAGGCAGCAAAGTATCATACATGTCTTTGGAGCTAACAGATGTCTCCTTAGTACATGAAAGCAATGGTTGAATAGCATCTTCCACAAAAACAACATTACGGCTAACCAGAATGTGTTTAGTCTGTGGATGATATAGATGGTAGCCTTTACTTTCAGAACTCTACCCAACTAAAATACATTTTACTGCTCCATTTTCTGCGATGTTGTTCAGACACTAATGCATATGCCAAACAACCAAAAACATGCAGATGAGCAACAAATGGCTTGCGGTCATGCCAAGCCAATAATGGAGTGATGGAGTGCAGCGCTTTAGTGGGACACCTATTAAGTACATATGCTGCACACATGATAGCCTCAAGCCAGAAACTACGTGGTAAAGCCTGACTCTTGACCATACACCTCGCCATCTCCATGAGTGACCTATTCTTCCGTTCAGCAACTCCATTTTTTTGCGGTATATACGGAACTATACATTGGTGTTTTATCCCACATACAGCCAGAAATGCATTGAAATTGGAAGACATATATTCCCACCCTCAATCAGAATGGAGGGTGCCCATTTTACATGCCGATAGATTTTCAGTCCAAACCAAAAATTGTTTGAATCACTATGATAAACACTTTGGACTTTGCTTTCAATGGATATACCCATGCATGCTTGGAAAAGTCATCAATGAACGCCATGAAGTAGAGATAATTTCCAAAAGAAGGTATCTCCATAGGACCATAGGCATCACTATGTACAAGGTGCAATTTTTGAGTAGCCCAAACATAAACATCTTTTAGAAAGGAAGAACACTGCATTTTTCCCAAAATACAACCTTCACAAACATGTTTTCCAGGTGCCTCAAGTTTGGGCAAAGAGGATACCATTTCAGATTTCTATAGGCATAGCAAACTAGCAGAATTCAGATGACCAAAGCATGCATGCCAAAGCTTTGCATCTGACATAGCCTAAGAACCATGTACTACACATGCCGAATCATTTATAGATCTTTCATAGTCTATGAGCTTATACAGCCCATGACATAAAATGCCAAAAGCAATAATCATGTCGTCATTTGATAGATCATGAACTATACATCTATCATCAACAAATTTCACAACCAAGACAATCTTGGCTACTGCAGAAACTGATAACAAATTCTTCTTCATCCCTGGCACAAACAAAGCATCTGACAAAGTGAAAGAACTACCATCAGCAGTAGACAGAATGATCTTACCAACATCGATAACAGGATAAGAGGAGTTGTTGGTGCATGGGATAGTATTCCCTGTAGAGGCAAGCTCGAGAGAAGAGAAGAAACTACACTACAAGGTAATATGTTTGGTCACCCCACTGTCTGTTGGAGTTAGACGTCTGCGGAAGCACGCGAACAGCACAAGGAAGAAGAAGATTGTTGGAGTTAGACGTCTGCGGAAGCACGCGAACAGCACAAGGAAGAAGAAGAAGCTTGGAGCACAACACACAAGACTGAATGTATTACTAGAGAATGTACAAAGATAAGTAGCCCATTAGGGCAATCGGCGTATATACAAGCCGGGGGAAAAAAACCTCCTAAAGAGGGAAAAAAGTGCCCCGGCAGTCCTAGAGTGTTCACACACATCACTACCTAAATATATCAACAAATCCCCCCTGGGAGTGATGCGGTGAACAAGGAGCTGGCACTCATGTATAAGGAAGTGCCAAGCTATGTGGAAATCACTCCACAAAAGGAAGTAAGCCCAAAGCTTTGCGGAAAGCTTCAAACTTCTCCCTAGGCAGAGCCTTCGTGAAAAGGTCTGCAATGTTCTCCTGCGTGGGCACATATGCCAAGCTGATCTCCCCAGCAGAGAACCTCTCCCTGACATAGTGATAATGCACCTCAATGTGCTTAGTGCGAGCATGGAACACAGGGTTCCTCGCAACTGCCAATGCGCTCTGACTGTCAGTGAAGATGGTGGTGGCAGAAGACTGGCCAACACCCAAATCAGCCATAAGGCGTCTGAGCCACACACACTCAACAGTCGCTGTGAAAGCTGCCCTATACTCAGCCTCACAACTGGAAGTGGCCACAGTAGGCTGCTTCTTGCTCAACCAAGATATACATGAGCTACCAAGCATGAAGCAAAAACCACTGGTGGACACACGAGTGTCATAGCAACCAGCCCAATCTGAGTCAGAAAAAGCATGCAAATCTGGCGGTAGTGATCCCCCCTTGGGATAAAACAACCCAAGTAGCCGAGTACCACTCAAGTAGCGAAAGATGCGCTTAACCGCTTTCCAATGCGTGACTCCTGGGCAATGCATAAACCTGCTCATCTGTGAGACAGCAAACTGAATATCTGGCCGAGTAATGCATAAGTAAATCAAGCATCCAACAGCCTGCTGATAGAGAACAGCATCAAATGCATCTCCAGCATCATGAAGACTCAATCGTAAACCTGTCTCCATAGGAGTGGCAATAGGCTTACAGTCTTCAAGGCCAAAACGCTGCAATAATGTGTCAATATATTTCGTTTGACACAAAGCCATTCCACCATCAACTTGCATAAACTGAATGCCCAAATAGTGATGCAAATGCCCCAAATCAGACATCTCAAATGAGGCATGCAAATCAGCCTTGAAATCAGCAATATGCTTCTCAAGAGGACCAGTGAGCAGCATGTCGTCTACATAGACAACAATGATCAGAAGCACATCATTAGCACGCTTAACATATAAGGTGCTTTCAGTTGGACTATTCTCAAAACCATGTGCAATCAGATAGGCATGTATTTTCTCATACCAAGCACGTGGTGCTTGCTTTAAACCATATAACGCCTTCTTTAACCTGCACACCTGGTTTTCATGCCCTTTTTGCACAAAGCCACGGGGCTGAAAAACATACACTTCTTCATGCAAGTCACCATTCAGAAATGCTATTTTAATGTCCAACTGATGTACATTCCAACCATGATGGGCTGCAAGTGCACAAATGCTCCGAACAGTAGTCATACGGCATGTAGGTGCAAAGGTCTCATCAAAATCAATGCCTCTTTCCTGTGCATAACCCTTTGCAACAAGCCTAGCCTTATACCTGTCAACTGTACCATCAGGTTTACGCTTCAGCTTGTATACCCACTTAGTGCCAATGGCCTTCTTGCCAGGAGGCAAGTCACATAAAGACCATGTACCATTCTTCATTATAGCATCATATTCAGATTGCATAGCAGCCATCCAATTTTCTGAATTTTGTGCTTCATCAAAAGAAACAGGCTCATTCTCATCACAGAGACTAGATGCAGCCATAGCATAGCAATCTGATGCAAAGGAGGCACTATGAGAGCCTGAACGAGTACGATATGACAAAGGAGCATCTAATTTGCTGTCACGCAAAGTCTGCACCAGCCATTTTGGCATAGTTTTTGCCTGCTCAATATCAGCTCTCTCATCAACAAGTGCATCATGTAAATCTGCATCAGAAATGGAATGATCTGCATCATCATATGAAACCTGCAAAGGCTGAGAAGTTGCCTCATTAGGACCAGCACTAGCCTGTCCACCTGTAAAAAGAGGCATCAAAGTATCATACATGTCTTTGGAGCTAACAGATGTCTCCTTAGTACATGAAAGCAATGGCTGAATAGCATCTTCCACAAAGACAACATCACAGCTAACCAGAATGCGTTTAGTCTGTGGATGATACAGACGATAGCCTTTACTTTCAGAACTGTACCCAACAAAAATACATTTTACTGCCTTATCATCCAATTTTCTGCGATGTTGTTCAGGCACTAATGCATATGCCAAACAACCAAAAACACGCAGATGAGCAACAGATGGCTTGCGGTCATGCCAAGCTTCATATGGAGTGATAGACTGCAACGCTTTAGTGGGACACCTGTTCAGTACATATGCTGCACACATGACAGCCTCAAGCCAGAAACTATGTGGTAAAGCCTGACTTTTGACCATGCACCTCGCCATCTCCATGAGTGACCTGTTCTTTCGTTCAGCAACTCCATTCTGTTGAGGTGTATACGGCACTGTACACTGGTGTTTTATCCCACGTTCAGCCAGAAATGCATTAAAATCTGAAGACATATATTCCCCCCCTCGATCAGAACGGAGGGTGCCCATTTTACATGCTGACAGATTTTCAGCCAAAACCATAAACTGTTTGAAGCACATGAACACTTCGGACTTTGCTTTGAGTGGATATACCCATGCATGCCTGGAAAAATCATCAATGAAAGTCACGAAGTAAAGGTAATTTCCAAAAGAGGGTGTCTGCATAGGACCACAGACATCACTATGTACAAGCTGCAATTTCTGCGTAGCCCGAACTGAACCATCTTTTGGAAAGGAAGAACGCTGCATTTTGCCCAAAATACAGCCTTCACAAACATGTTTTCCAGGTGCCTCAAGTTTGGGCAAAGAGGACACCATTTCAGATTTCTGCAGGCGTAACAAACTAGCAAAATTCAGATGACCAAAGCGTGCATGCCAAAGCTTTGCATCTGACATAGCCTGAGAATCATGAACTGCACATGCCGAATCATTCACAGATCTTTCATAGTCTATGAGCTTATACAGCCCACGACATAAAATGCCAGAAGCAATAATCACATCGCCATTTGAGAGATCATGGACTGTACACCTGTCATCAACAAATTTCACAACCAAGCCAATCTTGGCTAATGCAGAAACTGATAACAGATTCTTTTTGATCCCTGGCACAAATAAAGCATCTGACAAAGTGAAAGAACTACCATCAGCAGTAGTCAGAATGATCTTACCAACTCCCATAACAGGATAAGAGGAGTTATTGGCGCATGTGACAGTATTCCCTGTAGGGGCAGGCTCGAGTGAAGAGAAGAAACTGCGCTGCGAGGTAATATGTTTGGTCGCCCCACTGTCAAAGTACCAAACATCAGAGTCTACTGCAGACATGCACTGATCATGAGAAGATGGGTCAAAACTGCAGACAGTAGTAAACGCCCATTCTTCTTCCTGCACAAGATTTGCAGACTCTGTTTTGGGTGTAGAGGCCTCTGCAACAACCATTCCAGCCTCTTTCTTCTTTGCCTCTTTAGCAGCCAGTTTTGGACAGTTCTTTATAATATGATCATTTCCTTTACAGTACTTGCAGAACAATTTCTGCTTTTCTGATTTCTTTTCATCTTTATCCTGGTTCTTCGATTGTGCAGCATTTGCAGATTTCTGCTTACTAGTAGAAGAGCTCCATTTTCCTTTGCCCTTCTGACTAGCCAGAAAAGCTTGATCTGCAACACGCATAATGGACCTGTTCTGCCTGGACTGATCTTCCTGCAACAGAACAGAGACTAATTCCTCAAATGACAAGGCATTCGGATTGCCTTTCATCATCAACCGAAGAGTAGAGGCAAAACTCTGATATGAATCAGGAAGACCATTCAGAACGGTCTGCACAAGTGAACTATCTGGTATAACCTCGTCAGCAGAAATCAATTGTTCCTTCAAGTCTTTGATCTTTGTAAGAAAAATGTCCATAGAATCACCTTCATTCATGTGCTCACTCTCCAACTGTTTTCGGAGATAAGCAACACGAGCCTCATTCCTAGCCTGGTACAAAGTGGTAAGTGTATCCCAAGCATCCTTTGCTGTTCTGCAAGAGCGAATATGAGGAATAATGGCACGTTTGACAGACAAAGCTATCAATGCATGTGCCTGGGCATCTCTGCCATCCCAACGAATCTGCTCTGCAGTAGGTGCAACAGAAACAGTAGCACGAACAGGAATCTGCGGAATATCATCTTCGACACCATCTTCATCAGCTCCAACACCTGTATTTGCAGTACCTGTCGTTACAGGTGTAACAGGACGTCTTTCAACACCCTGCACAATGTTCCACAATCCTTTTGCAACCAGTACATGTCGCATCATATAAGCCCATAATGGGTAGTTGGTACCATCCAACTTATCCTCAACAGCCAACATACGGAATACATCACTGCTTTCAGCCATGGCCGGTGACTAAAATACCTTGATGCAGAAAATTGACTGTATCTAAAAAAGTTGAACGGAACTGCCCAAACGAGTTCTGCTAGACCTGTAGCAGACTTCGAGACGCTTAAACTGGCGAACAGAAACTGGTATATACCTTTGGCACAAAAGGACGAAATAGCCTGCACAAGCACTGTGATAGTGCGTTCGGAGGCCGAAACGAGCTCAGATCGCGATTTCGGCACGACAGAGCAAAGATGTTTTGATCTCGGAAACACCCTGAGTATGCTCACCAAATTTCGTGCGAATCTGAGACTGCAAACGGAGGAGTGTCGACGGCGCCCTAGAAGAAGCGACGACCTGCTCTGATACCAATTGTTGGAGTTAGACGTCTGCGGAAGCACGCGAACAGCACAAGGAAGAAGAAGAAGCTTGGAGCACAACACACAAGACTGAATGTATTACTAGAGAATGTACAAAGATAAGTAGCCCATTAGGGCAATCGGCGTATATACAAGCCGGGGGAAAAAAACCTCCTAAAGAGGGAAAAAAGTGCCCCGGCAGTACTAGAGTGTTCACACACATCACTACCTAAATATATCAACACTGTCGAAGTACCAAACATGTGAGTCTACTACAGACATGCAGTGCTCATGAGAAGATGGGTCAAAACTACAAACAATAGTAAACGCCCATTCTTCTTCTTGCACAAGATTAGCAGACTCTATTTTTCGTGTAGAGGCCTCTGCAACAACCATTCCAACCTCTTTCTTCTTTGCCTCTTTAGCAACCAATTTTGGACAGTTCTGTATGATATGATAATTTTCTTTAGATTACTTGCAAAACAATTTTTGCTTTTCTGATTTTTGTTCATCTTTGTCTTCCCTCTTCGATTATGTAGAATTAGCAGATTTCCGCGTACTACTTGAAGAGCTCCATTTTCCTTTGCCCTTCTGACTAGCCAAGAAAGCTTGATCTGCAACATGCATAATGGACCTGTTCTGCCTTGACTGATCTTCCTGCAACAAAACAGAGACTAACTCCTCAAAATGACAAGGCATCTGGATTGCCTTTCATCATCAACCAAAGAGTAAAAGCAAAACTTTGATATGAATCAAGAAGACCATTTAGAACGGTCTGCACAAGTGAGCTATTTGGTATAACTTCATCAATAGAAATCAACTGTTCCTTCAAGTATTTGATCTTTGTTAGAAAACTATCCATAGAATCATCTTCATTCATGTCCAAACCTTTTCAGCATATCACATATATACTTTCTCTGTATCAACCACATACCTTCATCGGTATACACAATTTCAAATCCTAACACCTCAAATGATAAGGCATTTGGATTCCCTTTCATCATCAACCAAAGAGCAGAAGCAAAACTCTGATATGAATAAGGAAGACCATTTAGAATGGTCTTCACAAGTGAGCTATCTGGTATAACCTCATCAGCAGAAATCAATTGTTCCTTCAATTCTTTGATCTTTGTTAGGAAACTGTCCATAGAATCACCTTCATTCATGTGCTCACTCTCCAACTGTTTTCAGAAGTAAGCAACACAAGCCTCATTCCTAGTTTGGTACAATGTGGTAAGTGTATCCCAAGCATCCTTAGTTGTTCTACAAGAGCAAATGTATGGAATAATGGCACATTTGATAGACAAAGCTATCAATGCATGTTCGTGGGCATCTCAGCCATCCCAATGAATCTACTCTACAGTAGGTGCAGCAAAAACCGTAGCACGAACAAGAATATGCAGAATATCATCATCTTTGATACCTTCTACATCAGCTTCAGTACCTGTAGTTGTAACAATTGTAGGTGTGATAGGATGTTTTTGGACACCCTGCACAATGTTCCACAGTTCTTTTGCAACCAACATAAAATGCATCATATAAGCCCATAACGCGTAGTTGGTACCATCCAACTTATCCTCAACAGCCAACATACGAAATACATCACTGCTTTCAGCCATGGCCGGTGACTAAAATACCTTGATGCAAAAAGTTGATTGTATCTCAAAAAGTTGAACAGAACTACGCAGGCAAATTTTGCTAGACCTGTAGTAGACTTCGAGACGCCTATACTTGTGAATAGAAACTGGTATATATCATTGGCACAAAAAGATAAAATAGCCTGCACAAGCACTATGATAGTGCGTTTGGAGGCCGAAACGAGCTCAGATCACGATTTTGGCACCACAGAACGAAGTCGTTTTGATCTCCAAAACACGCTGAGTATGCTCACCAAAATTCGTGCGATTCTAAGATTGCAACCGAAGGAGTGTCGACGGTGCCCTAGATGAAGCGGCAACGTGCTCTTATACCAATTGTTGGAGTTAGACGTCTACGAAAGCACGCGAACAGCACAAGGAATAAGAAGGAGCTTTGAGCACAACACCAATACTGAATGTATTACTAGAGAATGTACAAAGATAAGTAGCCCATTAGGGCTCTAGGCGTATATATAAACCGAGGGGAAAAATTCTCCTAAAAAGGGAAAAAAGTACCCCGATAGTCCTAGAGTGTTCACACACATCACTACCTAAATATATCAACACTTCAAATGTCTAAAGATATATGTTTTGCATAAATATGATAGGAGTAAAATATGACATAAGAAACTAGTTGTTTAGAGCTTCATTCATATAAAAAAGCAATGTATCTATCACTAAATGAAGTTTGGGGCAACAACAAGAGCCTACCCATCGAAGGGAAAGGCAAAGTACAAATCTCCAATGACTGAGGGGAGTGAAAATCATTTTCCAATGTATTGTTTGTTCCTAATTTATGCATGAATTTACTATGAGTCAAGGCGATCATTGATCACGATAAAGAAGTGTTATATGGTAACACTTTTGTAAAAAGGATTGATCCTAAAACCAAGGACATCATCGCACACAGTGTAGAAGAAAAAGGGTGATACAAACTCTCTTGATTTCTATCTAAGGAGTCGCTATCTAGCCTTTGGCATCAAAGATATGGCCTTACCTCATATATACCAAGGATTTCCTCATCTCAGGTAGTTAAATGATTGCCCAAGATTGGGAAAGTCAATGATGTCTGCCAAGCTTCCATCCAAGGAAAACAACATAGGGCTCCCGTTCCCAAGGAGGCTTCCACATGAGCTAGGAACCGTTTAGCCCTCGTCCATGTGGATTTAAGTGGACCTATGAATACCCCTTCTTTTAGTGGATCAGTATACTTCTTTCTTTTAATGGATGACCATGCTAGATACATTTGGATATAGCTTTTGAAGTCAAAGGCAGAAACTTTGTCTAAGTTTCGAGAATGGATCACCCAAGTTGAGAATGAAGAATAAAAAACAATCAAGAGTATTCAATCAGATGGAGGTGATGAATTTATCAGTCATGATTTTGACAATTTCTTAAAGAAAAAAGGGATAAAAAAGACGTCACTAAACCTCACACTCCATTCTAGAATGGATTAGCTAAGCAAAAGATCTGAACTGTGATGGAAATGGCAAGAACCATGCTTCACAACAAAGAATTACCCTTCAAGTTTTGGGCAGAAGCAGTGCACATTGTCGTGCACGTACTCTATTGAGACTTCACTAGTGTATTGCACAATAGGAAACCCTTTGAAGCCTATTATGGAAGAAAGCCTAATGTCAACTACTTTCAAGTATTTGGAAGTAAAGCATTTGTCCATGTGCCAAAAGAAGATCGAATTAAGCTACAATCCAAGTCTAAAAAGCATATACTCATTGGCTATAGTGAGAAATCAAAATCATATAGATTCTATGATCTTGAGAACCACTCCATCACAATTTCAAAAGATGTGATCTATATGAAGCTTCAAGATACTCAACCAAAGATCCAAACACAATTCTGAGTCAACCCATGTACACTTTAGAGGAGACATAGTCTTTTGGAAACACATGTTGTCACGAGGATTTAAAAAGAAAAGGGAGGAGCTAGGCAAGAGAATGCAACATGCTTGCCTGCAAAACAATGCTTATGCATCCATATATTCTCAGAATTCTCTTCATTGCTTGAATTTTAAGGAACATCTTGTGCTTGATGTTCACATGATTTCACTGGATTATTTTGAGGTATTTCATTTTCAATCTCTTTCTGATCATCTTGACTTCTCGTAGATATCTTTAAATCTTGGTTATTATCATATCTTGCTTCTTTGTTTGTTTGATCATCATCCCTTAGAAGTGAGGAGTCTATCAGATTATGCGAAGCCTCATATGGTTTTCTTGGTGTATTTTGTTTATTTTTATTTTGTTGATGTTTGATATTGGTTTGTTTAGCTTCAACATATTCCTTTGCTCCTCCCATTTTTTGGGTTTGTATATATATAGTATTTGAAGATGTAATCAAAGTAGCTACAGGCTCTTGGTACCTATGATCCTTAGAAATTGCATCATTTATGCTTATAGGTTCTTTATGGGGATCTTCTTCATAAGCATGTATGTGTATTCCATGCGTATCTTCACGTATCTCCTCATAGCTTCATGGACAAGCATCCAATCCTCTCTGAGCCCCGACTCAAAGTCCATATCTTCTAGACATGGAATTAGTTCCTCTCGCGCATTAACATCAATTATGCAAAGAAACAATGATATTTTTTCTTCTCTTAAGCCTCTCTTTTCATTTTCAGATAGATTGTCAAACTACTGATCAAAATCTTTTTTGATCTCTAGAATCGGCTGGTCTTTGGGCATATGAATCCACCTCATGAAGGACTTACTAGTCACTTTGTTTATATCCTCCAACATGAATTGCTTCAGGAGCATTGCTTTATATTGCGACCATGTCATATGGTTTATTTGCATGAGTTGATCACGAAAATTGTATTCACACACATAGGCAAAGTTTTCGCATAACTCCTAGTCTATCATCAATGTCAAACCGACACCTAAGTACTTTACCTCAAGTTCCTATTCTTTGCAGAGCTTGGATATAAGGCACAATTTCCACTTGGCAGAAAGCTCGAGTAGTACATGAACCAAAGACATACATCCTTAGCAATACTCAAACAATCTTTAGCGCTTTATTGCAATCACAAAGGAATATAGAAATTATATCTCTTTTCATGGTTTACCTTTCTCCCATGGAAGCATGGGTACACCTTCGATGATAGGGGGTGACTCTGTTCAGCAACACACTAATACAAGTAACAACATAATGTGCTACAGAGCACAATGCCGAGTCTCTTCAACATTGGCTTTAGATATATGCATTTTCTACACCATTGTCCATCAATGTAGCTCGAAATTCGTATTATGGAGACTATCTCACTTTTCGACATGGAGAGAGAGCTTTAACCTTCGTGATTTTGTGCAGCAGTTTTCGGGAGCACAATGCATGTCTCTGTTGTTTTCTCAAGATTGTGCATCAATTACATCAATAGTATCATGTTTTCCTTTAACTGATGGTCTAGACATGACTTTTTTGCCACATATGCATTCATCGTCTGCCCAATCCATGTGTCTATCATAAGATTGTAAGTGGAAAGCATATAAGAGTTTCAAAGCCTGCAAATTCGCTATCTCTGCTGGTATGGGGCCAGTTAATTCATTGTCCAACACCCAACCTAAAGAAAGTTCAGTGTTGATATTGGCAAGCTCTGCGAGAATCCCCCGTCTTAGAGGCTGCAGGAGGATTCATTTGAACACTAAAGCAACGTCCCAGAGCTCACGTAAACGGATAAATAGGGCACTTAACACAAGCCTGCATGCCCCCCACTCTCCATCCGTCTAGAAATCTTCCTCATCCATACCACTAAGAAGCAGCACCATTTCTTCTTTCCTTCGTTTCCTATTGACAAACTATTGCTGTTCCGTACAGATGATGCCTCCTTCCCAGTGAGGCTTCTCTATGGATGCAAATCTGCTCGAGCTGCAAACTTGATCACTACCTTAAATAATCTCTCTCTCGTCTTGGATTATCAGTCCCATCATCTTCGTCCACAAGCTTGATGCTAAAATCCTTCATCTGAAATGGAAGTAGTCCCCTCGAAGGCAGCCCCTTTCAGAATTTCCCCTCTTTATGGCCCCCTGAAGAGCTTCCGAAAACTGCCTTTTGTCTCCTAGACAGGCCTCTCCCCCTGCCACATGTCGACTTCCCTCCTTTTTTAGAATGCTTCCATGCATCCACCGTCATGCCCTAAAAACATTCCTAAAGGCCGCACACCTTCGAACCCCTTCTCTCCTTTTCATTTTCATTCAATAAATAGCTTGAATCTTTTGTAAAAGAAACTTGTGCGCTATAGGCAAACAATTTCCTTGCAAGATCCTGAATGTGGTGAAAAATGACTCGGTCTATTGAACCACGCAGTTGCACTTCTAGTTACAACGTGAGCTGAAGGTATATTTAGAGCCATCATTTCTCTCATTTTTGTCTGTTTGATCCATGTGCAAATATGTGTTTGAAGAGTTCTAAATCGACATCCCATACAATCACCAAGTCTCACCATGAGGCGTTTGTGAATCCAACCTTTGACACCACTAAGGTTCATGTATTTTTTGTTCATGGTAGTGTGTTGGATCATAAGATCATCGAAACACTTCTTCGTAATTTTCCTACAAAGTCATCACTATTGATAGTGGCGACAAAGTGATGGAGGTTTCTGATGTTGGTGATTCAATTTTGGAAGTTGAAAGAGAAAGAGAGGGCAAGATGTAGACCAATGAGAGAGGGAGAGAGAGATAGAGATAGAGAGAGAGAGAAGAGGAAAGAGTAATTGGTGCTGTAGAGTTTCCTTTACTAAAGGATGAATTGAATGTCGAAGCTCCCACTTATTGCAGAGAGGCCTTTTCTTGAGCATCCACCCATACGAATGGAACATCCCTTTTTGTCAAATGTGTAAGTGGTAAAGAGATATTAGCCAAATATCGCAAGTATCTGTAGTGCCACTTAATCTGACCCAGGAACTGCATTATTTCCTTCACATTCCTAGGTGCCTTTGCCTTCCTAATAGCTTGAATCTTTTTAACATCTATGGCTATGCCTTGTTCAGAAATGACATGTCCTAATAAAATACCACTGTTGACTGCAATTACACTTTTAAACTGATTTAACACCATCCTAAACTGTCGACATCTATCAAAACATAATTTCAGATGCTACAAATGTTGAACGTTCTTACCAAAGACCAAGAAATCATCCACAAACACGTGCATAAACTCTTGTAGGTAAGGCTCAAACACTTTATGTGCTACATAATTAAATGATGGTGGTCCATTCTTCAACCCAAAACGCATAACTGTGAACACGTAAGCAGCAAATTCTATAATAAGCACCATTTTATGCTGATCCTCTTCAGCCACACTAATTTGATTGTACCCTGAAAACCCATGCAAGAAATTGTACATTTTGTGTCCTACTACTGCGTCCAATACGGCATCACAAAACGGCATAGAAAAAGGATCAGTAACTGTTACCGCATTTAACTTTCTATAATCCACACAAATTTTGAGTTTCCTATTCTTTTTGGGGACTACAATAATAGGAGAAAGCCAACTCACCTGATTAACAGGTTTAATAAATCCAACAGCCATTTCACTTGTTTAGCAATATTTGGATTCATCCTATATCGCTGCTGCACAATCGGCACTGCATCTCTCTTCAAATTAATCCGATGTTGATGCAAATCTGGATCTATGCCCTTTACCTGAGAATAATCCCACGCAAATACGACTACATACTCTTTCAACAAACAAATAAGATCCTCCATAAACTGACCATCGATTGCTTTACTGATTCTCACCATCTTAGGTTCAATTTTGGTCCCTAAATTGACTTCTTGAAACTCTTCCTCCTTTACCCTTGCCAAACCTGCATAGTTCTGGTCATATATCCGTTCAGCCAGACTTATTACTTCTTTTTCCTGTTGTTCTAACTTCTGTTGCACTCAAGTTACCATACTTTTCTCAAACATCATTTGTATTTGTACTCCTTCAACCTCTTCACCCAGAATTGGCCCATCTACTTTCTGCACAATCGTATCATCCTTACTCAATAATCCTACGACATCAACCTCCAATACAAGTACTATCGTTCGATTTGCTTGCAAAATTTTTTCCTCTTCATCATCTTCTAACTCATCCGCCAAATTAATAGTATGAGCCATAAGTGGTTTATCCTGCACCAACATATTCCTTCTTCCTCGCATAGGGATTATCACCTACGTTTTCCCTTTTATGATCATTACCACATTCAGACCCCAATCTTGCTTGACTTTAGCAACCTTGAACCAAGGTCTTCCTAACAACATTTCATATGGATAAGCTGATTGAGACATCCGAATGACCATAAAATTTACCATAAATGACATTCCAGAAATAATGATCTGTTGCTGCTTCAGAATGTCAACAGGTTGAACTCGAGTTTGATCTGCCATATTCACTTGAAACAATGCTGGAGCCAATGCCCCTTCTCCAATTTCTTTAAAAATATGCTCAAGTAATATATTTACCCCTAAGCCCCCATCAAGCAACACTTCATCAAATCTTCTTTGCCCATACTGTACCTGAATTACTGGCACGACAAAATCTACAACTGCTGGATCATTATTATTAGGTGATGTTGAGGGTAGCGACCTAAGTGCTGGCTCTAAATGCTGACCAATCAACTTCTTCAATAATTTCTCCCGAAACGCTGGTACCAAGGATAATAATTGGTCTAAAGACAATTGTAATGGTGAGTTAATGATTACCTCAAACCAATCTTTATCAGCATATTGCTGGATCGGATTCTTGTTTTCGGTTGTTATTGATGGTACCATGCCTGCATCCTACTCTTCCTCGGCCAGATCTATAAATTTCACCTGTTTATGTTGCTCTTGATCAACCTGTTTTTGCACTTCTTCCAGAACCTATTGTTGTTCTTGCCAATTAATAGGACCTTTGTTCTTGGACCTTGTGACCGCCAACACTTCCACTTCTTTTCCTTTCCCACACTGCTTACAATCAGAGCACCACTGAGAGTCATGCTTTGCATTTACCATTTCCGATGTACTAGGAGCTCTCTCCTTTCGACACTCCGGTTCTAGTAACTCATTAACTATAGCATGTTAGTATATGATCAATGTCTACCCCTCATGATTGTATGCACATTTTGTAAGGCCCCCTTTATGAGGAGAAGCCAAGCGTGCATTACCCAATTGATGGGAATCCCAACTTGAATGTTGGATGAAGGTCATATTGGACCATGTAAGATATTATAAGGAAAGGGAGTTACCAGGGTCCCCAATTGTGGGGTCCGGGGCAGCGGTGAGCAGCCCCGGCTGGGGGGTCCAAGGGGGCCAGCGGGCCCCCGGGTGGGGGTCCGGGGGCAGCGCCCCGACGCGACGGTAAAGGGAATATTCCATGGAATATTCCCTGTCGGAGTCAGAAATCATTTATATTTGTTAGGTCGGTTCAACCAGTCTAAGCCGTGTATGGCAATTACGGGGGCGGTGGCCGCCCACGCTCTACCGCCCATGTATAGCCGTCCATGGCAGGCCACCCATGACCCTATATATACATGACTTCTGCACTACCTAAGATACCGAGTTGAGCCAGCATACCTCTACCTTGTATCTCCCTATCTAGAGTTGTCTAGATCACCATTTAAGCTCTACCTTGAGAGCGCACGGGTGGACAACGCCATCATCTTTGTACTTGCTGCTAGTAGAAAATTGTTGAGATTCTCCTATATCTGTTATCTTCTCTGCTATTGCTCCTGTGTTATATTGCGTAACTATTGTCTTACATGGTATTAGAGCTGTAAGGTTCGAATAGCTTGCGAAGTATCATTATTTTAGCCTACTAGCAAACTAGAATATCAGTAGATTATTCGAGTGATTACATGATGGCTTCATCGTCGAATAGTAGTCTTGGTGCTTCAGCTAATGTTAATGCTGCACCTATTCGAATTCGTCCACCTGCATTCACTGAAGGGAAGCTGGATGGAACCAACTATACACTCTGGAAGTTCAAAATTTCTGCAATTTTGGACTCCTATGAATTACTTGACACTGTCATGGGACCGATGGGATTGGATCCAGAGCCTATACGAGTTGAAGATCCAGCAAATTCAAGATTGATGATTCAGCCAGATCCAGATCTTCTACGAGCTTGGAAGAGGCGGAATGCTGATGCATTATGTGCGATTGTCACTAGTGTAAGTGATTCTGTGCTTACTTTAGTTCAACATACTACTAAAGCACATGAGGCTTGGGGCATATTGGCTCGACAATATGAGACCAAGAACCACACTAGGATACAGAATTTAGAAAATTAGTTGGCAAATGAAAAGCATTCTGATTCTGAAAAGGCTGAAGATTTTATCAAACGGATAAAGCATCTTCAAGATCAATTGGCTGCAGTTGGTGTTATTATAACACCAGAAGAGCTGGCTCGAAGATCTGTACGTGTTCTTCCAGCAAAGTATGATGGATTAGTAACAGCCTTTAACACTCAGGTAAGGCCAACTCCTCTTACATTTGAAGAGTTTTGTGCCATGCTTTTAGAAGAAGAGATGCGGCTGAAGAATCGGCAAAGTACAACTGATGCTGCATTCTCAGCAAATGCAAAAGGTAAAGGCTCTTTAGAGGGATCAAAGAAGAAGCCAAAGAAGAAAAAGTTCACAGGAAGTTGCTTCTATTGTGAAAAGAAAGGCCATGCCATCAAGG
Source organism: Ceratopteris richardii (assembly GCA_020310875.1). Taxonomy (NCBI): domain Eukaryota; kingdom Viridiplantae; phylum Streptophyta; class Polypodiopsida; order Polypodiales; family Pteridaceae; genus Ceratopteris; species Ceratopteris richardii. Next base: position 10,994,288 of record CM035427.1, read on the forward strand.
ATTGCAGAAAGAAGCAAGTTGATGAACGGAATGGGACTGTAAAATCATCATGGAAGAACAAAGAGTCTGCAAACAACACAGAGCTGGAACTTTGGGTAGCCATTGAAGAGGTATGTTCATCTGCTCAAGCTCGTGTTGATGAGCCATGGGTTTTAGATAGTGGAGCTTCTCGCCATATGACTAGTAAAAAGGATTGGTATAATTCCCTAGTGCCTCTGCGGGAATCCATCAATGTAGTGGTGGGAAATGACTCCAAGTGTCCAGCTGAAGGAACTGGAACCATCTCTTTTATCACTTCTCCAGGTGTTGAGAAAAAGTTATCCGATGTTCTCTATGTACCTACACTCAAAAGAAATTTGTTGTCAGTTTCTGCAATAACAGATCGTGGACTCAAAGTTCACTTCAATAAGAGTGGTGCGGAAATCATGGATTCATCAGGTAATGTTGTAGGTAAAGGCATACGACGGGATAACTTGTATGAGTTAAGTGCTTTAACTGCTACAGAAGATAAAGATGTAAGCAGGTTATGGCACCGACGATTTGGGCATCTCGGATTTGCAGTTTTGAAGGAGATGCAACGAACAGGGATGGTTGCTCATATGCCTGCATTTTCAGAGTTGCAGGAACCTTGTGAAGCTTGTATGATGGGCAAGCAACAACGAAAGGCATTTCCAAGAGAGACCAACAATCGATCTCAAGCTCCTCTAGAGTTGGTACATGCTGATCTCTGCAGTAAAATGTCTACACCTGCTTTAGGAGGATCTTTCTACTTCTTGCTGTTAGTCGACGATTATAGTAGAAAGATGTGGGTTTATTTCATTCGAGAGAAGGCTGATGCTTTTGAAAAATTTAAAACGTGGCATAAGTATGTAGAAAATGAATCAGGAAGGAAACTGAAGAAATTTAGAACAGATAGAGGAGGTGAATTCTTGTCAACAGAATTCAACAATTACTGTAAGGAGCATGGTGTGAAAAGGCAACTTACCACAGCTCATACACCGCAACAAAATGGCGTTGTTGAGCGCAGGAACAGGACAATAGTTGAAATGGCTCGTTGTATGTTGAAGGCTCAAGACATGCCTGATTCATTCTAGGCAGAAGCAGTCAATACAACAGTCTACATCCTCAATCGAAGCTACACAAAAGCACTGAAGGGGATGACTCCTCAAGAAGCATATTCTGGTAAAAAGCCTTCAGTTTTGCATTTCAGAATTTTTGGTTGTTTCTGTTATGCACAAATTCCTGATTCAACAAGATCAAAGTTGGATTCAAAAAGCAAAAAGTGTTTCTTCCTAGGATATAGTGAAGAGTCTAAAGCATACAGGTTATGGGATCCTGAGGCAAGGAAGATTTTTGTCAGCCGAGATGTGGTGTTTGATGAACGACCACAATTAGTAGAAGATAAAGGTAAATCTACTATCTCATCGAGCGGAGAAATATCTTACCTTGTGCCTATCAAAAGACAGGTTAAAGTTGAGGAGGAGGAAACATCTAATGGAGAAATTTCCTCAATAAGAAGCCAACCAGTTGTAGCTGCACAGCGTAAGCCACTACCGAAGTGGGCACAATAGCTCTTTGATGATCACAATCCACATGTAGATGTACCAGAATCATCATCGGATGGATTACGAAGATCAAAGAGAATAGAGGAGCAAAGAAGAGCCTCAAAACACATTGTTAACATGGCTCTAATGGCAGATATCATGGGTTCGATAAAGGAACCTACCACCATTGAAGAAGCCATTGATGATCGAGATTGGAGAGCGGCAATGCAGTCTGAGTATGATAGTATACTCAAAAATGATACATGGGATCTAGTCGACTTGCCGCCAAAGAAGAAGGTAATAGGTACTAAATGGATTTGGAAAGCTAAGTATAAAGCTGATGGAGCATTAGAAAAGTATAAGGCACGATTAGTTGCACAGGGTTTTTCACAGATTGAAGGATTTGATGTTCAAGAAACTTTTGCACCAACAGCACGCATGACAACTATTCGGACGGTACTTGCAGTAGCTGCACAAAAGTCTTGGCCTATTTTCCAGATGGATGTCAAATCTGCATTTTTGAATGGTCACCTCAAGGAGGAGGTATATGTATCTCAACCACCAGGTTTTGAGGTGCCCAATTCAGAAAATAAAGTTTGCACGTTGAAGAAAGCTTTGTATGGACTTAAGCAAGCTCCACGGGCTTGGTACCAACGAATAGATCATTTTTTCAAACATATGGGTTTTGAAAGAAGTACTTCTGATGCTAACTTGTATGTAACGAAAAGGGGTAGCAAGCTAGTTGTTGTCATTGTATATGTAGATGATTTGATCATTACAAGAGATCATCAGGAACTCATCAATCAAACTCGGATTAGCTTGGGAACTGAGTTTGAAATGACAGACTTAGGTCTACTCCATTTTTGTCTGGGAATCGAAGTATGGCAAAGGAAGGATGGCATTTTCATCTCACAACAAAAATATTCCAAAGAAATTCTCAAGGCATTTGGAATGATGGACTGCAAACCAACTAGCACACCTATGGAGGTAAATCATAAGCTATCTATGGATGATAACATGCCTGATGTAGATGCTAAGAAGTATAGGAAGCTCGTTGGAAGTCTTATTTTTCTGTGCAACACTAGACCAGACATTTGCTATGCTGTTGGAGTGTTAAGCAGGTTTTCCAACAAACCTAAGGAGAGTCACTGGAATGCTGGAATGCGAATTCTAAGGTACATTGCAGGAACCTTGGATTTTGGTATTTTGTATACCACAGGTGATACACTCCAAGGATATTGTGATTCAGATTGGGCTGGAGATTGTGATTCTAGAAAATCAGTTTCTGGATATTGTTTCTCACTTGGTTCAAGAATATTTTCTTGGGTAAGTAGGAAGCAACCAACTCTCGCACTCTCCTCCACTGAAGCAGAGTACAAAGCAGCTTGTTTTGCTTCTTGTGAGGCAGTCTGGTTAAGGAGAATTCTTGCAGACATAGGCTTTCCATCAAATATGCCAATTGTACTCAAGTGTGATAATCAAAGTTGTATGGCTATTGCAAAGAACCCAGTATTTCATGCTCGCACCAAGCACATAGAAGTACAGTACCATTACATTCGTGAGCTAATTGAAGATGAAATTGTGGAGCTAGAATATTGCCCAACAGAGGCAAATTGTGTTGACATATTCACTAAAGCACTTGGAAGAGAGCAGCTCAACAAGCATCTTCAACAGATGGGCATAGGACCGAGACCTACTTGATTTATCATCGGTAAACATTGAGGGGGGGTGTTAGTATATGATCAATGTCTACCCCTCATGATTGTATGCACATTTTTGTAAGGCCCCCTTTATGAGGAGAAGCCAAGTGTGCATTACCCAATTGATGGGAATCCCAACTTGAATGTTGGATGAAGGTCATATTGGACCATGTAAGATATTATAAGGAAAGGGAGTTACCAGGGTCCCCAATTGTGGGGTCCGGGGCAGCGGTGAGCAGCCCCGGCTGGGGGGTCCAAGGGGGCCAGCGGGCCCCCTGGTGGGGGTCCGGGGGCAGTGCCCCGGCGCGACGGTAAAGGGAATATTCCATGGAATATTCCCTGTCGGAGTCAGAAATCATTTATATTTGTTAGGTCGGTTCAACTAGTCTAAGCCGTGTATGGCAATTACGCGCGCGGTGGCCGCCCACGCTCTACCGCCCATGTATAGCCATCCATGGCAGGCCACCCATGATCCTATATATACATGACTTCTGCACTACCTAAGATACCGAGTTGAGCCAGCATACCTCTACCTTGTATCTCCCTATCTAGAGTTGTCTAGATCACCATTTAAGCTCTACCTTGAGAGCGCACGGGTGGACAACGCCATCATCTTTGTACTTGCTGCTAGTAGAAAATTGTTGAGATTCTCCTATATCTGTTATCTTCTCTACTATTGCTCCTGTGTTATATTGCGTAACTATTGTCTTACATAGCATTGGCTTGAGCAGCCTGCTATCCCAGTTGTAGTTGTTGTCCTTGCTGATTAGGCTGATTATACCAAATTACTAGTATGCCCCTTTCTTCTCTAAGATTTACCCATAATGGACAATTGGGTCCTATCCAATGATCAGGTGCTGAACAATATCCACAAGGCATCACTCTTTGTGGTTGCCCCTACTGATGAACTTGCTCGTTATGTCCTTCTTGATTCACCTGATCTCCCCATAGAGGTCTTGCTTACTGCTACCTCTTAAAATTGCCTCTCCCTTGCACAGGCATAGCCTGATTGGTTGCCACATCAATATTATTCCTATTCTCTTGCCATGAACTTTGCCCTCTATTCTTGGGGTTGTACCAACATTGGTTTGTTGTATGTCCGTCTTGATCACAAATATCACAAAATCTCCTTTCTTTTGGAGCTACAATGGAATATCCATGTCTTTTTATTTTACTAACACATGCTTCCTCTTTACTTTGCTTAGCCTTATGCTTGTGATGCTTGCTCCCTACTACTTCTTAATCTTGGGTATCAGAGTCAGAATCAGTTGAACCTTTGTTTGACTCCAATTCTCAATCAGAGTTAGCCTCTGAACTAGAATCAGAATGTCTCTTTTTAGCCCGTCCAAATCTCCTTTCCACGCGTGTAACTGCTAACACTAATACATCAAAGCCATTCCCAATATCCACACTTGCAACTACATGTCTAATGGTACTTCGCAATCCTTTTAGAAAATAACCTGCCAACATCTCGTTAGAAGGTCTTTCATTACCTTGCAACTGCTCCATTAAGGTTTTGAATTTATGAGCATAATCTTCCACTAAGATGGTTTTTTGCCTAATACCTCTCAATTTTTGTAACACATAAGAAGGCGTCTTCTCTTTTCTAAATCATTGCAAAAATGCTATTTATAATGCATCATATGTAGCAAAATGAGCAATACCATATTGACTGAACTAGCTCATTGCTCGTCCTTCCAACGTGGCAGCAAACTACTGAAGTTTAATGTCATCACCATATATAGGTAGGTATCTATTAGCTGTCCGTTTTATCTCAAATTGAGCCACATGTCAATCAGCATCTTTGTTAGAGCCTCCTCTAAAATGAGCTGCTTTGGCTTTGGGATTGGGAGGTGGTTGTGCCATTGGCTGTGGTTGAGGTGTATGCCTAGTTCTTTGACCGGTCACCCCTACAAGTGGGTCAAATTGGAGTCCTCTTCTTACTCCTATAGTTTCTTCTGTTAGGAATAGCGCTCCAAGTATACCGCCCACTAACCTTACCTCTGATGCACCTATTTCTCGTTGTTCCTCTTCTCTTTCTAGATAAGCTTCCTCCTCGACTTTGTACCAATTGTAGAATTCTAAGGATGACTCCACGTTAGCTTCCTTTACCTGTGCTCTTGTAAAATACACTTTACCAAATCATTTCCTTCTTTCCCTTCATGCATTTCTTGCTTCATTAGCAGCACAGTAGGATCACCAAATGTGTTGGGGTTCACATTCAACAAATCTCTACTTGTTTCTGAACAATCAAACTTTAGCATTGATCTACTTCACACAAAGAATACGCTTCCAAGAGATTTCAGATTTAGCACTGTTACACTGCGACAAAATCTCTCTTCAATGAACATAACTCAAAAAGACAAGGATTCATTCTTGCGCTGAATGTACATGAGTAAATTACTCCATTAGAGTTCTTCTACATCAGGTATTACATGATGGAAAAGTTCATTAAAACTTCTGACTATAGAAAATACATTACGAAATAGGAAAATATGCCTCTGAAATCAAGATTTTGTCATTTCTTTTTCACCATTATCTTGCACCATTATGAGAATGGAGTCTCTTTCTCTTCTTGCGCTGTTCTTTCTGAGGATGCTTCTTTATTTTTTCTTCTTGGAAAGATTTCTTCTTGCCTTGTCTAGCTTCTTTTGCTCTCCCTCTTGGAGATGCTTCTTCCCCTTCCTAACCCCCTTGTTGTGAACGAAATACAACTACTCTCTTTATTGCAACATCAGCACCTAACAAAAAAATAATTGTCCATTAAAATCCGAGTAAGAAAATACAAACTCAACAAATTTGTGACTCAACAACATGCGATTGAGTAATATCTGAGTTAGCAGACTTTCAAAATTTAGATTAACTATTTATCCTCAAGATTCTTCTATCCTCAACAGGTAGTGATTCCCCTTGGGATAAAACAACCCAAGTAGCCAAGTACCACTCAAGTACCGAAAGATGCGCTTGACCTCCTGCCAATGCTTGACACCAGGGAATTCATAAATCTGCTCATCTGTGAGACAGCAAACTGAATATCTCGCCGAGTAATGCATAAGTAAATCAAGTATCCAACAGCATGTTGATAGAGAACAACATCAAATGCATCTCCAGCATCATGAAGGGCAAAAACTCTACAAAATGTGTCAATAAATTTGTTTTACACAAAGCCATTCCACCATCAACGTGCATAAAGTAAATGCCCAAATAATGATGCAAATGTCCCAAATCAGACATCTCAAATGAGGCATGCAAATCAGCCTTAAAATCAACAATATGCTTCTCAATAGGACTAGTGAGCAGCATCCCGTCGACATAGATAACAATAATCAGACGCACATCATTAGCACGCTTAACATATAAGGTGCTTTTAGTTGGACTGTTCTCAAAACCATGTGCAATCAGATAGGCATGTATCTTCTCATACCAAGCACGTGGTGCTTGCTTTAAACCATATAATGCCATCTTTAACCTACACACCTGGTTTTCATGGCCTTTCTGGAGAAAGCCACGGGGCTGAAAAACATACACTTTTTCATTCAAGTCACCATTCAAAAATATTGTTTTAATGTCCACCTGATGTACATTCCAACCATGATGAGCTGCAAATGCATAGATGCTTCGAACAGTAGTCATACGATATGTAGGTGCAAAGATCTCATCAAAATCAATGCCTCTTTCCTGTGCATAACCTTTTGCAACAAGCCTAGCCTTATACCTGTCAATTGTACCATCTAGTTTATGCTTCAGCTTGTATACCCACTTAGTGCCAATGGCCTTCTTGCCAGGAGGCAAGCCACATAAAGACCAAGTACCATTCTTCATTATAGCATCATATTCAGATTGCATAGCAACCATCCAATTTTTTGAATTTTGTGCTTCATCAAAGGAAACATGCTCATTCTCATCACAGAGACTAGATGCAGCCATAGCATAGCAATTTGATACAAAAGAGGCACTATGAGAGCTTGAACAAGTATGATATGACAGAGGTGCATCTAATTTGCTATCACACAAGGTCTACACCAGCCATTTTGGCATAGTTCTTGCCTACTCAATATGAGCTCTCTCATCAATGAGTGCATCATGTACATCTGCATCAGAAATGGAATTATCTGCATCATCACATGAAACCTGCAAAGGCTGAGAAGTTGCCTTATTAGGATCAGCACTAGACTGTCCACTTGTAAAAAGAGGCAGCAAAGTATCATACATATCTTTGGAGCTAACATATGTCTCCTTAGTACATGAAAGCAATGTCTGAATAACATCTTCCACAAAAACAACATCATGGCTAACCAAAATGCATTTAGTCTGTGGATAATACAAACGATAGCCTTTACTTTTAGAATTGTACCCAACAAAAATACATTTTACTACTTTATCATCCAATTTTCTATGATGTTGTTCAAGCACTAATGCATATTCCAAACAACCAAAAACATGCAAATGAACAATACATGGCTTCCGCTCATGCCAAGCCTCATATGGAGTGGTAGACTACAGCACTTTAGTGGGACACCTGTTCCGTACATATGCTGCACACATGATAGCCTCAAGCCATAAACTATGTGGTAAAGCCTGACTCTTGACCATACACCTCGCCATCTCCATGAGTGACGTGTTCTTTCATTCAGCAACTCCATTTTGTTGAGGTGTATATGGCACTGTACACTAGTGTTTTATCCCATGTTCAGCCAGAAATGCATTAAAATCAGAAGATATATATTCCCCCCCTCGATCAGAACGGAGGGTGCCCATTTTACATGTTGATAGATTTTCAGCCAAAACCAAAAATTTTTTGAAGCACATGAACACTTCGGAGCTTGTCTTCAATGGATATACCCATGCATGCCTGGAAAAATCATCGATGAAAGTCATGAAGTAAAGATAATTCCCAAAAGAAGGTGTTTGCATAGGACCACATACATCACTATGTATAGCTCCAATTTCTGAGTAGCCTAAACTGAAACATCTTTTGGAAAGCACGAATGCTGCGTTTTGCCCAAAATATAGCCTTCACAAACATGTGTTCCAGGTGCCCCAAGTTTGGGCAAAGATGACACCATTTTAGATTTCTGCAAGCGTAGCAAACTAGCAAAATTCAGATGACCAAAGCGTGCATGCCAAAGCTTTGCATCTGACATAGCCTGAGAATCATTTACTGCACATGCCAAATCATTTACAGATCTTTCATAGTCTATGAGCTTATACTACCCACGACATAAAATGTCACAAGCAATAATCACATCGCCATTTGACAGATCATGAACTGTACACCTGCCATCAACAAATTTCACAACCAAGAAAATCTTGGCTAATGCAAAAACTGATAACAGGTTCTTCTTGATCCTTGGCACAAATAAAGCATCTGACAAAGTGAAAGAACTACCATCAACATTAGTCAAAATGATCTTACCAACTCCCATAATAGGATAAGAGGAGTTGTTGGTGCATGTAATAGTATTCTTTGTAGGGGCAGGTTGGAGTGAAGACAAGAAACTATGCTGCGAGGTAATATGTTTGGTCGCCCCACTATCAAAATACCAAACATCTGAGTCTATAGCAGACATGCACTGCTCATGAGAAGATGCGTCAAAAATGCAGAAAGTAGTAAATGCCCATTCTTCTTCGTGCACAAGATTAGGAGACTCTGTTTTTTGTGTGGAGGCCTCTACAACAACCATTCCTGCCTCTTTCTTCATTGCCTCTTTCGCAACCAGTTTTGGACAGTTCTTTATAATATGATCATTCCCTTTATAGTACTTACAAAACGATTTTTTCTTTTCTGATTTCTTCTCATCTTTATCTTCCTTCTTTGAGCATGTAGAATTAGCACATTTCTGCTTACTAGTTGAAGAGCTCCATTTTCCTTTGCCCTTCTGACTAGCCACGAAAGCTTGATCTGCAACTCGCATAATGGATCTGTGCTGCCTGGACTGATCATCGTGCAACAAAATAGAGACTAAATCCTCAAATGATAAGGCATTTCGAATTGCCTTGCATCATCAACCGAAGAGTAGAAGCAAAACTCTGATATGAATCAGGAAGACCATTCAGAACGGTCTTCACAAGTCAGCTATCTTGTATACCTCATCGGCAGAAATCAATTGTTTCTTCAAGTCTTTGATCTTCATTAGGAAACTATCCGTAGAATCACCTTCATTCATGTCCTCACTCTCCAATTGTTTTCGGAGGTAAGCAACACGAGCCTCATTCCTTGCTTGGTACAATGTGGTAAGTGTATCCCAAGCATCTTCAGGTGTTCTGCAACCATCCATGTGCCAAACACATCTGCCACTCGAAAAGTTCCTTGACCTAAATCCTGCACAATCTGATATGGGCCTTTATACCTCAATGTCAGCTTTCCTAGATGAGGTCCAAGCTTAGAAGTATACACCATCACCTAATCACCTTCTTTGAATAAATTAAACTTCACATTCTGATTCACCCAAGCTTGTCTCCGCCTTTGAATGATCTGAGTAATATATGCACTTATCAAACGATCCTCCTCCATTTGTAGAAGATATTTGCTCTTGTGTTTAACCGATAGCTCAGGTCACATTTTTTCTGCCGTGATTCGCAAACTTGGAACTACAAATTCCATAGGTACTACTGCCTCCAACCCATAGAACAATCAAAAAGATGTCATTCCTGTTGTCACTTTAAATGTTCTTATGAATAACCAAAAAGCTGAGTCAAGAAACAAGTCCCAATTTTGCTGATTATCATGCACTAGCTTTTTGAGAATACGCGTTAAAGTTTTATTTGTACTTTCTGCTTGACCATTTGCTTGTGGATGATATGCTGTAGTCTTTTTGTGCATGATTAAATGAATTCTTGTTAACTCTGAAATCACCTCATTAAGGAAATGGGTACCTCTATTACTCACCAACTCAATCGGACACCCAAACCTGGTCATAATATTATGATAAAGAAATTTCGCCACACTTGCTGCCTTATTGTCCTTCAAAGCCACTGCTTTGACCCATTTTGCTGTGCTACAAGTATATATCTACTTCCCCGACGAGTAGTAGGTTTAATGGGCCCCATAAAATCCATGCCCCATTTTTGGAAAGGATCCAATGGTAAAACTGGATGATCAGACATCCGATCTGAATTATGAGGTTGACCCAACCTTTAGGCAAATCACACATCCTTTAGCATGCTCATGTGCATCCTTTAAAACCGTCGGCCACCACAACCCAGCTTATAACACCTTCTTCCCTGAAATATCCCTTGACAAATGACCTCCTAGTAGACCTGAATGTGCTTCCTATAAAACCGGTGGTTGCTCAAATTCTAGTACACACCTCCTTATTACCTAATCCACCCCTTTTTTGTATAATGCCCCAGCTATAACCAAATACGACCTACTTTTAAGTGCAAACTTCTTCCTCTGATCAGGTGTAAAGTATTGTGGTAATGAACACTCAGTTAAGAAAACTAATAATTGTTCATACCAGGAATCTGCCTCCACCACTTGTGCATTAAACAACTCACCATCCGGCAATGCATCAATTACACCTGTGGGTGCTTCTCCCGAATCCAATCTACTAAAGTAATCTGCCATTGCATGCTCTTTTCCGGGAGTATGGATAATCACAAAATCAAATTCCTATAATAAAAGCATCCACCTGGCTAATTGTCTTGTTAATAAGGGCTTCTTGATTAAATAGACCAAGGCCTCATGATCCACATGAAAAACCACCTTATTGCCCAACAAATAATATCGAAACTTGTTAAGAGCATATACCATTGCCAAAGCTTCCCTTTCCATCACCGGGTAATTTCTTTCAGCCGCACACAATACTCTACCAGCATAATAGATAGGTCTATACCATCCTTTTTCCTTCTGCTGCATCAAAACTTCTCCTACAGCCACATCTGATGCATCAACAAATATGTGAAATGGCAATGACCAATCGGGTGGTTGCAAAATTGGTGCTACCGACACCATCTTTTTTAACAATTGGAATGCTTTCTCTTGAGCATTTTCCCACACAAATGGAACATCGTTTTTGGTCAAATGTGTCAGTGGTAGAGAAATATTTGCTAAATACCTTAAGTATCTTGAATGCCACTTAATATGACCCACGAACTGCATTACTTCTTTCACATTGGTCAGTGCTTTAGCTGTGCTAATAGCTTCAATCTTTTTAATATCAATACCCATCCCTTCTTGCGAGATAACATGGCCCAATAAAATACCACTTCTGATCGTAATAACATTTTTAAATGGATTCAACACCATCCTAAATTGCCGACATCTGTCAAAACATGATTTCAGGTGTAGCAAATGTTGAATCATCTTACCAAAGACCGAACAATTATCTACAAACACTTGCATAAAATCCTGTAGATAAGGTTCAAACACTTTATGGGCTACATAATTGAACGACGGCGGTCCATTCTTCAAGCCAAAACTCATGACTGTAAACACGTAAGCACCAAATTCAGTGATAAATGCGTTTTTATGTTGATCCTCTTGAGCAACACTCATCTGATTATACCCTGAAAATCCATACAAGAAACTATACATTTCATGCCCTGCCACTACGTCTAACACTGCATCACAAAACGGCATAGGAAACGGGTTTGTAACCGTTTCCGCATTTAACTTTCTATAATCGACACAAATTCTGAGCTTCTCATTCTTTTTTGGGACCACTATAATAGGAGATAGCCAAGTCACCTGATTCATAGGTTTGATAAATCCGACTACTAGTAGTTTATCAATTTCTTCCTTCACCTGTTTATCAAAGTTAGGATTCATTCTATATCTTTGTTGCGCTATGGGTATTGCATCCATCTTCAAATTAATCCGATGTTGATGCAAACCAGGCTCTATACCTTTCACTTGAGTGTAATCCCAAGCAAACACATCTACATACTTTTTTAGTAAGCAAATGAGATCCTCCTTAAACTTTCCTTCCAATGTTTTACCCATCCGCACCATCTTGGGTTCAACTTCTCTTCCTAAATTAACCTCTTGAAGCTCCTCCTCCTTCACCCGCATAACCCTTGCATACTTATGATCGTATATCCATTCTGCCGCAGTTATTATTTCTTTCTCTTGTTGTTCCACCCGCTGCTGTACCGGAATTTCCATACTTTGCTCGAATATCTTTTGTATGTGTGCACCTGTAACCTGTTCACCTGGAACTGCCCCTTCTACATTCTGCACAACCACATTATCTTTACTTAATACTCCTGCGACATCAACCTCTAGTACCGGTACCACTGTTGGATTTTCTCGCAAAAAGCTTTCCTCTTCATCATCTTCGATCTCGTCCGCTAAATTAACTGTCTGAGCCATGAGTGGTTTCTCCTGTACCGACATATTTCTTCTTACCCGCATAGGGATTGTCAATTGCTTTTTCCCCTTTGTGATCATCACCACATTCAGACCCCAATCTTGCTTGACTTTAGCAATCCGAAACCAAGGTCTCCCTAACAAAATTTCATACGGGTATGTTGACTCAGACATTCTAATAACAACAAAACTTACAATAAATGTCATTCTTGAAATGATAATCTGTTGCTGCTTCAGAATGCCAACCGGCTGTACTTGAGTTTGATCCACCATTTTTACCTGAAAAGGTGCTGGAGCCAATGCCCCTTTTCCCATTTCTATAAAAGTATGCTCAGGTAATATATTTACCCCTGATCCTCCATCAAGCAACACTTCATCAAATCGCCTCTGGTTGTATTGTACCTGAATTACTGGTACTACAAAGTCAACATCTGCTGGATCAATAGTTTTGGCCGAAGTTGAAGGTACGGACCTACTTCCTGGTTCTTCCCGCTGCCCAAGTAACCACTTCAAAAACTTCTCTCAAAATGGTGGTACCAAAGATAACAATTAATCCAAGGACAACTGTAACGGTGAGCTAATGATTATGTCAAACCAATCTTTTTCCTGATCATGCTTACTCTGACCGCTGTTACCCTCTATTATTGAAGGTATCACATCCACTCCTTGTTGTTTCTCTGTCTGACTTCCACCCCTTACCTGTTTATTGTGCTCGTCCTGAACTTGCTTCAAGACCTTGTCGCGGATATGCCTTTGTGCTTGCCAATTAATAGGTCCTTTATGTTTTGATCTTGTAACTGCCAGCACTTCGACTTCTTTGCCTTTCCCACATTGTTTACAATCACACTGCCATTGGTTATCCTTCTTAAGGTGTACTCTCTCAGATAAACCTATTGCATCCATCCCTCTATCGTCTTGATCTGGCCATTCAATAAGCATGGCATTTGCCTCAGCCACCTGCTACCCCTGTTGTTGATGTTGTCCCTATTGATTATTCTGATTATACCTAATAACGGGTATACCTCTTTCTTCCCTATGCTTTACCCACAAGGGACAATTCGACCCTATCCAATGATCGGGAGTTGAACAATATCCACAAGACATTACCCTTGGTGGTCGACCCTGGTGATTCCCTTGTTGGTTATTCCCCTGCTAATTCCCTTGATCTCTCCATGGAGGTCTTACTTGTTGCTGCCTCTGCAAATTACCCTGCCCCTGGACAGGAATAGCCTGATTGACCGCTACATCATTGATATTCCTATTATCTTGCTGGGAACTTTGTCCTCTATGCTTAGGGTTATACAAACACTGATTTGTTGTATGCCCCTCTTTATCAAGGATATCACAAAATCTCTTTTCCTTTGGAGCTACAATGGAATATCCATGTCTCTTTAACTTATTAATCCATGCCTCCTCTTTACTTTGCTTGACCTTATGCTTGCGATTCCTTTTGCCTACTATTTCTTCATCGTGGTCATCAGAGTCAGAATCATTCGAACTCTTGCGAGACTCCATTTCTGAATCAGATTCAACCTCTGAACCAGAATCAGAATGCCTCTTTTTTGCTAGTCCAAACCTTCTTTCCACAGGTGCCGTTGCTAATACTAATACATCAAAGCCATTTGCAATGTCCACACTTGCAACCGCATGTCTAATTGGGCTTCTTAATTCCTTTCAAAAAATATCCTGCCAAAATCTCATCAGTAGGTCGTTCATTACCTTGCAATCTTTCCATTAAAGACCTAAAATTCTGAGCATAGTCTTCCACTAACATGGTTTTTTGTCTGATTGCTCTCAGCTTCTTTAATACCTCAGAAGGGGTCTTTTCTTTTCTAAATCCTTGCAAAAATGCTATTTTTAAATCATCATATGTAGCAAAATGAGCAATACCAAATTGACTGAACCAACTCATAGCTCGTCCTTCCAACGTGGCAGCAAATTGTTGGAGCTCAATGTCATTCCCATAGATAGCTGGGTATCCATTAGCTATCCATTTGATTTTGAATTGAGCCACATGGAAATCAACATCTTCTTTAGAACTTCCTCTCAAATGAGCTACTTTGACTTTAGGATTGGGAGGTGGTTGAGCCATTGGTTGTGGTTGAGGTGTACACCGAGTTCTTTGACCGGTCACCTCTGCAAGTGGGTCAAGCTGGAGTCGTTTTCTTACACCTACAGTTGCTTCTGTTAGGAATAATGCTCCAATTATACCGCCCACCAACCCTGCCTCAGCTGCACCTGTTTCCCCCTGATCCTCTTCAGTTTCTAGATTTTCTTCCTCCTCTGCTTCGTACCACTCTAAAATTCCGAGGATGACACCACGTTCGCTGCTCTTGCCTATGCTCTTGTAAAATATACTTTACCAAATCGTTTCCTTCTTTCCTTCATACATTTCTTGCTTCTTCAACCATACAGTAGGATCGCCAATTGTGTTGAGGGTTCAAAAGGTTCAACACAAATCGTATAACATTCTGAAATATCACACTTCTCACACTGGCCTTCATCTACAGAGACTCTATCATTGATCAGATTAGTTTTTCATTTGTATCGTTGCACTTCTACTGAATTAGAATACTTTACATCGCTAGAAATCACATTTTTGCGATGTACAGAATCACACTCTACAGTTCCATACATGTCTGTGCAAAAGACTTTCATCATTCAAACTTCACGTATTCGAAAGAATTCATTTAGGAAAAATTATGTCGGAGGTTTCAGATTACTGAGAATTTAAACGGTTGCCAAATACAAGAATATGATTCTGAGTTACATTCTTTCTAGGGCAAACACCCTCACTACTTCAACTCAATAATGCCTTTCAATCCCCTGGGTACAGAGAAATTACTAGAATCTGATCAATGCCTTTTGCTCTAATAAAAAATACTAGAATCTGGTCAATAAAAAATACTAGAATCTGATCAATGCGTTTTGCTCTAATAATGCCTTTCAATCCGCTGGGTACAGAGAAATTACTCTTGGTGAAATTAACAAATGGGACATTGTTCTGTGGCAGCTACTTAGAGCCCACATGGTGTGGTACATTTGGAAGAGTAAAAATCATAAACTCTTCTTGACCTCCCTTGAAAACTTCTTGTTTTCATGTCATCAGGGTATCAAAAATATCCTCAAAGCTTGTACTACTGGTATAGCTGATGCTCCGATGGATAACTCCAATCCTCATGAAGTGATGAGAGTTTTTGGCTACAATAGATGGAAGGGAAAACTCTTAACTTTGGACTTTGACACTACATTGAATATGGTCCACTTTTTGGACTGATCAGTATTGTAATGTGACTCCTCTATTGGGAGCTTGCCTGTTGGTTGTATATTTCCTACTTTAATATTGAACTTTCCTTGTTCTATCCAAAAAAAAAGAGATTAGATCTTCTAGAGGCAAGAAATTATGGCTTAGAGTGAAGTTCAAGTGGTTGTATATTTCCTACTTTAATATTGAGCTTTCCTTTTTCTATCCAAAAAAAAGAGAGTAGATCTTCTAGAGGCAAGAAAGTATGGCTTAGAGTGAAGTTCAAGTGCACAGAAAAACCACAAATCAAAGGCGTCGCCTGCTCACACTCTGATATATATATATATATATATATATATATATATATATATATATATATATATATATATATATAGAGAGAGAGAGAGAGAGAGAGAGAGAGAGAGAGAGAAAAGACACATGTTGCTACAGCTACGGCAGTTGCTGGATAGAGAGAGACGACTGTGGGGAATTGTACTATTGCAGACGAAGCAGATGAGAGAGAGAGAGAGATAGAGAGAGAGAAAGATTGAGATTGAAGAAGGAATCGGTGGCTGCATGAAGAAAGGTCTTGCAAAAACAAGCGAAGGAGGTTATATTTATAAGAGTAAAACTGATCAGCATAGGCGTTTGAACTAAAAATAAAATTCATGAACAATCCAGATAAAATCCATATCGACAAAGCGTAGATTGCTTTACATTATGTGAATGCTGATTCGTATTGAATTAATGAAGTTTTTGCACAGATGTAAAGAACAGGAAGTGTTCTTTTACAAAAGCAGGCATGAAGAATTGACATAATACATGCCTCATAATTTGATTGGAAATCGTATTTTTGTTTTGCGCTTCACTTCAGAAGTTTCCTTCAATGTCTTAGCTTAATGTTAGAGGATGGGCAGTTCGCTTTTGAGGAGTTCATATATTCAGCGAATGTTGAATTTGTAGAGAGAAAATGGAGTGTGCTGTGCCTCTATTTATCTGGCAATTTTCTAAAGAAAGAAGGCGGATTTTGTGATTCACATTGTAGCATACCATTCTCAGTGTAGAGGACATTGAGAAAATTTGAAGTGATTGTTGGAGGCAAGAGAGTAGGATTAAAAGAAAGAGGCAAGATTGTTCCGTTGCAAGCGTGAAAGCTATAAAATAATCTTTGAAGCGTGTTCTTTTGTCCTATTGATCATATACATTAACGTTTAGTCCGGATGAGTGCTGAAAGAAATAGTCATATCTCGTGATTTAAGCCTTTCTTTATATACATTAACGTTTAGTCAGGATGAGTCTATAATGAAATAGTCATCTTCCGCCTCTATCACCACTGAAGTTTGACACACTCTTTGTTGCGAGAGATTAAAATCGCAAAGCATGAATCTAATCCAAAACGACTGCGAATTAAACTTTTTGTTTGCTTACGTAAAGGTTGGCCTTATATGCTGGGGACCGGAACTCTGGTCGATCGAAAGACGGGATACTCCCAGAGCATGCAAAATCATATGAAACAGTTTATGTTTAGGTTCAGCACAGAAGGTAGCAGGACAAATTAAAGTCAAAATCTTTTTAATTGGAGGATGGCCTACCTATACCGGCCAATCCTTCACCATGAATGCTGTCAGTTTAAGCAATCGATTCATTCCTACAAGAGCAAGTTATTGTTTCAATGTTTTTACTGTTTGAAGGACAGATGCTTAATTAGGTTTCCATGTGATACATATGGCAAATGAGGCTTGGTGCCCTCAATCGCCCCTAGTCAACTTGTTCTTGCTTGATCTCATGCTGTAATTTACCTATGTATATTCCATTTAACTGCATGCCACGAGTGGTTAAGTCTTCAAGAATTTTAGACAATGTGTTATCTTGTCCGAGACTCAGTCCAATGCTTTCGTCATCCCCTTGACATTCCTTATACTCACACATCAGGGTTGTTGTATTAATTTAGGCTACCACTAAATCTTCAAAATTTTTCGTGAGTTGGGACACTAGTAATGCCCAATCTCTTTGGATTATTTCTGTTGTATATGACATGAGATGTTCATCAATTTGCAGCTCCTATTCATTTTGTATTGGTGAACGAATGATGGAGGGAGAAAGAGGGCATACCTTAATCTCCTCAATAGCCACATGAGAGCTTGGAGCTACTGGTGTTCCCATGTTTATTTACTACATTATTTGAACCTATAAGTCTGCAATTATTTGATCTTTTCCTTTTAATTGTTCTTGTGCTGCTTTGAGCTCTTCTTGTGTCCTTATTTTGCTTTCACAAATAATGGCCAACTCATCAGCATCTTGTTTGCATTGTTCGTTGTACTTCAACACTACCTCTTTCCATTTATTATCAAGATCATTTGTATATTGTATGTATTTAGCTTCCTGTTGAATACACAATGTATGCTCCTCATTGATTTGATCAACATAACCTTCTAGTTTGTGCTTGTAGCTCGACAATGTCTTCATTTGTAGTTCATGGTGCGTCCATAGGTTGATTCATCAAAATAGACATTACTTATTCTTTATTTCTACTATAGAGCACGTCAACTTCATCCATCTATACTTTAATTTGGCTCTCTAGAAGCTTGCTTTAGTTGGAGAGTGTTGGTGTATGAAACACCACAAGAACTAAGCTAAAGTGATACTAGAATACCTCCATAATCATCATTAGCTTAGCAATACTCTGAATTTGAAAACTTTATCACTGAACTTAGTGAATTTCAAAAATTTACTTCTTGGAAATCTGCGCCTTTTCTTCCAGCTTCAAATCTGATCTGTATTAGCTTGATCTTTGTAAATTCTTTTGATCACTTGCTAATAAAATGTCTTGCTAATGTTAAGCAACACATATCATGCAAAACGTTCAAGTAATATCATCAAAATCTTCTGATTTCACTTCAACATTTGAACAATGTCTATAATCTGAAAAATTACTTCATTGATTTGACATACCTTCACTCTTAGACTCATTTCTCTGAGTATGCGTCCCTTTTTGTAAAGATATTTTGACCAATTGTAGTTGAAGGTAGTAGCTTTAAAATGAGCTATCATAAGTTTAGACTATACTGTCAGATCTGACCTTAAGAAGATAAGGAAAAAATGCGCTAGAAAACTCGTAACTCTCAACTAACTTACACACTGATATGAAATCACTTAGAACTCAATGCACAAGAGGAATTAGATCAAATCCTTCTACACAAACATGTGTTTATATCAGAGAAGATGTGTATAAAATGGCTTGGCCTAATTCTGCTCATAGCCATGAAAACTCTCATACATTGAGTAGTTTCTCTTCAACATCTCTCTCAGAAAAAACCCGACTTTTTCTTATTCACACAAGGATTACAAAATTGAGTTCTCTATA
Source organism: Ceratopteris richardii (assembly GCA_020310875.1). Taxonomy (NCBI): domain Eukaryota; kingdom Viridiplantae; phylum Streptophyta; class Polypodiopsida; order Polypodiales; family Pteridaceae; genus Ceratopteris; species Ceratopteris richardii. The sequence goes on from CM035427.1 coordinate 11,013,453, forward strand.
TATTTTTTAGCTCAAATTAACTTATATACATATAGTTCACATACTCCTAGACTCAAATTCGTAAGTTTTGAAATTCTATGTCAAGACTAGACTTCTAATTTTGCACTAAATTACAAGAGTGAATTTGTCCCTTCACTTAGGCTTAATTTTCTGAGTGCTTTGCCTTCTCTTCTCCTTGCCTTTCTTTTTCCTTCATATATCTTCATATATTCATGTCTAATTAGTGAGTGAAGTCCCAACACCTCCCCCTCAATCACTAATTAGCATGCTCTGACTTCTTCATGTAACCTTCTTCTCTTTTATTCTTGCCATCTCTTTAAATCTACTTGTCTTCACTCCATCCAAACTCTTTGTCATAATATCTGCAATCTGATCTTTTGTAGAAGTGCACACCACTTCAAGCTCCTTCTCCATTACCTTTTCTCTCAAGAAATGATATTGAATTTCTATGTGCTTTGTTCTTGCATGAAATACAGGATTTGCTGCAAGATATGATGAACTCATATTATCTCCATGTATGATAGGTATACCTTGAACAATATCCAAGCTTTTGAACAAAGTCTGCATCCATATCACTTCTTTTGCTGCTTCCACATGCCCTTTGTACTCAGCTTTTGTTGATGATAAAGCCACTGTATGTTGCTTCTTTGAACACCAACTCACAAGTTTATCTCCAATGTATATCATGTAGCCATGAGTTGATCTTCTATCATCCTGACTTCCTGCCCAATCTGAATCACTATATGCTCTCAACCTTATATCTGATGTAAAAGGATAATATAATCCTTCCTTCGAATTTCCTTTGATATATCTAAGAACTCTTTGACCTCCAATCCAATGTGGATCCTTTGGACAATGCATGAACTGAGAAAGAACTCCCACTGCATAACTAAGATCAGGTCTTGTTAGTGTAGCATAAATCAAGCTTCCCACTAAATATTGATACTTCCTCATATCTTTGAACTCTGCACCATCATATCTACTGAGTTTATGATTGACCTCTAGTGGAGTTGATGCCTCTCTGCAATTCTCCATGTTAAAATTCTTTAAAAGATTCAAAAAGATACCTTTCTTGTGATACATATATGCCATGTTCTGCATAAGTGATTTCCATTCCAAGAAAATATGACAATTTTCCTAGATCACTTATCGTGAATTCCTTCTCAAGTAGTCTCTTCACCTCCTTGATTCCTTCATTTGAAGTACCTGTGATTATAATGTCATTTACATAAATACAAATGTAGATCATACCTTCATCTGTTCTTTTGATAAGTAAACTTGCATCTGCCTTTGAACTTTGATATCCAAGATCATTAAGATACTTCACAAGTTTATAGTTCCAAGCTCTTGGAGCTTGCTTTAATCCATAAAGTGCTCTTCTCAATCTGCAAACATAATTTGAAAACTTGTAATCTGCAAACCCTTGAGGTTGCTCCATGCAAACCTCATCTGATATATATCCATTCAAAAATGCATTCTTTATATCCAATTGACTCAATGTCCATCCTTTTGATGCTGCAATAGCAATGATTGTCCTTATGGTTGACATCTTTGCCACAGGATTGAATGTCTCATCATAATCTATGCCATGAGTTTGAGCATAGCCTTTATCCATGAATCTAGCTTTGTATCTGGCTATTCTTCCATCGGCATGCTTCTTTATTTTGTAAACCCATTTATTTCCAATCACTTTCTTACCATTAGGTTTTGGAACAAGTTCCCAAGTTTTTTTTTCTTCAAGTGCATCAAAATCTTCCTTCATTGCTTCTTCCCATTGTCTCTTACCTTTTGCTTCATCATAGCTTTGAGGTTCTTCATCTTCCTTAATCAAGTAAGCATAGTTTTTCTGAGTCAAATAAGAAGTATCATAAGAATACCTTGTAGGTTGTTTCCTCATTCTAGTTGATCTTCTTGGTTCACACTCTTCATGTGTATCTGGATATATTTCTTCATCAAATCTTGGTTCATCTTTATTTCTTCTATATGATCCAACTCTGGATGTGCTTGTTTGCATATGATCTTCATCTCCATCTACCTGCATATGTGATTTACCTCTTTCACTTCTTCTTACCTCTTCTTCAAATGTTTCAAGATTACAATCTTTATCTGCATACCAACTCTTTTGTTCATCAAATGTCACATCTCTAGAAACAATAAATTGTTTAGTTAGAGGACTCCATAGCCTATAACCCATCTGCTTTTCATCATACCCAATAAATACATATTTTTCAGCCTTTGGTTCAAGTTTATGTCTTAGTTGTGATGGTACATAAGCATAGGCAATTGATCCAAACACCTTACAATGATCAAGTATTGGTTTCTTACCCCACCATGCTTCATAAGGGGTCATCCCATTTAGAGTTGCGCATGTGTTGGCATACAAAGCAACAAAGGAGTCATGCACAATACGGCAACAAGGCCAGATCATTTTTTCCCATAGATTATGTACAACCCAAGTGATTTTAATCACTACACAAACATTGTAAATCCCGTTTTTGGTAGATTAGACTCCATCTTGTGCAAGCCGAGGAGTCCTCGAGCTTGAGGAGCATTAGAAGTACCATCGTACCAAATTTCATAATTTTTAGACTTCGTTTGAGCCCTCAAATAAGCCCTGGAACCTAATTTTTAACTAGGCCGGACACTAGGTCTGGACAGAGCCAAAAGCTAGTCAAAAACTATAAAAAGAGCTAGAGAGCTCATTTTTGAGGTTGGATTGTAATTGAAACGAACTTGTAAGAGCTTTTTGAAAGTAATCTAAGAACTCCATTGCTTCTCACTCTTTGTCTTGCCGTGTGTGCGCGTGTGTGTGTATGTGTGTGCATGTTTGTGTGCTCCTCACTCACGCACTTGTGCTTCCACTTGCTCGAGGTCTTCATACCATCCTCACGTCTTCCCGGATTGACATTAAAGGAGGTGCTACTCATCACTGAGCTACACCAAATTTTGGCGCCGTTGCCGGGGATCGAGCTTTGAGGACGAGCGTGTGATGGTAAGACGTAGAGTTGACGCGTTGGAGTTGTAGGTATTTTCTTCACTCTCATCGATTTTCTTTTACTTTCTTCACCATCTTCATCACCATCATCATCATCACCATCTCCCACGCCCATCTCCATCATCGCGAAAATTTCAGTTTTTTGACTATATCCCCACCTCCACCTCATTTCCCTCATTTCACTTGTGAGAGAGAGCGAGAGAGCGAATTTGCATGTGCTGTTTTTGCATGTTTTCTGAGCTATTTTGCAGGTTTTTGCTGTATCATCATCCCCAGCAGTGTGCGCAGGTACGACAGGCTCTGCACAGTTCCCGGGACGACAACCTCTGTCTATCGCGACAGACAGAAAATCTTAAAAATTTGTGAATGCATGATTAGCACTGTAACCTACACCTTGAGGGCACTCTAGAACACTAGAAGTTTTCCAAAAATTTGCATTTTTTCAGTCTATCGCGACAGACACTGTCTATCGCGACAGACACCGTCTATCGCGACAGACACCGTCTATCGCGACAGACAGAAATTCGCGACAGACACCGTCTATCGCGACAGACAGAAATCCACGATAGATACCGTCTATCGCGACAGACACCGTCTATCGCGACAGACAGAAAATCGCGACAAACACCGTCTATCGCGACAGACACCGTCTATCGCGACAGACAGAAAATCGCGACAAACACCGTCTATCGCGACAGACACCGTCTATCGCGACAGACAGAAATTCGCGACAAACACCGTCTATCGCGACAGACACCGTCTATCGCGACAGACAGAAATTCGCGACAGACACCGTCTATCGCGACAGACACCGTCTATCGCGACAGACAGAAATCCGCGACAGATACCGTCTATCGCGACAGACAGAAATCCACGATAGACACTGTCTATCGCGACAGACACCGTCTATCGCGACAGACAGCCCCCCACGATAGATTGTGTCTATCGCGACAGACACCGTCTATCGCGATAGACAGGCATTTTCGGCAAAAAATTAAGGAGTGAATTTTTGGAAATTTAGGCTAAATTTTGGGCATATTTGCACTCTCAAGTATTCATATACTTACAAAGGCCTTAGAAAATGCATTAAAATCCCTGATAGTATCTGTTTGTCTAGTTAACCCCCTAAACCCTGAACGGTCATAACTTTTTCATACGAAATCCATTTTCTGAGCTCTAGGGCTTGTCGGAAAGCTCGTGACATATACTACACGCCCTCAACTGTTTTTTATAAGAATAACGCGTTGATTTTCAGATAGGATATTTGGAAGTTGACACACTGAGGGGTAGGAACACCAAGGGAGCTCCAGAGTAAATTTCTAACAATGCAAAAAGGGGAACAAGGGTCATTAACAAAGTGTCTGAAATAAATTGTCTGTCAATTGAAAGGTCTACTTGGAGCTAATCTTGGGATTGATGCAGGTCTATTGAGAAGCAATTGAGAGCGTCCAAGCAAGGGTTTTGTGCAAGCTTGAGAATCAACTTCTTGAGCACTAAAGAGCAAGGTTCAGCAAGAAAGGTTGGAATACTCTCATCTCCTCTTCGTCAATTCCTAGCCTAGGCTAAGAGCGATTAGAAGTAGGAGTAAGTCAGGGCGACGATAGGCCACTATCAAGTTGAAGACTACCTAAAAACTCAAGTTCAAGCTAAAAACTTAATCTCTGTACTGTCGACAACATAAAGGAAAGAACCTAACGTGGAACGATCAACCTGAAAGTACGAAGAACATTTAAGCATTCCTGACGACGTAATAGCAGACAAGACTTTAAACACGAGGAATAACTAAAAAGAATCAAGTGACTGGTACCAATTGATCGGCAACGAGGTTGTACTCTCGGCAAAAATTTGGGCTAATCAGTTAGGCATATGAACCTTAGATCAGGACGACACCTAGTAAGAGAGAGACAAAGCCTTAGGTCTTCAGAGGCTAGTGTCAACCACACTGCTAGGTCCTGGGCCCAGCAGTTGAGCCACCACTCGAACTACCCTCGCTCTGAGACCAGTGAGTCAGAGATGTCTCAAGGCATGGACAAACCTACGGGAAGTTCAGGAGTGCCCTACTTGTACAGGGTAGAAGGCCCTTACAAAACACAGTTGGAGTACCTGAGGACCAACCGATTAGGTGCTAGCATCTATGAGGACGGCTTAGGAAGATCTGTGGTCCAGATTAAAAACCCTGATCAATCCATTGGACTAGAACACCCAGCTGTCAAGTTTGAAAATAGTGCATACCTGGACAAAGAAGGAACTATATATGTAGTCACTAGTCATCCTGATAGGACAGATGACTTTGGGAATGTAATCTCAGAAGCGGACTTAGGTGACCTGGAACAAGGGAACATGGGTGCGGAACCTAGAACCCCTCGGGGTAAATCAGTTCTCACTAGGATTATCACGCCTGAGTGGATCCCCCAAGATAACAAGTGCATAGATTTGCTTCTCAATCGAGAAACGGACGAAGCCTTCTGGAGGTATAAACCGGATCACCCAACTGACATAGGAACAATCATGATCTATGAGTTTAAGGATCCAGATAGCCCAGGTAGAGTGACCTACTTAGACCACACGTCAGAGAGGATTTTTGTGGTGACAGAAAATGATAGGCATGCTTACACTTGGAAGGGCGAATTCATTTTCCCCCAACCAAGATCAAATGTAGCCTATGGTCACCCTGGAGCTGGAACATCCCAGGCTCATGGTATGCAAAGAGACAGAAGTAAAGATAGACCAGAGGTAAGTTTTGCCAATCCAGTGGGCAGAGAAAGAACGAGAACGGAGAGGAATAGGGTAGAACCTGAGATGCATAGAGCCCACAGAAACCAAAGAAATGTAGATGGATTCCCTCTGCCGAGGCCTAGAGAGCACACAAGAACTTTGAGACCCACCCAACTAGTTAAGTCCATGAAGAATTACTTTGACGGCACAGGGGATCCCTATGATCATGTGGCAGAGTTCAAGCAAGTCTTGAGAGCTGAACAAGTGGAGGATCTGTTCACGCAGTACAATGCCTTCGGTCTAACCCTTAGGAACACAGCACTTACGTGGTTTCAGCCATTGGATGAACGCCAGTTCAGGAGCGTAGATCAACTCCTAGAGGCATTCATTATAGAGTTCTCTAAGAGCGGCATAAGACACAACACCTCCTCACTGATTCACAGCTTCAAGCAAACCCCTCAAGAGACTGTGAGACTTGCAGGAAGAAGATTTAGACAATATCTTGAAAGGTGCCCTATTTCGGAGCTACCCACATCTGCTAAACAAGTAGCCTTATTTCTTGACGGATTGCTGAGCCCGAAATTGAGATCCTATGTGTATCTGAAAGACCCTAGGACTATAGAAGAATGTGTACGTATGTGCATTGACATTGAAGATAACCTAGGAGAAGAGCTAGAGTTGTCCAAAATTTACAAAGATTCAGATAGTGCATCGAGTCAATCTTCCACACAAGCCACATCAATTGAAGAACTTGCCGAAAAAGTAGCTCAGAAACTAGGTGTAACTAGCAAACAAATCCCAAGGTTTGCCCCTGTGAAAAGGTGCTATACATGCGGTGGTGACCATATGGCGAACGTCTGTCCCATTATGGCTCAACCCCAAGTAAACCCTAGTAGCCAGTACTGCACCATAGAACGGAGATACACCAATCACACCGCACAAGACTGCCCATACAACAAGCAGGCAGTTAGGCAACCCTATCCGCAACCCTACCAACAAGGCAGATACCAGAACCAAAATCCACCACCACAATATGCTGGACCCCAACAAACCTACCAACCACAGTATCAGGCCCAACAAAGGCCTCAGCCTGTGCTAGCACAACAACCCCCTGCCCCAGCTAATGTGATTCCGGTAAAGTATACGGCTGCAGAAGAGAACCTGAATAGAGCTATAGTCCCTGTAACATCCTTGATCTCTGAAAATGACCCAAGTGACCATAGCTTTGATTCTACCCATGTGGATAGCCCCCAGGCTTACTACATGCAGTCCCCAGAACATGGAGAGTCCTACTATGGTGAAGAGTCGAACGAACCTAGTTGGGAGTCAGATTACACGAACATCATGTATACAAACCCCAACCCTAGACCTCAACCTAGGCGAGTACGACCACCATTTCCTAGAGGACCGTGCTACAGATGCCAAGGAGATCACCTCATTCGTGATTGTCCCTTGCCTCCACCTACGCAAACCCAGTCGGTGACGATCCAAGGCTTCTGCCAAGATTGCGGAAAAGAGCATCTCTTACGAGATTGCCCAAAGAACCCCAATAGCATGCCAAAAATCACCCCTATCAACGTTGTTGGGTTAGTGGTAGACTCCTCAGGAAGCGTCACTTCCACTGCACCAGTACAGGTAGTCACTAGGGCTCAGGCATTGCAGCAAAACCAAGGGGTAGGCCAGGAAAAGAGCCTAGATGCTAGCGATACTGAGAGCCAAAATAAAAAGAGAACAAGAGCTTGGAAAGATAGCCGCGAACGCATGAAAAGGCAATGGGCAAAGAAGATGAGTGAACTTGAGGAAAGTCTACGAGAAACCAAGGCTAAAATCATAGAGATCACGTCTCAACCGCACTCTCACACATTCCCACCGCTACCATCCCCATCACCCTCCATCCCTTCACCCTCTAAGACAGCCCACGCAACCCACCCACCACCCCAAACAGGATCAGTATTAGCTGATCCCACTCCCGAAGACATAGACATGATGCTTAAAGCATATCAGGCCAGAATCCAAGAAGGGCCAAATGTAACAGATCATGACAAGTGCTACCCTAGGGCTGACCTAGAGATAGAAAGAACCAAGCTTTGCGCGAAAATGGTCGCATTGGCTCAGACTATGTTTGAAGCTAGTCGCCTTTTCAATTACTCGGGCTCAGCCAAGACACAATTACACTTGGATGGACTTCTAGAGAAGTTAGAGGGCATAATTGCAAGATCTGCCAAGGAAGAAAAAAATCAAGAAAGAAATAAAGCAAGCAAAAACATGACTCATTCCCCATTGGAAGTTTATGTGCCCAATTCCACGGAACCAGACAACCCCTCCTCCTTAGAAAGAATAGAGAGGCTAATTGCACAATCAGAAAAGGAACCTGCCCCTCAAAGAAAGGAAAGGGTAAGAGAATGGATAAGCCAGCCTCTTCAGGAAGCCCAGGTGCCTCCTCAAGAAGCTTATCTTTCCCCCCAAAAGGCAGATGAGCCTCCCTCGAAAGCTCACGTACCTCCACAGGTTGCCTACATTCCTTCTCAGGGAGCATATGAGCCTGTTCGGAAAAGTAATAGAATAAGTAACCCCCCCCAGGAAGCTTGTGCTCCAGCCATCTATGAGAACGAGGAGAGAGTCAACGATAGAATAAGCCCTCCTTCCCAGGTTGCTTATGTGCCTAATTCTACGGAGCCGGACACTTCTTCTTCTATGAATCGATTTGCACCAGACTTCCTACGAGAGATTCAAGAAGACAAATGGGATAACGAAAGCGAGGTCGCCCCTCCTTTTGAACTTGTGGATGATGCCCACGACCAATTCCCACAAGACATCCCATCCATTTACGGGGAACAGGAGAGTACTCAGTCTCACGAAAGACTGGACTTTGAGTCTAATTCCATACAAGAGCTACCCCATTTCACAGGCCCCTGGGAAGCCAAGTCTACTTGTATGAGAACCCCCACAGTCATGGTAAGAAACGAAGATTCAGTCATACCTAGGGACACGGAGGTAGTGAAAAACACTAAGGTGCAATGCAATCTCAAGTTAGAAGAGCTACTCAAGGTTAAACCCGAATTATGGAAACATGTAGCCAAACAAGTACCAGAGATAGCAAAACCACGTTCCCAGGTAGGATCCCATAGGACAGTGCCAGAAATTCCCTTGGATAAGATAGGAGATATGTGTGAAGGTGAAGAGGGGAACACCTATCTTCCCATTACCTACCAAGAGTACACCACCAAGGCAATTTTGGACTCTGGTGCAGGAGTTGCAATTGCCACCACTTCCCTATGGAAGCGTTGGGGCAAGCTGGCACTCAGGCCAACGAGAATGAAATTGCAGATGGCCGATGGTCACATAGAGAGACCCTTAGGATTGCTAGAAGGAATAACTCTCACCACTTGTGGTGTAGAGTTTGAGCATACATTTGCTATATGTGACTTTAGCAAGAATCATGCCTATGAGATGATTTTGGGAAGACCATTTATGCGGCAATTGCAAGTGGTACAGGATTGGGGAACCAACTCCTTGTATTTGCAACACTTGGGTGTTACGACCAAAGTCAATCTCAAGGATTATTCTCATAGAGATGTCCCTCCTATCCAATGGAATCCCATCCATAGAGCCAAAGATGATACGGAATCTGTGCATTCCATAGGATCGGGATCCTCATGGATGCATGAAGACACCCACTTATGGATGTGTAAAGTAGCAGTAGAAGAAGAGAAGAGAGAAAAAGCCAGAGAGGTAGGTGCGAAAGAAACCCATAGATCAATCCAAGACCCAGCCTATGCACCTGTAGTTTTTCCAGACGAAGAATTTGAACCTCACGGTTGGGCAGAAATTTTAGCAACAATGGACGTGGCCATCAATGAAGAACAATGGACACCTCACTGTGATGAGGATGGCTATGACATTTCAGTCTTCTCCATAGAGCCAATCATGGGAGAGGCAGTTCTAGAAGAATGCGAACCTAGCCCTGACGCATTTGAGGAGGCAAGTGACTCCGATCTAGAGTCAATCATTATGGACCCACCATTTGCATCAGATGAAGAATACCTCCATGAAGTAGAATTTCAACCCCAGAGGCATGGAGAGGTTACAAATGATGTAAGATTAGCAACACATGTGACCCCGAAAGAAGAAGGAAAGAAACGAAAGAAGAGAGAAGCCCCACCAGAAGAGGAAGAATCTTTGTTTGAGGTCCCAGAAAATTTTAAGAAGTATGAGATAGATGACAGGAGAGTCATGATAAGAATGCTTAAACGAGAGGCACAATCAGGAGAGGCCTATGATAACAAAGAAACCACCAAGAAAATAGTAGTGGCCCTAGAAGAAGGAGAGGAGAGATGCACGTACATAGGTCATGACCTAACAGAGGAAGAAGAGCATGCGTTGATAGCCTTGCTAAGAGAATACAGAGATGTATTCGCTTGGAGTTACAAGGATTTGAAAGGTGTTGACCCCGATATATGCTCACACACTATCCCCATGACCTCAGATGCTAAACCCTCTAAGCAAAAACCCTACACATATAACGATAATTACGCTGCTAAGATCAAAGAAGAGATAGATAGACTGGTTGAAGCTGGATTTATCTATGAAATTGAGCACACTGAATGGGTATCCCCCATCGTAGTGGTGCCCAAGAAGAATGGCAAGCTTCGTGTGTGCATTAACTTGAAAAAAGTTAATGCAGCCACGATTCGAGATAACTATCCGCTTCCCATCACAGAACACCTCTTAGAAAGAGTGGCAGGCAAGGAAGTGTACAGCTTCCTTGATGGATTTTCAGGCTACAATCAAGTAGCCATAGCCCCAGAGGATCAGCATAAGACAGCCTTTGCTACAGAATGGGGCATTTTTGCTTTTAGAGTAATGCCATTTGGGCTTACCAATGCTCCAGCTACCTTCCAGAGGCTGATGTGCCATGTGTTTAAGGAGTTCCTGAGGAAGAATTTAGAAGTCTACGTTGATGATCTTTGTGCTCATTCCAACATTAGACAAACCCATATCCCTGAACTCAGACAAATCTTTGACAAATGTAGAGAATATCAAGTTTTCCTGAACCCAGAAAAGTGCGTTTTTATGGTCAGGCAAGGCAAGATTCTAGGACACATAGTGTCAAAGAATGGCATATCTACCGATGAAGAAAAAGTGAGAGCCATAGCAGAGCTACCTAGGCCAAAGAATGTCAAGGAAGTACAAGCTTTCATGGGGCATTGTGGTTATTACCGACGATTTATACACATGTATGCTGTCATTGCAAAGCCCATGTACGGGCTTCTGACTAACTTTGAGTGGACGGATGAATGTGAGAATTCCTTCCAGGAGCTTAAACGAAGATTATGTTCAGCACCAATCTTGACCACACCAGATTGGAATAAGCCATTCCATGTTCACGTGGATGCATCCAATTATGCTATTGGATGTGTACTTGCACAACCTACTGGTGAAGGTAATATGGATCTTCCAATTGCCTATGCCAGTAGACAGTTGAATGCGGCTGAACGAAATTACACCACTACGGAGAGAGAAGGTTTAGGCATGGTATATGCAGTTAAGAAATTTAGACACTATTTGCTTGCAAACAAGTTTAAATTTTTTACTGACCATCAGGCATTGCTGTACCTTGTAAACAAGCCATGCAATACAGGAAGATTAGTGAGATGGTTTCTCTTGCTAATGGAATATGATTTTGAGGTTGTGGTAAGAAAAGGTAGGACTCATTTAAGAGCAGATCATCTCTCTAGGCTCACATCGGGAGAAGCCCCACAAGGAGTGTCAGATGACCTTCCTGATGCTTACTTGTTTAATTTGGAAGTGGTGCCGCAGTGGGCCAAGCCAATAGTACCAGTATTGACATACGGGCCTAATCATCCAGTGGTGAACACACGGAATAGAGAGATCGTAAAAGCCCAAAAGTACCATATCATGGCAGGAAGCATGTACAAGCACACAGATCAAGGGATCTTGGCTTGTTGTGTAGAAGAGGATGAGTACGCTAAATGGTTGCAATTAGCACATGTAGGTGCGTTAGAGCAACACCATTCAAAGCAACGAACTTTACAGACTCTAAAGAGATTCGGAGTGCACTGGCCAACTATGGAAGCGGATGTCCAAAAGTTGTGCAAGGAATGCCCAATCTGTTGCACTAAACCACCAGTGGAACATGCCACTCTTTATCAAGTATCCATTGTGCCAGATTGGAGTGAACCTCTAGTATCCTTCTTGAGAACAAACACATTCCCTCCAGACATGACTCTAGCTAGGAAAAGGAGCTTAGAACAAGAAGCTTTGGATTACTCACTCATAGGTGATAATCTATATAAGCGCGGTAAAGATGGTTACCTGAGGTTATGTGTCCATGAAAGTGAATATCTCAAAATCTTGGAGACTGCTCACCAAGGTGTAGCAGGAGGACACTTTGGACCAGATCGGGTAATCAAGGCAATATTGTTTGCGGGCTTCTGGTGGCCTACCCTTCACATGGATGCACATACTTATGTGAAACGGTGTGATGTCTGTCAGAGGACTCAGTATCCTATACGCAAAGATGAGATGCCACTGAAACCTATGATGGGTGGACGTGCATTCTCTAAGTGGGGAATAGACTTCGTAGGTCCTATTAATCCCCCAGCGAAAGGTTCTCATGCGGAATACATCATTGTTGCAACAGATTATCTCACCAAGTGGGTAGAGGTAAAGGCTACAACCAAGAACGATGCTCAAACAACTGCCAAATTCTTGTTTGAGAATGTATTCACGAGATACGGGCTACCTATAGAGCTTGTAAGTGATAGAGGCACTCATTTCTTGAACGAAGTGATTGAAAATCTACTCCAAGAATTCTTGGTAATACACAAGAAGTCTGCCCCTTATCACCCTCAAGCTAATGGACAAGCTGAGAGCACTAATAAGATCTTATGTAATGTATTGACGAAATTAGTAAACACTAAACGCTCGGATTGGGACAAACAGCTACACCATGCTGTCTGGGCATACCGAGTTGCCTACAAAACGGTACTTCAAGCCACCCCCTTTCAGATGGTATTCGGCCAAAACGCTGTGCTACCCTTGGATTTCTTGATTCCTACATTGAGAGTAGCACAGGAGCACGAATGGACAGGTCATGAGCTCTCCTCTAGGATCTTTGACCTTGAACGATTAGGGGAAACAAGACTGAGAGCCGCTGCAGGAATATATGCAGCTAAGAAGAGGCAGAAGGCATACTTTGATGCCCATGTGAAGGATAAAGGCTTGAAAGCAGGAGATCTAGTCCTGGTCTATACACTGAAACAACACGCGAGGAAGCTAGAAAAGAGAGGCTACGGACCTTTGATCATTAATAGGATCTCCACAAGTGGAGCTGTGCAATTAGCCACATTAGAAGGTGATGTTCTCCCTAACTATATTAGCGGTTGCAGAGTCAAGTTGTATCAGGAACCCCTCACGGAGGAAATGCTCAGTCGACTCAACACTGCTAAGAAACGCAAAGAGGAAGAAAAGCGAGTTCGCGAAGAAGCTCAAGCAGAAGCTTTAGAACGCATCAGAAGGATGAAGTTACGAAGGCAAGGTAGAGATCAGCCTAGAACGAATGACTATGCAGATCAAGGATATCCGATGGCCATGTGTGAAGTCACAGGAACAAGCTCACATAGAATAATTGATCGACGTCCTTTCATAACCCTAGATATAGGACAAGGAAAGGGTGCAAGGACCGTAAGAGCCTTGATTGACTCAGGAGCAGCCACTAGTGCTGTTAAAGTATCTTACTGTCAAGAGTTGCAGTTAACTATCAACCCTGTGGAAGCGTATCTCATAGGATTGGGAGGCGTGGAAACCCCTTGCATGGGCGAGGTGGAACTTCCCCTCTACATTCATGATGAGGCAATGACAGTTAAAGTACTAGTGTGTCAAGATGATGATCTCACTGAACCTCTTGTCCTAGGTCAAGACTGGATTTATGACCAAGCAGTCAACTTAAACCTAAGAAGTGGACTTCTTCAGGTATGGGTCAATCATAATCGAATTTCAGTAGAATTAGATAACGGAGCACTCAAGGAATTAGGAACGGCACAGACTCCTGGTCCCTCCAGGGGCGCACATAAAGTTGACCATGCTATTCTTGTCCAAAACTATGTGTTGCAGAGGAATGAGGTTCTCAAAAAAGGAGTCAGGGATGCAACGGAACTCCCTTCTTTTCCAAAAGCCAGAAGGAGGCAGCAATCAAAGGTGGATCAATGGCAAAAGAAGCAGCATACTACCTATGCCGGAAATCAAAAGTACCTGCACAGCAAAATATCTCAGCAAGGAAACCAAGTGTGGGTGCGGAAAGGCGAACACCCGGCTGCACTCAAGCCAACCACACGGTCAAAGCCTCTTATTAGTAACCGAAAACACGTCACTAATAAGAAGTCTTTCGGAAATTCTGCTGCTAATGTGAAATCTATTTGGGTGCCCAAGAAGTCGATGAAGGCTAGCCCACAATCAAGACAAATTTGGGTGCCTAAGGCTTGCTTGAGGGCGCAAGTAGCTATGCCGAGGCCACAACCTATACAACATAACCCACCTACGCGTACAGCCAGTATTCAATCGTTCTCAACACTCAGGAACACACCAAGACCCAAGAGCACGCATGTAATCACTTGTAAATGGGTCCCTAAAAAGCCTCATTTTCAAGCCACTACAACTGTAAAGATCTCTAAAGCCTCTACGACACCAAGAAAAAGACCCATCCACTGCAATTGGCAGCCAAAGACCTGTAAAAAAACCCCAACCCCCAATTTGTAAATTCATCCCCACTTACTAACTGCATTAGTCTCTTAGGACTACCCACGAACTAACTACACACACTGTCTTCGTGCACTTACTAACCACTAACTCACCATCTACCTCATGTTAATGTTGTAACGGGGACAACAACGGATTTATTCTGTCCATTACGATGTTAACACATGATTCTATATTCTCACAGAAGCAGAAGGCAAGAAGTAAAATGGCAGAAGCGACAGGATCGGGCTCACAAGTAGGGATACTTACTGCAGGAATTGATGTGGATAGTCTACCTGTGGATGTGCCACCAACTGAACGACCAGTGGAGCTGCAACGCCTTCAGCAAATCCCGGTGCCGGACCCACCCACAGGGATCACAGAAAGAGTCCATGCCAATTCTCATTGGTTCAATGGCATGCCAGGGCCATTAGGAGAGGCTAAGTATATATGGGAGTCTAAGTGCGAGTATGACAGATCATGGGTTCGGTTTCAATTTTTCTCCAAGGAGTTCGAGACTTTACAGAACACCGAGGATCTCCAGACCATATGGCAACGAGCAGGGCTGGCAGAATACTTTGAAGCCCCACTACCTAAACCAGACCTCCTCCGATGTTACTATTTGGTCTCCACATTACAAGCTAATGAAGAAAAGGACAAACCCGGATCATTTGTTCTTCCCTCCTTGCTGGGCAACAACGAATTGAAGAGGTTTGAACTTACTGTGGAGTTGGTAAGCGACGCTTTGAATATGCACGGCACACATGTACCCTCTGAAAAGGATGCTCTTGTTCCCACTAACATGAAGGATAGGAAACTATTGAAGCTTAAAGACATGGCAGCGCTCACACCAAACGTGTCCATCCCTCTCCGCATGTGCATGCAACATTTCGCCTTTCCCGGCCAAGACCGCTTCACACAACCACACAAGAAAATTTGGTTCGCTCTCTACTTAGCGGAAGCAGGTGCCTTACCCATCAAGCTACCGGTATGGATTATCGATCAATTGTATGAAGCAAACAAACGATCTTCGAGGAAACTAGTGGTGAACGGATGCTGTGCAATCACACGCATTATTTACCGGTGCCTAGCATACGATGTCCCCATAGAACGTACCTTAACTTGGGCACAATTGCAAATGTTTAAAAGGCTCAAGACGTCCACACATCAATCCAAGCGCATGAGGGGCGCGATTCCGTGTGTCCAGACAAGGGAAGTCCTGACTACTCCTGAGGCATCACCATTAAGAGAGGGCACTGTACCTCCTTTTACCATTAGGATACCCAGGTCGGAATCTGACACTACGACACAACCCACCCCATCGGCTCCTCCGGTTACACCTGAATTCGAGTTTGCTGCCACTGGAGAGGCTGAAGGACTGGACCCCCAGGATTTCGAAGCATTCCTACAAAGCACACAATTCTCTGATGTGGAGTTTTATTCAGAGGCAGAGGAGCAGGGCACATCCTCACGGAGAAGAAGAAAGTCTACAGACGGTAGACATGTCCATTGGAGTGACGCTCAGCAAAGCCAACAACACGGACACCCGGAAGAAGAAGAAGCATATGAAGAAGAGACCACTGAAGCCCCAGCATATACAGCAGAACTCCGAAGGCTGTATCAGATTATGGAAAGAGTGCGATCGCAGCAGTTACTCACTGAACAGAGCAGCAGAGTACTTATGACTCAGTTGTTGGAAGAAGCGGGAGTTGACTCAGGGTACAGGGAAGGTCTCTTATTGATGGCAGAAACATATGGAGTTGTAGAAGCTGTGCGCACTGCCATTCAGAGGCCTTCAGTTCAATATGACCCACGAAGGTTCCAGACACGACCTCGCCCAGGCAAAAATATTCAAATTCCCGTTACAGTTGCAGAGGAGCCGACTACTACACCTGAAACTATCAGAACAACCTCCCAGACAGCTAGCCAACAGCACCCAGCCACCCATGAGGAGTCCGCTGAGCCACTACCACCCCCACCCCCACCATCACCTCCTAGAGCAGAAGCAGTGGAAGTCACCTCAACCACTCAACCCACCGACCCAACCTTCATTTTCCGTACTCCCATCTCTAGTTCCACCCTATTCTCTACCACTGATAACCCCATCTTTGAAGCAAACCCCATCACCACACAATCCACCGAACCGCTTCTAGAGCCTGCCCTAGGGCAACCATCCCCCATGCCCTCAGCCATGGGTCATCCTGACCCTAGATCCACATTCATGGGCTTCCCTGCTACCACGCAACCCTTCGCGCCCTCCTCCAATTTACGACCTCAACCCCCGACCACTCTCTCTCCATTTCTACAATCCCTCCATGACCTCCTTGCTAGAACTTTTCAACCAGGGTCTCAACCATTTCCTTTCTTTTCAGCTCCCCACCCCACTTCGCATCTATTCACCACTTCCACACACACACCACCTACCATCCCAATGTACATGGCTGACCCCACACTCACACCAACTCCGGAAGGTATGGACATTTCACCACCCACGGCACCTCCCCCCACGATTTCACCCCCTCCCATTCCCCCTCCACCAATTTCACTCACACACACGACTTCCATAGACACATCATTCACTGTTCCCCTTCCCCAATTCCCTTCCCATGCATCTCCTACTGTAAACACCACCCACTCATCTATAGGAAATGCATTGGACACCATGCTGGCTTGTATATCAAATTTAAGGACAGATTACATTCAGCTCCAGCAACAAAACGAACGCCTGCACAAGCACTCAGAGACACTACAGCACCGCCTCGCGGCACTAGAGGAGGAAAATGCTCGCCTCCACACACAGTTCCAAACTCTCCAAGAAGCTCATGGCATATTGGAAGTACAGTTACAGAATACAGATCCGGAAGCGATACAGGTGGTAGAAGGTCACCTACGGACACAGCTGGAACGCAACTCAAAACTTCAGCGAAATATGGCGCTACTTAAACGCCATCTTGCGGCTGCTCAGGAAGAGAACAGACGCCTGCAATTACAAAATCAAGAGAACCTGGAAGCAGCTATTGAGAGCACACCGGGGGCACCCATCAGCCCATCCAAGTTTCAAGCAGTGACCCCCGATAATATCAAGATCATACTGGAAGACTATGCCATGCTGCTTGAAGCACATGATAAGCTATCGGAGGAACTGGGACTATTGAAGCAGAAACACCAAAAAGGACCAACAGCAGCCTCTCCAACCACCCCCTCCGCGGCTTCACTCATCACAGACGCAGAGGCCATAAAAGATCTCCAGAAACAGGTTACTGAATTGCAAACACGTCTTCTACAATATGAGAGGCCACCTTCCCCTCCAGAGGCTCCCACGGACGAAGAAGTTGTGCAAATTCCTGTGGAACAAACGTTTGACGAAGAATACGATCCACAACCATTCCCAGGAGGCCAACAAACAGAAGAAGCTCAGGACACATTCGAGGCACCACGGCCCCCATGGCTACGTCAAGTGGAGGAAATCGGGAGTTCGCACGAAGAGCGCACAATAGTGCAAAATCAGGCCATGAGGGTCATAGAGGAAACTGTGCTACAATCGGCTTACTTCAAGAACCTGTCATCGAGACGCCTGATCCTCTCATCCGAACTCCAATACAGGCCGTATTATATTATCTTGGCGGATTATAACGCAGAAATACAAAGAGTCACGGGTCAGATTCCTACCTTTGCGACCCAATTTCAACCCGAAGACCTTCCTCCAGAGGTGCGAAAAGGCAAAATTCGTCAACCCACCTGGCGGCAGAAACTTTTAGAGACTTATCCAGAAATGCTACGCACATGGAACAACGCGCCGCTACACCTGCTGTACAACCCATGCTACGGTCCAGTTCCCCGCCGTAGGTCGTGGAAGGCATTTAATATCAAGGTACAGAACAATGCGCAATGCAAGGAATGGCTGAACTACCCGTACATCGCGCCACCACAAGGACCACCATCGGTAGCATATATGATGGGAACCATTCGCCACTGGATGCCGCGCTTGAAGCCCATGCCAGATGTAGCAGCGCAAATGATGCTTAAAATCTTAGATATGATGCAAGTAGTGCTGAAGACCTTTAGAAATGCAGCCGCACCACAGGTACGTCTTCCGGGGTTTAGCAATGGAAATTACGACTTGGTGTATGACATGAGCACCACCCCCAGTATCCGTGTGGCTTACGCTTGGCATGCACGCATCAAGTACCTCCCCGCCTGCTACAAACAGACCTTCGAAGAAATGTTCAGATCAGGTTTCTGGGAGTACCACTCGGAGATTTTCGCACCAAAGCCGACACATCTGCTTCAACTGTTTGCTTGTGAACAAGCAATGTATTCAGAGTACTACACCACCCCGCAACCAGAAACCCCCGGTGCAATAAATTGGGAGGCATTGGAAGCCGATCTAGCAAGAGGCTTAAGGATAGGAGAACATGAACTGGCCACCAATGTCATCCAATATTACATCGACCACCCGCGCGAACAAAGGTCTGTCAGGGGCGACAGACGCTAGGAAGGGGGGAGTGTTGGCATACAAAGCAACAAAGGAGTCATGCACAATACGGCAACAAGGCCAGATCATTTTTTCCCATAGATTATGTACAACCCAAGTGATTTTAATCACTACACAAACATTGTAAATCCCGTTTTTGGTAGATTAGACTCCATCTTGTGCAAGCCGAGGAGTCCTCGAGCTTGAGGAGCATTAGAAGTACCATCGTACCAAATTTCATAATTTTTAGACTTCGTTTGAGCCCTCAAATAAGCCCTGGAACCTAATTTTTAACTAGGCCGGACACTAGGTCTGGACAGAGCCAAAAGCTAGTCAAAAACTATAAAAAGAGCTAGAGAGCTCATTTTTGAGGTTGGATTGTAATTGAAACGAACTTGTAAGAGCTTTTTGAAAGTAATCTAAGAACTCCATTGCTTCTCACTCTTTGTCTTGCCGTGTGTGCGCGTGTGTGTGTATGTGTGTGCATGTTTGTGTGCTCCTCACTCACGCACTTGTGCTTCCACTTGCTCGAGGTCTTCATACCATCCTCACGTCTTCCCGGATTGACATTAAAGGAGGTGCTACTCATCACTGAGCTACACCAAATTTGGTGTAGCTCAGTGATGAGTAGCACCTCCTTTAATGTCAATCCGGGAAGACGTGAGGATGGTATGAAGACCTCGAGCAAGTGGAAGCACAAGTGCGTGAGTGAGGAGCACACAAACATGCACACACATACACACACACGCGCACACACGGCAAGACAAAGAGTGAGAAGCAATGGAGTTCTTAGATTACTTTCAAAAAGCTCTTACAAGTTCGTTTCAATTACAATCCAACCTCAAAAATGAGCTCTCTAGCTCTTTTTATAGTTTTTGACTAGCTTTTGGCTCTGTCCAGACCTAGTGTCCGGCCTAGTTAAAAATTAGGTTCCAGGGCTTATTTGAGGGCTCAAACGAAGTCTAAAAATTATGAAATTTGGTACGATGGTACTTCTAATGCTCCTCAAGCTCGAGGACTCCTCGGCTTGCACAAGATGGAGTCTAATCTACCAAAAACGGGATTTACAATGTTTGTGTAGTGATTAAAATCACTTGGGTTGTACATAATCTATGGGAAAAAATGATCTGGCCTTGTTGCCGTATTGTGCATGACTCCTTTGTTGCTTTGTATGCCAACAGCATGGTAACCTATTCACAAGATATGTAGTTGTATTTACAGCCTCAGCCCAAAGATAATTAGGGCAATTCTTTTCTTTCAACATTGCTCTTGCAAACTCAACCAATGTTCTATTCATTCTTTCTTCCACCCCATTGTGTTGAGGTGTATACCTGCAAGTTATTTCTCTTTTGATACCTGCATTCCAAAGATAATCATTGAACTCTTGGGAGAAGTATTCTCGCCCTCCATCATACCTTAACCTCTTGAGCTTTTGACCTGTAACTCTTTCTACATAAGCATGAAAATGTTTGAAAGCTCCAAATACTTCTGATCTTTCCTTTAGAACATAAATGGTTATCCACCTTGTAGCATCATCAATGAAAAGAACATAATACCTAGACCCATTGATTGATCCTTCTTTTGTTGGTCCCCATACATCTGTATGTATGAGTTCTAGCAAACCATCATGCTTGAAACCTTTCTTCTGAAATGATAATCTGTGTGCCTTTCCCATTTGACAAGCTTCACATTTGTAGATCATATGTTGACCTTTTACATTTGATAACCCTATTACAGATTGATTCTCTACCATGGTTTTAATTCCTCTTTCATTAAAGTGTCCTAACCTCTTATGCCAGAGATCTAACTCTAAGTACTCCATCACCATGTGTGATCAAAGCTTGACCAACATTCCCTTGCACTTTAAGAGTAAAAAGTCTACCTTCCTTTTTACCACAAACAATTTAATTGTATCCATCCTCTCGATCTTCAACAAATACCCCTTCATTTGTAAATCTGACTTGAAAAACCTTTTTCCACTATTTGACCCACACTAATCAGATTCTTTGGTATTGTTGGAACATACAGAACATTTGTTAACAAATCAGCTCCACTTCTGCACCACTTTTCCAATTGAATGTACATTATGTTTTGTATTGTCACTTGTTTGTACTGTATGACTTGAATTACCTTCTTCCAATTCTGACAACAATTCTGTATTACCTGACAAATGATTTGAACAACCAGAGTCAATATAGAATACCTTGAGATCCTCCTTCTCTGATGTACTTATTGAATTCATCATCAATGTTGTATGATTGTCATTTTGTGTATCATTTGCATAGTTGTAGTTTGGTAGTATTATAAGACTGATTCTGATTCCAATTTCTTCCACCACCTCTACCAAAACTTCCTCTTGAACTCTGTCTTCCTCTTTGAAATTGATTCTGAAACCTTCCACCTCTTCCTCTGCCATTGTTGCTTTGATTTTGATTTGACCCTTGTTGGTTATGCCAACAATCATATGCTAGATGATTGCTCAATCCACAAATCTAGCATGTCTTCTTGTTATTGTTTTGATTACCTCTACCTCTTCCATTTCCTCGACCTTTACCTCTGCCAATACCTCTTCCTCTTGCATAATTTGCTTGAGTAGTAACCTCTTCTTCATCCTTTGCTTTACCTTTCTCATTTTTCTTCTTATTCTTTGCATACATAGCAGAACTATATCCTTTATCTCCATCTGATTTCAAGTCTTGCTCAAATGTGAGCATCAATCCAAGTAACTGATTCAATTCTTGCACATAATGATTTAATGAAAGTTCAGTTGAGAGTACAAAAGGTTTCCACCTTTCATCTCCTCTTAATCTTGCAAGCAATTGTGTTATCAACCTATGATCTTCAATATCCTCATCAATAGATCCAAGGCTATCTGCCAAGTCCTACATCTTAGTGACATAATCACTAATGCTCTGACTTTTCTTTTTCTTAAATGTAGTGAACTTTACCATAAGCTAGCCTTCCTAGCTTTAGTAGTGTTCTGGAAGTGATCTTCCAAAGCATTCCATATATCTTCAACTGTTTCTAATCCTCTGATATGTGGTAACAAATGATCTGTGATAGTGTTATATATATAAGCCCTTGCACTTGCATCTCTCTTCTGCCATAGCTTCAAAGCTTCTAGTTCTTCCTTCCTTGGTTGACTCTCATCTTCAAATTTAGGTTTTTCTTCTTCACCTGTCACATATACCATTAGATCCTTACTCATAAGTAAGGCTTCAATTCTCATTACACAAGCAGGATAATTATCTCTGTCCAATTTGTCAATAAATACATGATCTGTCATAGTCTTCTTGCTTCTGCTTCAACCTATGAGTATAAAGTTAAAGAATGGTACCTTTTGTAGATCTTTACCCTTGAGAGTAACTTCGAAGTACTCCTTTGATGTCTTTTGTTGTTGAACACCTCAGCTTTCACCTTCTTTAATGAAGAACTCTTCAATTCCTCTTCTAACTGCTCCTTCTTTCACTCTTGAGGACCTTTTTGCTCTGATACCACTTGTTGGTGTATGAAACAACACAAGAACTAAGCTAAAGTGATACTAGAATACCTCCATAATCATCATTAGCTTAGCAATACTCTGAATTTGAAAACTTTATCACTAAACTTAGTGAATTTCAAAAATTTACTTCTTAGAAATCTGCGCCTTTTCTTCCAGCTTCAAATCTGATATGTATTAGCTTGATCTTTGTAAATTCTTTTGATCACTTGCTAATAAAAGTTCTTGACAATGTTAAGAAACACATATCATGCAAAACTTTCAAGTAATATCATCAAAATATTCTGATTTCACTTCAACATTTGAACAATGTCTGTAATCTGAAAAAATTACTTCATCAATTTGACATACCTTCACTGTTAGACTCATTTCTCTGAGTATGCATCCCATTTTGTAAATATCTTTTGATCAATTGTAGTTGAAGGTAGTAGCTTTAAAATGAGATATCACTCAGTAAAAACTTTACACTATACTGTCAGATCTGACCTTAAGAAGGTCAGAGAAAAATGCGCCAGAAAACTCGTAACTGTCAACTAATCTACACACTGATATGAAATCACTTAGAACTCAATGCACAAGAGGAATTAGATCAAATCCTTCTACACAAACATGTGTTGTATATCAGAGAAGATGTGTACAAAATGGCTTGGCCTAATTCTGCTCATAGCCATGAAAACTCTCATACATTGAGTAGTTTCTCTTCAACATCTCTCTCAGAAAAAACCCGACTTTTTATTATTCACACAAGGATTACAAAATTGAGTTCTCGATATATTTTTTAACTCAAATTAACGTATATACATATAGTTCACATACTCCTAGACTCAAATTCGTAAGTTTTGAAGTTCTATGTCAAGACTAGACTTCTAATTTTGCACTAAATTACAAGAGTGAATTTGTCCCTTCACTTAGGCTTAATTTTCTGAGTGCTTTGCCTTCTCTTCTCCTTGCCTTTCTTTTTCCTTCATATATCTTCATATATTCATGTCTAATTAGTGAGTGAAGTCCCAACAGAGAGTTGTAGTTTTTCTACTTCACCAGCTAGTCTCTTTAGTTGCATCAACATATTCTTCTTCGCTTTTGGTGAGTGCTAGTTGCAAGTTCAATAATTGTTCAGATAGTTGGTCGCTTAAAGCTTTGAATTGAACATTTTCCACATTTTCTTGTTCATGTTCTTTGTTAGCCTTTAGTATTGTTGTGTGTCCATGGCCATTTGGATCATATTTTTGACTACCGGCTTCTACTAGTCCACATCTATATTAAGCCATATTTGCGGTATTATAGACTTGTTCCTAGTGAGTATATCTTTGCCCTTCTTTACATGTAAAGTTTCATTAAAGGGTTACCAGATTTGAAGTTGTATTTGTGGCTCAACCTCTATATCCTCATCCTTCTTGGAACAACTTCCTTCACATAACACATCCATTTGGGATGGCTCTACTACTATTCTCAGGGATTCAAAAGACCTCTTTGCCTCTGGCTCCTCTTGTTGGACTTCTTCTTTTAGGTGTACCATGAGTTTGTTCCTTCGGTGATAATCCCTTTGAATGGTTATTTTATCATATCATTCACATGAAGTGTATATATGTTATCTTCTATAGGAGTTTCCTCAAGTTGTTCATTAGCCACTTTTTTGTCTATGTCTTTTTCTTCACTTAACACCTCTTGCTAGTCGACTAACTAATCGAGCTAATCCCATTTTCCATCATCATTTGTTTTTGTGGGAAGATTCACATTCATGGTGGATTTTTCTATCTCCTCATTGTTGGATCATCAAACTTACACTATGCTTGAGGTGGATTTGATCTACATCAAAGGCTATCGCGTCGAAAGAATATCCGTTGGAGAGTTCTTTTTCTTATGCTCGTTTATTGTATTTTTTTGAGAGATTTTTGATGGTTCATTTACCATTGTAAATGCCTTGAGCTTTACACATGTAAAGATAGAAAGGTAAATCGCAAATCCCACGAATTTGTGGTGGTTGAATTTGCATTCAATCAATCAATCAATCACCTAAAAGTAGATCAAACTAGATCATCACTTTTCTTAGATTGTAAGAAAGTAAATTGATTCCCTCTAACAACCATTCCCACCTTCATTTGAATTCAAACTTCAGTTGTAGAAGTCATGGAACACTCCTAGAGTCTATATAAAGACTTGAAATCACTTGTACATCACATGGAAGCAATATACATACACTTGTGACCATCATTGTCTTGCTCCTTCAATTCTCTACATCATCGTCTTCGCCAACAGTATCTTCCAGATGCTCCTGCTCTCCCTCTAGAGGTTAAAACTGAGTGCAACATGGCTCATTGGAAAGGTATTAGTGTCTAGTTTATTCCTATAGACTTTCATAGCATTTGGTTTAGTAGATTGGGAGAAAGCTGAGTTTTTCTGTCTCGAGGTGAATCTCTATGTATTCCTGAAAATAGGAAGTACCACCGGTGAATGTCTCATTCATTCCTATAGCATATTTTGCTTATTCCTTATACGTTTGTGCATTAAATACACTCAACCCTATGTGTATCACTCCCATAAAAGGAGTTTTTCTAATTGTAATCATGCTGGTCGCTATGGGCATTTGAAGTTCATTGTCTCTTCCGTAGACAATAAGTTTTTTGAGCTAGTCGACCCGCAAACCTATTGGTTTTGTATCGACTCATTCTCCTTGATGCTCCAAAGTACATAGTGTGTTTCTTTGCACTCATCACATGCTAATAAGGTCTTTTTGAGTCTCCATAAGCTTAAGGGCTGGTCTTGTGCCGGCTGGCTAGACCAAACTTCGTTGCTTCGAAACACATTTTTCTACCTTCTACAAGCTTCTCCAAGTTCTTTCATGTTGGTGAAATTCACAAGCCTACGCATTTGGCTTGAAGGATACCTTGAAGTCCGTACACATATGGAGAAGCATAGGAACAAATGCTAGTGGTTAATTACCACTTTACTTGTTTTGTAAAAGTGAGTTTTTGACTTGGAATCTTTGTAAACACCTACCAAAAGGAATTCATGGAAAAGTTAGCTTTGATTGATGGAATATATCCTAGTATGTAGGAGCATGATTATAGGGAGCCAAAAGTTTGAATTGAAATTCAAAGTTTTAACTCAACAACTATAAAAATGATCATGAAAAAGTCACGGGAAAGACTCATCATTCCTGAGCTCATCTTTGTCAATTCTGAGTGTGTGTGAGGCCTACACTCTAGCCCACACCTATCTATACCATTAGGCAATGATCTTCATGCCAATGGCATGTATACAAGTGTTCATTAATACATATATCTACATTTTTCATTTCTGAGTTCTCTATCATAGTACTTGAAAGTCTGTCAAGGTGTGGAGAGCATATCTCACTCATTTTGCCACCAAATTCAATGATCTATAGCTTGTTGGAACCAGCTCCAATTTGTCTACATTCTTTCAAAATATGAAGAGATTCTATTCAGACATTTTAGAGAAAAGAGTGTCGAGGTGATCACTGGTCAAAGTCTGCAACAGTCCTAAAAAATCGAGGGTAAAGATTACTTGCTAAATTGATTTCTCTGAGCATATTTGATGTTCTTATATCATTCCACTTGGAATAGTTAGCTTGCTAAGCTAATTAGATACCCCTAAAAGGAAGTTTTCCAATTCCTACAGTGCTGGTCATATTGAGCAAAAGATCCAATAGGTGTCAAGTCAAAAATAGAAAGTTTTGTTTGAAGCTTGAGGTTCAAAGTTGTCTGTTTTGATTCAATCTTTATTTTATGGTGTCATTGGAAAGCTAAGGAGGTCCACTTATCAACTATGAAGCATGAAAGGGCTGGTACAAAGCAGGATTTGGAAGTACCTACTCATTCTCTTGGAGTGTCCATCCATCATTCCCAATAGTGGTATCAGAGCAAGTTAAGGTAAAATGGGAGATGGTTTTCCTTCATTTATTGATAAATTGGACCGGAACAACTATCAAGCATTGTCTCTAAGGATAAAGACATACCTACAAGGAAGGAGATTTTATTGATACATCTCAGGAGACGAGGAACTGCCCTCATTCAAAACAAGAGGATTGCCAACAAAGGAGGAACATGAAAAGCTCAACACATGGTGTGCTAAGGATGCATTAGCAAGGTCTTACTTAACTCCATCTCTGATTTTCTTTTGCCACATATTAGGAACTGTAAGACATCCCAAGAGACTTGGGAAACCTTATCATCATATTTCCAACACAAGGGCTAGAAAAAATCAGTTGTGGATTGAATTGACCACATTAAGGAAGCAACCGAAGCAGGCTATTTCAGAGTTTGTGACCAAGATTAAAGATGTAGTAGATCAGTTAGAAAGCATAGGAGAAGAGATTGAAGAAGAGCACATTGTAAGGCAGGTGATCAATGGGATCAGAGCTGATGAAAAATGGGAAAGCTTCACCACTGCCATGGACCTTTACATGGACATGCAGATTTAAGACCTTACAACTCTCATGGGGCAATTATTCACTCATGAAGCCAAGCTCAACAAGAATGGAGATTCATCCAAAGGTAATAGCTCTTCTGCCCTATACATTGATTAAGATAAAGCTCAAAATAAAGGCAAGAACAAGAAGATAGAAGATGAAGTCACTACCTCTCAAGCCAACTATGCAGGGAGAGGTAGATCATCAAGAGGAAGGGGCAGAGGAGGTAAGAAATGTAGGGGGAGATACTATAACTCCTCACCATGCAACATTTGTGGTTTATCAAATCATACTACAGATGAGTGTTTGAGGAACTACAAGAATCAGAGAGGAAGAGGATATCAAGGAGGTGGAAACTCACAGTCAAGAGGTAGATTTAATCATAACCAAGGCTACAACAACAACTACAACAACAATTACAATGGCAACCTTCAAGGAGGATTCAAAACCAGAAAGGACTACAACAACTATACAGAGGAGGAAGATGACTCTCTTCTGATCATGAACATGACTTCAAAACCAGGTATATATGATGACCACCTATTCTACATTGATTCAAGATGCTCAAATCATGTGGCTGGCAATGTAGCTTTATTCTCTGACCTTGAAGAACCAAAAGGTAAGCATCAAGTACAAATAGGTGATGATACCAAGAACTCAGTAGTTAAAGTTGGAAATGTTAAGACTTGTGATGGAAATCAGAACTTATTGAGTAGGGTACTCTATGTACCAACCATTACAAAAAATTTGATAAGTGTTGGAGAGATTGTGGAGAAAGGTTTGCAGGTTAGATTCAACTAATTTGGAGCATTTGTGGAGGATCCAAGGCATGGGTTCAAGAGAATATCAAAAGGAGAAAAATCAGGTAGACTTTTCACTTCTAAGCTAGAAGACACAAAGAATATTGCAGTATAAAGTTATAAAGATCAAACACTTTCAGAGCTTGAGATTTGGCATAACAGATTAGGGCATGTAGGAGAAATAACATTGAAACAGATATGCAGGCATCAATGTGTAATTGGAATACCCAATGTTTCCAAACAACACATGATATATAAATGTAGTGCTTGTCAATTTGGGAAGTCTCACAGGTTACCCTTCTCAAGGAAGGGCTATATGCATGAGGATTACCTAGAACTTGTCCACACAAATGTATGGGGACCAAGCAAAGACCCCTCAATCTCACGATCAAGGTAATATGTATCTTTTATTGATGATTATATCAGGTGGACTGTATTGTACTTCATGAAGCACAAGGATGAAGTGTCTAATTGTTTTAAAAAATATCTTGCACTTGTTGAGAATCAGAAAGGGAAGAATCTAAAGAGGCTAAGATCAGATGGAGGAGGTGAGTACTTCTCCAATGAGTTTGAAGACTTCTTGCAGGACAGAGGCATTAACAGAGAAATTACCACAAGGTATACTCCTAAACAGAATGGGGTAGTTGAGAGAAGAAATAGGTTGATTGTTGAGACAGCTAGGTCAATGTTGAATGAAAAAGAGTTACCTAATTACCTATGGGCAAAGAGTGTATCATTGCCATTTACCTCATAAATAGGTTACCATCAAAATCCCTTGATGGGATGACACCTTATGAAGCATGGCATGGTAAGATACCCTCACTAGAACATTGTAGGATATTTGGATGTGTAGCATATGTACACATTCCTTATCAGATAAGAGGTAGGCTAGACCCTAAGGCTGAGAAGTGTATCTTTATTGGATATAATCTGAATAAAAAAGGATACAGGTTTGAGAACCCTTCAAATAAGGGATTCATGGTTAGTAGAGATGTTGTCTTTGATGAAAATGATTCTTGGTATGAGAATGAATGCAAGAAGTTTAAACTACCCTATGATTTGGAAGAGGAGTTTCCAAGTCTTGCTAAGGAGGAACCTATTCAGAATGAAAACACTACTTCAGATGATGAAGATGTTATCAACCTTGAAGAGTTCAAGGCATGGAAGTCCAAGGGAAAAGTCAAAATGAAGAAGCTTGAAGACATACCTGAATCTTCAAATTAATCAACCAGAAGATCACAAAGGGAGAGCAAAAAACCTATCAGATATGTGTATGATACATCTCTTGTTACTAAACATTTTGTTTATCTTGCCAAAGATTTGTCAATTGAAGAACCAGGATCATATGAAGAAGCCATAACCAAGACAGAATGGAAGGAAGCTATGGATGAGGAGATTGATGCACTCAAGGAAAGTGACACATGGGAACTAGTACCAAAGAAAGAGTCCATGAAGGTAATAGGATCCAGATGGATCTATAAACTCAAAAGAAATTCTGATGGGTCAATTCACAGGTACAAAGCCAGATTGGTAGCCAAGGGTTTTGCACAAACCAAGGCATTGACTATGAAGAGACATTCAGAGTGCTGGTAAGTGTGGCTGCATCAAAAAATTGGATCATGTACCAATTGGATGTCAAAAATGCTTTCTTGAATGGATGGATTTTAGAGGAGGTATATACGTCACAACCTCCTGGCTATGAGGATCCAAACAAGGTAACATACGTGTGCAAATTGAATAAAGTTCTTTATGGATTAAAGCAAACACCTAGGGCATGGAAAGAGAATAGAACATTCTTAATTACTTTGTCAGGACCAAAATGTCCACCCACAATACTACTGTGTGTAGTTTCCAAGACTTTCAAGTAGTCTGATTCATGAACGCATAGTCTTAGGTACCCATCTTTGCCTCTACGATATAGATTTTTGCCTACTAAGGCATAGTCTTTAGGCTCTTGCTCCATGCTTCGTCTTCTTGCTAGACTAGCCTGCTTGGGTAATGTTCTTGATCTCATGAATTCTACCAATGGAGCACTCCAATCTAGAATTAATGATACATGATAAAGAGTCGCATGCTCCACAGGGGGTCTCTCTTTGCACATTGGACAATTCATGATCCATTCATGTATTTCTTTGTCCATACTAGGCCAATACACTCCTAAATGCTTTAGATTTTGCAATGTTCCTTGTTTAGAATAGTGATTCCCTAGAAATCCTTCATGGGCTTGTTGCAGCCAACTACTATGTTCATCGTCCTCAACACAACAAGCTAATACACCTTCTGAATCTTGTTTGTACATGCTTCCTGCCAATATTTGATATTTTTGGGATTTCACAATTTCCTCTTTATTTGTTTTCACAGTCTTATTTGCGGGTCCGAAGGTTAGGACAGGCACTAACTTATTTGCCCATTTAGGAACAACTTCTAAATTAAATAGATAAGCGTCAGGCAATTCATCAGACACTCCTTGCGGTGGCTCTCCTGAAGTGATGCAAGAAAAGTTATCCGCTCTAAGGTGGGTCTTTCCTTGCCTAACAACCACTTCAAAGTCATATTCCATTAATAAGAGGAACCATCTTACTAAGCGGCCTATATTGCAAGGTTTATTGACCAAGTATAATAAAGCTTGATGATCAGTGAAAAATTTGAACTTGTTGGCCAATAGGTAGTGTCTAAACTTCTTGACAGCATATACCATGCCTAAACCTTCTCTCTCGGTTTTTTTATAGTTTTGTTCAGCGGCGTTCAATTGCCAGCTAGCATATGCTATAGGAAAATCTAGGTTTCCTTCACTAGTGGGCTGTGACAACACACATCCTATTGCATAATTGGATGCATCCACATGTACATGGAATGGCTTATTCCAATTAGGAGTGGTCAATATTGGTGCTGTGCACAAGCATCTCTTCAGCTCATTGAAGGACTTCTCACATTTGTCGTTCCACTCAAATTTTGTTAACAAGGCATAAAGAGGCTGAGCTATAATCCCATACATGTGAATAAACATACGGTAATATCCACAATGGCCCATATAGGCTTGTACCTCTTTAACATTCCTTGGCCTCGACAACTCTGTTATGGCTTTCACTTTGTCCTCATCTGTTGATATCCCGTTCTTAGAAACAATATGACCTAAGATTTTACCTTGTCGTTCCATCAATACACACTTTTCTGGGTTCAGACACACTCGATATTGTCTACACTTGTTGAAGATCTGTTTGAGCTTAGGGATGTGGCATTTTCTTTTTTGGGAATGAGCACATAAATCATCCACATATACTTCTAAGCTCTTTTGCAAGAACTCTTTGAAGACATGACACATGAGCCTTTGGAATGTTGCAGGTGCATTGGTGAGCCCAAATGGCATCACATGAAATGCAAAGACTCCCCACTCTATGGCAAAGGCCGTTTTATGTTGATCCTCTATGGCAATGGCTACTTGGTTGTAACCCGAAAATCCATCTAGGAAGCTATAAACTTCCTTGCCTGCAACTCGCTCCAATAAATGATCAGTGATTGGAAGTGGATAACTATCTCTTACCGTGGTAGCATTAACTTTTTTAAGGTTAATACACACTCATAACTTCCCATTCTTCTTGGGCACCACTACAATGGGGGTCACCCATTCAGTATGCTCAATCTCATAGATAAATCCAGCTTCAATAAGTCTATCAATTTCTTCTTTTATTTTGGCTGCATAAGTGTCATTATATGTGTAGGGCTTCTGTTTGGTGGGCTTGGCATCAGTTGTCATGGGGATCATATGAGAGCAAAGTTTTGGATCTACTCCCTTCAAATCTCTATAGTGCCATGCAAACACGTCCCTGTATTCCCTTAACAAGGCTACCAACTCTGCTTCCTCTTCTTTACTTAGGTCATCTCCTATGTATGTACATCTGTCTTCGTTTTCTTCAATGGTGACTACGACTTTTTTGGTCTTTTCTTTGTTATCATAAGCTTCTCCTGTGGTGGCCTCTCCCTTAGGCATTCGTACCAGAATTTTTTGGTCCTCAACTTAGTATTTCTTGAAATTCTCTGGTACTTCGAACAATGATTCCTTCTCTTCTTGTTTCACTAATTGCCTTTTCGTTTTCTTTTGACCTCCTTCACTTTCATCCTTTGAATTGACAATTTTAATGCTTGTGAGAGGTTCTTCCTCCTTTTGGGTAAATAGTCTTATGTCTTTTAGGTAGTGCTCCTTTGAAATAAAGCAACTATCCATCTCGAAATGGTCTATCTCCTTGAGAAGTTCCTTTTTCTCTTTCCTTTAAGCGCTTTTCCTCTTCCTTTGCGACCTTGCACATCCACAAATGAGTATCTTCATGCATCTAGGATGTATCAGATGAACTTTTAGAATGCAGAGAGACTGAATCTTCTTGCTCCTTGTGGATGGGATTCCACTGTAGAGGTGGTACATCTCTGAAGGAGTAATCCTTTAAATTAACCTTGGTTGTGACCCCTAAGCGTTGCAAGTATAAGGAGTTGGTTCCCCAATCCTATACCACTTGCAGTTGTCCTAGGAAGGGTCTTCTAAGAATCATCTCGTAGACATTATTTTTCTCAAAGTTACATATAGCAAATGTGTGTTCAAACTCTACACCAGAGGTGGTTAGAGTTATCCTTTCGAGCAATCCTAGAGGTCTTTCCACATGGCCGTAAGCCATTTGAAGCTTTATTCTAGTTGGTCTTAATGTGGGCTTGCCCCATCGCTTCCACAAGGAGGTGGTTGCAATAGCAGCACCAACACCTGAGTCTATGATTACTTTAGTTGTGTAACCTTGGTAGGTGACTGGAAGATAAGTATTACCTTCTTCACCTTCGCTCATGTCTCCTATTTTATCGAGAGGTATCTTTGGAATTTCTTGTTTAGAGCCTGCTTTTGGCCTATGGGAATCAAGTTCTGGAACCTGATCCTTCGCATGATTCCATATCTCAGGTTTTGCTTTGAGTAGCTCTTCTAGAGTGAGATGACATTGAACCTCAGTATTCTTCACGACGTCAGTGTTTATTGGAACCACTGAGTCTTCATTTCTTACCACTATTGTGGGAGCTAAGATCTGAAGAGATTCAGATTCCCATGGGCTTGTGAAATGAGGCAACTCTTGTAAAGAATTAGATTCAAAATCTAACCTCTCATCCTCTTGTTGCTCCATTTGATCTCCATAGATAGACACAATGTCTTGCGGAAATTGTTCATGAAGATCATCAATCTCAGGAGGGGGAACATCCTTCTCCTTGGCCCATTTCTCTTGTTGTATTTCCCGCAAGAACTCTGAGTGTGCTATTGAATTGAAAGGGGTTCTCCATCATCTAGGGAGTCAGGAACATAGACTTCCTTTGGTAATGAGCTTTCTCTTTTGGGGTGATTGTTGTCGTGGTATAGGTTGAGGTTGGCCATATCCTCCATGTTCATACAGTCTAGATGCTCCTCGTAATCCTGGACATGGGTTATACCTAGGAACTTCTCTGCCTTGTTCTGTAGGAGGGTACTCGTAGGGTCTACAGGGGGCTGGTACAAACGGTCGTGGATGTCTATTCATTGGATACTCTTTGGTGTTGTAGTTGATGTACTTCTGCTCACTATAAGAGTACATGTTAGGCGCTTGAGTTGGTTGTCTATTGTAAGGGTAAGGTTGTGATAACCCTAATGCTTCTCTGGTGTAGACATGAGATGGATGATCCCCACCGCAAAGTGTGCAACTTCCTAACATTGGCACTCTCAAGGAAGAGTTCTCGTAGTTCCTTTGTCCTTGTATCCCTAATGTTTTTACCACTAATTCTGCCACTTCCTCCATATAACTCGAACTAGAAGTTTTGTTGTTCCTTGTATCCTCTAACTTGGTAGGATCTTGTGTGGTTTTGAGATCCTCGTCTATGTTTTCTTCCAAATCTATGCACTCTTGAAGACACTCACTTAGGGTTTGTAGTTGTTTTACATATACTGAGATTCTCAATGTTCCATTAGTTAGACCCTCTAAAAATAAAGATATTATTTTTTGCTGAGAAGGTCTCTCTGTCACAGTGCATCGGGCTACGTATTGCTCAAATCTTCGTGCTACATTTTTTACTGTCTCATTAGGAGCTTGTTTGAAACTATGTATTAAGGATGAGGAATTGTGCTTAGTCCCTCGCTTAGTGAATTCCCAAATAAGTTCTTGGAAGAATTGTTCAATATGTTCAAAGCAACTCGGATCCAAGGATTGAAACCAGGTGAAGGCTATTCCTGTGAGGGTTAGCCCAAAGGATTCATATTGCATGAAAAAGTCATCCACTTGCTCCGCTCACAATACCTGCTTGAATTCTGCAATGTGGTCATATGGCTCTCCTGTGCCATTGTAATGATTTCGCATAGATTTGGCCAATTGGATTGGTCTCAATATTTTTCCGAGATCTGAGGTTTGACTTATGATGGCATAAGCGGATTTGACTATGTGTATTCCAGCTCCTACATCTTGGGGTGGTTCTCCCCTAAATGTGGTTCTATTCAAATTTCCCATTCCCTGGCTAGTGAGGTTATGGGGTTTAATTCCTGGCATGGTGAATTGCTCATGTGGTCCATTGGGTATACTACCTTGGCTCATTTGTCCTAACATCACATTTTCTGTTCTTTGATGGGTCTCAAATGGGTTTTGTGAGGTAGTTTCCTGATCTCGAGCTAACTCTCCTCTTTCATTAATCTGATCAAGGTTTTCGATTACTACATATATCTGGTCCATCTTGTCCCTATAAACTCTAATTTCATACTTGAGAGCTGGTCTTGGAATTATTTCAGATTCTGTGGTGTTTATCATTCTTGCTACTGTCCTCTGTAGACCATCAAGGTAGATAGGTATTCCCTGCAAGTTGGTGGATATGTATTGAAGAGATGTTCTATATTCCCCTTCCATTGTAGACATAAGGCCTTCCCTAGGTATGGATCTATGCATGTATTTAGAAGCCAAGACTCCCTCCTTGTTAAGTGACATTTTTGATTGTCTATGAACTCAGCACGTAGTGTTAACCCCTGAGTTGTGAGTCCCTGGCCTGGTTGTGCAGTCGACCTTAGTTTCAAGTGATTTGGTACTCTATCTTCTTAAGTGTTTACTTGATCTTAGGTCCCTAAGCCTTGTCTGCAAGTCCACAATTGTCCTTCGAATTGCTCAAAATCTTGTGGAACCCCTTGCTTCCTAGTCCAACTTGAGGGTCAACTTAAAAATACCCTATCTAATATTCCCAGATTTCGTATGAGAAAGTTATGCCAGTTCAGGGTTCTGGGGGTTAAAACAGGGAAACAGGATCTCTCAGGAAATGCTTCAAAACAGGCGATACACGATACTTATCAAGTATCGCGATACTTGGAAGCAGACAATACCCGATACTTGCCTTGCCACGATACTCGACACTTGACACACTAGAAAAGTCACGATACTTGATATTTGGCTGATTGGAAAAATGCCACGATATTCGATACTTAAGCCCACCTGATACACGATATTCGACCAACTAGACAGATCACGATACTCGATATCCAGCAAGTATCGTGGAAGGACCCTCATGATACTCGATATTTGAGCAAGACGATACACGATATTCGACCACTTGACTGGGCACGATACACGATGCTTGAGGAAACACGATACTTGAAGAATACGATTGTCGATACTTGACACTGAAGGTCACGCTATATGATATTGGGCAGGTATCGAGAAAAATCACGATACATGACACTTGGAAATGCCACGATTCGATATTCGGCAAGTATTGTTTTCAGATCTCTAGGATACTCGAAATGTCACCAATATCGTGAGAAATTTTCTGATGATACTCGATATCTACCAGGTATCACGAAAGTTAAGTCCACGATACACGATACACGATAGGTATCGTGATCAGAAGTTCATGATATACGATACACGATATCTGTCTAGTATCATGAATGTTTCTCAGGGATACACGATACACGATAGGTGACCACTGCAAGTATTCCGATACTCGACCACAGGAGTTTCACGATATCCAGGTATCACGATACTTCAACCGTGGGAGAACACGATACTTGGATTCTTTGGAGTCCAAATTCAACAAGTTTTGCAAATATGAGTACCTTGTGTCCTCCTTGACACTCCTATGTGTCTGTAGATGCAAAATCTCCCTTCAAACCCGCGATATTGCACTCGTGATACTTGGTGCAAGTCACGTCACATCCGGGGCTTTTCACTCAATTTTTGGGTGTACTGAGGTGTATTTCTTCTGTATTTTAGTTTTGCACCCTCTTTAAGGTTCTTCCTCACAACCACAAGTGAAAAATGAGGTGAATGTACTCTAGAAAATGGAAAAAACTGAGACGATGAAGGTGGGCGGAGATGGTGATGATGATGAAGATGAAGGAGAAGAAAAACTTAAAATTGAACTGAAAATGGTGATTTCTTTACCTTCCAACATCGCTACTCTACGTCTTACCGTCACACGCTCATCCTCCAAGCTCTCTCCCCGGCATCAGTGCCAAATTTGGTGTCACTCTAGCACAATGGTAAGTTCCAACGTGAGGAGCTCCACCTTATAAATGTCAATCCGTGGAGACATGAGGACCGGTATGAAGACCAAGAGCAAGTGAAATGCACAAGTGCGTGAGTGGAAGCACACAAGCATGCACACACATACACACACATGTGCACAAGGTAAGAGCAAAGAGTGGAACAATGGAAGATCTTCAATTACAAATGAACTCTCTTACAAAGCTGAAATCTACAACAAGCTAACCTAAAAAATGAGCTCTCTAGCCCTTTTTATAGTTTTTTGAGTGGTTTTGGCCCTGTCTAGACCTAATGTCCGGCCTAGTTAAAAATTAGGTCCCTCTTTGGGGGCTTAAACGAAGTCTAAAAACTATGAAAATTGGTAGGATGATAGTTATAATACTCTTCAAGCTCGAGGAATCCTCGGCTTGAACAAAATGAGTTGCAAAAATGGAAAATGGTATTTACAATGGTTTTTAGTGATAAAAATCACTATTGTTATAGGGATTTCATCTGAAAATTTGACAGGTGCTTCTTGGAGCTCCCTACTTGCTCCTTCTTCTTGTGTGTCCACTTCCTTGATGCACTTCCATGCTTTGTCCTTGACCTTGAGCTTCAACAGACACATACATAGACAAAGAAGGAACCATGTACATCATAAGTACTCAACCTAATCATACCAATGAGTTTGGTGTAGTTCAACCAGATAAGGAAGCGAGAACCCAAAGAAAAGAACCACTAGGAGAAAAACCTAGGACACCTAGAGGGCAATATGTACTAACAAGAGTACTAATCCCAGATTGGATCCCTCAGGATAACAGAAGCATAGAATTATTCTTGAATAAGGAAACCGATGAAGCATTTTGGAGGTACAGAATGGAACAACCTAGTGAGTATATTGGCCTTCTATGGAAGCAGATGTCTACAAGATTTATAGAGAATGCCCTGTCTGTTGTGAAAGACCACCAATAGAACATGCTACGCTATATCACATGTCTCTCACACTAGAATGGAGTGAACCATTAGTGACATACTTGAGGACGAGAACATTCCCTCAAGGAATGACCTTAGCATGACAACGAAGTCTAGAGCAGGAAGGTCAAGAATAATCAGTTATTGGCAATAATCTATACAAACAAGAAAGAGATGGATACTTAAGACAATGTGTTCATGAAAATGATTATTTGAGCATATTAGAGACTGCACACCAAGGTGTTGCAGGAGGTCATTTTGGCCCCGATAGAATAATCAAAGCCATCCTCTTTGCAGGATTATGGTGGCCCACTCTTCACATGGATGCACATACCTATGTTAAGAGATGTGATGTGTGCTAGAGAACTCAATTTCCTACTCACAGAGATGAAATGCCATTGAAACCCATGATGGGAGGACATGCATTTTCCGAGTGGGGTATAGAGTTTGTAGGACCCATTAATTCCCTGCAAAAGGTACTCATGCTGAATACATTATTGTTGCAATAGATTACCTTACCAAATGGGTAGAGGCCAAGGCCACAAAAAAGAATGATGCACACACGACGGAAAAATTCGTATTTGAAAATGTCTTTACAAGATATGGATCGCCTATAGAGTTAGTGAGCGATCGACGAACTCACTTTCTAAACCAAGTTATTGAATATTTGGTATAGGAGTTTATGGTGATTCATAAGAAATCTGCACCATATCATCCTCACGCCAATGATCAAAGAAAGTACTAACAAGATCCTTTGTAACGTACTGATGAAACTCTTGAACAACAAACGTTTAGATTGGGACAAACAACTACATCATGCTATTTGGGCATATCGAGTGGCCTACAAGAACATACTCAATGCAACTCCCTTTCTGATGGTTTTTGGTCAGAATACTGTGCCTCGTTTGGACTTCTTGATACCGACCCTTAAGGTTGCACAAGAACATCAGTGGAACGGTCATGAATTATCATCAAGAATAATGGACTTCTAGGAGAAACTAGGTTGAAAGTAGCAACATGTATATATGCAGCAAAGAAATGACAGAAAGCCTATTTGGATGCACATGTGAAAGACAAAGGCTTAAAAGAAGGTGATTTATTCCTAGTGTATACATTGAAACAACATGCACGAAAATTAGAAACGCGAGGTTATGGACCTATGATCAGGAAAAGACTCTCGACAAGTGGAGCAGTACAATTAGCCACCCTAGAAGGAGGCATAATGCCTAATTACATTAGTGGTTGTAGAGTCAAGCTTTATCAGGAACCTCTTACTGAGGATATGCTTAGATGACTCACGTTGGCAAAGAAGCATAAGGAGGAAGAAAAACAAATACGTGCAGAAGCTTAGGCAGAAGCTATAGAACGCATTAAGCGCATGAAGTTAAGAAGACAATGAGACCATTCATTACAGTCATGCTAGAGCATGGAAACCCTTGCCATGAGCTGAGGGCTTTAATTGACTTAGGTGTTGTGACTAGTGCGATTAGATGCTCCCACTATACGGACTCAGGAATAGAAATGCGGCCAATTGAGGCATACCTCATAGGTCTAGGAGGCATGGAAACCCCTTGGATGGGTGAGGTGGATCTTTCTATCCTCATACACGAAGTGACCATGACAATGAAGCTATTAGTGTGCCATGATGACGAACTGATAGAACCCCTAATTCTTGGCCAAGATTGGCTATACGCTCACTCAGTGGACCTAAATCTTAGGCAAGGCTCCTTTCAGATTGGAACCTTAGACCAACAGTGAGTGATACCGCTTGGCTTCCCTACCAGCACTCTGCTTGAGGTATGTAACCCTAGACCATATGAACTACATGCGAAGGAGGACCGGAAGATCTTTGGCCAGATAAGTCACATTAGTTCTATCCCAACCCATGTGGGCTTGGCAATGGACAATTGCCATTCAGAAGAGTATCAACAGATTTTCCGCTAGGCTTCCTACAAATTAGAAGGGGTCACCACCCAACAGATGGGCCAAGTGGGTTGCATCAGCAGTCAGGTGGATTGCATCTGTGGACAAATGGGAACAACAACCTGCAGTGCCCATCCTTCCACACTTACTGCGGACTTGCCTAGATTTATGGTGCAAAAGGAAGTACTTCCTAATGGGAAAGTTTTGCAAGTGTTGGACCTCCCTTCTTTTCCAAAGCACAGTGTCCATCCGATTTCTCAACCCCAACCACAAAGGATTCACCCACGACTAAGGAACCCAAACTGATGACCCTACCAGGCTATGGAGAGAAAGAAATAGTATCAGCACCACAAAACAAGCGGCACGAGACAAATTTGGGTGCCAAGAGGACAGAAAGCACCGACAAATTTCAACAATGTAGACAATGATAAGAGGAAGTTAAGGCAGAAGCAGAGTCATTATCCAACGTCTCCTCGACATTCTTCTACAAGTACGAACATTCAACTGATTTGGATCGCCAAGAAGTACTTAACTAATCAGCCCACACCCAAGCAGATTTGGGTACCCAAACAATGTACTATAGCTCAACACTCAAGCCATGTAATATATACCCCTCAAAATCTTTTCACCCCTCAATACCACCACATCCAATATCACCTTTTGTGCCTCAGCAGAAACATACCACCCGCTCAACCACGCTTAGGAAATAGATACCAAAATGTATCCAAAACCCTTCTCACGACTCGTTGTCTAACGTTAACCCCACCCCGACTAAACACTACCCTTGTAATAACTCATTCACAACTAAACTTTGTACAAATTGACACACTATAACCCAACATCACTTGTAATAACATCTCATGTAGGTGTCTAGAGACCTCCATTAGTTTTGCAAAAATCATTCCATGAACCACCTCACAACACTTGGCTACACGGGTTACACATCGGTTATGGAAAGGGATTGCGGTCTCACTTTAATGGGGTCATGATTAATTTCCACTATAATGTGCTAATCTTTTGTAGCAGATCTTCTCCACACTCACATCACTCATCATGCAGACAGAAGGACCGTTGGAAGCTGGCCCGAGTGTACGTGTGGTAAATTTTGGCGAATTACTAGCTGAGCCACATCCTACATCATAACCACCTAAATTTCAAGGATTCCCAAGACCAATGCCGATTGATGACCCTCCTAGGGGATACATTGAAAAAGTTCACCATAATTCACATTGGTTCCAAGGTTTAGCAGGACCTTTAGCAGACGTAGACTTCATTTTTGATGCCACGTTGACTTTTGACCATAGTAAGTGGGGCAAGTACTAGTTTTTCTCCATGGAATTTGAAGCACTCCAAAATATAGAAGATTTAAATCACCCTTGGGCTAGAGCACGTTTCACGAAATACTTCAGTGACCCACTACCCAAACTAGATTTTTATAGATGCTACTACCTGGTGACCACACTTACAGCCTCTGAGAACAAGGACTTGCCGGGCACTTTTATTCTGTCATCTTTGGTAAATGACCCCCAATTCTATCTTTCTAAAGACCTCATTCGAGCTG
This sequence comes from Ceratopteris richardii, assembly GCA_020310875.1. NCBI lineage: Eukaryota > Viridiplantae > Streptophyta > Polypodiopsida > Polypodiales > Pteridaceae > Ceratopteris > Ceratopteris richardii. The sequence goes on from CM035427.1 coordinate 11,054,070, forward strand.
CAATTAAGATCCACGGAACTCACATGCCGACAGATCGAGAAAGGTTGATTCGAGAGCGGATGGAGCATGGTGATGTCATGAAATGGGAAGGCATTTAGGCCATCTTCACTCACTCCACCATTAATATTATCACCCACACTCGACACTGCATTCTGTCAAATGTTCGCATATATGACACAAGTGAGAGATGAACTCGCATCTCTAGGCACCAATTACCAGACACTACAGCAGACCACGAATGACTTACAGTCGTAGCTAAATTCCATAACCATCCAGAATGCCTCCTTTAACACATGCTACCAAGAGCTACGCCAGGCCTACCATACATTTGAACTAGAAAGTGAACAGAAGACAAAAGAGGCCATTACAGATATCGACAATTTGTTAAGGGCTCAAACCATTCGAAACGCAACACTCACTCACAACATGGGACCACTAAGATGCCACCTAGCAGCAGCCAAAGAAGAGAATCAATGCTTGCAGGAACATAATAGAGAAAACCTCGAAGCTATCTTAGATCAACCCAATGAACCTCTGAGTACCAGCCTTTTCAAAGTTGTCCCCTCTGAATCTATGAAGATACTATTGGAAGACCATGTCAGACTACTAGAAGAGTATGGCAATATGAATGAGGCATACCACAAGCTCAAGGAAGACCACAAAATGCTATAGTTGCAAGCACCTCTACAGCAAGCACCAACAGCTCCTGCAGCCACATCTCCTGAAATCATCGAAGAACTCAATGCTCTATGTGCCTAGGTAGTGACTCTTCAAACACAGATTGGAGCATATGAAGAACCCCCTAGGCCTGATTCCCCACCCGAACTCCCAACAGAGGAAGAAACTATGTCTATTTCGCTGGAGGAAACATATGAAGAAGCGTATGAACCCCAACCTATCCTAGGCAGACGTGTCATGGCTGAACGCCAGACCACCTTTGAACTCCCTACCCCTACATGGATGAATATTGTTGAAGAACTTGGCCAGACCCACTTAGCATGTGTGGAGGCTCAATTACACGCTATGGATATGATAGAGGAATGCATTTTATAATCCCCTTACTTCGCTCACTTGGCCCCTTGCAGGTATATTTTTGGGCATGAGTTGCAATATAAGCAATATTTCATGCTAATGGCAGAATACCAATTGGTGATCCAAAAGGAGACAAGCAAGACACCCTCACATGCAACTCAGTTTGAGCCTGATGACTTGCCACTGAAAGCGCAGGGCGGATAAATCTTTCAACCAACTTGGCGCCAAGAATTATTACAGCAATATCCAAAAATGATGAGCATATGGGTCAAGGCACCCCTCCATTTAAAGTATAACCCATGTTGGGGACCAATGCCACATCGGCGCTCCTAGAAGGCCTTCACAATCAAAGTATAGAACAACAAGCACTGCCAGGACTGGCTTAATTACCCCTACTTCACTCCACCCATCGAACCACCCACTGTTGGCTATATGATGGCAACGATTCACCATCAGCTCCCCCGCTTACGCCATATGGATGATGTTGCCGTGCATATGACTGTCAAACTATTTGACATGATGCATATACTATTCAAGGTCTTCTGTCGTGTGAAGGCACCACATGTTAACACCCCGGGCTTCGAGCATGGTAATTGGGATTTAGCGTATGATATGAGCATAACACCATCGCTCCAGGTGTGTTATGCATGGCACCGTCGCATCAAATATTTACTGGCATGCTATAAAATGATCTTCGAAGAAATGTTTACTACCGGTTTTTGGGAGTACCATTCCGAGGTGTTCATAAGCAGGCCCACACACCTACTCCAGTTATTTGCCTGTGAACAACTAGTGTACTCCACACACTACAAACTCCCACCATCAAATGAACCTCAACCCATCAATTGGGAAAAACTTGAAGTAGATCTTGCAAGAGGTATTCGCATTTTAGAGCACACCCTTGTTCAGGACCTCCTACAAAACTATATTCGAGAGACCTCGCAACAAGGTTCTATCGAGGATGACAGAAGTGAGAGGGAGGGGGATGTTGGCAGTAGCCAGAGGCACAGACGACGCGGAAGTATGTGAAGGCGGATTACAACAAAGTAGTGGGGATCCAAGCGGATTGTTTTTTCAAAGAAATATGTTTTATATTACTTTTTCAAAGACTCTCAACAGTGATTTTCATCACTCTTGTACCATATGTAACATAGAACAACCAACTTTGTAATTAGTAGCTTCATTTTGTGCAAGCCAAGGAGTCCACGAGCTTGAGGAGCTTAGATAGAACAAGCGTACCAATTTTGGTTATTTTTAGATCTTGTTTAGACCTTCAAATAGCACCTAGAACCTTAACTTTGTCGGTCACTAGATGTGAAACCGGTCAAAACTAGTCAAAAGACTATAAAGAGAGCTAGAGGGCTCATTTTTGAGGTTAGCTAGTGTAGACTTGCATGAGCTAGTGAGAGCTTGAGCTTGTAATTGAGATCTTGAGAATAGAGTGTATTTTCCTACCTTCCATTGTGTCTTGCTTGTCTTTTACATGTGTGTGTGTATGTGTGTGTGCATCTCTATGCTTCTCACCTTCACTCTCACTACATCTCACATTCGCGATCTTGATATCACTCCTACCTCTTCCGCGGATTGACATTAAGGAGGTGGAGCTTCTTAACGTGGTACTTACCATTGTGCTAGAGCAACAATAGGATAACTGAATATCCTTGCTAACATAATGATAGTGCGCTTCCCCCTAACATAATGATAGGGCACTTCAATATGCGTAGTGCTAGCATGATACATAGGATTAGCAGCCAAATGAAGTGAATTAGTGTTATCTCCAAAGATAATTGGAGTGTAGGAATGTATGTTCAAATCTGCATACAATTGCATAAGCCACATAGCTTCCTGAGTTGCATTTGCCAAACCTCTATATTTTTCTTCTATGGAGGATAAGGCCACAATTGGTTGCTTCTTGGATGACCATGAGATGAGTTTTGAACGTGCAAAAGATAGGTACCCTGAAGCACTCCTCCTATCATCCTTGGAGCCAATCCAATCTGCATCAGAATATAAATTTTTATCTATGTCAGAAGTAAAGGGGTAGAACAATCCTTCATTCATTGTACCCTTTAGATACTTAACCACCCTCTTTGCAGCTTCCATGTGTGGCTTCCTTGCTACATGCATGAATTGACTTAATGTACTTACAACATAAGCAATATCTACTCTTGTTAGAGTAGCATAATTAAGACTATTCACAAGTTGTTGATAGCTTGTAACATCTTCAAGTAGTTCACCTTCATGTGAAATTAGCTTATGATTGATCTCCATGGTAATACATGCAGCTTTAGTGTTCTCCATCTTAAACCTTACAAACATATCATGTATGTACTTCCTTTGTGTGATAAATATACCTAAATTTGTATACAAAAGTTCCAAACCAAGGAAGTAGGTTAACAACCCTAGATCACTGATTTTGAATTCCTTCATCAATTGAGACTTGACCTGCTTGATACCTTCAAAAACATTAACTGCAATAATCATATCATCTACATAGACACATAAGTAGATGACCTCTGATTTATTTTTCTTCACAAATAAGGAAGAGCCTGGCTTTGTTGCCACAAATCCTTGATCCTGCACAATGGTTCCAAGCTCTAGGAGCTTGGTTGAGACCATAGAGTGTTTTTCTACGCTTGCATACATACCCTTCTTTTTCTTCATCTTCAAAACCTAGTGGTTGTGCCATATATACTTCTTCTAATATCCAACCTTTTAAAAATTCATTATTGATATCTAACTAATATAAATTCCAATATTTAGATGCAGCAAAACTTACCAATACCCTGATTGTTGGTATCTTTGCCATAGGTGAAAATATTGTTTCTTCATAGTCTACTCCATGTGTTTGGGCAAACCCCTTTTCCACTAATCTTGCCTTGTACTTGTTTATAGAACCATTAGAGTTCTTTTTAACTTTGTATATCCACCTTGAACCAATTACCTTCATATGTGGCTTCTTGGGAAGTAAATCCCAAGTGTGGTTTTCCTACAATGCTTCCACTTCTTCCTGCATGGCTTCTCTCCACTCTTTCTTCTTCTTAGCCTCTTCAAATGAAGAAGGCTCCTCTGCCATAGAATCTTTATTGATGTACACAGAGTGCTTTCTGACTAAGGATGTATCATATCCATACCTTATGTGCTTCTTACTTTCTCTTTGTGATGTCCTTAAGGCTTGATTGGAAGACTCGGGTAGATCCTCTAATTGCCTGCATTTGAACTTGCCTCTTGACTTCCAAGCTTTAAATTTTAGTATGCTCCTCATCGTTTGAGTTTTGTCCTCTGCTTGGTGTTGATCTTCTTGAGTTAGGGTTGGAAAACTATCTTCCAAATCATATGGTAATTTGACTTTCCTCCAATCATCTTCAAACCATGAATTATTATCATCAAATACTACATCTCTACTAACTATGAATGCCTTGTAAGTGGGATTGTATAGTCTATATCCATTTTGATTTTGATCATACCCAATAAATATACATTTCTCACCCTTAGGTTCAAGCTTCCCTTTGATTTGTGATGGGATGTGTGCATAGGCAATGCACCCAAATATTTGTCAATTATCCAATGAGGGTCTCCTACCATTCCAAGCTTCATATGGTGTCATACCGTTAATGACTTGGATGGAAGCCTATTGAATAATCAGGTGGCTGTGGAAACAGCCTCTGCCCATAAATAATTCTCATTTAACATAGACCTAGTTGATTCAACAATTAACATGTTCCTTCTCTCTATCACTTCATTCAATTCAGGAGTATATTTGGTTGTTACTTCCCTCTTTATGCCTTTGTCCTGTAGAAATAGATCAAACTCATGCAAAAAGTATTCACCACCTCCATCAGACCTGATTCTCTTCAAGATCCTTCCTGTTTGGTTTTCAACTAGTGCCAAATACTTCTTGAAATATGTAAACACTTCAACCTTATGCTTCATGAAATAGAGAATTGTCCACCTACTGTAATCATCAATAAAAGAGACATGGTACCTTGAACCTCGGGGGTATCTTTTGGCACACTGGACAATTCTTGATCCACTCATGAATTTCTTTGTCTATACTAGGCCATGAGATGGATGGATCTTTGCTAGGACCCCACACATCCCTATGTACAAGATCCAAATAATCTTCATGGATGTATCCTTTCCTATTGAATGTTTGTCTATGAGCTTTGCCAAATTAGCAAGCTCCACATTTGTATATCATGTACTACTTGGTCAAATTGAGAATGCCAAGCACACTTTGATCCCTTCAAATTTGCTTTAGAGTTCTCTCTCCTATGTGCCCTAGACTTTTGTGCCACATTTCCACCTTAGATAGGGTTTGGTCTCTATAACTAAATAGTGCTATGTTCCTTGTGTCTTTAATTTCAAAAGTAAACAGTCTATTTGACTTCTCGCTTTTGGAAATTTTAAATCCTTGTTGGAGGTCTTCCGCATATGCTCCATGCTTAGTGAACTTGACTTGTAGACCTTTCTCTACAATCTACGCAACACTAATTAGGTTTTTGGTTATACTAGGTACATATAGAACTTTGCTCAAAAGGTTCTTACTACCATCAGATGTTTTGACATTTCCAATTTGCTTGATAGAATGTTTAGTGTCATCACTTGTTTGTACTTCATGCTTCCCCTTGGGTTCTTCAAGATCAGATAATAGAGCTACATTTCCTACCATCAGACACGACTCCTTGATCTCCCATTGGCAAGACTAAGGATGTATGTATCCAAGCCTTCCTTATAGGTTTTCAAAGGTAGTTATCAAAGGTGGTCACGACCTAATGATATCATCGATGATATCAACAATCCCAATAGAACTCCTAGATATGAAAATTTAGTGAGTAGATAGTCAATCTTAGGGTTTTTGCACATTCTGAACGCAATGGAAGCATTGGTTTCTCCAAATTCTGAACAAATCCTAAGATATATAAGTCATATGGAATAAGAGGTTCAAGATGGTTTCCTTTGTCCATGACAGTCATGTCCTTCATTCTTGGTGTCCTTTTTCATCCTATCACCTGTGTTCTTCTTTCTTTCTAGTTCGGCTTTGTAGTATCTGCAATCAGGCTTCTTATGACTATGGGACTACTCATTGGTAACAAGTGACTTTAACCTTGCCTTTTCTTTTTCTCCTCTTCCTCTGTACATTTCCACTTTTCTTTTCTATTCTTCCTCTAGCTACATTGGCTCAACCATGCCCTCTCCACTAGCTTTCCTCCTCATTTCCTCATTCAAAATAGAACCCCTTATACCATCAAAGGTAAGATTGGGACTATTTGAAAGTGAAACAACCAATGTTTTCCATGAATCAGGTAAGGTCGTCAACAAGAAGATGGCCTTGAGCTTATCATCAAATACACGTAATCCGAAGTCTTGTAATTATGAAAGAGTACCTATAAAAGAAGATAAGTGCTCAACCACACTTTTTGACTCATCAAGTTGCATACACACTAGCTTACGCATAAGATGCACTTGATTTACAGGCGTGCTATTTTCATAAGTGGCTTTCAGCTTCTCCCATATCTCAAAAGTAGTTGTATGAGCTTTCAAATCCACTAAGATTTCATTTACTATAGTCATCTTGATGTAAGTGATGACCTTCTTGTTTAGGTTCATACATGCTTGTTTAGGTTCATCCATGCTGGATCTATCATATCTTTAGGCTTTACTTCCTCAAGGGCCCCTTCAAAATCTTTAAGAAAGAGGATGCCCAACATTCTCTCTTTCCACAAATCAAAACTGCTATCTTCAAATCTCTTGATCTCAAACAAGCTTTTGGCATCAGAGGAGGTGGAAGGCATGTTTGCACATAGAGCTTCAAAATTCACCAAAAAAGCTAAAGTTCACCTCTTATCCTGTGCACAGTTACCTTACAAGACTATAGCTAAAAAATTAAGCCAAAAACCTGATCAAAACTTACAAAAAACCATTTCTGAAATTTTTTGTAAACAATTCCAGAAAATTCCAACAAGCTTTAGTTGTATAAAAGATAACAAATTTGTTGTTTCTCAACCACAAAAGTAGTACATAGATGCAAAACTGAGTCAATGGGTGCTTGTTTTCACAAAGCCCCATTTTTTGTAGCAATATGACCTGTAAAATCAGAGAAATGACATGTTGCAATAAGTTTCGAGCAAGTATGCACTTCCTCAATCTTTTGCAGTGTCCTTCCACTTGAACTGAGAGAGAATTTCTACAACAAAGGATCTGTAGATGAGAAAATCAACAATGTGGATGCTAAAAATGACTTGTGGGGATATAAAAGTAACAATCGAAGAGATTCTTCATGATGAAACTCTCAAGAAAGCCAAAAATTTGCTTCAAGATTGCTGCGAGCTAAACTAATCCTCCAAAAGCAACACTTTTATCACAAAAAAAGAACATCTTTTGCAATGAAAGTCTCGCAAATGCAAGAAATAGCCTTCATCTTAATGTACCCTAAATTAGAAAAGCACTTGGAACAACTCAAAGCTCTGATACCAGTTGAAAGAGGCCACGGACAGCTACGACATGGTTTGCTCCATTACTCCAAACTCCAAGGGAGTGGGCTCCTATGTAAGGAGAGAGAAGGTAGAGAGAGACCTACATAGAAATTTAGAGAAGAAGATGGAGAAGTTGAAATTGAAGAAGTCCCGATCTAGTTATGAGAGATTTGGGACCAAGTCTTATGGATAAGTGACTTTTAGGTCATTTGGGCATGTTTGCACATGAACAATGACTAAAAGTCATAAACAATAATGTAAATGCCTATAACTTCCCAATTTGGGGTCCAAAAAACATAAAAAAAATATGTCTCGAAAGCTCTCAAAGAGAGCTTTCACATGGAAGGATCATAATATAGAAAAGGAGAATCCTTGGGACCTTTATCCCCAACATCATCATGCATGTAGGCATCTATAAAGCACTCTTCACGCAATATCATACCAACTATTTTGGGACCTAGTCCCAGGATGGGGAGTAGGTCATGAGTGAGTGGTATATGGAAAGGAGTTGATAGCCTAGGTATATAAGATGGAGGAGATGTGTGAAGTAAGAATTGGGAGGGGTGCATGGGTGCAGTAGGTAAAGGTTATGCTTGAGCTCTCACAAGTAGAGAGGGACAAGCTCATATCTGAAAGGAATGGTGGTGTGCGGTGTACATGATATAGGTCTCTGGGGGGTTCAATCTCAAATGATGGAATGGGAGATGTATGTTTGATCGGCTCCATAGACTATGAGTTGAGCTCTGTCTTGGGAATGTCACATGATAGTATCCTTGTGTAGGGTATGTAGCACCTCTGGATCCTCATGCTCATATATCAATCACTCCTCATTGTGTATGTGAGTGTTGAAGTCTCCTATGAGGAAGACTTCACCAAGCATGGAGTACTCCATGATCTCATCCGATAGACATGCATAAGGTGAGGTCTCCCCTGATGAAGAATCATGCTCAGTGGAGACAAAATGAAAGCATGTGGGGATGATAGAATATGGCTATCTAAATAAAAATATCATGTGATAGCTCAAGGCAGGTCCTTAAGTATTGGGCCTATGGATCACGAGAAATAATATATAGTCTATTGTGTGGTCCTTCTCGAAAAAGTATGGCCACACCTCTTGATGTGCAAGAGATGTGTTGACCTCTATATCCTTTGTGTAGAGACTCCCACTTGAATCCGTGTATCTGGGGTAATCCTCTCTTTGCGCTCTCATGTATCTCTAGAAGTAGGATGATGTCTTGACCATTCATCACCTCTTCAAGTCTCTTTGGATGTGCCCATTGGTTTTTGTTTCAGTTCTAGACCAGCAAGTGGATCTCTTCTCGTGTCCCATAGGATTCCAATCCCTATGTGATGAGCTTTCCATCTATGATGACCCAACTATCTCTTTAGGATGATCATTTCCCCTCTCTACGGGCATGGTGTACCCTAGGCATACATAAACACCTATGTGCGACTTGCATTTGGTGAGATCATCATTGAGCTAGATGGGTGGGCCTTCAAGCCCTAGTAGGATTACCCTCTTACAAAGGAAAGTGGATCATGAATCACCATTGGGAAAATGGAGGATAAGGGCTCATTCATTGGTTTCATCTTTACCTACCCTCCAAGCTTTAGTGAAAGGAGATGGTTCCTCATCCTTGTATCCGAGTTTGGTACATAACATCTTCCCATCCTCCTCTAGGCTAGATCTTGCTCTCTCCCATTCGTGTGACTTGTACGTTGAGGTGTGAGTCCTATCTCATCCTCACCTCCTCAATGTAGAGGAGAGAGGCTCTTCTTTTTGTCTCCTCTCGAGCCTCTTTCTCGATGTTTCTTTTAACTACCTCCACCCAACCCGTTGGTGGCTTCAAGTTTATTCTCCATGTGCTCTATCAAATCTTTTGTGTGTTCTTCTTTGAGGGCTTCCTTAGTGATGTTACAAATCTCACCTTCCTTTGTAGAGAGTGATATCACTATTGCTTCGAGGGCTTTTCTCCCTTTGAATGGTCTCATTCTTTCTTCCATTCCTCTTGTGCCTCTTCCCAATTTTCTTGTTCCATCTTGCTCTTCCTTTCCCATTCCTCTTTCTCTTTCGTCCAATGTTACCTCTCTTTATGGAGTGCTTCACTATCCGTTTCGAGTTGGTATAAGTGGGCGATAATGCCATTGATGATGGAAACCATGAGCTTCTTGTTATCCATGAGGATGTTATGAAATTTGTCTTTTAGCTTAAGTAAATCCTCTTTCTTTGCCATGCTTGAATGGGTTAAGATTAAGGTTAGATTTGAGTGATAAGCATTAGGATTAGGGTTAGGGTTAACGTTTCATGAGAGGTGGGCAGGTCATAAGAAAGGTATATGCAGATCGTAGGGGGAGGGTCATCCTTATGATTAAATTAGGGAGAGAAAGAAAGAAAGATATATTAACGTCTTCAAAATGCCAAACCTAGCCTATGAGATAAAACCATGTACAATTGTAGTAGACAATGTGTAGAAATAAAAGGAAAAGGTACTCACTACACAAGACTACATACGCTGCGAAAGGCTGGAAACAACCAAAGGATAGTGTACTGGGTGATCAGTGGATAGTAGAGATAATGTAGTGGTGCATGGGGAAACGTGGCTCTGATTCTACAGATAATGGTCAGCTAATACAGAGGTGACCCATGGGGGGAGTCAATATGTATATCCTAACTAGTCATGATGGGTGGAGGTGGGTGGAGAATGTGGTACATCAGCGACAGTTTGCATGCCTCCTGAAGGAAGTCAACCCAAGTGATGGCAATGCATTATGCACCTCTGCTCCATCATGGGTTCATGGGCTATCCTGATGTATGAGATATCATCTTGGCATAGTCGTGTTCGTGGGTATCGAACCATATGTGGTTGGTGTTGTACTCTCTGTGCCACTGCCTGCTGGAGCATGAGCCTATGCCCCTAGGGGATGGGCTTATCTGTGTGTGTGTGTGTATGTGTGAGAGAGAGAGAGAGCTATTAGATCAAGAATATAGTACATGTACTTTTGCTTTCTCACTCGCAACTGAATGCGAAAACTTTACTTAACAAGGCATGAAATATAGATTTTTAAAGGGACAAAATAATGGATTAATTTACCACTTGTTAGAAGAAGTATTTTTGATGGAAAAATAATTGTAAAATGCCAAAACGTTATGAAAAGATTTATGCAAATGATGTAAAAATGAGGAAGAGTCTTCCTCATGTAGATTAGAATCATATGTAATTTTTCTAGAATTTTTGGAAACTCCTAAATAGCATATATTTAGATTAAAAAGGAAAAGGATCAAAATTCAAGTGTGAAAAGGGACACTTGAAAATGTATAAAAGATAATTTCCTCTATTTGGAGAGGGTTGGTTACTTGTAATTGATGCTATCCTAGTAATGAGAAGAGTTTCCTGCAGAAAATCATGATTCTTCCTTTTGTGTGAATTTCTTTGATTTTTTGAGTCTATTCTATGTGTATCCATGGAATTTGCAAGATTCTATTGTGTATTTCTGATGAATGTGTATGAAGAGAGTTGATTCTTGATGTATTGAGTGAAGAATTGCTGAAGAATAGTGCTAGAGATGAAAATCGTTAGTTTCCTCAGAATGGCGATTGTCTCGTCTAAAGGTTACAGGTATCATTTTTGAGATTTGACTTCATGATTGTGTTCTACTGAGAAAATAATACACTTTAGATACTAAGATCATTGGAAATGATGTAGTATTGCTCAAGATAATCAAAACCCTAGAAATTCCTCTTCATCTTCATTATTTCTCAGAAATCCAGCCAGTTTTCTCTTATTTCTTGGATTCTATCATCTAGAAGGGGTTGTGGTCTCTTGTATACTTCCAAGATTGACAAATATAAGATGTATTGTTGATTCTTTATGCTAAAATGATTGGAGAGGACAACTCCAAAGATTAACAACAAACATTTTTTGGCGTCGTTGCCGGGGAGTAAAGCAAAAGCTTCATTGAAGTCGGACCTTGCTGGATCTTCTATTGTTGACAGTATTGAACACATGGAAAAGGTAATACTCTTTAATCAAGGAATGGAAACGTGAAAAGGTAGGTTTCTTTGTTTGTCTTTTGTGAAAAGAAAGCAATAGATAATCTTTTGAGAATAAGAAGTGATAAAAATTTTTGCAAATTGATAGTTGCTCATATCATTTTTTGAGAGTAAAGTGCAGGTGTGTGGAAAAATGAATGAAGAAAGCTGAAGATAAGGTAAAATGTGTCTATCTTTGCATTTATAGAGTGCTTTTTGACCAAGTACCAAGCAACATTGTTGATTTTGGGATAGATAACATGATTGCATTGAGAAAAGTCAAGTAAAGTACCTAGATGCATGTAGAAAAGATCCATTAGTTAAACAAGGTAAAGCAATAATCTTGAGAAAAAGTTTATTTGCATCTTGAAAAGAAAAAAAATGTTTGAGTTTATCTTTGCATAAATTGATATTTGCACTTCTTAGCACATTTTTCTTTGGGACGTTTTGCTCATGAATTGATTAGATAGCAAAGCATAAAGGAGTATAACCAATCAGGAAACACAGGATCAATAGATCACTAAACAAGAAACCCTAAGTGAAGTGTTTACCTTAATTTAGGGAAAAATATAAAATTCATAAAATCCATTATAACATTCAAAAAAATTTCTTTCTTCCTTAGGAAGTTGGGCTGAAGGGTTGTTATTAAGAGTAAAGGGGACCAAGTGGAAAGAAAAGTCAAAAACTGAAAAAAAACTGGAGGTTCAGAAAAACACGATTCTCTTCATAAGATCGTTAATTTTTGTTTATGATGTAAAATTGCAGGTGACAAGTGATTTGGAGCTGGTGAAGAATTTGGAAGAGGAGTAAGAGGAAAGAAGAATCAAAATTGCAAAAAAACAAGAAGTCAAGAAAAATACGATTCTCTGCACATGATCGCGATTTTCTATAAGGAAAAGAAATTGAATTATTTTCTGCACATTTGGTTATAAAGGTAAGAGGTTGTAAGAGAATTTCATAAAGTGGGGTAAGGAATTTAAATTTCAAAAGATATCAGAGAAAATTGAGCATGAAATAAGTACAATTGGAAAGTAGGTACAAAATCGCGATTTTCACGAGGAGGATAAAGGGAGTAACTTGTGATGAAAAGTTAGGAATAGTGGATTAAAACCATAAAATTGTTGAAGAAAAAAAATTGGACAAGTAAAAAAGTGAAAATTCTAAGGAAATTGCACAGAATTCCGATTGTGTGAAGTCTATAAAACCCAGGAATCTCAGAAAAAACTCATTTGAGTGAGGAAGAGACAGAGTGAGAGTGGAATAGAATCGCGATTGTTTGCAACCACAAGCTTTTGGAGATTTCTGTATCAAGCAAGCGAGGTAAGAAATTCTCAATAAATTTTTTGCATTTCTTCAAATGTTATATGATGTTTTAAGCACAAAACCACACAAAATAGCCAAAAACACGGAATCGCGATGTTTTGGTTTTTTGAGTTTTCAGTGGAAAAAAATAATAATTTTGATCAACTCTTTTATTGCATGTTAAAAATTTAATAAAGCAATTCTATAGAAGAAATAAAAACTTAAAAAACAAGAACCTAAAAAAGTTTGAAAAATCTGCACCGAATCGCGATTCTGTAGTCAAATACAAAATCGTGATTCCCTGAAACAAAACACAAAATTGCGATTCCCAGAGCATGATTTTCATGAGAAAATCATGTTTTCTAACGATTGTGAGCAATCACGATTGTCTGGGCACATAATCGTGAAAAACACAATTCCCATCACAGAATGGTGAAAAACACGATTCCCATCACAGAATCGTGGAAAACAGGATTCTCATCACAGAATCGTGAAAAACACGATTCTTTCCACAGAATCGTGAAAAACACGATTCTTTCCACAGAATCGTGAAATACACGACTCTCATCACAGAATCGTGAAAAACACGATTCTCATCACAGAATCACGAAAAACACGATTCTCATCACAGAATCGTGAAAAACACGATTCTTTCCACAGAATCGTGAAAAACACGATTCTTTCCACAGAATCGTGAAAAAAAATGGTTCTTTCCACAGAATTGTGAAAAACACGGTTCTTTCCACAGAATCGTGAAAAACACGGTTCTTTCCACAGAATCGTGAAAAACATGATTCTTTCCACAGAATCGTGAAAAACACGATTCTCATCACAGCATTGTGAAAAACACGATTCTTTCCACAGAATCGTGAAAAACATGATTCTTTCCACAGAATCATGAAATACACAATTCTCATCACAAAATCGTGAAAAACACGATTCTCATCACAGAATCGTGAAAAACACGATTCTTTCCACAGAATCGTGAAAAACACAATTCTTTCCACAGAATCATGGGAAAACACGATTCTCTCCACAGAATCGTGAATTAATTGAATGATCCTTAGGTCTGGTAATAAATTGTACACACATTCTAAGCAAGAGCTAGGAAGGAAGGAGGTAGAGCTAGTGGTAGGAGAATTGCAAGAAAACGATTTAAGGCAAGAAATTAATATGGAGACTTTAAATGAAACCAATGAATCCTCTGAAACTCGTGATTATAGAAACATTCTCAAATACATGTATACAAATAGGTTTGGAACCTATGTATATCAAGATGGAATGCATAAGTTTCTCATTAGACTGAGAAACTTAGAGGTTCTCCTGAATATAACACCAGTAGCACAATTCAAGGATGGTAGATATGAGGATAGGCAGGGTTGTGTTTACATCTTCTCACAAGACCCAGAAAATTCTAATGACCTAGGGCAATGTGCAGAAAAGAGACCTTGGGAACAAAACCTAGGGCAATCAGACTTGCCAAGACAATATGAAACTCACAACAATAGTGAACAACAAGGTAGGAGACTACATACTTCCTGAAATCCTTTTGAGAGAGAAGTAGAAGGACTTAATGATTTTCCATTGAGAAGAAGACATCAGTGGCAAAATCAGGGAAGAATGCTTAGGCCATATCAAGTAGCCAAATGCATGAAGAATCAATATGAAGGATATTGTGATCCTCATGCTCATGCTGCAGAATTTAGACAATTAATTAAAGTAGAAGAAGTTGAGGATTACAAAGTCCAATTTAAAGCATTTGGTCTAACCCTAACAGGACCTGCACTATCTTTGTTCATTCCCTTGAGAAAGGAAATGTATCTGGATATTGAATCTTTCCTAGAAGCCTTCATCGGAGAACTCTCAAAAACTGGAATAAAACATAGCACAACTACCTTGATACATAGCTTTAAACAACAAAAGGATGAAAATGTCAGAGAGGCAGCTAGGAGATTCAAGCAATACATTGGCAGATGTTCCAGAGAAGAAGTACCTTCCATGGCAAGACAAGTATCTCTATTCATAGAAGGATTGAGAAATGCTCAATTAAGAACCCTGGTGTATTATAGGAGATTCCCTGATTTAGGAGCATGTGTGAAAGAGGCAATAGATTTGGAGGATAATAGAGGACAAGACCTGTTAGCATTTGATCAACCTAGAACAAATGAAGATAAAATCCCACCAGTTGAAGAATTGGCACAAGCCTTGCTAAAGCCATAGAAGTTAGCACCAAAACAAATTTGATAAACACCAAGATAACAAAAAATAAAAAATGTTATAATTGTGGAGAAAATAATTTGGTACAACAATGTCCATATCAAAAACCACAACATTTTCAAGATAGGAAAACACTCAAATATTGTACAATAGAAAGAAAATGGACAAATCATACAAGAGAAGAATGCTTTTACAATAAATAACCCATTAAGGAGAGAGAATATGTGAACCAAAGAGAATCTGGATTTATTGAGCAACCAAGTCCTGTACTTGGGCAACAACCTCCATTACGAACAAATGTGGTACCAGTCAAAATACACACAAATAGAAGAGGGAAACTTAAGAATAAGATCACCATATAAGGAAGATTATCATTGGAATGAAGGATATCAAGAAGAGTGGGAAGGATATGAGCTGAGAGAACCATAATTGCAAGCCCTAGGGTTAGGAAATGGGAGAATTGAAATGGATACAGCTACATTCATGTACATAACCAATAATTACAGTTCAAAGGGAGTCAAAAAATAACTTGTTATAGATGTGGAGGGGAACATTTCATTAGAGAATCTCCACAACCTCCCACACTAAGAGTAGAAGGACCCTATTGCAAGGATTGTGGCAGGGAACATTTAATAAAGGATTGTCCAAGAAATCCTCAAAAACAACAAAATACTTCTAATAACATACCATTACAAGCAGTCAACATCATGGAGCAAGAAGAATTGAGTGACCCTGAACAAGTAAATGTAAATGCTATAACAAGAGCACAAGCCAAACAACAGGAAACAATCAAGGAACAAAAGAAGAATTCATCTCCAAAGGAGAAGAAAAACAGACAAAAAGGGAGATGGGAGAGAAAAATGAGAGTGGGTAAAAGTCAAGAAGAAGAAAATATATAATTGCCAAAACATAGCCCACCCTAAAGGACACAAACCTAGCAAGAGATAAGCAATTCACAAAGTTTGGAAACTATGATAAAAGCATACAAGGGAAGATATCAAGAGGGACCAAATCTCACAGATCATGTAATGGCTTATCCTATACCGGATATAGAGCATGAAAGAATGCAAAAATGCAAACAAATCATACAAGAAGCACAACTTAAACTAGGGGAACTAGATAATTCTAAAACAACAGTTGGAGAAACAAAGATAACAAGCACAAAGGAAATTATTGATCAAGAAGATAACTCACAAATAACATTCCAGGTACATATAGAGAAACAATGTACAATCTTATACCACACCACAATGGAGGAATTGATAAAACAGAATCCTCACTTACAATACAAAATGGTAAAATGGGAAGTAATACCAGAGAATTTTGATCCATAGCCACAAGAATTGGAAGAGTTTTTGTACATTCCTATTGATAAAATAGGAGGATATTGTGAAGGAGAAGAAGGGAACTCAACTCTGAGAATACAATTTGGTACAAATCATGCCCAAGCTATATTGGATAGTGGATTAGGTGTGGCTATCATGAATAAACAAATGTGGGAAAGATGGGGAAAAAAAGAATTAATACCCACTAAAATGAGATTGCAACTTACGGATGGACACATAGAAAAACCCCTAGAAATATGCAAAAAGGTGATTGTGGATATATGTGGAATAGAAATAGAGCATACTTTTGCCAAAGTTGAATTTCCACAATCCACTTCTTATGAAATTATTCTAGGACGACCATTTATGAGACAAATGCAAATTGTGCAAGATTGGGGTAATGATTGCCTATATCTTCAGAGCAAAGGAAGAATAACCAGAGTGAATCTAAGAAATGGTCATCATTGTGACATATCCCCTCAAGAATGGTTCAAGATACATTAAAATCAGGATTTGAGTGAAGAATCAGAGATTGAAGATCAAAATGGAACATAATCATCAATATGGAAGTGCAATGTATTAAGAAACCTTACAAATAGAAAAAGAAGATTAAGAAAAGAAGATTAAGAAAAGAAGATTGTGTAGAAGCGAGAAAATTACAAGATGAGAGCTATGTACCACAAAAATTCAAAGATGAAGAATTTGAGCCTTATGGTTGGAACCAGATTTTGGCTACCATGGATCTAGCCAATGACGAGTATGTGGGGGTGAAATTCCAAAATGAAGAAGGATATGATGTTTTTCACATAGGAATACAAATGATAAAGGTATCAAAAACAGAAGAGGACCAGGAAGAAGAAATGATATTGAAAAATGGAAAAACACAATATTTGGAAGAGGTAAAAGCTGCAGATGCAATAAAAGATAAAATCTCAGGCAAATATAAAAAAAACAAACAGAAGGAAACAGAAGAAGATCAAGAGGATGAAAAAAATGAGAAAATGACAAACAAGGATCAACAATTTTGATGTACCTACAAATTTCAAGACTTATGAAGTAGAAGACAGATTACTTCTAAAAATGAAACCAAAGAGAGAAAAGAAGAAAGGGGAGGCATATGACAATGAGGAACAAACAAACAAGGTAATGATCACCCAGGAAGAAGGGGAAGAAAGACAAATTGTAATAGCTGATGACATGACAAATCAAGAGGAGGAAGCATTAAGAAATTTGGCCAGAAACTAAAGGGATGTGTTTGCTTATGGTTACAAGGATTTGACAGGTATTGATCCTAAAATCTGTGAGCATAAGATTCCTATTACATTTGATGCAAAGCCTAGCAAACAAAGACATTACACATTCAATGATAAATATTCTGCTAAAATAAAGGAAGAAATTGATAAGCTGCTGGCTGCCAATTTCATCTATGAGATTGAATACACAGAGTGGATATCTCCTATAGTTATAGTACCAAAAAAGAATGGGAAACTTAGGGTATGCATTAATTTGAAAAAAGTGAATGCTGCAACTATAAGGGATAGCTACCCATTGCCTATAACAGACCATCTTCTAGGAAGAGTTGCAGGGAAGGAGGTTTATAGTTTTTTGGATGGCTTTTCAGGACACAACCATGTACCCATAGCATTGGAAGACCAACATAAAACTGCCTTTTCCACAGAATGGGGAATTTATGCTTTTAGGGTTATGCCCTTTGGGTTAACTAATGCCCTAGCAACTTTTCAAAGATTGATGTGTCATATTTTCAAAGAATTCTTGAGGAATGTAATGGAAATTTATGTGGATGATCTATGTACTTTTTCATTAAAAAGACAGGATCATTTGGAAGATTTAGAAAACATATTCAAAAAATGCAGAACATACAGAGTATGTTTAAATCCAAAGAAGTGTGTGTTCTTTGTAAGACAAGGGAGAATGTGAGGTCACATAGTTTCCAAAAATGGAATTTCAACTGATGAGAAAACAATTAAGGCCATAGTGGAACTTCCAAGACCAACAAATGTAAAGGAACTTCAAACTTTCATGGGACATTGCGGTTATTATAGAAAATTTGTACACAAGTTTGCTGATATAGCAAAACCTTTGTATGCTTTGATCACAAGATTTGAGTGGACCAAGGAATGTGACCAAGCTTTTGAGACTCTAAAAACTTGTTTGGTAATAGCACCAATTCTAAAAACCCCACAGTGGGATAAAATTTTTCATGTCCGTGTGGATGCTTCAAATTATGATTTGGGATGTGTCTTAGCACAACCAATAGAAGGGAGAAAATTATATTTCCTAGTTGCTTATGCTAGTAGGCAACTGAATTCAGCAGAGAAAAATTACACAACCACTGAGAGGGAAGGGTTGGGAATGATATTTGCTGTAAAAAAATATAGACATTACCTTTTGGCCAACAAGTTTAAATTTTTTGTGGATCACCAAGCTTTACTCTATTTAGTAAACAAACCTTGTTACACTGGTAGGATAGTCAGATGGTTTCTTCTACTGATGGAGTTTGAGTTTGAGGTGGTGGTCGGACAAGCAAAAACACATTTGAGAGCAGATCATTTGTCCAGAATCCAGGCTAAAGAACCAAATTCACCTTTAGATGATGACCTGCCAGATACATATCTGTTCAAAGTAGAAAGTATTCCTGAATGGGCCATGACTTTAGTACCTTTGCTAACCATGGGACCTTGCAGAACATTTGGAAACAACACACATTTAGTATTACAAAGCAGGAATTTTATGTTGCTAGCTGGGCACTTGTATCACCTCAACCATACACGCATACTGGCATATTGTACTCCGGAGGAGGAGCAACAGGAATATTTGAGAAGAGCTCATTGTTGGAACCCTTGTCCTCATGCGTCCATAATAGTCACCCTAAGTAATCTCAATAGGATGGGAGTACATTGGCCTAATAAGATTCAAGATGTAACAAAATATATTGCTAACTGTTGGGAATGCCAATCCTTGCAAAATTCTGAACTTATAACTCTATATTGGTTTCAGAAAAACCCAGAATGGAGTGAGAACATCATTGAGGAGTTGAAAAGAGATAAGAAAGGGAAAAAAAAAAGAGAAAGTGCAGACTCAAAGAATTTACAAATGATTTCTGAAGAATATCAATTAATAGGAGATCAGTTGTATAAAAGAGGGATGGATGGATATTTAAGAATTTGTGTTCTTGAAGATAAGTATGTTGAAATGTTAGAAATGGCACATTCTGGAGTGGCAGGAGGTCATTTCTCAAGTGAAAGGACTACTAAACTCATATTATATTCAGGTTTTTGGTAGCCAACTCTATTTCCTGATGCAAGAACATATGTAAAAAGATGTGACATTTGCCAGAGAGTGAGTCAACTAAATAGAAGAGATAATATGCCATTAATACCTTTAATTTCAGCAAGAGCCTTTAGTAAATAGGGGTTGGATTTCATTGGACCCATACATCCTCCAACAAAACAATCCCATGCTGAATACATAATAGTGGCCACAAATTACTTGACCAAATGGGCAGAGGCTAGAGCTACAAAAAAGAATGAGGCTTATACTACTGCAAGATTTCTGTATGAAAATATCATCACCAGATTTGGACTACCAATTGAATTGCTAAGTGATAGGGGGACTCATTTTTTGAACCAAATCATAGAAAACCTAACTGAATATTTCATGATTAGTCATAGAAAGTTAGCCCCATATCACCTACAAGCCAATGGGTTAGTAGAAAGTACTAATAAGGTACTATGCACTGTATTGTCAAAATTGGTGAACACAAACAGGAATGATTGGGATTTACAACTTAAGCATGTCCTATGGGCCTATAGAGTGGCATACGAAACTGCATTAGGAACCACACCATTCAATTTGGTATATGGACAAAATGCAGTTCTGCCCATAGAATTCATTATTCCAACGCTAAAGGTGGGAAGTTAATACAAATGGACTAGACATGAATTATCTGAGAGAGTGATGGAATTGGAAAAAATGGGAGCTTCTAGACTTCAAGCAATATTATGAGTATATATGTAGATAAGAAAAGACAAAAAGTTTATCATGATGTTCATATTAAAGAAAAAGGAGATCTAGTTTTGGTATACACTGTAAAGGAACATCAGAATAAATTTCAGAAAAAAGGACATGGGCCTTATATTATACATTAGATAAGTAACACTGGAGCTATCCAACTAGCTAACATAGATGGAGAAATCATGCCAAACTTCATAAGTGGATGCAGAGTTAAAAGGTATGATTTTCCATTAACAGTCTTTGAATGGAGAAGAATACATCAAGCTCAAAATAGGAAAAAAGAAGAGGAAAATATTAGAAAAGAGTCTCAACAGGAGGCAAAGGAAAGGATAAGAAAAACCAAAAATCTTAGAGAAGCCCTTTTGTGTGAAATACCTCTAAAACAAAAAGAACATTTGCCTGTGATAACAATGAATTTTCAGGATGAAAAATTCAAGGTTTTGATAGATTCAGGTGCACAAGTGAATTTGGTCAGTTCAGCCTTGTTGAATAAGTTTAACCTAAAAAAGGACTAAAAGCAAAACCTTTATCAGAACCTTGGAAGGACAAATGATACAAAGCATGTCTTCACCTTCTATTGAAGTTAAGTTTAATGAAGAATATATGAAAATAGATTGTGAAGAATGGCCAGACCACTTGATGACTAAGAAATTGATTTTGGGACAGCCATGGTTAAGGCAAGGTAGACTAATATTGGACTTTGAAAAAATGAAGCTTAAATTAACAGTAAATGACAAAAGGTTTTTAATGTTTTTGTGGAGTACTGAAGAACAGGAAGATCAACAGGATATTCATGACTCAGAGTTGGAAGGATTTACTTTTTCATTGAAAGACATACAGACATTACCAATACAATCACTTTATGATCAAGCTTCATTTAATCAAAACCAGGAAAAAGTTGAAGGAACAAAAGATGGTGAAGAGATAGAAGCAAGGTGGCAACTATGGCATAGTCAGTGTTGGAATTTGGGGCCCCAGGATCGTTCCAATACTAAAACCTCTTGAGCATACACAACTTAATTGACAAGATGATAAGTGAGATAGAGAAAGAAAGAGATCTTGAGACAAGGATAGGGAACGTAAGCTGGATGCTTACTTCACTAAAAATAATAGATGTCCAAATTACAACATGGGAGTACTACTCAACCATATAAAATGGTGCACTCACTAATGGAAGAATAAGAAGATGATGATACAAAATTTAGATTATGTCGAAATAATCTAAGTGTGTGTGAAGAGAATGAAGCAACGAAGCTAACAAAATAGTGTAAGGAAATTGTAAATCAACCACAAGGTCAACTCACAAAAGATAGTTACAACCACTTCGTAGAAGACTTCCTGCTGCAATGAGAGTAGCCTCTCCTTCACCACAACTTCACCTCCTTCAAGAGTGTGAGAACACTCTGTCTTCAAGAAGATCTCCAAGCTCTAGATCTTTGAGTGAGTGATTATACAAGGAGCCAAGGCCTTGTTTATATAGTTGTTATCCTCCTTGAAAAGCACATCGAAAAGCACTAATAAAGCTACGTTCGCTAAATCTATCGGAATAGCGTAGCTGTCCGTATGCTTTTCCCAAAAGTAAAGAACTAAAAAGAAATCTGTCTTCGTGTTGCGTTAAACGGGATTCGAACCCAGGTCTACTGAGGGAGCTTTTAGAACGATGGGCTAGACCAAGTCGACCCGTCAGCTTTGTTATACAAGAGTCTAGAAAGACTCTCCTATATGGATGTTGCGTCCGTCGATTGCTTGAAGTATGAACTTGAACTATTGAATTATTGTTGGACCATATGATATTGACTCTAACAATCCCTCCTTCAATGTCATATTGGTACAAGATTCAGTAACCTACAAATCTTCTCATGACTATCTCTAGTTAATGCTTTGGTAAATATATCTGCAACATTCTCACTAGAAGGAACATAAACAAGCTCAATGTGCTTCTTAGCTATCTGCTCTTGAATATAGTGGTAGTGTACCTCTATATGCTTTGTCCTTGCATGATGCACTGGATTTTTAGCTATAGCTATAGCACTTTGGCTATCTAAAAATATCTGAATGGGTTGATGTACTCTTACATCAAGATATCTGAAAATCTTCTGCAACCATACTAACTCTAGAGTAGCTATAAATGTTGCACGATATTCAGCTTCACACGATGAAGTGGCAATAGTGGGTTGTCTTTTTGAAAACCATGAGATAAGATAATCTCCAAGATAAAAGCAAAATCCACTAGTACTTCTTCTTGTGTCTCTATCACCTACCCAATCAGAATCTGAAAATCCTTTTAGTAACAAATGTGTAGATTTCAAAAATACCATAGCATAATTTGAAGTTCCCTTCAAATAACGAAAATCCGCTTTACTGCTTTCCAATGTAACACTGGCGGATTCTGCATGAACCTTGATACTTGAGAAACTGCAAACTGTATATCAGGACATGTATTACAAAGATATATCAAGCAACCTACTGCTTGACTATATAGAGTAGCATCAAATGGCTCTGCATCTGCTACCATTTGTAAAGACGTGTTTTGATCCATAGGTGTTTGCATAGGTTTAGAATCACCCATCTGAAACCTTTCCAAAAGTTGCTCAATGTACTTCTGTTGTGTCATGTAGATACACTCATCTCGAAACAGAAAGTGAATCCCAAGATAATAATGTAGAATGCCTAAATCATTCACATCAAATGTTTGCTTCAATTCTTCTTTGAACATCTGCAAATCTTCATCTCTGGGACCTGTGACTATAATATCATCCACATAAATGATTGCTATAATCATCATACCTGTTTCAGCTTTGACATAAAGAGTTGGAGCCGCATCTGAGTTATGGAAACCAATGGATAAAAGATATGTATGTATCTTTTCATACCATGCTCTAGGTGCCTGTTTTAAACCATACGAAGCTTTTATAAGCTTACACACTAAGTGTTCTTTACCTGTCTCTTCAAAATCAGTTGGTTCTGTAATAGCAATTCCAGTACCTCTTGAAGCTGCTGTAGACCCTCCTTCGCCTTCTCGTCTTGGTCTTGTTAAAGATCCATTGACGATACTCCATAAATCCTTTGTCACTAACAAGTTCATCATCATGAAACTCCACATGGGATAATTAGAAGATCCATCCAACTTGTCTTCAATCTCAATTCTAATCTCACTCATCTTATCTTAAGTGTGTATGTCAATTATGTAGACTCTGATACCAAGTGTTGGAATTTGGGGCCCCAGGATCGTTCCAATACTAAAACCTCTTGAGCATGCACAAATTAATTGACAAGATGATAAGTGAGATAGAGAAAGAAAGAGATCTTGAGACAAGGATAGGGAACGTAAGCTGGATGCTTACTTCACTAAAAATAATAGATGTCCAAATTACAACATGGGAGTACTACTCAACCATATAAAGTGGTGCACTCACTAATGGAAGAATAAGAAGATGATGATACAAAATTTAGATTATGTCAAAATAATCTAAGTGTGTGTGAAGAGAATGAAGCAACGAAGCTAACAAAATAATATAACAAAATTGTAAATCAACCACAAGGTTAACTCACAAAAGATAGTTACAACCACCTCGTAGAAGACTTCCTGCTGCAATGAGAGTAGCCTCTCCTTCACCACAACTTCACCTCCTTCAAGAGTGTGAGAACACTCTGTCTTCAAGAAGATCTCCAAGCTCTAGATCTTTGAGTGAGTGATTATACAAGGAGCCAAGGCCTTGTTTATATAGTTGTTCTCCTCCTTGAAAAGCACATCGAAAAGCACTAATAAAGCTACGTTCGCTAAATCTATCGGAATAGCGTAGCTGTCTGTATGCTTTTCCCAAAAGTAAAGAACTAAAAAGAAATCCGTCTTCGCGTTGGGTTTAACGGGATTCGAACCCGGGTCTACTGAGGGAGCTTTTAGAACGATGGGCTAGACCAAGTCGACCCATCAGCTTTGTTATACAAGAGTCTAGAAAGACTCTCCTATATGGATGTTGCACCCATTGATTGCTTGAAGTATGAACTTGAACTATTGAATTATTGTTGGACCATATGATATTGACTCCAACAGTCAGAAGTATCAAGACATGAGAACAAGAAGCATGTGGAAACAAAGTACCCACAAGCCCTGCTCATCAAAACAAATTCCCAGAACAAAATGGATATGGAAGCCAAAAAATTTCAAGAACAGCTTATTAAAAGAAGATGGGTGTATCCATACAACAGGGTCAACAAGGATTAAATATTATTGGGTAAAGAAATCAGATTTGATTCAGTGGAAAAGAACATGAGTATATGATATGCAGTTAGGATCTTGGATAAGAAAATCAGAGTGTTACAGAGAAGAAATTATGACATTTTGGAAATAATGGAAATTTGTTCTACCTTATCCTTTTTCTGAGAAAAGAAATAGGAGGGGAAGAAAGGAAGTTGAAGGTAATTATTAAAAAAAAAAGAGAGAGAAGAGAAAAAAATATTATTATTATTATTGAAAAAAGGAAGATAAAAGAGAAAAGAGAGAAAAATTTAAAAAAATTTAAAAAAAGTGAGAGAGAGAAAAAAAAAATTAAATATATATCATTATTATTAAAAAAAGAAATAAAAGAGAAAAGAGAGAAAAATTATCCATTTTCTTTTATGAGAAAAGAGAGAAAAATTATCCATTTTTCTTTTATAAGTTATACAACACAAAGCAAGATATAGATAGAAGTATAACAAGTTTCTATTTTTTATTTTTTATTTTTTATTTTTTTTATTATTGTTTTATAATATTCAATTTTCTTCAACTAATTATAGTTTTCAAATCTTTTCTTTCTTTATAAAAGTTGTCAGAAGAGAAGAGAACACTAGACATCTTGCTACACATGTAATGATCACTTTAATTGAGTTTTTTGAGGAAGTCAGGAATTAATTGAGATTTTATTTTCATTCTTCCTTCATTTCATCTCAAAACAAATGTCATTTTTTATTTCTTGTGACTCATGTGGGTGGAGTTTTTCTTTTTTGTGATGTGATATTTTCTCCAGAATGGTGAATTCAAAGGAACTACCAATCCATGATTTCAAAGCAGACTCAGTCACTCTATCTAGAGGACATTGGTTCCTGGACAGTGAAGCTGCAGTAGAGGAGGTGGTTCTGGAATCTGATGAAGAGAAAGAAATTCCAAAAGCAGAGAAGGTAGTCAAGGAGCTCAAGGAAACTCTGGGTGTTATTGGCCAGCACATATTTACAGTAGGAGTTGGAGGTTACAAGTCCATTATGCTGTGTCAGGAGTTTTACAAATTCCAAAGAATTGCAGTCAATTACAAAAGATGGAAAGCAATAGGAATACACAGGTTGTTGGATGAACCCATATTCTATATAGATTTTGAAAGAGTGGCACAGGTGATGAACAACTTGTTGGAAGTTGGAAAGGGCCATGAGGAATATTTTAGGTGTGCTGTCAAGAACAAAGAAAATCAGGAAGTGAACATTACTATAAAAGCAGAACATATCAGGGCAGCTCTTCAGTTTTACACCATGGGAACCAAGTTAGACAACAGTTTTGTCAAGAAAAATAAAGCTACATATGCAGGATATTCCAAATTCCCTGATTTTAAGGGAAAAGAATGAAGAGTATGCTATCAGAATGTTTTTGCAATACTTCTGTTTTCCAAAACTACCTAGATACACCATGCCACACAAATCAGTAACATTAATTATGTTCAATAATAAGGACAGAACTAAGCCCTTTGGAGTGATGGATGTAACACCATACATACATGAGCAATTGAAGGAAGCAACCAAACACTGGGAGCAAAAGAAATACATGAATGGAGCTCAATTCTTAACAAGAATAATATATCATGTTCTAGGGATGGAGGATCAATTACAATTGGCACCAGAAGCTCAATATTTCAGAAGTCTGATGATAGGAATCAAAAGCCCTTCTAGGAATATGTCTGTAAGAGAAGCAGAACCCCAACCAAGCATGAGGGGAACAGAAAGGAAAAGAAAAGGAGTTTCAGAAGAGGTCATTCCAGTAAAGAAAAGAAGACTGGATCCAAGAAAAGTGGAATTGGAACAAGTGGAAGCAACTAAGGAAGAGCATGAAGCTGCTCAGAAGTAGGTACAGTCTTTAAATGACCCTCACCCACCTCAGACAAGCAAAGAGCAGTTGTATACCTATTTGACTCAAGGAAATAATAAAAGGGCAGTATATGAAGCTCAATATCAAAAGATGTTGGAGGAATACTCTTGCAAAGAAACTGATTGGATTCAAGAGGAAGTAGAACACTATGAAGAGCTGCATGATCAGATGATGGCAACAGAGACAGAGGAAGTTTTTGTCAAAAAAGAAGTGGAACTGTTAGCATATTTTAAAGAGCTACAAGGACCTCCTGAAACTAGAACTACAGTTGTAGTGAAGAAGAAGGTTCAGAAGAAACCTGTACAGAAGAGGAAGTTAACCAAGAAAAGTAAAGGAAAATCAGTAGCAGAACCTGTACCAATAATGGAGACGGAAGAAGTGATAGGAGAAGGAAAAAAGAAGGAGGAATCTATGGCTGTGAAAGAATCAAGAATGGACAAATCAGGAGTAGTAGGCTCTTCACAATTTTCTTCAGATTCTGAAAGTGATATTGAAAACTTTTTGTTGAAAAGTTTGTACTTATCAGTGCCTAGTACACCAAATGTGATAACACAAGTCTCTGAAAAAAATAAAACACTAGAAGACTTTGAGTGAGAGGTTACAAGAAAAACAAGTCCAAGGAGAAGCAGCAAAGCAGGTTAGTCCTGAAGAAGAGAGAAGGTTACTGAAAGGCAAAGCAGTGATGATGGAAGAAGAGAGTGAAGTAAGGAAGGAATTCAGCTGTGGTTTAGTGGATTCAAGATTAAAGACAATATGGACAAAACCTTTACATCAAACCTATTTCAAATTGGATGAAGGAAAAATAGAAGCAGAAAGAGAAGTTCAATTATGCAGTTCAGTACACAAACAAAAAGAGACAGATCAAATCAAGGAAACAAAGGAAGTAGTGGAAAAGAAGAATGCTCAAGAAGTAGAAGAAGGAGATATAGGAAAAGAGATCAACCAAAGCATAGAAGACATACTATATGACTTGAATCATAATGAAGAGTTTACAACTACAGAAGATCAAGGACAAGAGGAAGATCTGGATCTCAAGGACATAGATGAGCAAGAGGAAGGACAAAAGGAGCAGATCATTGATGATCAAACAAAGCTCTGTGTAGAGATTGAATCAACCCTAATTCAGGAAAAGGAAGTACAAGTAAAGCTAAGACATCTCCTTGAAGAAGAACACCAAGTAATGGAGAACAAGAATGCAAAAGAAACAAAGATAATTAAAGCTCGGTTGGAAAGAATACCTAAAGATATAAGATCTACTTGTAAGGTTATTATGAGCAATATAGAACAGTTCAGACCATCAAGTAGGAACATGATCATATCAGGCATGGTAGCTGAATCTGAGTTTGTGAAAGGTAGCAGAATCATTGATGAGCAAAAGAAGGAAAAGGAACAGTTAATAGAACAGTTGAAGATTGTACAAGAGAGAAAAGAGGAACTAACACAGAGAATAATTTCCTTCGAAGAATTGGAGGTTCAGCAACAAAACAAAATCCAATATCTTGAAGAGAAGTATGCAAAACACACAGAGCATAGTAGTAAAATGGAGATGGAGTTGAAGAAAATTGAAGGAAGATACAAAATCTTACAGAGTTCATATCAAATTATGGTCAAAGAAAATGAGGAAATAAACAAGTTATTAATTGAAGAAGGCCAGTTGAAGGAAGAAAGTAAGACTGTATAGGTGACACAGGATGAGAAGGAAGATCTGGACAAAGAAATTATGAGATTGCAAACAGAGTTGAAAGAAGTTAGGGAGTTGGAAAAACAAGCAAGTATACATGCTGCTACTTCTATGAGGGGATATAATAAGTTGCATATGGATATAGAAAAAGAGAGAAGTGATTGGCAAATGAGTATAGAAAAGGAAAGAAATGAGTGGAAATCAGAAAAAGAATTGTGGACCTCTCAAAATAAAAGTCTAATGTTGATGATAGAAGAGCTATAGAAAAAATTGGAAAAACCACAAACCCAGGCAGAAGAGCAGGTAGAGACTACACAAGCAGAAGAATATGAAGTAGGAGATGATGACAGGACCCAACATGGTGGTGAACAAGAAAACAAAGCACCAGTAGAAGAGTACTCAGAAGAGTTTGTTCAAAAACTTCTGACAGACAGAGAATCCATGATGGACTTTATTAGAAAAATGCATAATGAATACAAAGAACAGATTGTTAATTTTGCTCTGAATAAAGGAATAAATCCGGATCAACACCATTGGGCTGCAGATGGCTTAGGTATACCCTTTTGCATGATTATGGAAAGCATTAAAACTATCAGTTGGCAAGGATGGGATTACCTCGAAACAAGTATTTAGAATATGAAGAAGACATCAATGTGACAAAGGAGTTATTTGAAAAAGCTAATCCTAAATGGAGAAATAGGTGGTTGGATGCTAATAAAGAATGCAAAAAAATATGGAAAGAAGCACCAATACAGTTAAGAATCAATCCAAAATATTGTCCAGTAGCAAGGAGAAGGGATTGGACAGTCTTTTTGGAAAGAATGAAGAAGGGAAAGATTCCATCAAAATGGTTGAATTTTTCCAAAGATAGCAGGACCAAAGGCAAGAACATGGCCAACAAAGAAGTATATGGCTGACGCAATAGAGTCTGTCGTATCTACATACAAAGATGTCAATGATCCAGCATGTATTTTACTAATCAGAGTAATGAGACTCATATTGGCATGTATAGACACTTTTACAGATACAAATGTCAGAATTCTCAATTACATCGGTTTTAATTCACCATCTGATGCTTTATTATTTGATCTCAGTGAAACACCAGACATGATATGTTTGATGGCTTATTATTGCAGAACAATATTTTTGGGTAGCCATTATCTCTAGATTTTTGAAGATGCATTTGATTATGGATTTTTTGAAAGAGAATCAGAAATATTTGGAAATTTGTCAGTAGTAACAAAATCTCGACTCGCTGCCTATGAAGCTGCATACACACAATATCTGAAGAAAGTTATAATAGACAAACCAGAGGCTACTGTGCAATGGAGAAAAGCATTATTTGAGATGTTGAACAACTTAAACATTACAGAAAGAAAAAGCCATGACCTATTGTCACAGGTATATCAAAGAAAAAAGAAGTGAAGGAAGCATTAATGGTATATCAACAATAATGTCTTTTGTTAGGAGCCAGAAGGTCTAGGAGGGGAAGAATGTTAGAAGAAGTATTTTTGATGGAAAAATAATTGTAAAATGCCAAAAAGTTGTAAAAATATTTATGCAAATGATGTAAAAATGAGGAAGAGTCTTCCTCATGTAGATTAGAATCATATATAATTTTTCTAGAATTTTTGGAAACTCCTAAATAACATATTTTTATATTAGAAAGGAAAACGATCAAAATTCATGTGTGAAAAGGGACACTTGAAAATGTATAAAAGATAATTTCCTCTATTTGGAGAGGGTTGGTTACTTGTAATTGATGCTATCCTAGTAATGAGAAGAGTTTCCTATAGAAAATCGTGATTCTTCCTTTTGTGTGAGTTTCTTTGATTTGTTGTGTCTATTCTATGTGTATCCATGGAATTTGCAAGCTTCTATTGTGTATTTCTGATGAATGTGTATGAAGAGAGTTGATTCTTGATGTATTGAGTGAAGAATTGCTAAAGAATAGTGCTGGAGATGAAAATCGTCAGTTTCCACAGAATCGCGATTGTCTCGTTCGAAGGTTACAGATATCATTTTTGAGATTTGACTTCATGATTGTGTTTTGCTGAGAAAATAACACACTTTAGACACCAAGATCATTGGAAATGATGTAGTATTACTCAAGATAATCAAAACCCTAGAAATTCCTCTTCATCTTCATTATTTCTCAAAAATCCAACCACTTTTCTCTTATTTCTTGGATTTTATCATCTAGAAGGGGTTGTGGTCTCTTGTATACTTCCAGGATTGACAAATATAAGATGTATTGTTGATTCCTTATGCTAAAATGATTGGAGAGGACAACTCCAAAGGTTAACAACGAACACCACTCCTGTATAAACTTCTGGCTTGAGAAAATCGAAGTAGCTTCAAATGTTTTGACAAAGTTAAGAACCATGAATATGGGGAAGCGACGGCACTGAATCATTGTTGAGCATAAATCCTTTGTTTCGTTCATCCTCTAAGAATCAAAGGACCTGAGTCCGATTAGAAATTCACTCAAGTCGTTTCCCTGTGCTGAATTTTTCTAACACTTGTTGTTGACTTTTACAGGTCTTTCCTGCTTGCAGGATCTGCATCTCTTCAAGTGCCCATCTCTCACGTCTGTTTCCTGCCTTTTGAAGAGTCTCCAATTACTAGACTTGAATAATTGCACCAGCCTGGAGACCTTGAATCCGAATTTGAGTTGAGGGCTGTGGAGGCTTGGTCGTACCAAAAATGAGATGATTCTGATGGAATATATGTAATATAATGTTGATGCACAGGTGTCGCTGCCAAACTTGCAGAGACTCGCTTTAAATGGGTGCAGAAAGTTGAAGATGCTTCCACTTGGTATTCGCTCTGCGCAATCCCTGAGGGAGTTGGGTTTGGCTTTCTTGCGTTCCCTAGAGAGGTTGGATTGCGAAGGTAGGCATCATTTCACTCCACAAGAATGACATTCAAATCTCAAACATAATAAATTTAGAACTCGAAATCATTTCATTTTCTAAAAGGCATGCATGTATTTGTAGTTGTGGTTTACGTTCCATGTATTTGTGGCTGGTTAATAATATTCAAAATTGAAAACAATAGTTATTACGAAAAATATGATGAATATCAATGCAAAGCTCTTTGATCCTTTGGGTGTTCAGTAATCAGACATGCAGTTGTCTCTCTCTCTCTCTCTCTCTCTCTCTCTCTCTCTCTCTCTCTCTCTCTCTCTCTCTTTTCCGATTGCTCGATGATGGAGGAGAAGTGTCAAAGGGTTTCATTAAGGGGATTGTTAACGTTCTCGCACTGCTTTCTTTAACAAAAATCAAATCCGGTATTGAGGCATAAAAATTGACTTTCTGGCAAAGTTCATATGAGTAGTAAGTGGATATGTGAATCGCCACTATTTATGGATGATCAATTTACATATCGTACTTTGGATGCTTGCTATGTCTCTAAGGACAAAAGAGGACTTGGAATTCCAAACATTGTGACGATGGCATATACAATTGCAGCTAAAAAAATCACCAAAATGTGGGTGAACTATAAATGATTTTGGCCAGTTTTGATCGTCAAGAACGTAAAACCCTTCGTCCTTAAGGATATTATGCATTCAAAAAATTGCGACCTTTTAACTCTTCTCTTTTTGACTTTGTTACATTTGAGTGATTGGTCTTCCCTTGAAAAGATTGGAACAGAATCAAATACAATTATTTCATAATAATAAATAGAGATGTCCACAAGTTTTCTTCTGAAGGGTATCCATTGCATAATAGAAGAGGGTATCTCTAGAACAAAGAAAGCTTTGGAAAAAAGGATAGTGGATGTGGAAGGACTCGTTGAACCAAAGGACAAAGGAATGGACCCACGTTGAGAGTGTTGATGAAAGTGCAAAATCAAAGTATATAGAAAATTTGTCTAAATTATACATTAAGGATAAGTGTCATGAAGATGAGGGATACGTATCATGAAGATGAAGACCAGTGATGGTGTACGTGCTCAAGGAATTAGTCAAAAATTTGTTGTAAAGAGGACAAGACCCTTAAATTTTGAAGAAGATATCCGTGGAGCAATGCACACAAAATGACATATGTAGCCTAACTACATTCGTGGATGTAGGATAAAGAGATATGAGGATCCATTGGTGAAAGTCTAATGGGAAAGATTGTGAACAAGGAAAAAATAAGAAGAGGGGGCTAGAATACAACAAGTACGAAAGAAAGTTATATTAAGGTCTTTTATAGAACAAAACTGGCCTATGAGACAAACCCATATACATCGGTGATACACGAAGTATCCATAAACAAAAAAGAAGTACACACATCTAAAGTGAACTGAAATGAAAATGTAACATTGTAGACATATGATTGTAGTATGTGGGCAATAGATGGAGGATGTGATACATGGGTGTGAGATGAAGGATGGCATGCGAGGGTGTGGATAGTGATCTCCACTCCATCTAGTGCTCATGACGTAGTATGATGTTCAATATATCATGCTCCTATACCTCGTGTCTCCTTTCTTGAGGGACATGTGGACATCTCTTAGCTCTCTGAGTCTCTACCTCCTTGAGAGTGAGCCGTCGGCCACTATGGATTGGTGGTGGCTCCACCCTCTAAAAGAAATGAGTGATCCTCTATTGCTCTATTGTATGTCCTCACCCATTGCCTATGTCGGCTGAATCAATATCTCGCATATGTGGTATGCAGCAATGAGGAAATGTCGAAGATGACACTGATCCTCTCTCCGCATACACCATTGTAATGATCCCTAAAGCTCATGATAATGGAGCTTTTTCATTGGTAGCATCTCGTAGGGGAGATCCATGTGCGTTGTATATACCTATGCCATATCTCTTGCATATAGTCCTATCTCTCTCATGCAATGAGAGAGAATAGATGGGAGAGCATGTGTATCATACTTTAGGGCTGATAATGGTAATCCATAACTAACCAACCAATCTTTGGCCTAGGCATACCAACATGGAGTATCTCCTCCTAGGGCAATATCCCTTGATGCTTGAAAGGCCCTCTATATGATGTGGTAGCTATCCATTTCTTGGAGTGTATGGAGGAATTATGCTACATGCAACAAGGCCTCTACTAGCATCCGGAGTGTAGCAAGCGTGCTCTAATGATGTCATGTGGTATTGATGGCTTGCTATATATGAACTTAGAAATCATGAGTACTTGGGGTCTCTCCAGCAATGTCCATATATGCTCAACTAGTTATTTCCCACAAATGGATGATCCATACATCAATGAAGGTCTGACTAGCGTACCAAATAGCCAACCCTTCATGTGAGGTTTCTGAATGGCTTAATATACATCCATTGGCTAAGTTCGAAAAGAAATGGACTTTTTTTTTTTTGAAAAACGTTTATTTGATGTTATTCTTACATTACTTAGGCACAAGAAATTCTTAAAAGTTCGGACAAAAGAACAATGAACAAATTTCAGAATTTTTCGAAGAACAATGCATATCTTTATTTTGGCCAAAGACTAAAGTTTCATATAGTGATTCACATCTAGCCTGAGTACTTAAAACTAGGTTGGCGAAGTGAATTTGCATGGTTCAGTAAAATGAATTCATGAGTAAGAGTTGCCAACAACTCGCATAAGTTGAAGCCCTTCGTTTCCACCTTTCGAGTTCACAAACATTAACTTTTAAGCAGATAAATCTTTCGACTATTTTGTTCAAAGTTGAATTTAAGAAGTTAAATATTTGTATCTGTTGCCTTCTCATTGTATTCACGAAAACACTTTGCTCGGACGCTGCCCAACATCTTCAAAAGAAAGCAGAACACATCAGCTATAAAACTAAGTAAGTTTGGCATTCATGCATGAACTGCAAAATAATTATTAAATCTCCATCCTTTTTATGACATATTCTGCGCCTCAACATTCATCATTTGAGCATTAATTCTCTCTCAGATTTCAAGGATATTTATTTATTTAATTCTTTTACTACTAAAAAAATAACATCTCTATCCCGAAAGAGCTTCCTTGGTATTTAGAAGTGCTATCTTTATGCTTCATGCACGAAAGCTTTCAACATTGCATATAGTTATTAGTCAAGGGGTTTCCACGCAAAAGAGCTACAGACATGTCTCCATAACACTCACATTGACTGACATAAATGATTCGTCTTTTATCAACATCCTGGTCCCATGTAAGCATGCCTCTTTTGCTAAAAGTTTATTCCTTGCATACAAACTTTTAGCTAAAATAAATCACACATATCTGAACTAGTATTTAGTATTTCTGTAAGTGAGTTCTAAACCCTGTACATCAATATTGACAGAAGAGAGATGAAAATCATGATCACTTATAACCCAGCGAATAAAAAATTCTTTATTTATAATCTGTTTGTTGAAATCAAAATCTGGGCTCTTTGAAGAAATTGTTTCAACTCTAACCACTGACCTGCATAGCCTTCATATTAGAATTTCTGACATGTATCAGGCGACAGAAGCTCATGAGGCCGTCATCGAAAACTCCCTTTCATTACCAAGCATACAAAGTTCATCGTTCCCTTGAGAATCCTTCACATCCCAATATTGTTCTTTTTCTTTTTTTTTATAAAAGGAAGTTCGGCCATGGCCTAATCTCCCAGACTTAAATTAAAATAATGAAAAAAAGTTACAGGTGAATGGGACTAGTGCCCTTGGGACCCCCCAAATCCCACAACGCAGGGGCGAATTCGATAAGCTAGAGGGCGTTACAAATGAGGTGTACAAAACTATCATCTCCTTCATGGGAGACCCATTTGGGTTTCAACTTGTTCTCTACGAGGAGATAAATACAGTGATGTCTAAATGGAGGAGATTTCTTGTGTCGGGAGATTCTTTTACCTAGAAGAAACAATGATTTCTCAATCGACCATTCCTTTGGGGTTTGGCCAAAGTTGACAGCACAACGCTCCCTCCATATTTTCCAAAGAGTCTCGCCTCTGATGGCATTCCACAGCCTAGCGGAGCAGCCAACCGCCTCACCCAATAGCGCATGTTGCCAATTGATTTGGTTCGAGAGACGTAGAATCCGTGTCACTTGATGCCAGATAATATGGGACTTGGGACAATCGAAGAAGAGGTGAACAAGGTCTTCGATGCATCGATGGCACCGCTTGCACCAAGGAGGCACACCACAGATTTTGTTGGCCCTTGCGTTGTACCAGATACCTTTATGCAAGATTTGCCACATGAGAACGGATTTCTTGATCTCAATAAGGGGGTGCCAAATTGACATGAACTTAAGTTCCCATCGAAGTTTGGTCCAAGAAAGAGACCACACCTTGTTCAGAGTGAGATGAACATCTTAGTTCTCTTTGAAGTTGGGAATTCTGGATAGTTTCTTACCATTGCTCCATTTGAGGCCCTCAAGGCAAGGAAGATCCTGTCCGCAGAGAAGGCGGGTAGTTGAGTGGTCCCATGTTGAACACCTGTTTTGGAGGAGAGTCCATTCTTCGAGAGAAATTCTTTGTCTTGGGTCTAAGTCTTCAAATCTAATCCACTCTCCGGTCTCTTGTTTCCAGAGCTGTTTCCACTGTTTGAATCCCTTATTCCAAAGACGCTTAGCCGTTTGGAGGTTCCAATACTCCACCTCCCTTAAGCCGCTGATCGGGAGCCAGATAGAGTCATTTTGTCTTATCCCCGCAGCCCACTTCCACTCTTCACTGACTCTGATGAATTGTTTAGCCTTGTTCCAACTCTTCCATAAGGAACACACGAGGCTAGAGCCTTTAGGGGACACCGGGTGGGGGGAGAACAAAAGTGTCAGGATCCCAATGTCCTTCGAGCCGGGAAGGCCAACCAGAGTAAGGTCTTTCAAATTTCTGAAGATCAATTCGGCCCAGGAGGACTCCCTATTGCACCAAGCCTTGATAAACCACTTTGCCGCCAGCTTGTCAGCTAACCCTGTGATATCCAAAATACCCAAGCCCCATGAGTCTTTTGAGCTAATACAAGTTTCCCATTTGATTTTGGGAATCCCCCTCCTATTGGGGTCCCCAATCCATAGGAAGTTTCTGCAGATCCTTTCCACTTTGGCCAATTCTTTCTCCTCAGGTCTCCAACATGAGATATAGTAGATAATCGTAGAAAGCATAAATGTGTTGACAACCATAGCACGCCCTGCCAAGTTAGCTTGCATACCTTTCCAATGATTTAGTTTGCTATCCAGTTTGGATAGAATCCAGTTCCATCGTTGGTCCATCGAGATGTTGAAGCCCATCGGAATGCCGAGGAGACGGAAGACTTGTCCACTAGGGATAACTTGACACCCCTGATCAATCAACAGTTGGGGCGGAGGCCCATGGATCGCTCTAAAAGTAGTTTTAGCATGGTTGATTTTTGAACCTGACGCCTTACAAAAGGTGTCGAGGCAGTTCCAAAACACCTCAATGCAGTTTCTTTCGTTAAGAACAAAGGCATTCATGTCATCAGCAAAGAGTCTAGCAATCATCTGGTCCTGACCAAGGGGTAGGGAGAGACCTTTGAGATTTCCAGCATCCAAGTGATGCTTAAATAGGCGACTGAGGCCATCCGAGGTGATAGCGAAGAGTAATGGAGCCAAAGGGCAACCTTGCCTGATAGATCTTTTTAAACGTATGGGTCCAGAGAGCTTACCGTTGATGTTTATTCTCGTTGAGGCATTTCCGAGTAGAGTGGAAACCATCTTCGTGAACTTTTGGCTGCATCCAAGATCTTTCAGAGATTGAAGAATAAAGTCCCATTCCAATCTGTCATATGCTTTATCGAAGTCGATCTTAATGAAGATCAGTTCTTGAGCAGACTCCTCAGCAAACACAAGGCCTTCCCAAATATCGACAATTGCTTCAAGTATAGATCTACCTTTGATAAAACCCTTCTGGTCCTCACAAAGCCAAGACTTTAAATGACACGAGATTCTGTTGGCGATTACTTTGGCAATTATCTTCTACCCAGTTTGAAGCATGGTAATCGGCCGCCAGTTTTCAATTTTGTTCTTATCACCCCTTTTGTGAATTAATTTGATGACACCATTATTAAGACACTCAGGGAGGGCACCGAAGGAGAGAACCTCTTGCCACACAAGACGCAGCGGGGTGGTCACCACATGCTTAAAGGACTTGAAAAACTCATTGGTGAGTCCATCAGGGCCCGGGCTCTTCCCATTGGGGAGAGAATCAATAACCTCGATAATTTCGTTCTCTGAAATGTTAGCATCGAGCAGAGGAATCATGTTCGGAGGGATGCTAGGTTGAGCAACCCTTGAGATGGCTGCCATGCAATCACGTCTGTGCGGGGAAAGAGGAGTCGAGACCCCGAGAAGATGGGTGAAGTGCTCGACGATGAGAGATCTATTCTCTACTTCCGTGCTGCATTCGATCCCGTTGTTGCCGACCAAGAAGGGGATGGCTTCCCTAGCTTGTTTTCTTTTAAGGATGTTACACATCTCTTTCGAAGGTTTGTCAGCCTTCCCCGCCCACCAGTCTTTGAAAAAAATTTGTAGATTTTTCCTTTGAACTTCTTCCTCGAGTCTTAGTCTTCCCCTAATTTTCAGAAGCCCTTGCTGGCATTGCAAGTTACCTTTGTTCACTTCTTCTTCAAGATGTGAGAGCCTCCGATACACCTTTTCTCTCCTTTTATTTTGGATATCTCTTATGGCCTTATGCGTCTTGATCAAAATTTGTCTAGTTCTTTCCACCGCACTTCTCCAGCACTTAGCCGGATCATTACAGTGGGCAAAAGCCTCCGCCCAAACTGTGGAAATTTCTTGGTGGACAGAGGGGAGGGAAAAAGACGTCTGGCAAGCTTGAAACCAAGGAGCTTTTTGGAGCATGGGGACCGGTTTGAAGGAAAGAGTAATCGGGTAATGGTATGAGATAGTCAGGTCCATGTGTTGGGAAATCGAAGGAATACCCCACTGGAGGATGGTGTTTTGGTCGATGTAACATCTATCAAGTCTAGCTTTCCTCAAAGAGTCCCCCAACTGGAGGTTAGACCAAGAGAACCCCTTCAAGTCTTTCACCTCAACCAGGTCGAGATGGAACTTGATTTTATCCCATATCTCTTTCTCTTGACCATCAATAATTTTCCTCTTGTTATTCCAACGGTTCTCAGGAAATTCAACCATGTTGAAGTCCCCGCAGAGCAAAACATTGTGAGAGAGGGAGTCAAGGGAAGTCCAAGTGTCGATTCTGTCCGTCTCACCATTAGGAGCATATATTGAGACCACAGTGAACTGATTAGGTGGCCCGATAGAGGCAGCAATCCATCGATGATTCTGATCTTCACAAGTCGATTTCAATCTACCCGACCAAGAGTGACTAATACCGATGGCAGCACCCCCCGACCCCCTAGGGTGCGAAGTGGAGAGCCAAAGGTGGTTCGGAGAAATGCGTTTAAGCCGTTTCTGGAGATCCTCTGCATTGATTTTAATCTCTTGTAAGCAGATAAAGTCAGGGTTGAGGCACTTGTCTTTGAACCATTGACCAAGAATCGCCGCTCTTGAAGGGTCCGACAAACCCTTGATGTTTAGCGAAGTGATTTTCATTATTGTTGGTTGCCCTCTTTGAGGGGAGGGGCCCGAACTTTTTTCTTCTTTTGATCTTCTTTTTTCCTTCCCGCTTCTTGATTTAGGATCCTACTCTTGAGGGGGCTCTTCCAAGGCATGCCTGACGGTTGTTTACCTTTAAGCTTTGACTTCAATTGAGGTAAGCTAGGCAAGCAAACCGGAAGAGTAGGGCCAAGAGAGGAGCTTTCACTGTCTGGGTTGTCTTCATTGCTAGATGTGAAGCCATCCTCTTTACTGGTGGTGTAGCCTTCTTGGTTGTCTTCTTTGCTGGTAGAGCATCCGATGGAAATGTCTGCCGGATCTTCTTCGTCAAAGTTATCCCCTGGGAGGTCGACCTCATTAATCTCCTTTTCTAAGTTGCAGTACATGTTATGCGAAGGAGCAATGTTGGTAACGTTTCTTCCTATAGATCTTCGAGGGCTGACTTTCCTCCTACGTCTTACTTCGGTGAATCCTTCTGAGTCTGTCTCTGCAACACGAGTGCCCATTTCTTCCTCCATCAGAGGGGGAAGCCCCCGAGTGCCAGCTTGAGGTAAGAGATCCAAGGCCCCATCTGGTTTAAGCTTGTTTTTATTGGAATTTTGCTTCAGGGGGCAATCCTTGATCCTATGACCTTGGTGCCCACAATGGAAGCACGCATTGGGCAAATTCTTGTAAGTAATCTCTTGCATCCAATTCTTTCCATCGCCATAATTTACGGAGATCTTCGAGGGGAGGACCTGGTTCAAGTCTGCTTCAATGCAAATTTGTGGGTGCCATCGTGCATTGAAGGAGTATTGCACATTATCATAGATTAACCCCCCAACATCCTCTCTTGAGGCCATAGGACGACCGATCGGTGACACGATTTCTCGAAGAAATCCGTACAAGAAATACGGCAGGTTGGGAAGTTCCACCCAAAGCGGGTAACGTAGAGGCTTTGATTTGTTCGGAACAAAGTCTGGGGTCCACTTGAATAGGCATAAGGTGGACCGGCCCACTTGCCAAGAACCAGCTTGCAGGGCTTGGAAGGCCATCTCTTCATTCTCAAACACTAGAAGCAGGTGATTCGCCGGCAGGAATTGACATTTGCACACAATTAGACCACGCGGGAACCACTCCTTACGCAGCCAAGATCTCACATTTTCTAGAGGGGGTCTTGGGCCAAAGACTTGACCGATCAGACAAGCTTTCATCAATTCTTCTTGTTTTGCCGCCACTGACTCGATGCATAAAGAAACCACCGGAGGGACGACGTCCGAAGGGCTGGAGCCCACTTCGAGAGGGCGCTGTGATTCGGGGGGAGCCACATTGTTTAGGACCAACGAGGGAAGAAGGGTTGACATTGGGGCAAAGACGAACAAAGGCTACTAAAAAAGATGAATTAGCGCATCTCTCTCTTTCGATTGAACATAAGCCAGAGTCACTTTCTAGAATGATCACTTTTGAGTGCTTGCATTGAAAGCATTGAGAACTCGATTGCTGAAAATGAAAAGAGCTCCACGAGCGAATGATCTTTTACCTTTGCTTTCTTTTTTTTTTTTTACCTTTGTTTTCTCTTTTTTTAGAATTAACTGCTAAAGAAATTTGAAGAATGGCTAATGGCTCAAACTGCCCTCCCGATACGTGCCAAAAATCGAGTGCTAAATTGAAAGTGAGCGACCAACTGAGGTAATTCACTCGCACGTGAAAGTGTGGCAACCGACTGACCACCTTGAGATCTGCATTACATCACATCCTGTCAAGCGCGCCAAGCTTGTCAATCGCACGATGGACTGAGCTCACGACGGACAGAACACACGCTTGTCAATCGCACGATGGACAGAGCACACGACGGACAGAACACACGATGGACTGAATTCCCGAATGGACTGGTCTATCGCGACGCGCGCCAAGCTTGTCAATCGCACGATGGACAGAGCTCACGACGGACAAAACTCACGATGGATTGAACTCCCGAGGGACTGGTCTATCGCGACTGATGATCTTGTGTCCGTCAATCGCGACTGATGATCTTGTGTCCGTCTATCGCGACTGATGACCCCCGCGACCCAGTTCCAGTCTTGTTGTTTCCCTGCCACACGAATACTTCAAAGCCATTCCAAACACTACCTCGCTACTGACTCAAAATTACGACACTGCAGGCTTCTCACGCCGTCAATCGAAAGAAGCTACACTTCCCAACTCTTACACGGAACGGATATTATTACGTATGCCTGTACGAGAAGATTTATCCGAGAGCAATCTTCGACATCGCCATGATTGCGCGGGCAGGTAGCCATAAGTCCTTCATGGTGAACCTCAGGACCATCGCCCCAGTCAGGCTCGACTCGACCTCATTTAACGATTGAATTCTTGCGAGGAGCGCTGAAGGAGAAGAAGCTGAGGACGGCGGTTTTGCACTCAGCTGTGCAGATGACGACGACTTCTCTCCGCTCGCTCGAGGGAAGGCTTGTGCGATCGTTCTTTTTCTTTTGGAGCTTGCTTTTTCCATGCTCTTAAATAGCACATGTATTTTATCAAAGTCGTGGTAGCTACTTCATTATTCTCCACAAGTTGATATTATCTCCATGATCTTGAGAAAAGATTAGTGAAGCTTCGTCTCTAGAAATGTGGACTTTTGCGTGTACCTCTGCCAACATGTCATCTCGAACACCAATAGTTTGGTGGCGACAGTTTCACATCATAGACATGCATAATGTGCCCAACCGATTAACCCTCTAGAAAGCAACATTTACGATCGAAGGAAGATGGCATCAAGCACTATTTTCTTCTTTCCTGCAGGACACACGTACGCGTGGTAAACGGCTTCTTGATTATTATGGAGAGGCGAGTTACATTTATAGAGTTATTTGCACCCGCGTATATTCGGGGCGTTCACATTGTGCGAGATGACATAAATTCCATCAGAAGCTTTAAGGATGATTACCGGTTGTTTTCTTCCTCTCCTGAGCGATGGCCATCCTTCTAAGTACAAAACCCGAATTTCCTTGCAGCTATCTCGAATTCCCTCTCTCAGCACTCCATTGATGTCTTCTCTCCATTTCTATCTGGGAGAGGTTATCAACTCCAAAAGCGACAGATCTCTCCCCCTCTGATTATCTTCCCCCTTCGTGCCTCTCTACCTTTTTTTCTGTGTTTTTAGCCTCCTCAAGAGTTCCTCCAGATTGCGAAGAGAGAAGAGTCCCCTCCCCCCCCCGAGACACCGGGAAAATATATGAGGTTTTTGGAAGCTTGCCCCCCCATCCAAGGGCTGCCTATGTTCTGAGGCTGGATATCATCTGCTTCAAGTAGCACCCACTATTCCCTAATTTGCTACTTTCTAAAAGAGCTTTCTTCACCTGTATAGGTCCTTCTCGCTTCCAGCCCTAGTGTCTTCCTTTGAGATCATTCCCCCAAAGAAAAATCTGCCGCTTCCCTTCAGCTAAGGTTGACTAAGGACCTCATTAACTTGATAACCATTTGTAACACGGATAGCTCTTCTTCTAAAATGTAGAATTGCTTCAGATTCGTCTACATGAACCAATGCTAGGTTCATATTACAAATAGTAGCTATCCTAACAACCTCTTTTATCCCAACCTTTTTAGCACATCACAATTGTTTCAGCAAACTCCATAGATCTCATTTGGTTACAATGTCTAGCAGTTTAAGGTCACATATCAGTTCCCTTGCTTTCTTAACCTTGGTAGAACCCATTCTGTGAATGACACATCGTTCTATGATTATGGTTGTCCCAAAAGATTTGCAAGCTTGGGCTTTAGATCACGACCACATCTACCCCCTCTAAAGCTTTGGGACCTCTGAACACACAAATACCAATCTTCATATCTACAAGAAGTTATGAATTCCAAAGCGAATCAAGTGCATGGGTTATCAAACACATGTGCCTATGCATGGCTGTGTAGTGGGCCCTATACATGCATACTTTAAATGCATGGAAAAACACAATGGTGCAAAGACGAGGTATCAAGCATCTCATGATGAGGTTTCTCCACTCAAATTCAAACTGAATTTTGATCACACATCTTCAAATTATCTTATGTGCAATTAGATGTGCATGTATGGGCTTTTAAATTTTGTGCACATACATATTCATGCGTGCATATTTTATATGCAATAATTCATAATCATGGTGCAATTATGGAAATGCTTGTCATGGATTCTAAACAAAGATCCTCACCACTCATAATTTTTCTCACAAGGGCAATCACTCTCTTCTCTCAACTCCACTCATAACTCTATCCTATTCTTATTCATGGTATTTACAAATCCATTCATGTGTAAATGAATATGCATCTACGAGAATTCAAACATGTGATCTTCTCAACTTAAAATATGCACACTTTATATGCAATGCAACTCAAAGATGGTGCAAGAGATCACAAGTAAAGCAAGGTAGCTATTAAAAAAGGTTTTGCACAACTTTGTTCTTTGTTCTCCATCTCCATTGCCATCACCTGACCGTTTCTTGCACTCATTAAAACTAAAACGAAAGATGAGAAACATTAAATCCAAATAACCATATATACACGCAATCCATGAAAGAACTTCTTGAAACTCTATGTGCAATAAATCATGAACTAACAACTCAAAAGTAGTTGCCTTTCATACGATCCAATGAAACTCAAGATCTTCAATTGGTTCCCATCATCCACACCTATACTAATAAACTCTTAAAAGATATTAGAAACATCATATTCAATAGCATTATTTGAAAAAAATTCATTCATTTGAACACTAGGTGCATCTGTTTGATTTGAATTAAATGCAGAATTTTTCATCCAAAATGCATTCACTTTGTGAAGAAGACTCATTCAATTCATCTAACTGATCATACTCAAAATCATGCAAATTCAAACTAGTGTACATGAAATCAATAAATTCATCTTGAGCTAACAGATTTTCATGCATACCCATTGAAAACAGCTCTCCACAATCAGTCAAACTCAAATATTCATCAAACTCATCATCATTAGACACCTGATCACATATATTCAACTCTTCATATATGCAAAAGACTATGCTTGGGAGAAAATTCATCATGACTTGCATTATTCTCTAAATCAATCTCATCTCTCTCACCCCCTCCTACTTCCTTGGGAGTTCTAGTGAGAATATCCTCAACCTGTGAAGAGTCACTGACCAGTCTCCCATCTACCTCTTTGTGGAAAGCCTTGACACCTACATCACTAACTTCTTCAAAACTCAGATTACTCAAGTTCTCAACATCACTAGATTCTTGCTCATTCTCTTCAGAAGATGTGATTTTTCCACATTCATCATAGAGTTCTTCGGTAATTGATTCTTACTCAGATGTTTCATCATGTGTGAGAATCTCAACATATACATTCAAGCCAATTGGATCTTCATTTATCTCGTATTCATATCGAGCTTCATCAATGCAACCATTTAATTTTATCTTTTGCTGTTGAGCTTTATTAGGTAATGTATCCATATCATATTTTTCATGCATTTCAATGAATGTTACATTCTCCTTCTCATGGCTCATTTCTTCATTATATAGAGTAAACTCATCATAATCTCCATTTGCATCACAATGTATCTTTTCATAGAGTGCGACATCACTCACATACATGTCATTATATTGATGCCCAATCAATAACTCATTCTTACTCCCATGATTAGGATCACTCTCTTGTACTTGTAAAGACTCATTCAATGTGGCATCACTCAAGAATATTTCACAATCTTGATCTTGATCTAGACTATCTGTAGGCTTAATATCATGCTGCATACATACAACTCTCTAGAGGACTCATCATTTGCATGCCCTCCTGATTAGCATCATGCTCACTTGCATTCTCTTCATATAAATCAGTCATTTGACCATAATTCATATTTGAATCATATGCTTGAAGAGATGTTTCACTCTCAAATGGCATCTAATATTTCCTCAAGTATTGCTTGGTTTCATCATTTAAGGAACCACCTTGTGCTTAATCTTCACATGAATTCACTCGATTCTTTCGAGGCATTTGGTTTTCAATCTCTTTTTTATCATCTTGAC
This sequence comes from Ceratopteris richardii, assembly GCA_020310875.1. Taxonomy (NCBI): domain Eukaryota; kingdom Viridiplantae; phylum Streptophyta; class Polypodiopsida; order Polypodiales; family Pteridaceae; genus Ceratopteris; species Ceratopteris richardii. The sequence goes on from CM035427.1 coordinate 11,098,802, forward strand.
TTCCTTGATATCCTTCCTCTTAGCGAGAGTACTCAAGTCTTTCTCTAGTACCGCCCCATATAACTTGGCCAATATAGGGCCAATCATGATTGTCCGGTATGTAGTTGGATCCATAGTATCTCCTAACTTATAAATAGGCACCATGGTGTGCTCAGTCCATGAGTTAGGGAACCCTTCAACCAATGCATGGTTGAAGAGGTGGGAAATGAGCGGTACGAGGGTCGTGCCTCCGTAGATGAGGTGATCTACCTGTAAACCAAAATGGTCATGGGTCCTACCATGATGTAGATGGGCAATTGCGCGTCCCACCATGGTGGGTGTGAAGACGTCAGAGGTAGTAGGACGTGAGCTCTATGGTCTCGAGATGCGGGGCTGGTCAGGGATCTCGTATAGGCTCCGTGCATAGCGATGCCAAGTGCTTGGGTCTCGGATGGGCGTTTGCTCTCTCCGCTCTCTCAAATATCGCCATGCCACTACACTATCTCGACTCACGAGAAAACGGTAAATATCATAGTACTGTCTCTCCTCCCAATCTCGCCATTTACGGTGAGTAAGGCTCTGCATACGACATTGTGCCTGTCTATGTGTAATATCCCCTCTATGCTCTAAGATCCGTAGGTGCTTCCATAGCTCACGAAAATCTGCATCATACCAGCGGTTCTAAGCATGGATCATGTGCCTGGAGGATGTATATATGTGCGGTGTGGAAAGCTACAGAGAGCTGAGTCCTGCAAGATGGTGGTGAACTGTGATGTAAGTGTGTCCAAGGATGAGAGTGGATCGAGGGAGAGTAGGCGGGTGTGTAAATGATATGCATAAACATGTGAGAGCTCATGTGTGAAGTGTATTGTGGTGTGTGTCTCAGTGGGTAAGAGAGGGTCTAATGGAATAGGAGATGAGAGTGTGAATGTGATAAATGTATGCTCAGCACCAAATGGTCGTAAATACTAGGTGAGGGGATGAGTGAAGCTCGAGAGGTGCTACCCAAAATGTAGTTGACTGTGCTCTCACCTCCCCCGTGAGGGAAGCAAGTAAGTCCGCCCGAACCTTGCATTGATGTGACTGAGTGCGGCCATTGAAGTTCAAGAGAGAGAGATAGAGAGAGAGAGAGAGAGAAAGAGAGACTTTTAACCTCTATTAGAGGACAAAATCAGCCTATGAGACAAAACATATAAATCAATATGATCCAATGCACTGTGATCTCAAAAGGAAAATAAAATGTGAGTACAAAACAAAAATTAAATGGAATGAAATGAAATGATAGATTTATTTCTTTAAAGGCCAAAATGACCTATGAGAACAAAAACTCATAGAGATGGTGAATTTGATACAAAGTCTGATACAAAATCTGTGTATGCTAAACAACTATTCTAAAACTTAACCTAGTAGTGAAAAAGATAGATAGGGTTGCAGGGGAGGGAATAAATTATAGACACACTCTAGATGATACACTGATGGCTAGAGGCTTGAGTGATGCAATGAAGGGGTACAATCTCATGAGGTATAAGGATAAACCAACATCAGCCAGGGAAAGATCCAGGTGTAGGCAGGCCTCCATCTCAAAGGAAATCCCACGTCGGTCTTTGTTGGATCTCCTCAATATCATCCATAGTCAAGAATCTAATTAGGTATCGCACATGGAGAGAGAGAGAGAGAGAGAAAGAAAGAAATAAATAAAGACTTTTTAACGTCTATTAGAGGCCAAAATTGGCCTATGAGACAAAACATATACATCAGTATGATCCAATCCACTGTGATCCCAAAAGAAAAATAAAGTGTGAGTACAAAAATCAGGTACAAAAGGAGGGATAATAATTGGCATCAAGGGTGTGGGGTGCTATGTGTATGCACTCTATGTGCTCAATGGATGTGATACAAATATGATATGCATAGGGAGGGGAGGCTCGATGGTATCACAACCCTCTAAATTCTTGGAGTAGATGTTGGATATAATGCATCAGTGGGTAAGGCATCATGGCGATCCTCAAAATGCTTTGAAGGTCCAAATCGACAGGGGTGCGCTGCTGACGTCTCCGTATCTCCATGTCATGGCGTGCATGAATCGAATGAATCTCTCTCTGGTGTGGACGGGCTCTCTGGAGTGGGTTCTCGGTCATTGATACTATCATCTAAGCTTCTGTGCTATGTGTAATGTGACACCCCGCATCGAGCTGGGTCCTCGAGTGGCCGTGGGTCTGAAAAAATCTTTAATATAGGTATGAGGGGGGGAGGGGGGGCGAGGTGTATCTCCATCTGCTGCTCGAGAAGTGATGCACGGTGGTGCTCGAGCTCTACTAGAAAACGACCTAGAGGGCGCTGGTCCTCTATCCCGAATAAAGCCCTGATCTCTCTAGCCCCCCTGAAGAGCTGTGGGTAGCGGTCTCTGATGTCCTCGTATGCCTGGCATCTACATGTGTAGTGCTCCTCGTCCTCCACCTGCTCTCTATATATCCTACATAATCTCTCATCCGTCGGGATATGTGTTGCTCGTCCAACCTCAATCTCGAGCTGGTGTGATGATACTCTTAGATTCCCAATGCCCACTCTCTCTACTGGTGCCATGTATATATCCATGTATCCTAGTCTCTGAATGACACCGTCCGCTATCAGAGTCAGGAAGTGCTCTCTGTAGTGTTGCCTCTTTGTGGGAAGAGGCTCCCATGGTGCTATCCATGTCTCCCTGACGTGTATCTGTAGTATGTCCTAACAGATGATCCTATTCCTCTCCAAACGAAAGAGGGTAATGTGGGGGGAAAAGAGGTCATACTGAATAGGGGGAAGATCGGTAATGCTCATGCCATGGTCTGCTAACCATCCGTAAGTCTGTGCATACCATACTCTCTCATGCCCTGTCTCTGCCAAATGTGTACAGCTCTCAAATGCAAGCCTGGTGAGTCGGCTGGTAGGGAGGTCTCTGACTCTCAGAATAAAGGTCACCAACTGGAAGAGGGCCTCCACTAGCATTGGTGGTGTGCCAAGCTCAGCTCGTATAATGTCATGTGGAACGGAGGGCTTCGTGTGCAGTCCGTGATCCTTGGTGCCCAAACTGCTACTGCGTACATAAATGCGGGTGTCATTAGAGTGTCAAAGAGCGACCCTTTAGTCTGAGGCTCTTGAAAATGTTTGTGAAAGCAACGTCTCTCCAATCTTGCAAGTGCCACATAGCCTCGTGTCAATCTAACGAGCTCCTGTCAATCTATCTCTCGCTGCCTTTTCCATGGAGAATACCCCTGTGCTTCCCGAGAAGGTGACACCTAGCTAGACGTAGGAGTCCACTACGTCTATCTGTCCTCCAACTGCAGTGAAAGAGGTGCGATGGCGTACTGTCCTAGAGGTATGGAAGATCATGACCTAAGTCTTGCCAAGGTTCACTGTGAGTCCTCTCTCCATGCAGAAGGTATCGAGCGCCTGTAAATGTGACTGCAACCCCTCCTATGACTCTGAAAGCAAGACAATGTCTCAGCATATATGTCTCATCTTAGCCCTCCTGCTCGCTGTATATACTCGGTGATCTCGTTGATGTAGAGACCGAAGAGAGTAGGTGAGAGAGGGCAACCTTGTTTCACACCAATGGTGCTAACAAGGTTGTTTGATAGGCCACCAGGGCAGCGTACCCTGCCTATGAGTGGTGCATAGAAAGCATGGATGGACCATAGCATATCTGATGGTAGCTAGAACTCCTCGAGCCTCCGTAGTAGTCGCTCTCGAGGGACCATGTTGAAGGCTTTGCGGAAATCCACAAAGCAACAGTATAGTCTCTGCTTCCTCGCCTTCACGCTCTCAATCAAGCAACGAAGCACGAAGATGTGATCGGTGGTGGAGAAAGTGCGGCCGAAGCCTACCTGGTGGCGTGCTTTGATCCTAGCTGCGTCAGCGTGTGTACTGAGCTCTACCTCTAGTACTACCCCATAGATCTTGGCGAGGATATGGCCTATCATAATAGTCCTATAGTTCCTTGGGTCCATCATATCGCCGTACTTATGGATAGGCGTAATAGTATGCATAGTCCACGAGTCAGGTATTCCCTCAACCAAAGCACGGTTGAAGAGATGGACGATAAAGTGGGAAACTACATCTGCTCCGTATATAAAGTGCTCGCCGTGTAGCCCCGTGTGGTCTGCTGAATGGACATGATGTAGCCTATGGATGGCATGTCGTACTATGCCTGCCCTGAAGAGGGTGGATATCACAAGATGCGGTGTGGGAGGGATCGGCAATGGTGGTTGTCCTAGGATGTCATATAACCTCTAGACGTTGTCAGAGAGATTCTCTCTCCTCACTTGAGAAGACAATCAGAGAAAATAACTCATTTGAATATGAAGATTAATAATCAGTGATTTTTGAGCTTTATACAGATAATTTCATGATGTCAAACTCGAAGCATGACTTCTACAAAGCTTGATTTTCTTCAAGAGAGCTTACCTTTCTTAACAAATTTGAAGCAAGAAGATTGATTGAACAAAAATCGTTATATTATGTAATTTATTCAATGATCAAAACAGATGGTGACACTCTTCCTTTCTAATATCTAACATGCGTGACTTGTGCGCATGATTCTAGAGGTTGTCATGTAAACACTTGTCACTTCATGTCCTTTTGAGGCACAAACAGAAGGATGCGACGACATCTGGAAGTACATGTTTAAACTTCCGTTTACGTACACACACAAGGAGGCATTGCGAGTGACAACATATATAAAATAGGCACAAAATCTGAGGGCAGGGGAGGCTATTTCATTAAGCATATATGGCGGAAATCAGACAGAATGGGATGGATCAATGATCATCTGGGGGGAGAATGGAGGCATGCGGATAAAAAGGGGGGACAACACCAAAAATAAGACGTTTTTTATGAGAGTTGGGCACTTAAGGGAGGTTCTGAATCGGACTTCTCATCAGAGGAGGGGAGGACGAGCTGATGGTAGAGACCTGCATAATTAGTTGATGAAGCTTAATCAGCGGCATCTTTGAGAAGGGAAGATACATAGCACTGTGGATTCTTAAAGAAATATACGAAGATATTAGAGACAACATATCTCTGCTCATGTATTTACTGTAAGTTTTGTATGAGAGTTTTCAGTGTAAGTTTTGTATGAGAGTTTTTAGTCAATAGAATATATATTGTAATATTATTATTCTCGTTCTCTCGCTCTGTCAATATTGCACATGAAGCATTAGTATGAGAAATCCTTTGAAGAAATTTGTCACATCTGAAGAAGATCACGGAAAAAACCGTCATGAGGAGAACATGAGATAAGTATATCTTATTCTGATTGGATATGAACTGACTCAAATTTTGGTATAGAAATAAGATCACGTTTTTATATGATGTGTTGTTGCCTTTAGTTAATGAAAACATATTCCTATGATGTGATAGGATTCAAGACGTGCATTCAAAAGTACGTGAGTATTTTTCTACGTTCAGCATAAAGAAATACTTATATTCGTTACATTCAACATGGAGATATGATTCAACATGTACATGGCTTATGGTTATGTGAAGTCTCACAAATACGTGAGGAGAAGGCTTACGGATCATTGCACGATGTTCCATATGGTACTTAATGCATGATAGTGCAATGACATGATAATACATATATGATCTGATCTAACTATACTCTTATGGAGAAAAAATTGTATACAGGTACTGGAATGGAGGGACACTCTTATACAGAATGAAGAATGTCATATAATATGTTCATGATATTAAACTGCTTCTTTTATGTCGCAAATGATTTTGTAGGTAAACAATTAATTTCATGTATTGATGTTGACTGATTTTATGTGATATATTTTATCATATTTGAAGAATAGGATGTACAGGGTTATTATGCATCACTCTCTTGACATATATGCAGAGTTTTGAATCATCAGGAGATATACTTTGTGATTAAAAAACAAAAAAAGATATGAGATGCTCTTCTACGTGTTATCACAGGTTCCAGCAAATGGCTTGCTTTACAGAATAACATGTATTCATATATGATACGTATCATGGAATGAGAACGCATATGCTCAGGTTGCGAAGTGTTTGTTCTTTTGATGCATAATGAGATTTTGATCATATAACTTTGGATATTGTCGTGATAAGTGTCACATCACATTGAGAGTTCCTTAAGCAGGTTTGTTGGTAAGAAGAGTGTACAGATTGTGTGAAAGATACTCATATAAATATTTATGACGGGGAGAGGGGACTCTCGAGTACCGAAACCACACTCTTCAGATTGTGTGAAAGATACTCATATAAATATTTATGACGGGGAGAGGGGACTCTCGAGTACCGAAACCAAGAGGATGAGGAAAAGTGGGCAAGCGCAAACGTCAGGATACGGGGGCCATTCATGTTTCTTTTCCTGGAAGGTTTCTCCTCTATTTTTATGTGCAGGTGCTTGAGACTCTCTAGATGAACAGATTTGCTATTGAATTAGGAGACTCATGGCAGTCACCTGTAAGAACTGGGACGCAAAGCAAGAGGTGGCAATTTTCTCATGCGGATCCAAACTTCTGGCTTTGACATGACTTAGAAGATATTCAGGAAAGATCTGGTGGAGTATTTTGTTTTGTGGCTTAGCATTGGTGAAGTGAGATCACAGAAGAACTGTAAGTTTAAATTTCAAAAAAAATATGCAAACAATAAACATCAATTTCGAAGCGGTAGTCGTTAACGTTTTGATCACTGAATTGTCATTGGAATCATTGTCATGCTTGAACTTTTTGTTCTCTGACTCATCTAACCATCTATAAAGTCAAGGAGAATGCTCTAATAACGCTGCAGTATCAGCACTTCAATCATCCAGTGAACTCTGATGCAGATTTTTCTCTTCCGTGCCCAATAATTATTTCTGAATGTTTTTCAACAGCGAGTGTGTGCTAAGCTTCGTGCAATAGAGAAAACGAAGGTTACGTGCCTTTATATTTAGCAAATCAATCATATGAACATCAGAGAGTTGGTAAAAAGTTCAGTATTTTACCGCTTAGATGCAAAGGAAGGTGAAGCATTTATTAAGAGTTAACTTGTCAATTAGCTTATTCGAGGAAAAAAGAGCTAGAGTGAGTTACAATTTTCTGCGTTATATTTTCTATCATTGCCTTATGAAGTTCTTCGTATTACTTTTGACTTTTAATAGGAACTGATTTGAATGATCAGTCTTTTTCCGTGGTTAATTTTAAACTATTGGTACGTGTTTAAAAGCAGACAGATCCATCTACTTACAAAGAATCGTATCTTTTCCTTTACTGTGTTTAGTCTGAACTGATAAATTTGCTATTGTTCAGTAATGTTTATGATTACTCTGATAGAATCGATCTGAAATGTATTGGAGAAATGTATGCGCACACGCTGATTGCTATAATCCAGATGTAAACAGTGAATATAACTGGATAATACAAATAGGTATTTTTTTTCTCTCCAAATCTTTGTGGAATTAAGGACCGACAAAAGTGTGCAGTACGCATGATCATTTTCGCTCAGATATTTTGGTGCCAAAAGCTAAACGTGAGACCTCCAGAGTATTTATGATACGATAGATTATGCTTATTACTATAACCGTTAAAATTTTATGGTTTTATATCTCTCAAACTATTTGCTATTACTTGAACATATTAAAAGCTTTAATGTTGATATGCGTTTGATATACAAATTTAACAATACATATCTCTATAATTGTTTGTGGTACTCTAGTTCTATGTAAATGACTGAAAGCTTTAACTTAAGCTTGTGAAGTGATTTTCCGATTTGTATTTGGAAGTCTTAATACGATCATAGAACTAAGACAAGAATTCATTTATATAGTTGAGTAATATCACTTGCTTTAATAATGAGTTATAGTCATAAATGCAATGAGGAATGAGTTTAAGTTAATCACTTCTTCGTGAGTTTGTATATCTGTGAAGCTCCCACCACTGCACTTCAGGCTTGCCTCAAGCACCCTGCGTGCGCCGTATTATCGACGGTTGACCTCATCCACCACCAATTGTAGGCACGAAAGCAACAGTCGGTAAAAATCACGGCGCATGCTGGGTGCTTGGAGCAAACTCAGGGTAGAGTGAAGCATCAAGAGCAAAATTCGTAGCACAAATGAAATCGTTTAACATAGACTCATATATGCTTCATCTCTTTCATGAAGAATCATCCAATTATATGAGTTTTAGTAAAGAAGTTTACTCAAATAAAACAACCTTCATGATTAAATGTGATTCAACAGATTATTAGTAGTCCTTTGCAAAATACTTCAAGGTATCTTGATATACTTTAGAACTAAACCTTGCATCACTTTGCAAATGTATGCATGAAATAATTATCATTGGATCATATGTTGGCATCAAACGAATTTAATTAAGGTACCTTATGTAAGCAACAAGTAAAATCTTTCACTATGAGAATTGCACAAATCAATCAGCATTATTGTTCACAAAATCTCTTCAATTGTTGATTATATGAGTTTATAGCTTCACGTTCTCTAGCAAGTTTTGGCGACTTAGATGTTTCACAATTATGCCAATGCATTAACGCTCAAGGAAACAGAAGAAATTGAATGCCTTTATTCATATTAATCTTAGAAAACCAACATAATCTTGAGTATGCAGATCGACCATATTGCACCATGGGAGGATCATTGAGAATTTGGAATGCAAATATTACAAGACTTGAATATGACGAAAGTCGATGCTTCAGCAATTTGATGACAATTAGCACCAAGTTCATTAGCTTGTGGATATCAAAAGAAGTCAATTAAACTCCATGGAAATTCAGCAATTCACAAATCAAGTGTTCGGCACTTTCATTTTCTTCAAATAATAGCAATACATATCAAAATATGAACCTATTTAACTTCTCTCACTTAATTCAATGTTTCAAAAGGCATCTCTGTACACCTTTGCTCTTTTAGCAAGCACACAAAGTGATTTAATTTCATTCTGGTAATTCCGATAACTTGTAGTAGATCAATAATAATGAAATAAAGTGACAAAGGAGTAGAATGTACTTGCACAAGAAAATATGCACTCTGATGCTCAATATATAAAGGTGATGAGCAATTCGCAACGCAATTTTTGTACAGACTCGGATGGTCAATCAGTACTCATAGCATTGGGTCTCAGAAAATTGTTTCAGTGATTATCAACGTTATAAGGATATGTTTGATAATGAGTTAGTACAGAGAGAACTACAACAACCATAATACTTTTTCCTGCACAATAGAATATGCTAATGATGCAGACAGCTTTTAAAATAAAAAAAAGGGATGTATATCGCATAATTAAAATATGATGTAGCTCATGAAAAAGACAGCGCTCTTGTGAATTCTGTGATAAACATAACATAAAATATCAAATATCCTTTCTCTGTCAGAGCTAGCAGAGATCCATTATCTAAGTTGTGCTAAGTATCGTAGAGGGATTGCAACATAAAGGGTCTTATATCATCAGAGGAATTTCAAATCTTAGATATGGAGAAATTCGCATGAATCAGTGTGCAGGGTAAAGCGTTGGATTATACAGGAATAGTGGAGCATCATTGAAAATCTTCGAGGAGACAAGAAAACAAGACATGACATTCTTTTAGTTAAACTCTTGCAAGCTCAGAGAATCGTCAGAGCACATATTGTAATGTTGGAACAAACCAATCACAAATTAGTGATTATAAAGATCTTGAAGAAGGCTTATGGTCAGAATGAAGTGAAAGAAGACACTTGAGAAAGTGAAGGAGATTTCAGAATGATAGCTTGTACACATATGTACATATAAGTGGAAATCCTTGTAATTTGAGTAGAGCTAAATCCTTAGGATGATAACGAGTAATATCATAGACGCAGGATAAGTCTAAAATCATGTATATATAAGTTAATGATGATAAGAAATGTAAGTGAGAGTCATTTGTAGATGACAAATGTCTTAGAGATGTGTAGAGAGTTTTTTCCCAGAAAATAGCGACGGGTTTTTCTCTGAGTGCTCTCTGTCTGATCATGTGGATCAAGATTCCTTTTGTACACATCTAATTGAGAAGCTAATGAAGCTATGTTCAGAGTTTCATGATCTAATTCCTGTCCTATTGTGAGAATGATGAATAGGAACATTTGTATGTAGAAGTGAGAATTGAAGTCTGAGAGTAGCGCACTTTTCCGTCTCAGTGTTTTGCTTAGATCTCTGTGTATACTGTAAAGTTTTTGATGCGTGAGCACTTAAAATCTAAGTTAGGAGATAAGGAAGCTATGGCTAAAAGCATTTAGCAAAACGGGTCTTGTGCTGTGAGAAATCAACTTAAGAAGTTGACCATGTCGAAGGCGCTATCTCTGGAAGACAGTTAAGACATATCTTTGATCTTAAGGATCAAATTAAACTTTTGATGATTAGTTTTGAGAACTAATGATTAATAAGATTGCGCAAAGGAATTGCAAATACTTGTGCATCATTTACTTGAAGAAATTTGAAGTTATGTGCAGGTAATGAAGTTGATTTCTGAAGCAGACTTTTTGAAGTAAACACTTCTTCACTCAGAGAAGTGTTGATGAAAGTTTTGGTAAAGAAGAACAATATTTGTGTAAAGTTTGGTTTGTAACTGATATAGAAGTGTTCTTAAATTAGTATAGATCAAACCTTTGGAGATTAAGAGGTCTCCAACAGTGGTATCAGAGCTGAAGGTGCAATACAAGAGAAGAAAAGACAATTGAAGTTCTGATTGGTGCAGATATTGAAGTTCTTCCTAATCAAAGGAGGATAAGGACAAATGATTGAAGATAATCTGCAGAAGTTCAAAGCACGAGTTCGAAGAAAATCAGGAAGGATCAAAGCTTCATATCAAAGGTACACTTTATCCTTATAAACCATAGTAATTGCAGATACAGAAGGTCAAGGATGGGAGAAAGCTTGTAGATTGATAAGCTAGATAGGGAGAACTATCCAGCTTGGTCCATGAGGATGGAGGCACACCTCATGAGTAAAGATTTGATGGCATTCATTACAGGAGATGAAGAAAAGCCTGAATTTGCAAATCCTAGTATTCCAACTAGGGAAGAGCTTGCAATTTTGAAGACTTGGATGAGAAAGGATGCTCAAGCAAGGAGTATCATTTACATGGCTATAAATGATTATCTTCTACCTCACATCAGAGGATTGGAAAGTGCAGCAGATGTTTGGAATGCTTTGGAAGAGCATTTCCAAAATACAACCAAGTCAAGGAAATCCTCACTATGGGCTGAGTTCACAACCTTCAAGAAGAAGAGCTCACAATCAATTTTTGATTATGTGGCAAGGATGAAGGATATTGCAGATAGCTTGGGAGCAGTGGATGAAGACATTGAAGAGGATAAGTTGGTAAGACAAATACTTACAGGTCTAAGAGGAGATGAGAAGTGGAAGCCTTTCATATTGTCCATAGAGTTGTCACTTGATCACTTTACTCCTGATCTTAATCAATTGCTAGGACACATGCTAACTTTTGAGCAGGACATTAAAGGAGACAATGATAGAAGTGCAAGTCAAGCTATGTACTCCAAGGACAAGAAAAAGAATGGCAAGGGAAAGCAATCGAGTGATGATGAAGGGACTTCAAGTCAAGCTAACTTCACAAAAGGAAAGATGAATTTCAGAGGTAAAGGAAGAGGAGGTAAGAACAAAGATAATGCTAAAGCTTGTTGGATTTGTGGCAGAACCAATCATTTGGCAAATGATTGTTGGTATAACAATCAAAATGGTGGAAGCAATAATCAGAATTTTAATCAAAGAGGTAGAGGAGGCAGAAACCAAAGAGGCAACTTCACAGGAAGAGGTGGTAGGACATCATATGCTAGAGGAGGTGGAAGAAACTTCCAATCTCAGTCCTACAACAACAATTATTATAATTATGCATCGGATCAGAAGGATGATATGACTCTTATCTTGAATGCAACTCATGAATCAGTGGGAGAAGATCAAAGAGTGTTTTATATTGACTAAGGATGTAGTAACCATCTGAGTGGGAATCTATCCTTGATGACTGATATGGAAGCAAAGGTGAATGGACATACAGTTCAAATAGGAGACAATACCAAACATAAAGTGGAGAGCATTGGATCAGTGAAGACAAAGAGTGGAAGTACACTTTTGAGCAAGGTACTTTATGTTCCTACTATTCCTAAAAATTTGATAAGTGTAGGGCAAATTGTGGAAAAAGGATATGAGGTAAGATTCACAAATGATGGTGTTTATGTGCAAGATCCAAATCAGGGATATAGAAACATAATTGCAGGGAAAAAGGAAGGAAGATTGTTCACTCTCAAAGTCCAAGGTAATGTGGGACATGCATTATTTACTTATGGAAGTCAAAAGGTGTCTGAATTAGACCTATGGCATAAAAGGCTAGGTCATTTCAATGAGAGAGCTATAAAGGAAATGTCAAAGAATCAGGTGGTGCTTGGATTGCCAAATGTTGAAGGGCAGCATATGGTGTACAAGTGTGAAGCTTGTCAATTAGGTAAAGCACATAAAGGTTCTTACAACAAATCAGGGTACAAGCATTCAAGTATGCTTGAATTGGTTCATACAGATGTATGGGGTCCCTCAAGGGACTATAGCATAAATGGATCCAGATATTATGTGTTGTTTGTTGATGATGCAACCAGATGGATTACTTTATATGTAATCAAGGATAAATCAGAAGTTTTCAAGACATTTAAACATTATCATGCCTATGCAGAAAGGATCACAGGGCAAAAGCTTAAGAGGTTAAGGTCAGATGGAGGGGGAGAGTATTTCTCTAAAGTGTTTGATGATTATTTGTGGAATGCAGGTATAAAAAGAGAAGTAACTTGCAGGTACTCTCCTCAACAGAATGGAGTAGCAGAAAGGAGAAATAGGACTCTTGTAGAATTTGCAAGAGCAATGATGAAGGAAAAGAATTGTCCAAATTACTTATGGGCAGAAGCCATTAATACTGCAACATACCTTGTGAATAGGTTACCTTGTAAAGCTTTGGACGGAGGAACCCCTTATGAAGCATGGTGGGGTAAGAAACCTACTCTTGATCATTGTAAAGTATTTGGATGTGTAGCATATGCTTATGTTCCTTCACAATTAAGACATAAGCTAGGACCCAAGGCAGAGAAGTATGTGTTTATTGGATATGATGATAGACAGATGGGTTACAGGTTGTGGAGTCCATCCACAAAGCAATTTCTTGTTACCAAAGATGTGACATTCGATGAGCAAAATACATGGTATACAGGATCAACAAATGATTATGCAGGTGTTGAAGAGATACAAAGGAAAGGAAAGGCAAAAGTAAAAGTGTATGAAGAGAGTATTGATGACGTTGACTCTAAAAGTAGATTGCAGGATCATGTAGAAGATGGGCCAAAATTTGATCCAGAATCAAATGAGGCTGAAACTTCGAGAAGTGCAGAAATTAGAAGATCTTCAAGGGAAAGGAAAGAGCCTATAAGGTATAGTTATGATACATCTTTTCTCACAACAAAAGATTATGCTTATATTGTAAAGACAGAAGAAGATCCAATCACTTATGAAGAAGCCAAAGGTAAACAGAATTGGGAGAAGGCAATGCAAGAAGAGTATGATGCTCTACTTGAAAATGAAACTTGGGAGTTAGTACCAAGACCAAAGAATCAGAAAGTCATTGGATGTAAGTGGGTATATAAAACAAAAAGGTTTGCAGATGGTAAGGTGTCTAGATACAAGGCTAGACTTGTGGTCAAAGGTTATGCCCAAACTTATGGGGTAGATTATGATGAAACTTTTAGTCCTGTTGCTAAAATGTCCACAATTAGAACATTGATTGCTATTGCTGCTTGTAAAGGATGGAAGTTATCACAATTAGATGTGAAAAATGCATTTCTAAATGGATACATTGCAGATGAAGTATACATGGAGCAACCAGAAGGTTTTATGAATTCAATTGGATCAGATTATGTGTGTAAGCTCAAGAGAGCTTTGTATGGGTTGAAGCAGGCCCCAAGAGCTTGGAATTATAGACTTGTCAAGTTCTTGAATGAATGTGGATTTCAAGCATCAAAGGCAGATAGTAGCTTGCTAGTGAAGGCAAGTGAAAATGGATACATTTACATGTGCATTTATGTTGATGATATTATTGTCACAGGAACAGATGCTCAAGGAATCAATGAACTTAAAAGGAAAATAGAGAAGGAGTTTAAGATAAGTGATTTGGGAAACTTATCTTATTTTCTAGGAATGCAGATTGTATATACTCAACATGGAGTATATGTTTCACAAGAGAGGTATTTGAAGAATCTTCTAGTCAAGTTTAACATGGAAGATTGCAAGACTTCAACTACACCATTGGAGGTAAATCATAAGTTGAGTAGGTATGGAGGTGAAGAATTTAATGATATGAAGAAATATCAGAGTTTGGTAGGTAGTTTAATCTATGCTACCTTGACAAGGCCAGATTTATCATATGCAGTAGGTGTGATGTCACAATTTATGCATTGTCCAAAGAAGACTCATTGGATTGCAGCTCAAAGGGTACTCAGATATATCAAAGGAACCCTAAGTGAAGGTTTGTATTATGGATTCACTTCTGACACAAGAATCAAAGTGTTTAGTGATGCAGATTGGGCAGGTGACTCAGATGATAGAAGGTCTACTCATGGGTATCTCTGTTATATTGGAGATAAATTAGTTTCTTGGTGTTCAAAGAAGCAACATACAGTTGCTTTATCATCCACAGAAGCTGAGTATAAAGGAATGGTAGAAGCTGCAAAAGAAGTGATATGGTTGAAGACCTTAATGAAGAGTTTTGAAACTGATCAGAGTACTCCAATTATTTTTGGAGATAATATGAGTTCTTTGTATTTGGCAGCTAACCCTGTTTCTCATGCCAGGACTAAGCACATAGAGATTTAGTATCATTTCTTGAGGGAAAAGGTACTTGATAAAGAGATTGAAGTGATGTATACTCCAACAAAAGAACAAGTGGCAGATATGATGATAAAGAGCTTGGATGGACCTAAGCTACAGAGATTCAAGGAGATGGCAGGAGTGAAGAAGAATGGAATAATCACAATTAGTGATTGAGGGGGAGCTGTTGGAACAAACCAATCACAAATTAGTGATTATAAAGATCTTGAAGAAGGCTTATGGTCTGAATGAAGTGAAAGAAGACACTTGAGAAAGTGAAGGAGATTTCAGAATGATAGCTTGTACACATATGTACATATAAGTGGAAATCCTTGTAATTTGAGTAGAGCTAAATCCTTAGGATGATAACGAGTAATATCATAGACGCAGGATAAGTCTAAAATCATGTATATATAAGTTAATGATGATAAGAAATGTAAGTGAGAGTCATTTGTAGATGACAAATGTCTTAGAGATGTGTAGAGAGTTTTTTCCCAGAAAATAGCGACGGGTTTTTCTCTGAGTGCTCTCTGTCTGATCATGTGGATCAAGATTCCTTTTGTACACATCTAATTGAAAAGCTAATGAAGCTATGTTCAGAGTTTCATGATCTAATTCCTGTCCTATTGTGAGAATGATCAATAGGAACATTTGTATGTAGAAGTGAAAACTGAAGTCTGAGAGTAGCGCACTTTTCCGTCTCAGTGTTTTGCTTAGATCTCAGTGTATACTGTAAAGTTTTTGATGAATGAGCACTTAAAATCTAAGTTAGGAGATAAGGAAGCTATGGCTAAAAGCATTTAGCAAAACGGGTCTTGTGTTGTGAGAAATCAACTTAAGAAGTTGACCATGTCGAAGGCGCTTTCTCTGGAAGACAGTTAAGACATATCTTTGATCTTAAGGATCAAATTAAACTTTTGATGATTAGTTTTGAGAAATAATGATTAATATGATTGCGCAAAGGTATTGCGAATACTTGTGCATCATTTGCTTGAAGAAATTTGAAGTTATGTGCAGGTAATGAAGTTGATTTCTGAAGCAGACTTTCTGAAGTAAAGACTTCTTCACTCAGAGAAGTGTTGATGCAAGTTTTGGTAAAGAAGAACAATATTTGTGTAAAGTTTGGTTTGTAACTGATATAGAAGTGTTCTTAAATCAGTATAGATCAAACCTTTGGAGATTAAGAGGTCTCCAACATGTAAGGCAATCTCAGAGCATCGGAAGTGTTAATAATTAAAAAAGCGCAGTCAGCTGATGTCGAGAATTCGATAGATCCCATTCTTTTAGTTAAACTGTTG
The DNA here is from genome assembly GCA_020310875.1 of Ceratopteris richardii. Taxonomy (NCBI): domain Eukaryota; kingdom Viridiplantae; phylum Streptophyta; class Polypodiopsida; order Polypodiales; family Pteridaceae; genus Ceratopteris; species Ceratopteris richardii. The sequence continues at coordinate 11,114,946 of CM035427.1, forward strand.
CCAGTTCGGAGAATCATTAGAGCACATATCGTAAGGCAATCTCAGAGCATTGAAAGTGTTAATAATTAATCAAGCCCAGTCAGCCGATGTCCAGAATTCGATAGATCCATAATTAAAATTAAAAACACGAAAGAAAACATCTTCAAAATTGTCCTATGTCATTCATTATAAGCTATATTTTTGATGCCAGTCGTCAGATCAGAGCATTACCTACATCATCCTTGGAGGTTAACTCGTTGTCAGAATGTTAACATGATCATTGTCATTCTTTCAAAGTCCTCCTCATATCAGTTGTCTGTCCACTGTCGCTGTTGATGATCATCAGGTCCGTCAGAATTAAAATTGTCGATTCGCATCAAATTAGTAAGAGTTCAAATTGTCATCAGCATCAACACTTCTTGTATGAGCAGATCAGGAGAATTGCAGTTCGTGCGTTGATTTTCTTCAACTGCTAGCCCGCACTATTTGTGAATTGGTCTTCCAATATGGCAGACTTTTTTACCTCGACTCCTTCCTGTAACAGTTCTGTTCTTTGCCCACTCCATGAGTGATGAGCAGTAAACCATAAAATCAGATGTCTGTTGATTCCCAAATTCTTCACGCGACCTCTCTCTCTCTCTCTCTCTCTCTCTCTCTCTCGTTGTTCTGATCCTTCCCCTTTTTAATCAGAGCTATTCCCCTTCGTTTGAGAGTATTGCGACCACTTCGACAGATCTCAAAGAATTGGAGTTATCGTCAGAATTCATCAAAAGTTGGAATTCCCTCTATCAGCCTTGGACGATGAGTCATTGTCAGATATTAACATGCACAGAGATTAAAGACCAACTTCATACGTGTGCACTCAGATGTTCCTCCACATATAGAGCATGTAGCAATAGCCTCTTCAAGATTTGACAGTAGATAATGCATCCGCCATAGTATAGGAAAATACCGATTACTATGATCTGATGGCTCCGAAGCTATATTGCTTCCTCAAAAACTTTGCATTATCGATGGTGTCGCCTCCCGTTTCCTAAATCTGCCTCCTTTGCAGATGATTATCCCGAATGGAAAAAGACGATCCGCATATCATCCCAGAGATGACTTTCTCATCGCCTATTCAGCAGCGTGCTCAGTCCATTGTCATCATCATCCTCTAAAGTCGACCCTCAGTTGCCAGAACTAATAAAATGAATTGGCCTCCGAATAGAGTTTGTGCCCCTCCTCAGAGATCTCTCCTGCGCTGCGTCTTTTCCCCCCTCTCTAAGGCTCCGTTTCTCATGATTTGCCTGAGGGCTCTTTTCAGCGTCCACTTTCCATGTCGCATGACTGCTACGTAGTATTTTCTTTTTGTGTGATCGTACCTGCCAGAATGCATGTTTCCATGCAAAAAACTTGAGAGATCTTTTTGTTATTTGCCTTTCTTACCACTCCCTTTTCTAAGATACAATCATTGTCCCAGATTTTGTCATTTTTTAAGATTTTTACGTTATGCTCGAAGTATCACCATTGTAATTGTAGACAGAACGATGTTTTATCTTACACATCATCAAGATATGGGATTTCAAGGGCTGTTCATAAAATGTCATTCGACATATAATGTCACGTCACATACAATATTTACTTCTACTTGCAAAGGATTTTTCTGTGAAGCCTACACTTTCTTCCGATCTTTTACTCCAATAGCCGCAACAACAATGGATGATCAAAAAAGTATGTCGGTTTGTAGCATGTAAAGACAAACGTAGAGATGAGAATCTCTACGACAAAATAGGTATGCCAAGTCTGAGGATCTGCTATGGGTGTAGGTGGGCATGGCTCACGTAGTGCCCTCTACGCAGTGGCACAATCCCTACTCATGAGAAGGTCGAACAACTCTCCCTCCTGTCTCTCCTCGAAAGCTTGTCGCTTCCGGCGTGTGAGGGTTTGCATCTGTCATTGTGCCTCCCTCTCTATGATGGATCTCAAGATACTTTGTGTTCTAAGATGTCGGTATAGTCGCCTACACTCCTCATCGTACCATCTATTATGGGTTGTATGCCCCAACCGTGTCGAATGTGCGGTGTTGTGGGTGGTGTATGGGAAGTTGAGACTAGCGGATGTGTGGAGGATCGAGGAGAAGTGGGTAGTGAGGGTGTCCAATGAGGCAAAGGGATCAAGGGAGTAGATGCGCTCTCGAACATGGGAGCTATAGATATGTGCTAGCTCATGTCTAAAGTGAATGGTGGTATGGGCGTGTGGTTGTATGGTGACGGGGTGGGATATGCATGGTGAGCCGCGTATGGATAGGTCAAGATATGCATGATCAGCTCCAATTGGTATGGGTGGGATAGTGAATGAGGTGATGAGATGTGTCGCCTCTGGGGTCCGATAACATAGTCTACCACAGTACCCCCTGTGGTGTCGTGGGTGGAATGCAGGTGGACCACCCGAGGTGGGCTAGGTCACCATCCCATTATATATAAAGAGACGATGTGCTGCTCCCATCTCGAGTACGTGTTTGCCGTATGAGGTGGGTGTGGTGGTGTCTGCTGAGGCTCTGAGTGTAGACATATTCTCTATGGTACGAAGCATCTCAGGGTCGTCAAAGTTGTAGATGTCACACTGGTGGCTTTCAATGCTGGCATTGAAGTCTCCTACAAGGAAGACTTCGCCCATCCCCGTATACTCCATAATGGTGTTACTGAGGCAGTCATATGGCGATGTGGTGTCTGGGCCCTCCTCGCGTAAGGGCTACTCAGGGGAATGTGGAAGCACAAGCCGATGCGTGCAATATAGCATATGGCAAAATGTGCTGCTCTCTCCTCAGATAGCTGGAGAAGTATCCACATGAAACGTGTCTCTGGGTCTCTGGCTACCACCTGTACCCTGTGCTATAGCGAGTGCCTGTAGAGCACGGCTACTCCTCCTGATCCGCGTGTGGTATGTTGTCTCATCTGTTGGCAGTGAGCTGACTCCCACATATAGCCCTCAATCCTCCATAGGCTCCTCCATAGGCTCCTCCCCAGACTCTCGTGTTTCTCGTGTGTTTGTGCCCTCCATCACCTCCTCGAGGCACCTTGGATGTGTCCACAAAGATCCATTGCAATTCTAGACTACAATGTGCACCTCCTATTGTGCTGTCTCATAGGCCACAAATCCCTAGTCAATGGGTTGTCCATCAATGATGACACGACCTTCTCTGTATAGGGCATGATGTCCCTCCCGTCGGGCCTGGAGGACATGCGGCATACATGCACGTCTATGCTCTACCTACATCTGTGTGAGGTCGGCATCCAAAAAGATGGGGGTGTCAGGTGTAGTGCGTAGTATCGCCCGTCGTCTGAGGAAGCCTCTCCTCGCAGCCTCATCTGAGAACTGAATAATAAGTGCTCTTCTCTGTGTGGTGTCCCGTCCTGCCCTCTAGGCTCTGGTGAAAGGGAGAGGCTGATCCACGTGGTATCCAAGTAGTGTGCACAAGTGACGCCCATCCTGCTCTGGTAATCCATCTGTCTCTATGAGGCCAGAGACACCAACATTGAGCCTGTGAGCCTGTCACATTGGCTCCTCCTCAATGGTGGTGTGTACTATATGGATCTCCTCATAGTGGTTGTTCTTCTTTGCCTCCTATCGAAGGTTCTTTTTTACAACCTTGACCCATCCATCTTTCTTAGTCTCAAGCTCACTCTGAACCACCTCCATGCACTCCTCCTTGATAGTCACCCGAATGTCCTCTAGCTGGGGCGATCTACCCTCCTTCTGTATGCTGTCCAATTTCGTGCTCATCTCAGTAAGCTCAGTGTGCAAATCCTCCTCGTCTCGTGAGTGCTCCTTGCGGATAGCAAGGATCTCTTCTTGAAGGGACTTTTCTTTCTCCAAGGTTGCCACCTTGGCTTCGAGGGCGGAAACTCTGCGGATAACCCCATTCAGTCCTGAATCTTCTTCTTTCTTTAGTTTTGCTATTAACTCTCGGAGGGTATGCTCTAAGGTGGCCAGCTGTTCCTCCAACTTGGGATCCATGGAAGAGAGAGAGAGAGATAGAGAGAGAGAGAGAGGATAAGGATTAGGGTTAGGGTTCAAGGCAAGGATTAGGGTTAAATTTAGGGTTTTTGTTTGAGATTAGGGTTAGGGTGTGAGATTAACCTATGTGTATTAGGCCTATTTATGATTAGCATTTAGGGTTGGTTTTGGAACAGGGCTAGGGTTTTGAGACCTGATGAAAATTGTTGCTTGCAATCCTATCAGACTTCAGTCTTCAGTTAGGATGGTAGACATGTGTGGGACGTAGCTAACACTTGGGCAGGAGGAACAGGGCTACGAATCCCAACATGTTCGACCCTGTGAAACCCTAAAATGTCTGGTTGCGAGAGAGAGAGAGAGAGAGAGAGAGAGAGAGAGAGAGAGAGAGAGAGAGAGAGAGAGAGAGAGAGAGAGAGAGAGAGAGAGAGAGAGAGAGAGAGAGAGAGAGAGAGAGAGAGAGAGAGAGAGAGAGAGAGAGAGAGAGAGAGAGAGAGAGAGAGAGAGAGAGAAAGTCATATTAACGTCTTCTAGAGGCCAAACTTGGCCTATGAGACAAAAAGCATATACAAGTGTACTAACCCTATGTAGAAGAGGAAATGAAATAAAAAGTAAATCGCGACAGAAAGCTATATAGGGTTGGAAGAGGCTGGGGAGACGTGGCTCTGACTCTGTAGATAGTGAACACCTAATACATGGGGGATCCATAATGTGAGTAAAAACACCCTAGCTACTCGTGATGGGTGGAGGTGGGTGTAGTATGTGGTACATCGGTAGTGGTCTGAGTGCCTCTTGAAGGAAGACAAGCGAGGGGGTGGTGGTATGCCTATGAGAGAGAGAGAGAGGTGTTGCACTATTAGTTAAATAATATAGTACATCTACGTCTAGTTCTGACTTGAAACTCTTATGTAAGTAAGGGGTTTTAAGAAAATCTTAGTAACTTTGTGTTTTGACAATATTGAGCTCTGCCCTTTGCGAAATCGACGTCACTATGTCATTGACAAAGTATTTGTTTCGCTCGTTCGCTTTAAGGTCGGACATAAACCAGTGTCCCTTTAAGAATCATAGTATCTGAATCCGCTTAGAATTCAGTCAAACCATTACCTGTGTTGAATCTCTTCTGACGGTTGTTAGTGACATTTTACAGGCCTTTCCTGCTTGGAGGATCTCAAACTCATCTGCTGCACATCGCTCACGGCTCTTTTCTGCCTTCCTACGAGTCTGAGGATATTAGATTTGAATGATTGCTGCAACCTTCAGAGCTTGAATCTGAATGTGAGTTCAAGCCTATGAAAACTTGGTCTGACCGTCTTCACACCAAAAGTGACATGATACTGACTGAATATATGTAAAATGATGTTGATGTTTGGCACAGGTTTCGCTCCCAAACTTACGGCAACTCGGTTTAGGAGGGTGCACAAAGTTGAAGATACTTCCGGAAGCAGTTGTTAGCTCCGCGCCTTCTCTGCAAGTGTTGTGTCTGAATGGATGGGATTTGTTAGAGAGCTTCGATTGCAAAGGTAGGGATCATTTCACGTTCAAATCTGAAACATACCATCATTTCGTTTTAATATGTCATTAACATTGAAATGAAAGAGAGCTTAAATCTGCAGTTATAAACATTGTGAACGTAGGAAATAAACATTTATTGAGGAACTCCCTCATATCAGCAAAGATACCAATGTTTTCTGTAGATTAATAAAAAACGTTTAAGCGAAAGTGTAAACCGTGAAGCCCGAATTCTTTTAGAGACCTCTAGTACAAGCAAAGAGACTGATACGGTAACTCAAAAAATGAAGTTTTTACTCTTTTTGGTAATTACGTTCATAGTCACTTGGTTTATTCCGTTGCACCTAAGGGAAAGTTCACCGATCAAGTCCCTTATTTTATGCCTAACAAAGGAACGGATAGCGAAAGGATCAGTGGTTTTGAAAATGTTGTTTTAGATTATTTCAAAGAAATTGGCTCTCCAGTTCTCTTAATTCTGTGCACTGAAAGTCTTCAGATCTATTTTTACTCAAACTTATTCACAACAAAGAAGGAAAATAGTACAGACAATAAGAGGTTGGTCATCATCGGACAAACGTGCTGTAGAATCTTTCTTCAACCTCCACGAAGATTTTGCCCGCTAGAATCAATTGCTCCTTTAAATCCACAGAGTCGTCTGCATTGTTGACTTGATATCTGTTTCCTATTGTAAGTTACATGAGCCTCATTGTTTCATTGATGTAATGCGGCAAGATTGTCCCAAGCATTTTTATACTTTTGCGTAAGCTAAAATTAGGGATAATTTCATGAATGAGAGATAAGGCAATCCAATCATGAGCCCATGCATCTCTACTATGCCATGGAAGTGTCCCTAAAATAGGCAAGAATAAAGTACATTTACTTATAGTTTCTGACTTTCAACAAAAGCAGCATGTCACTGTCGAGCATCAATTATTTGCTTCACTTATGCACGTTACGATAGAACCTAAATTATTTTCTCTTTAAAGAAGCATATGATAATGATGTGCTTTAAGTATTCACTGAAAACATTTCCTGTGTTTTCCTAACAAAAGTGGTTCAAATTATGAATAAGGAAAAGATTCAGGGAAGCTAGAGAGAGATACAAAGATGGTTTATCACGTATTATTCCATTCGTGAGGGATCCACTTGTTTCTCATCTTATTGTAGCATTCTCTGGAGGGAGGTACAAAGAAGGTTTATCACCTATTCATTCCATTCGTGAGGGATCCACTTGTTTCTCATCTTTTTGCTCCATTCTCTGGAGCCTAAAATAGGAAGGAAGTTGTTACAGTCACGAATCCTTCAGCCTAAACAATTAAGTGATTTCTCTATTGACCACTCTTTGGGTGCCTTGTCCAAGTTGGCCGTGCATGTTTCCTTATACATTTACGGGAACAGCATCCAACCTCATCGCTTACCAAAGCTTGCTAACAGTTAACTTCGTGAACCAACAAAGGGAGCTTGCTAAGGCAGGTTACAGTGCCCCTTTGCAAACACACAACTTGAGGAGCCTCTGACAAGGAGGATAATTCCAACGAGGACCCGGCGCCTGGATCTTTGGCTGACAAGGAGGACAAGCTGAGTTGGATTTTCTTAACCTTTAATACGATATGCTTATCTTTACAACATGGAAATCTTGCCCGACTCTGAAGATCTGTATAAGTTCAGCAGCATAAACATGCAATCACTTATGCCTTTGTAATATTTCTTAACCAATTTAGCCACTTGCGATAGACCCAAACTTCTCATGAATGTGTGTGTGTGTGTGTGTGTGAGAGAGAGAGAGAGAGAGAGTACTATTAGATCAACCATATGTATTTTAGGTTTACCATATAATACATCTACCTTTACTTTCTGACTTGAAAATTTTGTGAAAATAACTGCTGAGTTCAGAAAGTCTTAATAGCTTCAAGTGTTTTAACTATTTACAACTATGAATCTGGGAAATCGACATCACTATGTCACGTTGAGGATAGGTTATTTATTTTGCTAATTTCGCTCATTCGTGTTAAGCTTGGACGTAAATTATTCTTTATCTGAATCCGCTTACGAATTCACTCAATTTCTTCTGTGTTGAACTTCTTCTGACCATTGTTACTTATTAAATTTTAACAGATCTTTCCGATTTGAGGGTGCTCTCTCTCGGCGAGTGCACATCGCTCACAGCTCTTTCCTGCCTCTCTACGAGTCTGCAAACATTATATTTAACCGGTTGCTGCAACCTTGAGAGCTTGTATCTGAATGTGAATTGAGGCTGTGGAAGCCTGGTCTTACCAATATCAAAAGTGCGATTGTAATGACTCAATTTATGTAACATAACGTTGGTGCAGAGGTGTCCCTCCCTAACATACAGCAATTCGTTCTAAGTGGGTGCACAAAGTTGAAGAAGCATCCAGAAGCATCCAGAAGCTACGACCTCCTCGCCGTTACTGCAACTGTTGGTTTTGGATGGATGGAGTTCGTTAGAGAACTTTAACTGCGAAGGCAAGCATCATTACACTACAGAAAAATGACGTCCGAAAACTCAAATATATGATCACTTTAAAACGATATTAGTATTGAATAGAGGTCCATCAAAAATGGTGCTTTAAACATGGAGAACGGAGAATTCTGATCCCTTAAATATATCCTGCATTAGGAAAATAAGCGTTCATTGAGGAACTCTGCCGGCTAAACAAAAAGCGCAAGACTGAAATCTTTTAGAAACTTTAGAGACCGAAATCTTTTAGAATTCTCTACGGTAAGTAAAGAGACTGACATGGCAACTCGAAAAATGAAGATTTCCCCCTTTGTGAAAATTATGGTAATTGACGCTTATTCCAATGGACCTGAGCCAAAGGTCACCAATCAAATACCTATATTTATAACGAAAAAAAGGAACAGACACCTAAATGTTCGGTGGTTATCGAAATGCCATTTTAGATAGTTTCAAAGTTCCAGTCCTCTTACGCCTGCACATTGAAAATCTCAAAAGCTTATTGGCACAAAGAGGGAAACATTAACACACATAATTAAAAATTGGTCACCGTGCGGTTGTGGATTTCCACAAAGGAAAAAAACCACTTACAGATACATTTAGAGGAGGGATGCGACACAACCAAGGCGACTTGATATATAGTAGATACTCAGGTAATGACTTGTCTACTCTGGGAAGAAGATAATCTATTAAATTGGATGTTGGGTGATGCAGAGTGTTGCACTATTGAAATTAGTGAAATAAATGAAGAATTTGTATAAGAAGCCCAAGGAGGCCAAAAAGGGCCAAAAAATGGAAATTTATGCTTGAACACTAACAGAGGAAATAAAGTAAGTTATTGCAGGAAACAAAAAGGAGGGGTCAAAACACAGGCTTTGGGGACCAAAATAGGGCATTCTTCACGTATACCTTTGTAATATTTCTTAAACCATTTAGCGACTTGAGATGGACCCAAACTTCTCATGAATATGTGTCTATGTGAGAGAGAGAGAGAGAGAGTACTATTAGATCAACCATATAATACATCTACCTTTGCTTTCTCACTTGAGACTTTTGTATAGATAACTGCTGAGTTTAGAAAGTCTTAGTACCTTTAAGTGTTTTAACTATTAACTGTAGAATTTTGTGTACACACAGAGACTCCACACACAGAGAGTCAAAGAGTCAGAATGAATCGTTATTTTTATCAAACGTGTCGCTTGTCATATACAGACGCATGTGCCTCTTTATTGGGTCACAGCGTTTATGTTTATTTTTGTTATTGTTTACATAATTTATAATTAATTGAAATGCGAGGGTTGTATTCAATCACGCTCCCTTTACAGGAGCATTTCCATTGTTGCTAACATGCACCATGCCAAGATGTTGATAGCAGATCTCATGCTTTTCTGCAGCTAATGACTTTGTCAGGAAATCAGTCCACATTTCTTCAGTTGGTACATGTTCAAGGGTGAGCTTCTTTGACTCGATCATTTCTCGGATAGAATGATACTTCAAATCCACGTGTTTTGCCTATACTGATCTTCAGTTACAACAAAACAAAGACCAAGTCCTCAAACTTTAAGGCATTTGGATTGCCTTTGATCATCAAATGAAGAGTACAAGCAAAACTCTGATATGAATCTAGAAGAACAATCAAAACAGTCTGCACAAGTGAATTTTTAGGCAAGAGTTCATAAAAACAAATCAATTGTTCCTTCAAATCTTGGATCTTTGTCAAAAATCTGTCCATGGAATCTTTTTCATTCATGTGTGCACTCTCCAACTGTTTTTGTAGGTTAGCAACATGAGCCTCATTCCTTGCTTGGTATAAAGTGGCAAGTGTATCCCAAGCATCCTTAGCTATTCTGCAAGAGAAAATGTGAGGAGTAATGGCACATTTGACAGACAAGGCTATTAATGCATGTGCTTGAGCATCTCTACCATCCCAACAAATTTGCTCTATAGTAGGTGCAACAAGAACCACTGCACAAACAGGAACATGAAGAATATCATCATCTTCAATGCCATCTATATCACCTTTAAAAACTATGTTTCCAAGTGTAATAGGAAGTTTTTAACACCCTCAACAATATTTCATAGTCCTTTTGCAACTGATACATGATGTATCATAAAAGCCTATAATATGTAATTGGTATCGTCCAACTTATCCTTAATTGAAGATGGCCTATATATACCATGGTGTAGATGGCCTATATACATGGTACCTACAAGTTTACATCATGGTATTTTAGTTAGTGGCCTATATACATAGTATTTTAGTCAGTGGCTATACCATTGACTAAAATACCATGTATATAGGCCACTAACTAAAATATCATAGGCCATCTAAATTGTTCATACAACTTCTCAGGTATCAGATTTATTTCTGATCCTGAGTCAATCAAGGCCAAAGATAGAAATGAATCTCCATCATTCCCTAATTTCTCTTTCATTTTTGGCATCCCTCTCGCCCAAAAGTTCCTACTATACTCACTCTCGAATCTTCTTGTCTCATCATCAGGTATAGTAGGTCCTAAAGAATTCCTATTCGCTTGAAATTTTGCAATCTCATCAACTTCATCATCAGATGAGTCACTCAAGGCTACAACTTCATTCCTAACTTGAGTGCTCGTAGATGCATCTCCCATCTCTATATCATCTAGTAAAGAAATCCCTTTTTCTTTATCAACTTAATGAAACTATCTTTGAACTCAAGCTTTGTAATCAAGAAAACATGTTCCAAAGTCATAGTCACTTGAAGCTTCAATAAAATATCATTTAATATTTCCTTGGCATCATTCTTCTTCTCAAGCTTGGAAATTAATGCAGGCTTCGAGGTTTTCTTCTTTTTTTTTACTCTCATTTTCTTGATCAATTCGTGTCTTTTGAATAGGTTCTTGGTTCTTTTCCTTTTCTTTATTTGTTTATTGATTTTTAATTGGTTCGAATGGTCTCGTTCGTCTCTTATTTCTTTCCTTTTTGTCTCTTCTTGAGAAGCAATAGGCTTCTTAAAATGAACTTTCCTTTCACTTTCCTTCGCTATTTCCTCAGCATCTTTACTTTGTCTCCTCCTCACTCTTCTCTCTCGCTCTACCTCATCTTGCATTTCATCTCTTCTTCTCTTATCCTCAACATTACCTATGTACTAGTAGACAGAGAAGTGATCTACAAGAGACTTCTAGGCAGTGTTCTACATGATCCCATCTCTAGCTCTGACGAAGGTTTCTATTGAGTAATTCTTTTGTAGATGTGGCCTAATTTTCTCTTCATTTCCATCTTCCAACAGCTCTAACTGGGCTGTTGATGTGCTAGCATGCATATTTGATAGCTTCTCATATAACTTCTTCAATCCTCCCTTCCCTTCAATTTATAGGCAAAGGAAGTGAATTGGGGAAGTCAAGAAGCATTTTATCTATATTAGTCACTAATTGGTGTTATCTATCTTGTTTTATCTCTTCATAAGAGAAATTTTATTATGCGCTACACTAGAAATATCTCGTTGCTCCTCCGAATCCCCTAGTTCCCCATCTATCAAATGGCCTAGTATTCCTCTAATAGTGGACTGAACTGGTTGTGGAGGGGTCTATGCAACAATGAGCTACATTGGAGGTGTAGCTTGAGGCATTGTGTGTCCCTATGTGTTTGGTATTGGCATAGCATTTCTCTATGATGGATCTATATAGCTAGTGCTAGCCTATGCAAGAGTGAGATCTTGATGACCCATAGAATAGACCTTGTGTAAACTAGCCATCTCTTTCAATAGAGATTCTTGCATCATCATGAGGTTCTCTATCTACTTGATAATGATTTCCAATTGCATCCCCACTTATGTGCGAGATGTGGATGCGACATTAGTCATAGATGATGTTGTAGACACATTCGAAATCACTAGGATAGGTGTATCTCTTTGGTGTAATGGAGCAGTTTATGCAGGTCTATCATACAACATAGCCTATCATTGCCTCATCTCGGAAATTGCCTCTACTTCTCTTCTAACCATAGCCCAATCCTTTGGGCAACTAGTCTCAGTGAATCCTTAGGGTTTTGCTTGCAGGTGTCTACCAAAGTGAAAGTGTCATGCTTTATGCCTCTCTTTGAGAACTCTCCTATGAACTCCTAAAAGAGAGCTTCAATTTTTTTAAAGCTCTCCATAACAAGTGGCCAAAACCACATGAGAGTTGAATCCTTGAATGTCAAGCCAAATGCATGGTATTGAGTGAAATAATCCTCCACTTCCTCATCCTTAAGCACTTGTATGAACTGAGCAAATTGATCATAGGGATTAGACGAACCATCATATTGATTTCTCATACTTTTCACTACTTGTGTCAGTCTCAATCTTCTATACTATCCCCCATTCCTTTCTCTATTTTTTCTCCCTGGTATGTTGAGATTTGGTGCATTTTTCCCTTCATGTCTGTTGTTTCTATGCTCTCGGTTATTGTTTCTATTTACCCTTAGTGGTGGCATCTATGGAGGTGCTTGATAGTTTTCCTTGTGCTCTCCTCTTCGCTAATTGGCTTACTCATTGATGTTATTAGGTATACAATCCCTCTACATGTCAAAATCAAAAGAATTAGGGTTTACCTGTTCTCCTTCCATTTGTTGGTGTAAAGGACTCCTACTAGGAGAGATTGGCTTGTTTTGATAACTGTAAGAGCCTTTCAGTCCTCTATAGTTTCCAAAATCTTTTCCCCTCCTTGTTTACATAGGTTTGGGATTCCCTAGACTCATGATAATTTTTCAATATCCTGATGTTCGTGTGTGAAGGGGCATTAGCTGTGTCTGGATGGGTTGCCCAATAGACATTTCTTGTGTCAAGGTTCAAAGATGGTGACCATAGATGGAATGAACTCTAGGAGTTCGGATTTCCTCCTCCTCTTCATCTCTCACGGCTCTTTTATTAGCTACCTCTCCTTGTTCATTTGTGTTTTCAGGGTTTGTAGTTATCACATAAGTTGTCTCATCCCAATGTCCATTCACAAAGTGTGTGACTAGAGCCAGATTGAATAATGAATTTGATCTAAGTCTAACCACATATCTTTGGATTTGATCTTTGTAGATGTATGCTCCAAATCTATTGGCAAACTCATATTTGAGAATGTTTTTAAAGTCCTCATGCTCATGTTCTCCCTACATCCTAGTTGTGGGTTCTTGATTGCCTCAATCTTGAGAGTGATCTAGACTAAGGTTAGGGTTTGGATCCATTGCACAACCTTTCCCCCTCCCAGTTTCATGACAAAGTTTATGTTGACTTTTATCTTTCTATGTGTATGTTTCAACCAACTCTCCTCCAAACTCTTTCTAAAAACCTTAAGTAGAAAATCATGATTTTCTTCATTGTTGAAATTTCACAAAAAGTCTCAATTTTCTCGCCCTTCTATCCTCAATGGGTCCTGGATATTTCTTTTCCTTGAATAGTGTGACTCAAAAGATTCTTCAAAATCTTATGTTCGTTGTGTATTTTTTTTTCCACCAAGTCCATGAGTTTTCCTATTATCCAAAAATTTGTTGTAGAAAGTCCCAATTTTTTTTCACTTTTAGCTCCTAAATGTCACCATTTTCTTACTATGTTTCATGGTGTGATGACTTGTCAAAACATTTTATGGAAAATTACTTTTGCACAGAAGATGCAAAAAGTCATGATTTTCTTAACGTCCAGGCCCAAGAAATTGAGATTTCCTTTCCCTTGAACCTACAAAATTTATGATTTTGTTCTACCAAATTTTTTGTAATCCTTGATGGAAATTTTTCTAAGTGGCAGATTTGTGCACAAATAGAAGCAAAAAATTGTGATTTTTTTCAAGTGTGGATCTTTCAAAAACTCAAAAATTTTGCACACCTCAGACTTTCAAAAATTCACCATTATGTTGTTCTCTAGTCAAAAGTTTTCCAATTATTTTTGTAATTTGTGAAAAGTCACAATTTTGGGAGTTTTCATGGACAATGAAAGCATTTTGAACCTCAGATACTCTGTGACTTCTATATCTCATGATTGGATTGAAATTTGGGGAAACTATTGCTTCCATTGCATCCAGAGCATGCCAAAACCCTAAGATCGACTATCTACTTGCCTCATTCGGATATCCAAAGCTCATGTTTCAAATAGAAAACATCATCAATTTGTAACTGCCTTTCATCAACCGCCCTTGAAAACCTATATAAGGAGGGGTTGGCCACATTCATAATTAGTCTTGCCAATACGAGTCTTGGGAGCTGAAGGAGTCATGAGTGCCAAGTAAGTACTCTCCAAATTCCAATTCTAGTTCCTGTCTTGTTCCTTGTTGTATTGTCTTGTCTAATTATTGGACATCTAGCCTTGTCCTCTTGTAATCTCATAGTACGAGATCCTCTCAAGCTCTTTCGTGTATCTAGATCATCTCCTTGAAGGGCATTCTTGTAACCTAGAGATCTTGCTTCAACCTGTTAGTCTTGGGTTGTGGGACATCTTGTATCATCTTTGATCCAATTATTCATACCTATGAGTTCCCGGTTGTGGGACACCTTATATCAATTCCATATTCTTGGATCATTTTCACTATGTGGGTCTTCTTGTAATTAGAAGTGTATTTCCGAAATCTTGTCTATTGTAGTCAAAGAGCACAATCTAGTGCTCCCCGAACATTTCGTCAAGACTAACTTCATCAAGACCATGCACCATGGAGATTTTTCGAGAAGAATTCGTTTTTGCACTTGAAGTCATTCAACAACAAGTCCAAGAGATACGGGAAAACCAAGAAAGGATTCAACAATAGAATATTCAAGATGTAATCACACAACTTCAAAGGCAAATTCAGGAGCTGCATATCATTGTAAATCAATCTTCTTCATGTACACCCATGCTAACCAATATCAAGAAAAGTCCAAAAGTGAGCATGCTTCAGAAATTTGATGAGGTTAGATGGAGGAGGTGAGCACTCTCCAATGAATTTGATGCATTCTTACAGGACAGAGGTATCAAAAGGGAGATCACTACAAGGTATACCCCTGAGCAAAATGGGGTAGTAGAGAGGAGAAACAGGTTAATTTTGGAAACAACTAGATCAATGCTTAATGAAAAAAGGTTACCTAATTATTTGTGGGCAGAAAGTGTTTCTACTACCACTTATCTTATGAACAGGTATCCATCCAAATCACTTGATGGGATTACCCCATATGAAGCATGGTAGGAGGCCATCACTTGATCATTGTAGAATATTTGGATGTGTTGCTTATGTGCATGTTCCACCTCAAATCAGAGGTAAGCTAGACCCTAAGGCAGAGAAGTGCATCTTCATAGGGTATGATTCAAAACAGAAAGGATACATATTTTATAATCCCTCCAACAAAGGATTTATGGTGAGTAGAGATGTTTTGTTTGATGAGAATGACTCTTGGTTTGAAAGTGAATGCACGAAGGTCAAATTGCCATATGACTTGGAAGAGGAATTTCTAAGTCTTACCAATGAGGAGCCAACCACAATTGAAGACATCAAATCAGATGATGAGGACACCATCAACTTGGAGGATTTCAAAGCATGGAAGTCAAAAGGAAAGGCCAAGATGAAGAGGTTGGAAGACTTACCTGAATCATCCAACCAAGCTCTAAGGAGATCACAAAGAGAGATTAAGAAACCAATCAAATATGGGTATGATACTTCATTGGTTACTAAGCACTCTATTTATCTTACTAAAGACTCTTCACTTGAAGAACCTTCTTCATATAAAGAAGAAAGTACCAAATAAGAATGGAAGGAATCTATGCATGAAGAGATAGAGGCACTCCAAGAGAATGATACTTGGGAGCTAGTACCCAAGAAGGCATCAATGAAGGTTATTGGCTCTAGACGGATTTACAAAATCAAGAGAAACGCAGATGGATCCATAAACATGTATAAATCTAGACTTGTGGCTAAGGGTTTCACACAAAGCTAAGGAGTTGATTATGAAGAGACTTTCTCATCTGTGGGTAAAATGTCAACCATCAAAGTATTGGTAAGTGTGGCTACATCTAGGAATTGGAATATGTATCAATTGGATGTAAAAAATGCTTTTCTCAAGGGCTAGATTTTAGAGGAGGTTTACATGGATCAACCTCCTGGCTCTGAAGATCCAAGCAAGGTAAATTATGTGTGCAAATTGTGTTGGTGAAAATACCAAGCCTACACATTAGGCTAGAGTTGATTGAAGCTCCATGGAAAACATCACTACAAGAAAAAGGGGGGCATAGCGATGCCCTCGAATTAGAGAAAAAAAACGGGATTCGTCGCTTATGCGACGAGGTCGTCGCATAAGCAATGGTAGGAATTACGAATTTTCTTTCCCCGACCCTCCTCGCATAAGCGATGCTAGCGTCGCATAAGTGACGCTAATCAAATAGCGTCGCTAATCCCATTGTTGCCTAGCGACGCACGTAGCAACGTTGGAAAACTGTAGAGTGTCGCATATGCGACGCTCTGGAATGTAAAAAAAACAAATTTGATTTCTCTTGGCACATTTGTGCTGGGACTTGGACGCGAGCAAGAAGAGACCGACAGAGAGAGAGAGAGAGAGAGCAAGAGGGAGAGGGCCGCACAAACTAACAACAAGCAGGTATGCGCACACACATACACTTACACACACATACATATGTACACACACACACATGTACACATAGACACACACACACACACACAAATACACACACATATACACACATACACAAATAAGGTTGCATACACACATGCACACATAATGCATACACATGCACACACATATACACATACATATACACATACATATACACACACATACACAGACACATACACACACACATACACACACACATACACACACACATACACACACATACACACACATATATGCATACACACACACATAGAGAGACATGCACACACATACACATACATGCATACATAATGCATATGCATATGCATACATCCATGCATACATAATGCATATGCGTACATACATACATACTTACATGCATACACACACATATGAATGCATAATTCACATGCATACATACACATACATAATGCATATGCATACATAATGCACATGCATACATACACATACATAATGCATACACACACATATGCATACATAATGCATACACACACATATGCATACATACGCACATAGACACATACACACATAGACAAATACACACACATAGACACATACACACACATAAACACATACACACTCATAGACACACACACATACACATAGAAGTGCACACACATACACACACATATACACACACATACACACATAGAGACATACACACATAATGATGCATTCACACACATACACACATAGACACACATATACACACACACATCCAAACATAGACACTCATAGACACACATAATGATGCATTCACAAACATACACATGCATACACACGTAGACACACATATACACTTACACATCCAAACATACACACTCATAGACACACATTCATACACACACACATCCAAACATACACACTCATAGACACACACACATACACATAGACGCGCACACACATACACACACATAGACACACACACATACACACATAGACACATACACACATAATGATGCATTCACACACATACACATGCACACAAATAGACACACATACACACACACATACACACACACATACACACATACACACACACATACACACACATATATGAATACACACACACATAGAGAGACATACACACACATACATATACATGCATACATAATGCATACACACACATACACAAACATACACACTCATAGACACACATAATGATGCATTCACACACATACACATGCATACACACATAGACACACATATACACTTACACATCCAAACATACACACTCACTGACGCACATTCATACACACACACATCCAAACATACACACTCATAGACACACACATACACACAGACGCCCACACACACACACACATATACACACACACATACACAAATAGACACATACACACATAATAATGCATTCACACACATAATAATGCATTCACACACATACACATGCATACACACATAGACACATATATACACACACACATACACATATACACACATACACACACATATATGCATACACACACACATAAAGAGACATACACACACATACACATACATGCATACATATGCATACATAATGCATACGCATACATACACATACATAATGCATACACACACATACACAAACCCATGCATACATACATGCATACACATACACACATAGACACATACACACACATAGACACATACACACACATAAACACATACACACTCATAGACGTGTAGCGACATTTACACATAGACACACACACACATACACACACATATACACAAACACATACACACATAGACACATACACACCTAGACATATCCACACATAATGATGCATACACACACATACACATGCATACACATACATATGCATACATACATGCATACACATACACACATAAACACATACATACACATAGACACATACACACATAAACACATACACACTCATAGATACACACACATACACATAGACACACACACATACACACACATATAGTATATACACACACACATGCACACATAGACACATACACACATACACAAATACACATGCATACACACACATACACATGCATACACAAATAAAGACACATATACACACACATACACACACACATATGCATATACACACACATAGAGAGACATAGACACATAAACACATACATGCATACATATGCATACATAATGCATATGCATATGCATACAATGTACATACATACTTACATGCATACATAATGCACATGCATAGATACACACACATAGACACATACACACATACACACACATAAACACATACATACTCATAGATACACACACATACACATAGACACACACACATACACACACATATACACACACATACACACACATACACACATAATGATGCATACACACACATACACATGCATACACACATACAGACACATGTACACACACATTCACACACATATATGCATACACACACATAGAGAGACATACACACACATACACATACATGCATACATATTGCATATGCATATGCATACATACATACTTACATGCATACATAATGCACATGCTTACATACACATACATAATGCATACACACACATACACACATATGCATACATAATGCATATGCATATGTATACATAATGCATCTGCATATGCATACATAATGCATATGCATATGCATACATACATACTTATATGCATACATAATGCACATGCTTACATATACATACATAATGCATACACACACACACACATACACACATAGACACATACACACATAATGATGCATACACACACATATGCATACACACACATATGCATACATACATGCATACACATACACACACATAGATACATACATACACATAAACACATACACACTCATAGACACACACACATACACATAGACAATACACACACACATACACATAGACACATACACGTAATGATGCAAACACACATACACATGCATACATAGACACACATAATTATGCATACACACAAATACATATGCATACACACACATATGCATACATACATGCATACACATACAAACATAGACACATACACACACATACATACATACATACACATAAACACATACACACTCATAGACACACACACATACACATAGACACACACACATATACACACACATACACACATACACACGTAATGATGCATACACACATACACATGCATACATAGACACACATAATGATGCATACAGACACATAAATATGCATACACACACATATGCATACATACATGCATACACATACACACATACACACACATAGATACATACATATACATAAACACATACACACTCATAGACACACACACATACACATAGACAACACACACATATACATACACACATACACACATAATGATGCATACACACACATACACATGCATACACACACATATGCATACATATATGCATGCACATACACACATAGACACATACACATGCATAGATACATACATACACATAAGCACATACACACTCATAGACACACACACACACACATACACATAGACACACACACACATATACACACACACAAACACACATAGACACTTACACACATAATGTTGCATTCACACACATACACATGTATACACACATACAAACACATATACACACACACATACACACATACACACATATATGCATACATACACACATATATACATACACACACATAGAGAGACATACTCACACATACACATACATGCATATATATACATACATAATGCATATGCATATGCATACATACATACATACATACATACATACATGCATACATACACACACACATATACACATACATACACACACACATATACACACACATACACACATAGACACATATACACATAATGATGCATACACACACATACACATGCATACACACATATACACACATACATACACACACACACATGAATACAGACACATACTTAATGCATACACACTTACATATGTACACGTATATATATTGATTTCTAACCATTTTGTTTTATATGTTAGGTATTATGGATCCCAATAGAGAGAGAAAGGCGAAACTCACTCTCATAAAAAGTCTTATGAGAGCAAGAGTTCCATCTGATACTCTAGGGGCCATAATGCGTGATTACGCAGAGATGTCTGATGAGGAGTTGGATTATACGATCCAGATGCTTACCCAGCGATCAGACGTGGGCTCTTCTTCGGCTCCACACGCACGAAGAGAGCTATCTACTCATAGGTATGTTTTTTCTTTCATAAACTTTTTTAATGATACTATAACACATATTTTTATTTATTTCTATCTATCTATTTTTGGGACACCTATACCACCTCCAGCACGTGATAGTAGAGCAGAGTTGCCTATGAGGACATGCATAGGCACCTTAGGACTAGAGTGCGACATAGAGCCAGAGAGGAACATTGTATACATAGGGAATGAATTGGAGTTCAAGAGAACTATGCGGGCACTATGCGACTCTTACCTGCGCTTTGTCCAATTACCGTGGAAGTAAGTAAAAGTTTTACATATAAATTGAAATATATATCTTATGTTTTATTTACATTATGTTTTTTATTTTTGTAGTGAGCATGATGAGAGGGATAAAAAATACATACTTAGTTCACTTGAGACAGAGTTTGGGACAGGGTGGTCACTTAAGTGGTGTTTAAAAGAGATGCAGACACTTATCGCTCATCGTCGCGACAATGCACGGTATGCACTGCTTTTATGTATATATATATGTGGATATGAGTATGTGTGTTTATGCATGTATGTATGTATATGAGAGAGAGAGAGAGATTAGAGGTATAAATACATGCATACACACACATATACATCATACATGCACATTTACACACATATACATATACATGCACATTTATACATACACACACATACATGCACATTTTTACACACACATACACATGCAATGTTACACACATATAATGAATACACATAGACACATGCACATACTCACATACACATACACATGCATAATCATATGTACACACACATAGACTCATATATTCATATTTACATGCATATATACATATACACATGCATATCTACACACAAAACACATGCATATGCACATATAGATACACATACATACACAACACATGCATACGCATAAATAAATAAATAAATAAATAAATCCTATTTCAAAAATCCTAAATTGAAAACACTAATCTCGATATTAGGGTTTTGAAATCCCTAATTTAAAAACTCTAATTCAACCTTTTAGCCATACGTTTGAAGTATATGTACACCTTCGACGTCCTACTAGAGAGATGTCTCTCCTCCCAACCTTATGCCTCTATATATAGCTACTCGAATCAACGAGGATCATAATATATGTAAAGATATATACACATCATGTAGATAGGATACATAAATATAAAATGGAGTAGATATATTATGCATCACACATACATGCCTAAATGCACACATAAATATATATATACATACTAACATATTTACATGTACACATTTACACATAGTATATACATATATACATGTACACATCACATATACATGCCTACATGCACACATAAACATATATATACATGCATACATATTTACATGTACATATTTACACATAGACACATATACATATATACATGTACACAATTATAAACACTTGCATATATTACATGAATACATGAATATTTTACATAAATGCATATGCATATATACACATGCATATTTAACACATGTATACATATATCACACACATGCAAACACATACATATACATGAAATACATATATATGCATACTAACATATGTATACATATAATACACATGAATACACACACATATGCATACATACATGATAAAAATTTACTCCTTGAAGATAAAGCTATATATAAAATAATTAGGCATACCCCCGAGCTTCATGTTCTAACTTAGAAGAACATGATTTCATCTCTCTAGTAGGATTCATCGTTATTCAAGTTAATAAAAAAAAACCTATTATCTGATATCTATTCAGAAGTTTCAAGTTATTGATTGATAACTAGAGTAGAATTTACTATCTTATCAGCTCATATGTTCTCATTATTGCCATCATTTTGGTAAGACATCAATATAGTCTCATCTTCATTATCCTTATTGATTTCATTTATTTCTTATATTGTTAAATCTATGATCTCACAAATCACATCATCTATTGATGGATTAATATCTATTTCTAGTAATTCCTCTTCCTCATCAGTAGAATCAGCATGTAGAAAATTATCCTCTTCATCAAAAAGATTAGTATCATTATCACGTATAATAATTCTAATTTCTACTCCAGATGTTGATGTATCAGTATCTGATGCTGAATCATCAAGAGGACTTTTTTCGATCTCTCTAACAATAAACTGTTCAATTAATGACCTACCTCTAGGTTGCACATGAATGACTTGCCACCAAGGATGAGCATCTGGGTTTTTATTGAAAAATGCTTGTTCAATATGCCTAGGAAGAATATATGGTTCTTTAGTAGATCGCATTACCTTGGAAGAATCAATTGCCCAAAACCTAGATAATTCCTTTCTTATTGTAGAATTACTACCTTTATACTCTGCTCAATACCAGTCAACCTTCAAAATGACCTATCAAAATCTATAACAACAAAAACCCATTATTAGGTGCTTAAAAAAATAACTAACTCTAATAAAATATATATAAACTTTTTTCTACTTGTTTGAATGTACGAAATGAAATTTCGTAGATACCAACAATAGTTCCTATGTAACCAAGTTCGCTATCTGTAAGGTTCGTGTCTTTTAAGCTAGCACGTGATAGTTGCTTGAAATAAGCAACAATACTAGAATCCTCTATTTTAAGTAAAGAATCAATGGCTTTGATTCTAATATGCTGTCCAAAAGCCCACATATTAGTGAACATTAGAGCCTGCAAAATAAATTCAGTTAGTAAATAGAAACTAACATACATATATGAAAAAAATAAAATATTATTTTAATAAAATTACCTTTCTTTCACAACCTATCATTAACTCTCTTTGCTCATTTGAGATTTTTTCATTATTTGCGTTGGCACGTTGCAAACGACTATATAGCCAATCCGTGAAAGAAGGTATATCTGTAATCTCATTATTATCGAGATTACATCTAGATGTTTTGTTTTTTCGCCTTTTACTTCGGAGACTTTGAAGTTCCTCCTACTCACTAAGGAATACTTGCATGCATTCGCTATTATATGCTACAAAAGTAGAAACATCATTTTTTTCTTGAAATGTAAATAAGAATGGAACCCCCTTACCTGATAATACCTCATCTGCTATTTTTGAAGAAGACTCGTTCGTCCATGCACATCGAGCTGCTTCATGAACTCTTTCAAGGTACTCACTAACGTAGTACATGCACTCTTCAAGCATCCAACCCTTTGCAATGGATCCTTCTGGTTTTGCTCTTTGTCGCACGTAAGCTTTTAGTATTCCCATAAATCGCTCGACCCAAAACATCTATCGAGTGTTGACAACACCAGCAATCTCTATCTCATCTACAAGATGGACTAATAAATGAACATGAATATCAAAAAATGAAGTAGGAAGTTCTGTTTCCATCAAACATAGTAGCTCTTCGCATTCACGTTTTTTTTGTGGGATCGAATTTTTATCGATCTCTTTGGATGTAATCCACCTATACATATCATAAAAACAATTATAAAGAAGCTAATTAGAAAATAAAAGATATCCAATATTCATACATATTAAATATAAAAGTATCATAATTACCTTATAAGTGATCCAGGACGATAGATCACATCTCGTACTCCTTTCATTGTACATCCATCGATAACCAAAGGTAAAATATTTTTCAAAAAGTTATGCCAGTCATGGGTCTTTAACCCAGATAAGCTCTAATCATCCATAGTAAACATGTTTTGAAACGATGCTCCATGTCCTGTAGGAGTCTTAATCAATTGAATTCTATTGTTGATATTCTGTATCTCTTTTGTTGTAAGTACCCAAGGAGTAGATGCATAAGTCATTTCTTGTCGATGTCTATCAAAAACTGGCCATAACTTTGGTTTGGATTTTTTATCTTTCAAATCATTCCTTGATGTTGTGGTATCTTTTAGTCCAAGAAGATGTTGCCATAGTGAATAATCAATATTCTTGAATATATGCATAGGATCAAGAAGATGACATACTTTTAACTCTTTCCAATACTCCAAAGAATACCATATTGATATGTTCTCTGCGAGTGCCAATTTTCCTTACCTCTATTCACATACTCATTATCTGAATCATCACTGAAGATTTCTGCTTTTGGATCTATCAGAGGTCCATCTGTCCATTTTTTATACCAATCCATAGGTGTCATAGGTTTTGGATACTGGCCTGTTTCAAGCTTTCCATTAAAATGTATCGCTTCTCTTTTAGATCTTAATGGATGATCATCAGGCAAGAATCATCGATGTCGAAGATAAATATTTTTGTTGAGATTCTTACTATAGATTGATCTCAACCAATCACCACAATATGGACAAGCTTTATAACCCTTAGTAGATATTCCTGCATCATGGAAAATGATAAAAATATAATTAGATTAAATCATATTTATTTACATGTATATTGAATAAAAAAATTACATCAATACCTGAACAAATGCCATATCCAGGAAAATCATGAATAGTCCAAGCCACAATACCACGAACCGTAATATGTCTTTCATTGATGCTTTTTGATACATCAATGACATTAATACCTCTCCATAACTCTTGAAGATTGTCAATGAGAGGAGCAAGATATACATTCATATCTTTAACTTGTCTTTTGCTTGGGATTAAAAGTGAAAGCATTAAATGTTCCTTTTTAATGCTAAGATATGGCGGAAGATTGTAGTTTATGACTACCACTGGCCATGTTGACCATTTACTGGATTTCATGGAGAATGGATTAACCCCATCTAATGCAACTCCTAACTTTAGATTCTGTGGATTTTGTGCAAATTCAGGCCATGTAGAATCAATATGCTGAAAAGAAACACTATCATGAGGAATTATGATTATTGCATCAGTACTTTTGTGATCATGTCCCCAAGTCAAAAGCTTTGATAATTCGGGGCTTTGAAACATATGTCTAATCCGTGGAGCCAATGGAAAATGTCTCAATACCTTTTTTGGGATTTTACCTTCTTCACCCTTATATCGAGGAGATTGACATTTGGGACATGTCAAAGAGTCTGCATATTCACCTCTATATAAAATACAATTGTTAGTACATGCATGTATAAATTCATAATCTATACCAAGATTGTTGATTATCTTCTTCATTTCATCGTGTGATGTAGGAAGAATATTCTGACTTGGTGAAAACTTTTCAGATAATAACCTATAAGTTTATCAAAAAAAGATATATTAAAAAAGATAAGTAAATAAATATACATTTATACATGTAGGTGTTTATTCTCACTTTAGATAAGGTAAGAACAAGAACTTGAATTGAATGGACACTTTTTGTCCGCGTATCTTTTAAAACTATTAATGCATCTTTCAAAATATTTATGCAAAATTTGATTGTTTTGGATGGTAGGATACGATTGTTTGTTTTGGATGATATGAAGTATGTACCTCCAAAACAAACACTTGTATCCTGCCATCCAAACAATCCTATCCTACCATCCAAACAATCGTATCGTGCCATCCAAACAATCGTATCCATTCAATTCAAGTTCTTCTTCTTACCTTATCTAAAGTAAGAATAAAAACCTACATGTATATATATATATATATATATATATATATATATATATATATATATATATATATATATATATATATATATATATATATATATATTTATTTATTTATTTATTTATTTATTTATTTATGCATATATATATAAATAGATGAAAAATTGAAAAGTATACCTTCATAGTGTCGAAATAGATACATTACTCCATCCAAAACGATTTTGAAGGTTGAGAATAAGTAAGCTCACACTTAGTCGTGTCAAACGACTTCCTTCATATACATGCTTTAGACATTCCTCTCGAAGATATTTCTCATTTTTAGAAATATCAATGCTCTCACTATCATTTTGATACCAATCCTCAATAAAATCTGCCATGCCATCATCTTCATCATTGTCACACAAATCTTGTACTTTATCATCTTTTGAGTATAGATCTTTGAACTTTGCATATTGCACAGGATTAGTTTTGCGTAGCCTCCTCATGGAAGCTTCTGATAATCGTGGTCTTACTGGTAATTGTGAATGCTTTGGATGAATATCATCAACATCATACGTTGGAATCTACACATATAAATAAAACTCATTAGTATTCCATAAATGAATAAAAAGTAAACTTAATTTTTATTCTCTCTAGCTAAAAGGTTCTCTTGGAGGTCTACGCCATCCATAATTCACTAATAGATCATCACCAGCATGTAATGTAGTAATAGCATTGACAACCATGTATCTTGATACATCTCTACTCATGTATGGTGGTTCATGACTATTTTCACGCTACTCAAATGTGCAATTAGTCCTTGAACTATTATGTAACCTTCGACTACTATTTATCAAACTTGCTATATTTCCATGTGTGTAAGGTCTTCCATCAATATATAATCTTTCATTTTCTGCATGTAAAATCCTTCTACTAGTAAGGGATGTTGCGTTCAAGCATATTCCATAAGTACTCATGCTTTGAACATAACGTAAAAGTTGATGCCAATCTCCCCATCCATATATAGGACCACAAAATGACATAAGAGTGACTTCAGAGTTCGGAGGCACATACAAATCCTTTACAATAAAGAGCCACGACCAGCATTAGTAATAGTGGATGGAGCAATCATATAGCAATTACCCCAAAAGTTGAAAACCTCTCCATCTAAAGGAAGTGGTCCTCTATTCCATCCTCCATATCTTCTTCTATCATATGTTTGTACTAAAGAACGATCACGAGCTGGCAATGGATAATCTCTAGCCATTTTATTCTCTAAACCAGGAGGTAGAGGATTTCTAGAAACCTCAGCCTGTAATTGATGAACAGCAAGTCCATGACGTGTATGAGGTATATTAACATTATGAGAAAAATCATCATCATCGTCATGATCGAGCAAGTATTCCTGTATATCAACAATAATTTCATTTTATATATGGTTTTTTAATAAAATAATGAAATTAATATATATAGAAAATACATACACAAGCATTATCATGTTGACTAGGTGATGGTGCACGCTCAAAAGTACCATACTCTACCTCATGTTCAATACATTCCAATCGCGGTCTTCGATACGTGCCATAACAAGAGTTACACCAATATATAATATGCTCTTCATAGTAAAATTCATCATAATTCCTATCGGAGGACACATGTGAAGTCGTTGCATGGGTAGGAGGTGGTGGAGTACCCTCTGATTGATCAGAATCTGCACATAATAAGAAACATAAAAAAAAATATAAGTTATGTATCCATCAAATATATTTAAAATTAAATATTTCATATACTTAGAATATAAAGTTGTTGCACGATGAGGAGACGGTGGTGGAGTTCCATTTGATTGATCAGAATCTACAAATAATGGTATTTGATATTAATAATTTGATTATATACATAAACAAAAAATTCACATATACATATTTACACATACACACATATTCACATATACACATTTACACATACAGACATATTCACATATATACAACTACATATTATTGTGGGATAAATGCATGTATTTTGTATGAATAAGTGTATATGCATGCATGTGTGTGTACATATATATATGTGTAATATGCCTCTTTTCTAGTGAAATAATTCATTTTGAACTTTCTAAATTTCATTGAGGGGATAATACTTGGAACGAATAATTAGGTCATTTTATGCATGTAGGAAAAATTTTGGGTTGACAAGTTTCATATTCTCTCTCTAGACCTTAATTGCATCATGTTTTCCAGTGGGATTTTGAAGGTGAAGATGAAAGAATTAAGGAAAACTCTGTATGAGGGAAAGGTAGAGCAAGTAGAAGAGAATAAAAGTGCCTGTGTGAGATTTTTGTGAATCATGTTCTAAGTACCTCGTTCAGGGTCCTATGTTTAGTTCATTGTAAGAAAATGCCTTGATTTTACTCTCCCTCTAGAATTTTAAACCTTGCAGGGCTCAAAAGTGGCATTTGGAGGTGGATTTGGACCTCGACAATTTAGTGAAGAGTCCAAGGAAAAAGTTGGGATCTTGCATCTGCGTGGGATCGCGAAGCTATGGTGGAAGTCATATATGCAGACTCGAATGCGTTCTGGTCCTGTTCTATGGAAGGAATTCAGAGAACAAGGTGAAAAACGCTATTGTTCTCCACACTACCATATGGAGAAGAAGATGGAATTCTATAATTTCCGACAACACAAAAGTGACAAGCATAGCTTATTTGTTGATGAGTACAAAGAGAAGTTCCTATGTCTTCATAAATATGCATTAGAGGTTAGTGGTAATGCTCTAAAGAGTAAATTTATTGAAGGGCTTCGTGAGGAACTTCGCTATCAAGTCAAGGGATCTGGATGCATTGATTTTCTTGATGCTGTTGCGATGGCTGAGAACTTTGAGAAGATGGAGAAGTTCAATTTGCAGAAGGAAAATAGAAGCAGATTCATTGCAACGGGACATAGGCCACAAAGACCTGTTGCAATGAACATGAACAATTCAAAGAAAACTCCATCTTCTCACGACCAAGGTAAGAACCCTGCTCGGTCGGTGGAAAATCAAAGGAGGCGTCAACCAATGGAGTGGCAACAAGACCCTAATTTTATTGAGAGGGCAAAAAGACTTGGTCTGTGTTTTCATTGCGGGGAGCAAGGGCATCGGACATATGAGTGCCCGAACAAGGTAGTCTTTCAACCCGCACAATCAAAAGCGATAAACATCATCGAGGAGGGAACAATTATTAAGGAAGTACATGATGGGGGTAAGTGCACTGACTCTACTTTACGTTGCATGGTGGTTAGTTCTTTCCCAAAGGTTTTTGTAATCACGATTCCGGGTATGATTTCTACGCATAAAAGTAGATTTTTGATGGATTCAGGTAGTACCCATTGTTTTCTATCTTTCAAATTGGTACAGAATCTAGGGATAGCCCTAAATATGTGTGAAGAGATGGATAGGTATGTGCTTGAAGATGAAGAGGTGTTGCAAAATCCTTGATCTACATCAGCCAATTGAACTCCAGGAGTATATGGTGGGCCCTTTTAGCTTTCCAATGGATGTATTAGACACCCTATGTACCTTGGAAGATCACTCTCAAAAAGATAGATCAAAACAGATAAGTTGGAGTTAGCTCAGAGGTGAAAACTTGCTATTCTTGGTTCATACACCTGTCCAGTGTTTTACATAATTCTCTGAGGACAGCAGCAATTAGCTTAATTCCTCTTGGGGAAGTCTAGGTAGCTTAAAGAGCTAACTTTCAAGAGTAATCGCATAAAAAATAATGAACCACACACTGAGAATGAG
This sequence comes from Ceratopteris richardii, assembly GCA_020310875.1. Classification (NCBI taxonomy): domain Eukaryota; kingdom Viridiplantae; phylum Streptophyta; class Polypodiopsida; order Polypodiales; family Pteridaceae; genus Ceratopteris; species Ceratopteris richardii. Next base: position 11,144,929 of record CM035427.1, read on the forward strand.
TTTTAACAATTGATGACATCATCCCGATTTTCACAGGTTGCTACAGTTTGAGACCAGTGAGCAGAAAAATCAACATAACTCAAACTCTAGGAATCCAATGATTATGAAAATTTTTATTGCTATACTAGACAGTAAGATGAATCCAATAAGCATTAAATCACAGAATTTGGATACGTAACCACTGAGAAACACCTCTGACAAGATGAGTGAAAAAGTCAGGTACCTGACAGAGAAGTGAAGATGAACGGACCTTGTTGACTTCAAATGAACATACCTGAAGATTGCAACATCCAAATGACATGAAACTTTGTGAGCATATAGTACACTTATAGAGCTAACTTTACCAAGTTAAATCACTCAAAATGATGCACCAAGCTCAGAGAAAACATCTCTGCAAGCTGACTGAGAAAACTGAGAGTAATGGCAGTGAGTAGTACACTTCACAAGAACATGGAAAGATGAACTCAAATAATCATGAAAATGAAAGTATATTGCTTGTACAATACAATGACTTACTGATACAGATGTGTGCCTTGTAATCACACCTTGATATGGCATAAAGCTAAGCTCTTGGAGGTCTTCACATAGGTCTCTCTAACCACGACTAAAACTGCCATCTATTTATAGTTGAGTTTGGGAGGCTAACTTCCCTCAATCACTCTCCAATCAATCAATGATTGATTTGATTCTCTACCTACCACAAATCACGAATTCGTGGCTCCTCTTTCCATTCTTGATCAAGTGGACTCAACCACTTAAGATTCTTTCACTTTTACATTAAGTAAACTCTTCAAAAGTTACAAGAGGTAGTTCACAAGTGAACTTTACATAGTCTTCATTTTAAGGCTTTTTCTATGACTTTGTGGGACTCAAGGCAATACTTAGGCTTGTCATAGACTTGCTCCAACAGCTCCCCCTCAAGCCAAGTATGCTTGAGGTCTTCAAGCTTCCAAGATTACCTGCAAACCTATCATAGCCTTGAATTTGCAAAGCTTTGTACCATCCAATGCTTTGGTTAGAATATCTGCACATTGTTGATGAGTGGGCACATATGATATTTGAATCTCTTTGCTTAGAACCTTTTCTCGTACATAGTGATAATGAACTTCAATATGTTTAGTCCTTGCATGAAAAATAGGATTAGCAGCCAAATGAATAGAACTCATATTGTCACCAAAAATAGTTGGAGTTCCAAACTCCAATCCAAGATCTTTGAATAATGTCTTCATCCACATAGCTTCTTGTGTAGCTATGGCAAGACCTCTATATTCAGCTTCAGTAGAAGAGAGAGCAACTATGGGTTGCTTCTTGGATGACCATGAAATAAGCTTTGAACCTGCAAAGGTAAGATAACCTGAAGTGCTCCTTCTATCTTCCTTGGAGCCAGCCCAATCTACATCAGAAAATAGCTTCAAACCTAAATCAGATACATAAGGATAATAAAGTCCTTCATTGATGGTTCCTTTGAGATACTTGAGAATCCTTTTGGCAACATCCATATGTGGTTTCCTTGGTGTGTGCATAAATTGACTTAGCACACTCACACTGTAACATATATCTACTCTTGTCAATGTGGCATAGTTGAGACTACCCACTAGACTTTGATATGATGTGATGTCCTCTATGAGTTCACCTTGATGTGAGCTCAATTTGTGATTGACCTCCATTGGAGTACCTGCAATCTTACAATCTTGCATATTGAATTTCGCCAATATGTCCTTAATGTACTTTCTTTGAGTGAGAAACAAACCATGATCTTTGTAGAGGTAGATGACCTCGGAATTACTCTTTTTAATAAAGAGTGAAGGATCTGCCTTGCTTGGTTGAAAGCCTTTGTCCTGCAAGAATGAAACAAGCCTGAAATTCCAAGCTCTTGGAGCTGGCTTGAGACCATACAATGCTTTGTTAAGTTTACACACATAATCAGGATAAACTTGATTCTCAAAACTAGGTGGTTGTGCCATATATACCTCTTCTATTATCCAACCATTCAAAAATGCATTCTTTACATCTAGTTGAAGTATCTTCCAATTCTTGGAAGAGGCAATACTAAGCAAAACCCTAACAGTAGGCATCTTTGCCACAGGAGAGAAGGTCTCCTCATAATCAATTCCCTGAGTTTATGCAAAGCCTTTTGCTACAAGCCTTGCCTTATACCTGTTAATGGAGCCATCAGAATTCTTCATGATTTTATAGACCCATCTTGAGCCTATTACCTTCATGCATGAAGTCTTGGGCACCAAATCCCAAGTGTTGTTTTCCTCAAGTGCTTCAATCTCTTCCTTCATTGCATGCTTCCATTCTGTTTTTGCTTTGGCCTCTTCAAATGATGTTGGCTCCTCTTGGTTTATGTCCTGTGCTATGTAGATAGAATGTTTAGTTACTAATGAGGTGTCAAACCCATACCTTTCTGGTTTTTTCTTTTCCCTCATAGATCTTCTTAGACCATGATGTGATGATTCTGCCTCATGTCCAAGTTCCTGCAATTTTGCTTTACCTTTAGACTTCCATGCTTTGATCTTTTCCATGTGAGATTCTTCATCATCCTCTGAGGTGTCTTGTTCTTCAATCTTTGATTGTTCTCTACCAAGCTTTGGAAAATCTTCTTCAAGATCATATGGTAAATTGATCTTCCTGCATGAATCTTCATACTTTGTTCTCATCAAAAACTACATCTCTGCTTACCAATCCTTTGTTGGTAGGGTTGTATAACCTGTAGCCCTTTTGATTGTTGTCATATCCAATAAATACACACCTTTCTGCCTTTGGATCCATCTTGCCTCTAACCTGTGAAGGAACATGAGCAAAAGCAATGCATCCAAAAATTTTACAATGATCTAAGCTTGGTCTTCTTCCATTCCAAGCCTCATATGGAGTCATCCCATCAAGGGATTTTGAAGGCAACCTGTTAATCAAGTAAGTGGCTGTAGATACAGCCTCAACCCATAAATAATTAGGTAAATGCTTTTAATTTAACATAGACCTTGCAGGTTCAACAATTGTCATATTCCTCCTTTCTGCCACTCCATTTTGCTCAGGAGTGTACCTTGTAGTTACCTCTCTTTTGATTCCTCTTTCTTGAAGAAAAGAATCAAAATCATGAGAGAAGTATTCTCCCCCTCCATCTGACCTTAGCCTTTTTAGTGATTTACCTGTTTGATTCTCCACAAGAGCCAAATATCTTTTGAAACATGAAAAAACTTCATCTTTGTGTTTCATAAAGAATAGCATAGTCCATCTGCTGCAATCATCAATAAAGGAAACATAATACCTTGATCCAGATATTGAAGCTTCCTTGTTAGGTCCCCATACATCTGTATGAACCAACTCCAAGAGATCTCCATGCATATAACCTTTCTTCATGAATGGTAACGTGTGAGACTTTCCAAATTGACATGCACTACACTTATAAATCGTATGTTGTTTTGACAAATTAGGAAGTCCAAGTACACTTTGGTCCCTGCAGATTTGCTTTAATGACCTTTCACCAATATGTGCTAACCTTTTGTGCCATACTTCCAATTCTGTGAGTGTCTGACTACCATAATTAAAGAGAGCAATGTTTCTAGTGTCCTCTGATTCAAATGTGAACAATCTACCTGTCTTTTCACCTTTTGCAATTCTTCTGAATCCTTGACTTGGATCTTCAACAAATGCTCCTGCCTTTGTGAACCTGACTTGCAACCCTTTCTCTACTATCTGCCCAACACTTCTCAAATTCTTTGTAATGGTAGGGACATAGAGTACCTTACTAAGTAGGTTGATGTTTCCATCAGGTGCTTTGACATTGCCTATTTTCTCCATAGGATGTTTTGTATCATCTCCTGTTTGTACCTCATGCTTATTCCTTGGATCTTCTAAATCTGATAGGAGTGCCACATTTCCTACCACATGATTTGAACAACCTGAATCTATGTAGAAAACATGCTCATCAGATTTACCTTGTGGCATAGCCATGTTCATGATCAATAATGAATCCTCTTTGTTTGAGTCTTCTGTGTAGTTATTGTAGTCTCTCCTTCCTTTGTAGCCTCTTTGATAGTTTGAATGATTGTAGTTGTTGTAGTTTCCATGGTAGTTGTTGAACCTTCCTCTTGAGTAGCCATAACTTCCTCTATTGAATCCTCTTCCTCTTTGGTTCCTGGAATTCCTAAAGCAATTTTCAGTTGTATGATTAGTTAATCCACAAATAGAACATGAGTTGGAGTCTTGGGATCTCCCCCTGCCTTGTCTACCTCCTCTTCCTCTACCTCTGCCATATCTTCCTCTACCTGCATAGTTAGCTTGATATGTACCTGCTTCATCATCCACTTTCTTTGCCTTTCCTTTGTTATCTTTGGAATTGATTTTATTAGTGTATAAAGCTGAAGATTGATTACCTTTAGAGCTTTCTCCATTTTTGATAAGCTTTGCCTCTTGAGTAAGTAGTTGTCCAATGAGTGTATTGAAATCAGGTACATGCATGTCCATGTACAAATCCATAGCTGTGATGAATGCTTCCCACTTGTCATCTGCCTTCAAGCCATTGATGACCTCCCTTACAATTTGCTCTTCATCTATTACCTCTCCAATGCTTCCCAAATGATCCGCTATGTCCTTGAGCTTTGTGACAAAATCAGTCACATTTTGTTTGGGAGCCTTCTTGAGAGTTGTGAAATCCAGCCATAGTTGATGCTTCCTAGCTTTAGTACTTGAAGAAAAGAAAGCTTCAAGTGAATCCCACACTTCCTGAGATGTCTTATAACTTCTAATGTGAGGCAACACAAACTCTGAGATAGAGTTGAGGAGATAAGACCTTGCAAGTGCATCCTTGGAGCACCATGTGCTCAATCTTTCTTGCTCTTCTTATGCTGGTTGACTTTTGTTCCTGAAACTTGGCAAAACTTCATCTCCAGCCACATCACCATATAAACTTCTACCTTGGAGATAAGCTTCCATCCTTAATGACCAAGCTGAGTAGTTACCTCTGTCCAATTTGTCAATTGATGAAGGAAATCCATCTACCATGTTCTCCAACCTTGCTCTGATACCACTGTGAAGAGATGGATAGGTATGTGCTTGAAGATGAAGAGGTGTTGCAAAATCCTTGATCTACACCAGCCAATTGAAGTCTAGGAGTATATGGTGGGCCCTTTTAGCTTGCCAATGGATGTATTAGAAACCCTATGTACCTTGGAAGATCACTCTCAAAAAGATAGATCAAAACAGATAAGTTGGAGTTCGCTCAGAGGTGAAAACTTGCTATTCTTGGTTCATACACCTGTCGAGTGTTTTACATAATTCTCTGAGCACAGCAGCAATTAGCTTAATTCCTCTTGGGGAAGTCTAGGTAGCTTAAAGAGCTAACTTTCAAGAGTAATCTCATCAGAAATAATGAACGACACACTGAGAATGAGTTTTAACAACTGATGACATCATCCCGATTTTCACGGGCTGCTACAGTTTGAGACCAGTGAGCAGAAAAATCAACATAACTCAAAATGTAGGAATCCAATGATTATGAAACTTTGTATGGTTATACAAGACAATAAGATGAATCCAGCAAGCATTAAATCACTGAATTTGGATAAGTAACCACTGAGAAATACCTCTGACAAGATGAGTGAAAAAGTCGGGTGCCTAACAGAGAAGTGAAGATGAACCGACCTTGTTGACTTTAAATGAACATAACTGAAGATTGCAACATCCAAATGACATGAAACTTTGTGAGCATATAGTAGACTTATAGAGATAACCTGACCAAGTTAAATCACTGAAAATGATGCACCAAGCTCAGAGAAAACATCTCTGCAAGCTGACTGAGAAAACTGAGAGTAATGGAAGTGAGTAGTACACTTCACAACAACATGGAACGATGAACTCAAATAATCATGAAAATGAAAGTATATTGCTTGTACAATACAATGACTTACTGATACATATGTGTGCCTTGTAATCACACCTTGATATGCCATAAAGCTCAGCTCTTGGAGGTCTTCACATAGGTCTCTCTAACCACGACTAAAACTGCCATCTATTTGTAGTTGAGTTTGGGAGGCTAACTTCCCTCAATCACTCTCCAATCAATCAATGATTGATTTGATTCTATACCTACCACAAATCCCGAATTCGTGGCTCCTCTTTCCATTCTTGATCAAGTGGACTCAACCATTTAAGATTCTTTCACTTTTACATTAAGTAAAGTCTTCAAAAGTTACAAGAGGTAGTTCACAAGTGAACTTTACATAGTGTTCATTTTAAGGCTTTTTCTATGACTTTGTGGGACTCAAGCCAATACTTAGGCTTGTCATAGACTTGCTCCAACAATATGTAGATAACTAGACCTCTAGAGATGGCCAATGGACGATTACACTACACGAAAGGATATGTTGAAAACCTTGAATTTACTCTTTCTAATAGATGCTTTTCTAGAAGCTTCCATGTATTGAGATGAAACAAAGTGATGTAATCATAGGCATGGATTGATTAGTTAAAAATTTTACAATAATTAATTGTGAACAAAGAACGATCACTGTGAAGCTAAATGATGAATCTATTCATATTCTAGGTGATGTCTTTAATCCTAAGCCTACTCTTATTTCTGCTATGCAGATAGTTAGAGGTATACGTGATGGCTGCAAAACATTTGTAGTGTATGTGAACAATCTGCATCAGGAAGGTAATGACGAAGATATTCCAGATTATGTAGGAAATCTCTTGAAAAATATGCCGATGTATTTCCAGAAGACTTGCCTGGTATACCCCCACCTAGGCAGATTGACCATGCCATTGACCTATATCCAGGGAGTGAACCATATTCTTGAGCACCCTATAGATTTAACATTGATGAACTAAAGGAGCTTAAGATTCAATTAGATGATCTTTTGAAGAAAGGCTTAATAAAACCGAGTGTCTCACCTTGGGGTGCGCGTGTTTTATTTCAGAAGAAGAAAGATGGCTCTTAAAGATTATGCATTGACTATAGGGGGTTGAATAAAAGAACAATTAAGAATAAGTATCCACTCCCTCACATAGATGACTGATTAGGTCAATTAAGTGGAGGGACCGTATTCAGAAAGATTGGCTTAAGATCTGGATATCACTAAATTAGGATCAAGACAGAGGATATTCCTAAGACGGCTTTTCGAACACGATATGGTCACTATGAGTTTACGGCTCTACCTTTTGGTTTAACAAACGCTCCTGCCACATTTATGTGCTTGATGAATAATATTTTTCATGATTACCTAGATGAATTCATCTTAGTCTTCCTTGATGATATATTTGTGTACTCTAAAGATGATTTGGAGCATGCGGTACATCTCAAGAAGACTTTGCAAACTCTTAGAGAACACAAATTGTATGGGAAAAAGAGTAAGTGTTTCTTTGCTAAGGATAAACTTGTGTATCTAGGAAGAGTAATATCAAAAGAAGGAATCCTTATAGATGAAGATAAAGTAAAAACAATAGTTGATTGGCCGATTCCTAAGACTGTAAGGGATGTTAGAAGTTTTCTTGGGTTGGCACAATATGAAAGAGCACATATTAAGGATTTCTCTAAGATAGCTACTCGCCTCACAGAATTAACTAAAAAGAATGTAGGATTTGCGTGGAGTGATGCCTGTCAAAAATCATTTGAAACATTGAAACAAAAAGTCATTGAGAATCGTGTTTTGAAAATACCAGAAATGGGAAATCCATTTGTGGTTGCATGTGATGCAAGTGGTAGTCAGATAGGATGTGTTATTTCACAGGATGGCAGGGTGGTCGCATATGAGTCCAGAAAACTAAGAAAGCATGAACTTAACTATCCTACTCATGATTTAGAAATGCTTGCTGTTGTGCATGCACTTAAGCATTGGAGACATCTATTGTTAGGGGTTAATTTTGAATTGAAAACAGATCATCAAAGTCTAAAATAAATCTTCACTCAACCATTGCTTAACAATAGGTAGAAGCGTTGGATTGAATTATTGAGCGAGTATGATTTTGGCATTAAGTATCTTGCTGGTAAGGAAAATAAGGTTGCTGATGCAGTCGGAGACCTTTGTGTAATCTTCTTTCTGTAATAAATTCTGATTTTCTCAATCAAATTCAAGAAGAGATAAAACATGATCCTTTTTATGCACCTATTTGGAATGCTTTGAATGCGAAGAGGGGATCGATGTATGAGGAAAAATTTCGTTTGTAGAATGGAACACTGTATTGTAACAATCGGCTATGCTTATCTTCTGAATCTCCACTAAAAGTTAAAATACTGCATGATTGTCATGATGCACCTTTTTCTGCACATCCAGGTTATTCAAGGACATATGTTAAAACAAAGTATTCTTACTTTTGGCCGTGTATGAAGCGGGATATTAGAAAATATGTAAATGAATGTTTGAAGTGCCAATAGGTGAAATCTGAGTTTAAGAGGATGCCAAGAATGCTTCAACCTTTGGATATTCCAAATCAGAAGTGGGAGTCTATTTCTATGGACTTTATCACTAAGCTACCTATGACCAGAAGTAAGCATGATACCATATTTGTTGTAGTCGATCGGCTTACCAAGATGGCACACTTCTTTCCTATGAAAAAGACTGATACTGCTTTGAATGTTGCAAGAATCTTTGTAAAAGAAATATTTCGATTGCATGGAATGCCTAAAAGCATAATTTCTGATAGAGATTCTAGATTTACGTCAAACTTCTAGAAACCGACATTTGAATCCATTGGAACTCAACTTCGTATGAGTACAGCTTTCCATCCACAAACTGATGGGGAAACCGAGAGGGTTAACAGGGTAGTTGAGGATATCTTGCGTATGTATGTGAATGAAAAGCAGGATAATTGGAGTGAATATTTACCCTTCGTTGAGTTTGCATACAATAGTGCATGGCATGCATCTATAAAAATGACTCCGTTTGAAGCTATGTATGGTTATAATTGTTTGACTCCACCTTCGTTTTTGGGTTTTCCAAATAAAGTAGAAGTATCCAAAGAAATTCTTGATAACATGGATGAAGAACTTGGAAAAATTAAGAAACATATAAGAGAAGCTCAGAAAAGACAAAAGAAGTTCTATGATTTAAAGAGAAGACCACTTGAATTCCAAGTTGATGATATGGTATTTCTTAAAGTTAATCCTCACCGATCTAACTTGTTGCTAGGGAAGGATCATAGACTTTCTCCTCGATATGCAGGCCCTTTTAAAGTTTTGAAAAAGATCGGATCTCTTGCTTATTTGCTGGAATTACCTAAATATCTAAATGTGCATCCTGTATTTCATGTCAGCTTACTTAAAAGATATGTGTCTAATGTTGCTCATGTTTTGCAGGACAATTACAAGCTGAAAGATGATGGCTCTTTTGAGCTTCAACCGGAAATAATATTAGATAGGAAGGAAAGATTTCTTAGAAATAGATCTTTAGTAGAAATTTTGGTGAAATGGCATTCATACCCAGTAGAAGATTCGAGTTGGGTGAATTTAGATGACTTTCTAACACATTATCCTTCTTTCCAACTCTAAGGACAGAGTTCTTAAAGGGCGGAAGAATTGTAATAGGCCTCTTTTCTAGTGAAATAATTCATTTTGAACTTTTTGAATTTCATTGTGGGGATAATGCTTAGAACGAATAATTAGGTCATTTTATGCATGTAGGAAAAATTTTGGGTTGACAAGTTTCATATTCTCTCTCTAGACCTTAACTGCATCATGTTTTCTAGTGGGATTTTGAAGGTGAAGATGAAAGAATTAAGGAAAACTATGTATGAGGGAAAGGTAGAGCAAGTAGAAGAGAATAAAAGTGTCTGTGTGAGATTTTTGTGAATCATGTTCTAAGTACCTCGTTCAGGGTCCTACGTTTAGTTCATTGTAAGAAAATGCCTTGATTTTACTCTCTCTCTCTAGAATTTTAAACCTTGCAGGGCTCAAAAGAGGCATTTGGAGGTGGATTTGGATCTCGGACGTCTCTAACACTATTGTGCAGATCGAAAAATTGAATAAAAGTGTCTCTCACAAGCTTAACCTAATTCCTCATTGCTTTTGAGTTACAGGGCTTTGAAAAGTGTCATTTTTTCCAACACTTAAAAAAAAACGAGGGCTTTTCTAATTCTATTCGAATCCGTGATTCTCATGCTCACGTGTCACCATGTCTAATTATGTATGTTTTCGGATATGTCTTCTTGGTGTTTTTCTGCTATTTTTGACAGGTATGCTAAAGAAAGGAAGTACACTACGATCGCATGGCTTTTTGCGAAAGTTTTGGAGAAACTCGACTTTTTCTAAATTTGGTTGATCGCACAATTCTTTGGGGAGCACGACTGCGATCAAACGGGAAAAGATAAGAAGGTCTGCGCATCAACACGGAGGACACATAGAAATCTGAGAATTACCTTGTGATTGAGAGTGTGATTGAGAGTGAGAGTGAGAGTGAGAGTGTGATTGAGAGTGCGAGTGAGAATGCGATTGTGATAGCTCGGGGGTGGTTGGGAGGTAGAGGCTTCATCAAGAAGCTATTGTCCAAAGCTACTGTAACCATTGATTCACATCTATAATATCAGAATTCTTCCTTCTCTGCGTCATATTTGTTCTACTCTTCCGCATCAGATTTTCTTTTACCTTGTGCAATCTCTGCGTTCTTCTCTCCACTGTTATTTCTGAGTAATCGAAAGATTGTGATTGGGGATAGATTGTGATTGAGGAAACGCTACAATATGTGGATATGTATATGTGTGTCTATGTTATATGTATGTATATGTGTATATGTATACATATATGCATGTGTATATGTTTGCATGTATATGTGTATGTGGGTATGTGTATGTGTATGTGTATGTGTATGTGTGTGTATATATGTGTATGTATTCTGACTTTTTTTTTCTCTTTGAGATTAAATTAATAGGAGATATTGTATGGTCGAAGAAAAATAAGAGGCGAGCTAACATACCACCTGAGACATGGCAGGTTTTTCGTAGACAGCTACGTCTTCAGGAGTCATTTCTTTAGCAGAAGGTACACAAATTAATAGTTTATATTTATAATTTTTATAGATTTTAGTAATTTTTTACATTTAATTTATGTATTTTTTTCTTGAATAAACAGGCTGCTGCAAAGAAGAGAGTGGAGTCGGGCCACACATCGCACCTAGGCCAAATGGGCCATAATGGTTTTGTAGCTACGTTTGTAAGTATATGTGTTATTGTGAGTATATTTTTTATTTTAGTTAAAATGCAAGCAACTAATGTTTTTTATTTGTTTCATCGCAGCGGAAATATTATGGCCGATATCCTACAAAACAGGAGATCGAGTATGCTACACATTTTGGATATCAGCATTTGGGCAAGTATATGCAAGATCATCCTGATGCCTTTGTGAGTATTTTTAAATTTTATATAATTATTTTGTTTTTATGAATGCTTTAATTATTTTATTTATTTATGTTTGTTATATGTAATACAGGAGTATTATGGAGAGACAAATATGGATGAGGTGGAGAGACAAACATAGGAGGCACGATCTCGATCGTCACAAGTGATCATGACGATGAGGATGAGGAAGTTCAGAATGATCATGATATTGTTGTTGATGATGATGATGATCATGATGATGATGATTAGGATTTTAGTTGATTATGACATTGGATTATATGTATTTACATTTATATATATATATATATATATATATATATATATATATATATATATATATATATATATATATATATATATATATATATATATATATATATATATATATATATATATATATATATATTTGAGTTATGTTTTGAATTGTGTGTATGATATTAAGTAATGAAGAGTTTTGTTCTATTGATTGTTATTATTGTTTATATTAGGCATGTGTTTTAATACTTTAATCATGTATGTGTGTGTATATGTATGTATGTGCATGTGTATGTGTGTATATATGTATGTATGTGCATGTGTATGTGTATATGTAGGTATGTGCATGTGTGTGTGCATGTGTATATGTGTTTTAATACTTTAATTATATAATTCCTTCATATGTGTGTACCTAAGTGTATATGTATGTGTGTGTATATGTATGTATGTGCATGTGTATGTATGTGCATGTGTATGTATGTGCATGTATAAGTGTATATGTGTGTATCAATATGTGCATGTTCTTGTGTATGTGTGTGTATATGTATATGCATGTATATGTATAACTCTATGTGTATGTGTGTGTATGTGCATGTATATGTGTATATGTAGGTATATGCATGTGTGTGTGCATGTGTATATGTGTTTTAATACTTTAATTATATAATTCATTCATATGTGTGTACCTAAGAGTATATGTATGCGTGTGTATATGTATGTGTGTGTATATGTATGTATGTGCATGTGTATGTGTGTGTATATGTATGTATGTGCATGTGCATGTATAAGTGTATATGTGTGTATGAGTATGTGCATGTTCATGTGTATGTGTGTGTATATGTATATGCATGTATATGTATAACTCTATGTGTATGTGTGTGTGTATGTGCATGTATATGTGTATATGTAGGTATGTGCATGTGTGTGTGCATGTGTATATGTGCTTTAATACTTTAATTATATAATTCATTCATATGTGTGTACCTAAGTGTATATGTATGTGTGTGTATATGTATGTATGTGAATGTGTATGTGTGTGTATGTGTGTGTATATGTATGTATGTGCATGTGCATGTATAAGTGTATATGTGTGTATCAATATGTGCATGTTCTTGTGTATGTGTGTGTATATGTATATGCATGTATATGTATAACTCTATGTGTATGTGTGTGTATGTGCATGTATATGTGTATATGTAGGTATATGCATGTGTGTGTGCATGTGTTATTGTGTTTTAATACTTTAATTATATAATTCATTCATATGTGTACCTAAGAGTATATGTATGTGTGTGTATATGAATGTATGTGCATGTGTATGTGTGTGTATATGTATGTATGTGCATGTGCATGTATAAGTGTATATGTGTGTATGAGTATGTGCATGTTCTTGTGTATGTGTGTGTATATGTATATGCATGTATATGTATGTGTGTGTGTATGTATATGCATGTATATGTATATGTGTGTATATGTATATGTATACGTGTGTATGTATATGCATGTGTATATGTATGAAACATGCATGTGTATGTGGATGTGCATATACATGTATTTGCATATATGTTAATGTGTGTATGTGTGTATGTATGTATGTATATATATATATATATATATATATATATATATATATATATATATATATATATATATATATATATATATATATATATATATATATATATATATATATATATGCAATAATGCATGCATGGACGTCTTTTTGTGTGGTTGTAGGAATGTTTGTGCCTATGCATGTGTATATGTGTGTATGTCTAAGTGTATGTGCACATGTATCTATGTGTATATATGTGTGTGTATATGCATGTGTATATATGTATATGTGTGAAAGTGCATCTTCATCATGTATAAGTGTATGAGTGCATATCAATAAGTGTGAGTATGCTATGTAATGAAAATAACACAACTCAAATGATCTACAAAGAATAGAAATTGTACTTACAATTGTTAGCCATACTTTCTGCTTGGTTAGCTTCTTGAATAACCTGCAATAAAGAGAGAAAGAAAAGAGAGAGAGAGAGAGAGAGAGCAAGAGAGAGAGAGATCTAGAGAGAGAGAGATCTAGAGAGAGAGAATTCAAAGAGAGAAAGATGTAGAAAGAGAGAAACAAAGACAGAGGGAGACAATAAGAGAGAGCTTAGGTAAAACAACAATTCTTCATATACTTGTTTCAGCTCGTAAGCGCAGCACAATTGCGAACGCTGGAGAGCTCTTCGATCGAATGCGTGAAAATGCCAATCGAAAAGCCTCCAACGTTTTAATTTTTGTTCGTCAACAGATCGTCGTGTAAGCCATGCTATTCGTCGTCGGATAAGGGACATCTTTTAGCGTCGCTTATGTGACGGTTTTTAACGTCACCTATGCAACGCATGAGAGCGTCGCTTATGCGACGCTTTTAAATAGTGTCGTTTTAGCGACGTTGTAAGGGAGCGTTGCAATACCATCGCTTCACAAAGTCACAAATACCGTCGTGTTATGCGTCATTTAATCGACGGTGCGCGTGCGACGCTAATTACGATGCAAGTTGCAATTTTATAGTGAGGAAATTATGTCGCCTTAACCGTCGCTATACGCCCGTATTCCTTGTAGTGCATTGCTAGGAAGCCTTTATCTTTTACCATTTGTAAAAGTCATTTTTGACTTGAAAGAATATTTGTAACCACCACTAAACTCGTGGGATTTGTTAGTTAGAAAAGTCACGACTCTACTTGAGAGAATATCTCCTAGATTAGAGGATCATGATTAGTGAGAGCCAATGAAGAATTCAAATTCAAATTCAAATAAATCATCTATAAAAGATAGTTTGAAAAAACGTGTGAAAAGGAGATCACCTTCTCTGACTTCTTGTTGATTTTTTTGTAACCCAGTGAGGCTCACATGATAGCCTACACTACTCATTATCATTAGGCATTGATTATCATGCCTATGATCTTGTACAACATTGTTTCTTAATACAAATAGATCAATACTTTCATCTATGGTCTCTCTGTCATAGTTACTCAAAACAATCATTTTGTACCATTCATATCTTAGTCATTCCTTCACCAGTTTCAATGATCTATAGCTTGTTGGAATCAGCTCGAAGTCCTCTACCTGGTGACAAAATGATAATCTATTTAGCCAATCTAGAGAAAAGGGTGTCCAAGTACCCACTAGTCAAACTCTATAGATGTCCTAAAAAATCGAGGGTAATGATTTGATTGCTAAATTGATTTCTTTGTGTATAGTGGATCATTTTAAGTAATTCCACTTGGAATCATTAGCTCATTAATCTAATTTGATATTTCCAAAAGGAATTTTTCTACTTCCTACTATACTAGAAGCACTGAGCATAACAAGCAGCACGTGTGTGAACAAAAATAGAAGGTTTTCATTGATCCTTCAACTTGGAAGTAGTCTGTTTTGGTTCAATCATTTCTCACATCGTTTCCAAAGTAGATAGGAACTTGTATAGTGTCATTGGAAAGCTAAGAGGGCCTGCAATGCAACTCTAAAGCAAGAAAAGGCTGGTACAAAGCATGAATTGGCAGTACCTACTCATTTCTTGAAGTGTCCATCCATCTTCCCAACAGTGGTATCAGAGCAAAGCTAAGGTAAAATGGGAGATGGTTTTCCTTATTCCATTGATAAATTTGATAGGAACAACTATCAAGCATGGTCCTTGAGGATGAAGACATACTTGCAAGGAAGAAGCCTCTATGGATGCATCTCAGGAGATGAGGAAATGCCCATATTCATAAGCAAAGGACAACCTACAAGAGAGGAGCATGAAAGACTCAACACATTATGTGCCAAGGATGCATTAGCAAGGTCTTACTTACTTAACTCAATTTTTTATTTTCTTCTTCCACACACTAGGAACTGTAAGACATCCCAAGAGACTTGGGAAACATTGTCTTCATATTTCTCTTCCAACATAAGGGCTAGGAAGAACCAATTGTGGATTGAGTTTACCACTCAAAGAAAGAAACCCAAGCAAGGCATGTCATAGTATGTGAAAGTCAAAGATGTAGGTGATCAATTGGCAAGTATAGGAGAAGAAATTGAAGAGGAGCAGATTGTAAGAGAAGTAATCAATGGTATTAAAGCTGATGACAAATGCCAGAGCTTCACAACTGCCATGGACTTGTACATGGACATGCAGATTCGAGAAGCCAAACTCATGAAGCCAAACTCAACAAGAATGGAGACTCATCAAGAGGTAATATCTCTTCTGCCCTATACACTGATGAAAGTAAGTCCAAAGAGAAAGGGAACAACAAGAAGATTGAGGATGAAGGAGCTACCTCCCAACCCAACTATGGAGGGAGAGGTAGAATATTACATTCATGATATGTTGGTAAAGTTCAAGATGGAGAACACCAAAATTGCAAGTACACCCATGGAATGCAATCATAAACTTAGTTCTCATGAGGAAGAACTCCTTGAAGATATTATAAGTTATCAAAAGCTTTTTGGGAGTCTTATTTATGCAACCCTTGTTGGAAGTCAATGAACATTTGGTACATTTCTAGCAAATCACATTTCGGGACATAGAATTTTTTTGAACAATTTGGGAAAAGCTTTTTGAGACTAGATAGATAGAGCTTGGCAAGAGCTATCTAGTGGCATGCTTCATTTTTCCATCAGATGTTAGAATTGGAAGAAAAGTCAAACCCTAATTTTGCTCAAAGTGAAGAAAAGCTAAATCATGTTCAAAAGCTTGTCCAAAAGCTTGGGTAAATAGAGATTCAAATATATTTGGGATGGTGTTTTATGAGTAAAACATAAAAAGCAAACAATCCTTCTATATTTAGACATCAATGTCTATTTTTAGTCAATTCATAATTTTTAAGCAAAAGCCATTGTAGCAAAAATGATGGAAGCTTTTAATGACACGTACCGTTTTGTTTTACTGGTCATATGCTATGATTGTGCTTTATTTGAAGAACTATCACTATTGCTTTATTATGGAAGGCTTAACCTATAAAAGGAGCATGGTGGGCACACACTTGATCATCACTCAAAGATCTCAAGCTAGAGTTTGAAGATTCTGAAGCTTTGGAGGTGAAGATTTGGTGAAGGAGAGGCTACTCTCTTGGCGCAAGAAGTCTTCTACAAGGTGGTGGTAACTATCTTTTGTGAGTTAACCTTATATTTTGTTTTTAGGGTTTCTCTACCCTAATCTCAAAATTAGGGTTGGTTGATTTACAAATTTGTTACACTATTTTGTGAGAATAAGGCTAGCTTTGTTTCTCGTTCACTTCACACACACTTAGATTATTTCAACATAATCTAAATTTTGTATCATCATCTTCTTGGATATTCTTCCATTAGTGAGTGCACCACTTTATATGGTCGAGTAGTACTCCCATGTTGTAATTTGGAAATCTATTTTTTAGTGAGTAGGCATCTTGCTTACGATCCCTTATCTTATCTTACGATCTCTATCCTTCTCATTCTCACCTATCATCTTGGTTAATTAAGTTGTGTATGATAAAAAATGTTCTGTTTCGAACAATCCTGGGGCCCCAAATTCCAACACTTGGTATCAGAGCATATTTGACATACACACTTAATTAAACATGAGTGAGATAAGAATTCAGATGGAGGACAAGTTAGATGGTTCTTCAAATTATCCCATGTGGAATTTCATGATGATGAATTTGTTAGTAACAAAGGATTTATGGAGTATTGTCAATTGATCCTTAACAAGACCGAGACGAGAAGCTAAAGAAGAGGATACAAAAACTTCAAGAGGTGCTAGAGTCACAATTGCAGAACCAACTAAAGAAGAGGTAACCACTTCTATATCTAGGGTTACTGGTAGGTCTTTACCTAGAGTTCCTCCTACTGAAGGTTAGGCAAGATGGGATGCTAGAGATGCTTTGGCACTCTCATACATAGCAATGAGCATCAAAAAGCATATTCTACCATAAATTAGATCTTGCAAAAGTTCTAGAAAAGCTTGGTTAAATCTTGAGAATCTTTTTCAGAGCAGAAATCTATCTAGGAAAGCTCACTTGAGGAGGTAATTAGCAAAAATAAGGATGAAAGCTAGTGAACCTATTCAAAACCACATTACGAGACTCGTTGACTTGAGAGATCAACTACTAAATGTAGGAGTTGAAGTATTAGATGAAGAAATGGTAAATACGCTGATTAGTTCACTTCCTATTTCATATCGATCTTTCATAACCACTCTTGCCCTTACCACAAGAGATAGAGAGGTTACATTTGAAGAGCTAGAGTTCTTGTTACTTCAAGATGAAAATCAGTTGAAGGGAATGGAAGAGAATGAAGAACCACTTTCATCTTCATCAAAGGGTAAAACGAAGAAGAAGGAGAAGAAGGAAAAGCAATCGAAGAAGGAAAGTAGGTCCCGCTCACCTTCTACTTCAGATTCTATTTCTACTACATCTAAAGAGAAATCTTCTAAGAAGAAGGAAGTAATATGTTATTACTGCAAGAAACGTGGATATTTAAAGGAAACATGTTATAAAAGGATTCCAATAGAAAAGAAAACGGAATCAGGTAATGTTGTAGATGATGAGAAAAAGGGAAATCTCAAGGTGATTCTTATGCTTGTATCACTATTGAGGAAGTACCTTTTGATCAAGCAGCTTTACAAGTTCTTTCAACAAACCTTTGGATATTTGACTCAGGTGCTACAAAGCATATGATAGGTTGCAGACATGTGTTTTCTTCTCTTTCCTATTCTTCAGGTAGAAGAGTTACTTTTGTAGATGGCAATGATTTGGATGTTGTGGGAATAGGTAGAGTAACCCTAAAGTCAAGAGAAGGTGGTAATTTTCAGATTTTAGATGTTTTATATGTACCTAACATGAAGAAGAATCTGCTATCTATATCTACATTTTTGAGTGATGGTTTTAAAGTTGTATTTGAGAGAGATCTTTGTAAGATCTTGTCACAGAAAGAAGGGAATTGTATTTTACAAGGTCCACATAGAAGAGGAATTTTCATTTTGTCAAAAATCAGTCAGGCATATGCGGTCAAATCTTCGTCACTGGTGGAAGATATGAAGCTATGGCATGAAAGATTTGGACATATTAGTTTTGGAGCTCTCAAGAGTATCAGAGACAGAGGTATGGTTGAGAGTTTTCCCTCATTGGAGCTACCAGATGACTTAGATATATGTGAAGGATGTCTTGAAGGTAAGATGCATAAACTATCTTTCAAGAAACATGGTCATATTACAGCTACCAAGAAATTGCAGATTATTCATTCAGATGTGAATGGACCTATGAGATCAGACTCTATTCAGGGTTTTAGGTATTTTTTTCTATTTGTTGATGATTTTACGAGGTACTCATGGATCTATGGTCCTAATTTGAAGTCAGATGTCTTTCCTATGTTCAAAAAATTTGTTGTTATGGTTGAAAATGTAAGTCAGACAACTATCTAGATTCTCAAAAATGATAGAGGTGGAGAATACTTGTCAAATGAGTTCCGGACATTTATTGATGAGAAAGGTATTACTCGTCAACTTACTATTGCTTATACTCCTCAGCAGAGTGGTGTACTCGTTGAGATGATGTGGAGCATGATGGGATCCAAGAGGCTTTCACCAAAATTCTGGTTTGATGCAGTACATACAACTAACCACATTTTGAACAAGTCATCTACAAAAGCTTTAAAGGTAATCATACCTTATGAATCTTATTATGGTAGAAAACCTAATGTGAGTTATTTCAGAGTGTTTGGATCACTTTCATATGTACATGTTGAGAAAAAGGACCGAGGAAAACTAGATATAAAAACGAGGAAAGTTATTTTCATTGGATATCCTGTTGAGAGCAAGGGATACATGTTTTATGTTCTAGAGACAGGTGCAGTCATTCTTTCACGCAATGCATATATTTTTCAAAATAAGGTTTATGATAAGGAAGCAGAAATTCTAGAGTTCATTAGTGAAAATGACTATGGATTTTTTAGAAGGAATTTGGATATACATGTTCAGCCATATCAGGAGGAATTTAAATTTCCTAGTCTTGAAGAAAGAGGAATTTCACAGCCCTCACAACCCTCTAGAGATTGAGTTCCACGAGAGACTTTAGTTCGAGAAATGGAAGAAGTTAGAGTTCCAGAACGTGTTACCTCAGAAGGACAAGTTCTAGAACATGTGGAAGCTGAAGGATCAGAAAGAATTTCACCACTATTCAAGGATACAGCTACTTGGTTATATGAGACATGGAAAGATAGTGGTATAAAGACTTTTAGAGGAAGAAAAAGGAGTCAAACGAGACAACAACAACAAAAAGATCATGTAAGTTTTGCTGGAGACTTTGAGATTCATGATACGTTGGAACTTATGATAGTTGAGCATGAACCTGTGTGTGTTAAAGATGCACTTAACATTCCTATTTGGAGAAAATCTATGCAAGAAGAGATTGATTCTATTCATAAGAATCAAACTTGGAAGCTATGTGAGTTACTAGAGGGAAAGAAAGCTATAGGTGTAAAATGGATCTTCAAAATCAAAAGGAAAGCAGATGGTACTATTGATAGATACAAGGCCAGGTTAGTTGTCAAAGGATATGCACAATAAAAAGGTATTGATTATGATGAGATGTTTGCTTCTACGTCTAGGATGATCGTTATTAGGTCATTACTTGCTATAGAAGCACATTTTGGTTGGCATATATATCAACTTGACGTTAATACTGCTTTTCTTAATGGTGACTTACATGAGGATGTGTATATTCAGCAGCCAGAAGGTTTTGAAGAGACAGGTAAACAACACTTAGTGTGTAAGCTTATAAATAATTTATATGGATTGAAGCACGCACCTAGAGCATGGTATGTAAAGATACATACATATCTTTTATCCATTGGTTTCCATAATAGAGATGTAGCTCCAACTCTTTATGTCACAAGGTTCATGTAGAATTCGACAGTGGTACATTGGAAAGGAGTAAAGCAAATCTTTTGATATTTGAAGGGAACTTCAAATTATGCAATGGTATTCTCAAAATCTACACATTTGTTACTAAAAGAATTTTCAGATTCTGATTGGGCAGGTGATAGAGACACTAGAAGAAGTACTAGTGGATTTTGTTTTAATTTTGGAGATTGTCTTATCTCATGGTTTTCAAAGAGACAACCCACTATTGCGACTTCATCATGTGAAGTTGAATATCATGCAGCATTTACGACTACTCTAGAGTCAGTCTAGTTGCAAAAGATTTTTAGTTATCTTAATGTAAGAGTACATCAACCTATTCAGATATTTACTGATAGCTAGAATGCAATAGCTATAGCTAAGAATCCAATGCATCATGCAAGGACAAAGCATATAGAGGTACACTACCACTATATTGGAGAGCAGATAGCTAAGAAGCACATTGAGCTAGTTTATGTTCCTTCTAATGAGAATTTTGCAGATATACTTACCAAAGCATTGACTAGAGATAGTCATGAGAAGATTTGTAGGTTACTCAAGCTTGTGCCAATATGACATTGAAGAAGGGATTGTTGGAAGTCAATGAACATTTGGTACATTTCTGGCAGATCACATTTCTGGACTTAGCATTTTTTGAACAATTGGGAAAAACGTTTTGAAGCTAGATAGATAGAGCTTGGCAAGAGCTATCTAGTGGTATGCTTCATTTTTCCATTAGAGGTCAGAGTTGGAAGAAAAGTCAAACCCTAATTTTGCTCAAAGTGAAGAAAAGCTTAGCCATGTTCAAAAGATAGTCCAAAAGCTTGGGTAAATAGCGATTCAAATATATTTGCGATGGTTTTTTATGAATAAAACATAAAAAGCAAACAATCCTTCAATATTTAGACATCAATGTCTATTTTTAGCGAATTTATAATTTTTAAGAAAAAGCCATTGTAGCAAAAACGATGGAAGCTTTTAATCATGCGTATGGTTTTCCTTTATTGGTCATGTGCTAGGATTATGATTTATTTGAAGAACTATCACTATTGCTTTATTATGGAAGGCTTAACCTATAAAGGAAGCATGGTGGGCACACACTTGATCATCACGCAAAGATCTCAAGCTAGAGTTTGAAGATTTTAAAGCTTTGGAGGTGAAGATTTGTTGAAGGAGAGGCTACTCTCTTGGAGCAAGAAGTCTTCTACAAGGTGGTGGTAACTACCTTTTGGAATTAACCTTATATTTTGTTTTTCGGGTTTCTCTACCCAAATCCCAAAACTAGGGTTGGTTGATTTACAATTTTGTTACACTATTTTGTGAGAATAAGGTTAGCTTTGTTGCTCGTTCACTTCACACACACTTAGATTATTTCAACATAATCTAAATTTTGTATCATCATTTTCTTGGATATTATTCCATTAGTGAGTGCATCACTTTATATAATTGAGTAGTACTCCCATGTTGTAATTTGGACATCTACTTTTTAGTGAGTAAGCATCTTGCATACGTTCCCTAATCTTGTCTCAAGATCTCTATCCTTCTCTATCTCACATATCATCTTGGTTAATTCAGTTGTGTATGCTCAAAAGGTTTTTGTTTGGAAGGATCCTGGGGCCCCAAATTTTCCAACAACCCTAACAAGAGTGGACATATGTTATGGAGTAAGTACATTAAGCTAGTTTATGCATACATCAAGAAAACCTCACTTGGAAGCTACCAAGAGGAACTTAAAATATTTGATGGGTACCATAAATGAAGGGTTGTTTTATCCATTCACTTATAATTTGGATATCAATATGTATTTTGATGAAGATTGGGCTAGCTCCAAGGATGATAGGAGGAGCACTTCTGGCTGCTTATCTTTAGCAGTTTCAAAGCTAATAGCATGGTCATCAAAGAAGCAACCAACTATGGCATTGTCATCTAGAGAGGTAGAATATAGAGGCTTAGAAAATGCCACACGAGGCTATGTGGTTCAAACTACTCTATACAGATTTGGGACTACATTTTTATACTTCAATGATTTTTGGAAACAACACTAGTTCACTTCATTTGGCTGCTACTCCTGTATATCATGCAAGGACTAAGCACATTGAAGTGCACTATCACTATGTAAGAGAGAAATTACTTAGCAAGGATATCCAATTGTCCTATGTATCAACTCATTTGCAATTGCAGATATGCTCACAAAGTCTTTGGATGGAACTAAGATGAACAAGTTCAAGATAATGATTGGATTGCAAGAAATCAAGGATCTTCAATCATGTTAGGGTTGAGTGGGAGCTCTTGGTGCAAAATAGTCCAAGCCTACATTCTTGGATTATTAGCATGTATCTCATATAGTAACATATGACTATCCTCTTGTAAAAGTCACTTTACCATTAAAAATCTTTGTAAAAGTGCCTATGTTTATTGCACTACTACACATGGAGTTAGGAGAAATCAAAATCTCGGGATACTTGGTAGATGATTGATGAGGGAATAAATCCTATAGTTTAGGAATCACTTTATGGTGAGAATTTGAATTTGAATTCAAAGCTTGGCTCTAACTTAAACTATAAACGAGGATAAAAAAGGTTCTTGTGTAGAGCTTGATTTGGAGAGCAATAGAAAGGGGTCTTTTGTGACAAGATCTTACTCCATCGCTCAGTCACTATCCTCACATTGTATTTCTATGTGATCTAATACATATACATTGATTACTTCTTTATTTCACTTCTATGCTATGATCATCTCATAACAGTGAACTTCTTAGAGCTTTTTCTCAATGCATGGTTGATCATTTTATGTGATTTAAAGTGTTATAGATTCAACACACTATCTATTTTATAGCTACAAAATTTCATTATCATTTCTTTTCTCAATGTCAAGATATTTCCATATTTCTGCTCATTGGTCTGCATACTATAGCACCTCATAAAAGTCAGGACGGAACCCTAAGTTTCTAAACATCATTCTCAGTATATAGTTGATCTTTTGTATTGAAATAACTCATGATTGGTAGCTATCTAAGTTACTTATATACTCCCAAAGGGAATTTAGCCAATTGCTAGCATGTTGAGAGCACATACCAATTTACTAAACATATGCAAAGACCAATATAGCAAGTCCAAGCTCTTAGGTGAACTTTCTACGTATCTATTTTGATCCTGTGATTAGAGGATCATGTTTCAAAGCACATATGTTATTATTTATGATAATTAGGAAGCTGAAGGGCCCTACTACACTCTCCACAACTTGTTTTTGGTTGGTATGAAGGAGGGTTTTGCAACACTAATTCATCTCTGAAACTTATCCACCATCTCCTCCAACAGAAAGAAGATAAAGTACAAGATTTATGAAACAATGATGAAGATGATGGCATGTTAGATTTTATTAAGGATTTTTATCAAAATGTTAGTGAGAGCATTGATATTTCTGAAAATAAGAAATATCTTCGGGAGGAATGTCAAAAGCATGTATATGAAGGAAGTCATTTTATACGACTAAGTGCAAGCTTACTTATTCTGAATCTTCAAAATCATTTTGGATGGAGTAATGTATCTATTTTGGCACTATTAAGGTATAATTTTTAATTTTCTATCTATTTATATATACACATGCATACATATATACATATAAATACATACATGCATAGACATACACATATAAATACATGAATGCATACACACATATAAACATAAACACACATATAAACATAAACACACATATACACACATACACATGTTATGAAAGTAAGGAGAAATTATACATACCTATACCGAATGAAGATATTATGTCCATCTAGCCTCTTGAATTGTCTAGCGAGCCTTTAGAATCTTCCTGACACATCTGCTTCTCCTATTCTAGTCAACCTAATACCTGCACTGCTAACTCTTTTATGAACTTTGCATATAAACATTAAGTATCAGATAGCTATGGAGGTACTAGGTTCTTTGGAAAATGGGAGAAGCAAATTTTTCTAGAAGATTTTAAAGGCTGGAATAATAATTTAAAAGGATGAGTGGAAAGAAAGTGTTCATTCAATGGAGGTTCTTGTTCTTACCTTAGCTAAGGTAAGAGAAAGAGCTTGCATTGAATGGATGTTGTCTATCCGCCCATCCTTTAAAACTATTAGTCTATCTTTCAAAATCTTCCAAATAAATTTGCTCGTCCTATTTTCCAAACTACCTAATCCCTCTATAGCTAACTGATACTTTATGTTTGTAAAAAAATATGTAATTTTTAGTTAGCAAGGCAAGTAATTGATTGACTATAAAATGGGAGAAAACCAAATGATTTAGTGGTCTAGATATCTACATGAAAGTCTTCATACCACAATAAACAAAATGAAAGTTAAAAACAAAATCAAATATAGATACCTACACATGCATACATACACATACATACATACATACACATACACATAAGCATACATATGCATATATATACATACATGCACACACACACACACACATATATATATATATATATATATATATATATATATATATATATATATATATATATATATATATATATATATATATATATATATATATATATATATATATATATATATATATATACATATATATATATATATGTGTGTGTGTGTGTATGTGTGTGTGTCTATATATATATATATATATATATATATATATATATATATATATATATATATATATATATATATATATACTTATTTATTTATTTATTTATTTATTTTTATTAATATATCTTTTTTTCATGAACTTACAGGTTATTATCTGAAAAGTTTTTACCAAGTCAGAATATTATTCCTACCTCATATGATGAAATGAAGAAGATAATCAACAATCTTGGTATAGATTATCAATGTATACATGCATGTCCTAACGATTGTATTTTATATAGAGGTGAATATGCAGACTCTTTGACATATCGGAAATTTCAATCTCCTCAATATAAGGACGAAGAAGGTAAAATCCCAAAAAAGTTATTGAGACATTTTCCATTGGCTCCATGGATTAGACATGTGTTTCAAAGCTGCAAATTATTAAAGCTTTTGACATGGGGACATGATCATAAAATTACTGATGGAATAATCAAAATTCAAACAAGTAGTGCAGCTTTTCAATGTATTGATTCTACATGGCGTAATTTTGCACAAAAACCATAGAATCTAAAGTTAGGAGTTGCATTAGATGGGGTTCATCCATTCTCCATGAAATTTAGTAAATGGTCAACATGGCCAATGGTAGTCATAAACTACAATCTTCCACCATATTTTAGCATTAGAAAGGAACATTTAATGCTTTCACTTTTAATCCCAGGAAAAGGACAAGTTAATGATATGAATATATATCTTGCTCCTCTCATTGAGGATCTCCAAGAGTTATGGAGAGGCATTAATATCATTGATGTATCGAAAAGTATCAATGAAAGATATTTTACGGTTTGTGGTATTGTGGCTTGGACTATTCACATTTTCCAAGATATGGTGTTTGTTCAGGTATTGATGTAATTTTGTTTATATGCATACAAATATATGTGAGTTAATCTAATTATAATTTTATCATTTTCCATGATGTTGGAATATCTACTAAGGGTTATAAAGCTTATCCATATTGTTGTGATTGGTTGAGATCAATTTTTAGTAAGAATCTCAACAAAAATATTTATCTTCGATATCAATGATTCTTGCCTAATGATCATCCATTAAGATGTAAAAGAGAGGTGATACATTTTAATGGAAAGCTTGAAACAGGTTAGTGTCCAAAACAAATGACGCCTATGGATTGGTATTGAAAAATGGATGGATGGGTCTTTGATTGATCCAAAATAAAAAATGTTTAGTGATGATGAAGATAATGAGAATATGAAGAGAGGTAAAGCAAAATTGGCACTTGCAGAGAATATATCAATATGGTATTCTTTGGAGTATCGGAAAGAGTTAAAGGTCTGTCATCTTCTGGCTCCTATGCATTTATTCAAGAGTATGGGTTATTCATTATGGAAAAATCTTCTTGGATTAAAGACACCATAGCATCAAGGAATGATTTGAAGGACCAAAACTCAAAACCAAATTTGGCCAACTTTTGATACACATGGACAAGAAATGGCTTATGCACGTGCGCCTTGGGTACTTACTACAAAAGAGATGCAGATTATCAACAATTAGGATTCAATTGATTTCGACTCCTACAGGATATGAAGCATCTTTCAAGAACATGTTTACTATGGATGATAAGAGCTTATCTCGGCTAAAGACCCATGATTGGCGTAACTTTTTGAAGCACATTTTACCTTTGTTTATCGATGGATGTTCAATAAAAGGAGTACGAGATGTGATATATCATCTTCGATGGCTTATAAGGTAATTATGATACTTTTATATTCAATATATATGAATATTTGATATCTTTTATTTTTGAATTAATTTCTTTATAAGTTTTTTATGATCTATATAGGTGCATTACATCAAAAGAGATTGATAGAAACTCAATCCCACAAAAAAGAGACAAGAATGCAAGGAGCTACTATGTTTGATGGAGAAAGAGCTTCCTACTTCATTTTTTGATATTCAGGCTCATTTATTAGTCCATCTTGTAGATGAAATAGAGATTGCAGATGTTGTCAACACTTGATGGATGTTTTGGGTCACGCGATTTATGGGAATATTAAAAGGTTATGTGTGGAAAAGAGTGAAACCAAAAGGATCCATGGCAAAGGGTTGGATGCTTGA
Organism: Ceratopteris richardii; assembly: GCA_020310875.1. Classification (NCBI taxonomy): domain Eukaryota; kingdom Viridiplantae; phylum Streptophyta; class Polypodiopsida; order Polypodiales; family Pteridaceae; genus Ceratopteris; species Ceratopteris richardii. The sequence goes on from CM035427.1 coordinate 11,172,126, forward strand.
GGAGTGTTTTTCATGTTAGTGAATACCTTGAAAGAGTTCATGAAGAAGCTCCATGTGCATGGACCAACGAGTCTTCTTCAAAAATAACAGACGAGGTATTATCAGATAAGGGAGGTCAATTTTTTTTTACATTTCAAGAAAAAAATGATGTTTCTACTTTTGTAGCATATAATAGCGAATGCATGTAAGCATTCATTAGCGAGTAGGAATAGGAACTTCAAAATATCTGAAATAAAAGACATAGAAATAAAAGATATAGATGTAATCTCAAAATAATGAGATTACAAATAATCTTCTTTCAGGGATTGGCAATATACTTGTTTGCAACAAGCCAATGCAAATAATGAAGAAATCTCAGATAAGCAAAGAGAGTTAATGATAGGTTATGAATGAAAGGTAATTTTATTTTAATAATATTCTATTTTTTTCATATATGTATATTAGTTTCTCTTTACTAATTTAATTTCTTTTGCAAGCTTGAATGTTCACTAATATGTGGTCTTTTGGACAACATATTAGAATCAAAACTATTGATTCTTTATGTAGAACAAAGGATTCTAGCATTGTTGCTTCTTTCAAGCAACTATCACGTGCTAGGTCAAAAGTCATGAACCTTATAGATGGCAAACTTGGTAATGTGGGAATTGTTGTTGGTATCTACAAAATATCATTACCTACATTCAAACAGGTGAAAAAAAAGTTTATATTTTTTATGATATACTTTACTATTTTTTAAGCACCTAATAATGATTTTTGTTTTTATATATTTTGATAGGTCATTTTGAAGGTTGATTGGTTTTGAGTAGAGTATAAAGGTAGTAATTTTACATTGAGAAAGAAATTATTTGTAATAAGCTCATGGACTATCTTCATGGGTGTAGTCAGAACTCTAAGCATGAGGGTCGTTTTCTAAAACCAAAGGGGTCATTGGCACCAATGCTCTATTAGGGTTCTCCTCTGCCATTGCATACGTAAGTGGCATCACATTAGTAGGAGGTGGCAGTTGGTTTCCTAGGATTGGTTGTGGCCTATATGGTGCTTGCTATTGTTGTTGGTATTGAGGTTGACATTGATGTGGCCTATGATACGACTATTGGTATCGGTTCTGATACCTACCCTATTGGTAAGGTTGTTGATAAGTTTGTCTGATAGCCTACCTATTGTATGAACAATCTTGAGCTATATGGTTCCTGTATTTTCTTTCAATAGTGCAATATGGATCATTCACATCTCTCATGTTCTAGTTTTGCAATGGGCATAAATTAGCTAAGTGGTCCCCTCCATAGGTATAACATCCCTTCAATGAGGTGATCGGTGGGTTTGTCTCTTTTGAACTCCTAGCTTCCTTGCAACCTACTCAACTATCTCATCTATCTCAATGAAGGGTCTAGAAGTATGACTAGTACAATTGTTAGAATTCTTATAGAGTTTTGAAAATTCTAACTCCTCACTCAAGTTGCCTTCTATGTCAGTAAACATTCTTAAGCATTGATGTAATGTGACTAGCTCCTTGAGATATATGTATGATCTAAGTTTCTCACCTACAAGTCCATCTAAAATCAAGGAAACTTGTTTTGCTTGTGTAGGTAGTTCAGGTGTGGGACATCTCTCAATGTATTAATTAAATCTACATTCTACCAGCGGAACTATTTCTTGGGGTGTCTATTTGAAGATATGGATCAAGGATGATGTATTATGCCTCATGCCGCTCTTGGAAACTTCTACGATGATTGCTTCTAGTAGTTGACATATATTTCGGTAATTGAAACTATTTAGGAACTGAAACTAAGACAAAGCAATATCCTTAAAGGTCAAATTAAATGCCCGAGACAGGGTGAATAAGTCCTTGACCTCTTTAGCTATTAACACTTGTTTGAACTAAGCCACATGATCATAAGGATCTCTGAACCCATTAAAGTAGTTTTTCATCATGTTGACCACTTGAGAGGGTCTATGGGTTCTTGGGTACTCTCGAGGTCTAGGCAATGGAAAATCATGTTCATCTCTTTGATTCCTATGTGCTCTATGTTGCTCTCCTACGGGTCTTTCATTTTCAAGTCCTGATCTATCTCTACCCATTGTGTGTGCAAAGCTTACCTCAGGTCTTTCGCTAGCTCTATCCCTTTGATTTTCATGAGCTCGGGATTATCCTACTCCTTGGAGGCCATGGGAAACATTAGATCTTGGTGGCAGGAGAATCAACTCGCCCTACGAAGTGTATGCATGCCTACCATGCTTTGTTACCAAGAAATTTCTCTTCGATGTGTTATCTAAATAGACAACTTTGCCTAGTATCTCACGATCTTTGAACTCATAGATGGTGACTGCTTATTTTTCTAAGTTAATTTGGCTTGAATCTCCAAAATATTTTCTCTGTTTCTCTATTCAAGAATAGTTCTATGCTTTTGTCATCTTGGGGAACCCACTTTCATGTTATCACTCTAGTCAAGATGGATTTACCTTAGCGTGTCTTGGGTTCTACTCCTAAGTTTCCTTATTCTAGGTCTCCTATCTTGTTCTTGAGAATGACATTTCCAAACTCATCTGTCCTATCTCATAAGCTAGTAACCACATACATGGTTCCTTCCTTATCAACTTATGAACCATCTTCAAATTTGACCGCTAGCTATTTAAGTCCAAAGGGTTGATCGGGGATTTTTGAGTTAGAGAATTGGTCTCCTCAAACCATCCTCATAGATGCGTGCACTTAACTATTTTGTCCTAATATACTCCAACTGTGTCTGATAGGGATCTTGTGGTGTTTATAAATAGGCAATGCTTGACCTACCTACAGGTCTCTCCATGCTAAAAGATGTTTTTGAATCACTTGTTTCTAAACCACTAAGTTGTTGTGCCCATGACCTAGCTATATGGTTGAGACTAGCTTTAGATGATTTGATGCTTTATCTATCCATGCCTAGGTGTCTATTAGATCTAAGGTTCATACGCCTTGTTTACTAATCCCGATTTTCCCCTTTGTATTGATCAAAATCCTTTAGAGCCTTCTTGGCTTCCTAATCCGTGCCTAGGTGTCTACCAAATCTAAGGTTCATAAGCCTTGTCTACTAGTCCCAATTTTCCCCTTTGTATTGCTCAAAATCCTTTGAAGCCCCTTATCTTCTTAATCACACTTGAGGGTCAACTTCAATTTAGCTCTAGTGCTCAAAAACAAATTTTGGATGAAAGATTTATGTCAAATCAGGCTCGTGGTGGTCAAAACAGGCAAATAGGATCTCAGGATACACGATACTTAGGAAGTATTGGCAATACCTAAGAGAAAATGATACACCATATCTGACTTATGCGATACACAATACTTCTTCTCATGGTATGATACTTGAGGTTGGTGATACTTGGAACTTAATGATACGATACTTGATTTCAAACAATACATGATACTAAAGTGTGCAACAATAAACCATACCAGATTTTCCGAATAGGATACTTGAGTTCACACTATACGATACTTGATATCACCACAATACATGATATCGGATTGTGGAATGTTATAGGATATGTGATCCAAACGGATGTAGAATACACAATACATGATATTAGTCTTGACGATGCGATACCAATCTTTATGATACATACTTGAGAAGTATCACAAAACATAGCCTAGTGGTACTCAATCTGGTGATACATGATACTCAGGAAGTATTTCTATACACAATTTAGTGACACACAATATTAGACGATTGCAATACTCAATTGAGTGATAAATGGCACTTAAGAACTATCGAGATACATGACCTGGTGACACGCTATCTGGTAATACATGATACTCAAGAAGTATCATGATACACAATGCTAGACATTCACGATGCACGATACTCTAGGAAAGATTGTGATACTCAACTCGACGATACACGATGCTTGTGAAGAATCACGATACATGTGGGGATGATACACGATACATGTGAAGTATCATGATACATGCGAATTCATGATTCACGATGAGCTAAGAATTGCTATTATGGTTTCTACACATGCTTAGTAAAATGAACAGTGCTCTCAACCTGTTGGCAATTGATCAAATTCCTTTTGGAAATATCTATTAAACTTACATTGCTACCAATCATAAGTTATTTCACTAATAATGATCAAGTTTACTCTGAGAATCAAGCTTAGCAAATCAAATGATTATCCTGACATTTTCAGGCTTCAATAGTGTGCAAACTAGTGAGCAGAGTTTTGAAGTTATCTCGAGATTGACTAGTGCAATGACAATGAAACTTTGTAGCAACAAAATAGACAGTATGTGACATGTGTACAAGTTTAAATTACGTCAAATGATCAAGTATGCACTGAGAACCAAGTCTAGGAAGTTCACTGTTCTAAGATGAACATCATGATACTTGGACTTTTTGAAGTCCAAATTCAAACATTTTTGTGGATAAGTGCTCTTTGTGCCCTCCTTTTCACCCCTTTGTGCCTTTGGATGCAAAATATCTTTCCAAACTCATGACACAATACTTAGGATACTTGTCATAGGTCATGTCATGCCACATGATACTTCACTTAGATTTTGGTGTACTATGAGTATGAAGCTAAGTATTTCCTCCATGTTTTAGCACCAAACTGTCTCTCTCTCTCTCTCTCTCTCTCTGTCTCTCTCTCTCTCTCCTTGCAGAGTCAAGAATGAAAAGTTAAGTACAAATGTAGTGAATGTACAGTCAAAAAACAAAAAGAAATATGAGAAGATGAAGATAGGAGAAGATGGTGATGATGATGATGAAGGTGGAGAAAAAAAACTAGAAATTGAACTAAAAATGACTATTTTTTATCTTCCAATGTCATACTCAATATCCTACCATCACACGCTAGTCCTCAAAGTTCTCTCCCTAGGAATGGTGCCAAATTTGGTGTCACTCTAGCACAATGGTGAATACGAATGTGAGGACACCCACCTCATTAATGTCAATCCGTGAAGACGTGAGGACTGGTATGAAGACCGTGAGCATGTGAAGGCACAAGTGCATGAGTGAGAAGGACAACAATGGAAGGATTTCAATTGGAAAAGAACTCTCTCACAAAGCTTCAATCTCTAAGAATCCAACCTCAAAAATGAGCTCTCTACCTCTTTTTGTAGTTTTCCTTTACTATTTTTTGCCCTATTTGGATCTAGTGTCTAGCCTAGTTAAAAACTAGGTTGCAGGGCTTATTTGAGGGCTCAAACGAAATCAACAAATTATGAAAATTGTTATGGATATACTTCTAATACTCCTCAAGCTGAAGGACTCCTTGATTTCAACAAAATAGAGTTGCAAAAATGTTAAATGATATAATGGTTTTTACTGATCAAAATCATTGCTTTTATAGGGATTTCTTCTACAAATTTGACATATACTTCTTGGAGCTCCCTACATGCTCCCTCTTCTTGTGTGTCCACTTCTTTGATGAGTTCATGCACCTTGTGCTTGACCTTGGGCTCCAACAACCTCAAAAAAAAAATCAGAACCTAATTGAGTTGGTGAATTTGCAAACGACAAGACATCACAAATTTTTATGTTTGAACTTCCGGAAGAGAAAACAATAAAATTTTCTCTCACTTTTTTTCTTGGTGAAAAACACGATTTTTGAGAAACCTCACAAGGTGCATAAAATCACAATTCTCTGAGAATTCTTAGAAAATGCTTCCTTTGAATCCTCTCAAGCTTTTGTTTGCATGCTCCTCCTATTTTGTTATCTTTTTCAATATCTTTCAGTTTTTTTTTTGGTATTTTTTCTTAGATACTTAAATACTTTGAAACCAAAAAACTTTACAAGATTGTTAACACTTAGCTCCACACAAATCACCTCCCCAAAACTTTCCACTCTTAATTCTCTAACAAAGGTGTATAAGTAAATGCAAAAGTTCAAACAATCAAGCAGATAATCATCAATTTGAGTGTGCAATACTCCCACATGACCATCCTCTTACCTCAATTGACTGATTTTTCAAGGGACTCAACGTCTTGTCCTCCTAATCCATAAATGAAATGAGAATACCTTTCATGTTCTTCTTTCATTCTTGGATATCCACAACAAAGAAAATCTAATTGTGAAGTGAAAAGTGAAGTTTACTTGTGATTTTGGCACCTCTAGTCTAGGTTACCCTATTGACATATTTAGGTAGTGATGTGTGTGAATACACAAGGACTACCGGGGCACTTCTTTCCCTCTTTATGTAGGTTCCAGGTGATCGAGAATTCTTCACTTTTGTTGATGATAGGCCTTGAGCCTTGTATTATTGACTCAGAGAAACTCCTCCACAATCTCCAATTGTATTGCACTTCATTGGTTTTGTCTTCTCATTGGGCACACTAGTCATCTGATAAGGGTACCCTAAATCCTTCATTAGAATGTTATCTCCTCTAGCAACTTTATGACTTAATCTGCAAAATTTTATTTTTACTATTCCAGCTTCTTCATCCAATGGAACCCTCTGTTTCCAAAGACTTGTAGGTACTCCTTCCACATTCTTGTAAAGCCTGCACTTGCTATCATTAAGATTGACATAAGAGATGATATCCATACCAGTATCCACAAAAAAGTGGCCATTGACATATGCTTTGAAGTATCTTCATCACTGTTGCACTATCTTCATCACTGTTGCACTTAAGGGTTCTTCTTTTCTCCTCTCTTCTATGGCCTTTAACTGAGACTCTCTCACTCGAGTCAGTAACCTGAATAATGTCCTCTTTCCCTTCATATGCTTCCTCTCTACTTAAGTTTGGAAAAATTCCATAGTAGTAAGATGGGTCCTCTGCATGGAGCCAAGCCAACATGTTTTCATCTTCATATAAATCTACTCCCTCAAATAGATCTGCTTCTGGGTTGTCCAATAATTCTTCTTCCATACAAATACCAATTGTCTGCATGATGCTAGTATTTCTCTGATTGTCTGGTCCTTCTTCTAAAATTATCTACTATAACTCTTTTCCCTCTTGCTTTACCCACATTGTATCCTTACCCCAGTCATGCAGCACATTGGCATGCCTTAACCAAGGTCTCCCAATTAATAGGGCGAAACTTCCTTCTACCTGTGGCAACCTTAAAACAACAAAGTCCAAGTTAAAGATGGTACCTTGTATTTTGACTAGGACTCCAGGGACCACTCCCATAGGCCTTACTATGCTTTGCTCTGCCACTGTTACAGTGAAGTTGGCAGGTCTTGAAGGGTATATTCCAATCTTTTACATGGTATATTCAGGCATCAAGTTAATGTCAGAACCACCATCCACAATAACTCCTTGAAACTCATGACCTTTGATAGAGACTGTTAGCCGAGGGCTCTTGTAATCTATGAGGGGTGCTTCCCCTACACTTTTATCTTTAGACATAACAACAGCCTTTGCCACTAAACTTGTTGTGGACATTTCATCAATTATCTGCAACAGTTTTGACCTGAATTTCCCATCCATCTTTATTAATTCAAAAATACTGACCTCCTTTTTCATGGACTTGAGTAGTGAGGAAGCTTCTGATTCCTTAATAGCATGGGCTCCATTTGACTTATCAAACTCCTCATAAGCCCTATTGAATGCATGTCCAATGGCATCACTGGTACCTATGAAATTTTCATTTTTCCTTGTGTCTGCACATGTGGTGGCTTTGTTCTCAGGGGCACCTTTGTCTTTGTTCAATCCATTAATCCTTGATTCTTGACCTATTTCCACTTGAGCCTTCCCCTTGCTTCTTGTCTTCACTATAAAAGATTCAATTTCTTCTAACTGCACCACCCTGGCATATGGTGATGGCACCTTGGCTTCATTTACCATCTCTTCTTTGCACACAAAAATCATTTGAATGTGGGGCCAGATGTAGAAGCTTGGTTCTTAGGACAACAATTAGTATAGTGGTCCCTAGCCTCTGGGCAGTTCCTGCAAGCAGGGGCATTTTTTGGGAGAGTGCACCTACTCTGATAGTGTCCACATTCTCCACATCTGAAACAAATAATTGGCCTCCTTGGACCACTTCCAAAGTTATCCCTCTGTCTAGGGTTATAAGTGTTACCTTGATTGGGTGCAGCTACCATCACATTTGCTGGTGGTAGGGGTCCTCCTTTTGTCCAGTATGTTGTTGCAGGTATTCCCCTTGATTGGCATTCATGGGTCTCATGACCAACTTTCCTGCATAATTGGCAAGTCACACTTAACAGAGGACATTCACTTACTATATGAACTTGCTTACTACACATTTAACACCAAAGTCCACTCTTGATGCCACCCCCTTTGAGTTCCTGCAGCTCCTGTCATAGTTGGGCCAATTCCTCTGCTTGGGCCTCCTCCTCCTTTTGGAGCTTTAATGCTTCAATCTCCCTTCTCAACTGAGTTACAACATTCTCCTCCTCTCTGTGGGGCTTATTTCTTTTTAAGCCCTCCAACTCCTTCCTTAGCTGGATTACTGGATCCTCTATTTCTGTGGAATATGGCAGTTGAGAAGAAGTTGCTCCATATTGTTGCCTTATCTGCTCCAGTCGGGTAGCTGTGTTGATGAACTCTTCTATGGAGGCTGTAGGCAACACTAATTCCTTGATTTTGCATTGGGTGGCCACTGGAAGTGGCTTAGCTAGCCATTTCTTAACAAAATAATCATGTGGTGGATCTGGCAATTAAGCCATTAGTGCCTTGGCCCTAGTCACAAACTCTGGGAACTTTTCACCTGGACCCAATCTCAAATTTTCTAGTTCTTCTATGATTATCTCTGCAGTATTTCCATGCTGGAATCGATTTTTAAATGCATCTTTCATCAAATCCCAAGTTGTAAAATGGTTCTCAGTAAATTGGCTGAACCATTTATCTCCTAATCCTTCTAATGTGGCAGGGAAGAGTATCAAAAAGGCATCCTCCCTGCCCATTAAGCCTCTAGTCTTGCATAGTGCCAAAAATGTTCTAATATGCTCATCTGGATCCTCTTGATCTAGGCCTTTGAAAGAAGGAAATTTTATAATTAATCTTAAGAGTAAGGTTTCCAAGTCTACCTGTCCCGCCATGCTCTTTACTAATGAGGTTGAAGATAGTGGACTAGAGGATCTTCTAACAACCTTCCTTCTTGTTTCCTTGCAAGTGACCCTCAATGTTTGGGACCGAGTTGCGGTCATGAGCTACTCATAGTCCACTTAATATGAGACACTTGATAAGAATATTTACCTTCGGTTTGAGGAAGTATCATTGTAGTACTGTCGACACTTGATCTCTTCTATACTTTGCACTTCGTTTCTCCTAAGCTCAAATCTCCTTGGAAGTCCCACCGTGCCTGCCAAATTTTTTTGGGGAATTCTTAGACAAGAAGGGATTTTGAGTGTTTGTAGGAGAAAAGGGGAAGACCAGAAGAGAAAATACACACTGGAAGCCTTTGTCGATTGATTACAGTAAGATAAATACAAGGTTGAAGCACAATACAACCAATGTTTCTGTGCAAAATGCCACAGAGTGCTCAATTACGAAATACCAAATACCCAAGGGACTTGTTGCTGCCGGCCTCCTCTGCACCAAACCTCCACCTTCTGCAAGCCTGCTCTTGTGCACACCTTGTACCAAGCTTCCACTAAGGGGGAGGGATGGATACCTTCTGTCAATGCCCGCACACTTCAGTAAGACCTTGGGATCCTTGGGGTAGAAGCTTAGCACTCCTCTGCACACTTCCTTGGTCACTCTTCATGCACACCTTGCAGTTCACTTCTCTGCATCACACACTGTGTGTCTCTTGCACTTCTCTCTCTTGCTTCTCTTAGACTATGCTCACTCTTGCTTACACTAAGGATTGTCCAAGAACAGTCCTTGCCTTGATTTGAGTGTGTTGATTCACATACGCTCCTAGCTGTAAGAGTATCTTGGCGCTCACTTTGATGTCCCAAGATTATCTTCACAAGTGGCAACCAACGACTGCCTGTTTTGTCTTGTAGTGACTTTAGACTTAAGCCAAAAATTTTAATTGGGGGGCCATACTTTCACTTTTGCGTACTCTGCCGCTTCACATACCTTCACATTTTCCTTTTGACTCTTCAAATGTGCACATAAGGGAGGGTTCCGTGAACCTTCCAAAACACTTTAAAAACACTTTGAACCTTAGGGAAATTAGAGAAATACCTCTGCAACCTACAACCCACTTTCTCCAATTTACCCTTTGTGGACAATTAATTGTGCAGTACTTGTGCACTTTGACACCTTCACTTTAGCACTTTGACTCTGCACTTGTTGACTTCGACCTTGACTTTGACCCGTCTGACTTTGACCTTTTGACTTTGACTATGATTGACTTTGACTGCAATTGACTTTGACCAATATGACTTTTATGGGATCAACAATATTCAAATGTTAATTATCCTAGCAAGGTTAGCTATCAATTATGTGACAAGGATGTTCATAAAACAAGAGACTCCTTTTACCTCAAGGGAGCTCAACAACAAGGTAACCCTCTGGTTCTTGATTCATATTATGCGAGTACTTCAAATACACCTAATAGACAAGAGAATTGTCCAACTTGACCTAGATATAATTGGTCATTGATGTGTTATCACTGTGGTGAGTATGGACATATGTAGAAGAGGTGCTCCTTATGAGAAGGTGCATCTCCCTATCAGCATTTTCTAGATGCTAAGGATCACTATACCAGAGATTACCCAAGAAATCACCCAATTCCAATTCACATGATTTCATTCTCACCACAAGAAGAAGGTATGACTACCCAATCTTATGTTGTTTCATCTTCTTTAGTTCCGATGATGAATAAAGCCATGTAAGTGGCAACAACCTGTCGAGAGGAACAACAAGGACTCAAAGATAGAGATGAGGAAAAGAAGGCTAATTGGAAGGGATAAGCAGATATTGAAGGAGCTTATGAGAGAGTGACTACTTTGCTACAAGACCAACTAGCAAGTTCTTAGGAAGACACACACGAGATGAACATTAAAGAAATCTTCAAAGGTATTCATTCTGAGCTTAGTCTATAGCAACTCATAAAAATGGATTCAAAATTAAGAAGTGACTTGTTGAAGATTATACATTCTACTTACTTGATCCCACCGATTAGCATAGATGGTTTGATGGTTGACTTTCCCCTTGCACCCTTGCCAAACTACCAAAGTCAAGGTTACCTGTTTTTATAAGAGATGAAGCTCTTACAGGTGTTATTATAGATGGAGGTCCTAACATCAATTTGATGCCATATTTCACAATGAAGAAACTAGAACTAAACCCAACCAAGACATCACCCTTCATAGTTACATTAGCAGATCCACACAAGGTTGCACCACTTGGCATTGTTGAAAAGGTACTTATGATAGTGTAGGCTTGTCACTTTGTTCTAGACTTCGTCATTATTGCATTACCCTAGGAGACTTCTTACCCTCTACTCTTCACAAGGCCTTGGCTAAGGCAAGCAAAAGCTTTGCAGCATTGGGAAAACACTAACAACCAACTATAGATACATCTAGAAGAAGGATTCGACATTGGAAAAGCTATTGGGTATATTGTTGACACTCAGCTAATGCCTTTTGTACCACAAGAAATATGTTAAATTGGTTGATGGGTGGTGTAGTGTTACACTGTTGAGATTACTAAAATAAACAAAGAATTTGTGGAAGAAGCCCAAAAAAGGGAAAAGAGTCAAAAAATGAAAATGTAAGCTCAAATACTAACAAAGGAGAAAAAATAAGTCTTTGCAAGAAAAAAGAAGCAAAAGTCAACAAAGAGCATTCGAGAACCAAAACTGGGCATTTTTTGCAAAATTGTCTTGGTGGTCAAAACTTAGCAGGAAGTGAGCAAAAAGTAGCAAGAAAGGATTTTGTACCTCTGAGGGGCCCAAATACTCAAATTGGACCACCGAACCAAATTGGTCCATTGGAGTAAAATGGGCCAATTTTGCGAGGATTCCCCACTACAGAGTTCTGCAAAAGGGTAACAACCTAAAAATGCCAAAATTAAAGAAGCCTTTGAGGAGGCTAATTTTCATTCTCAAGGGCCTAATCTTGAGCATGAGAGCAGAGAAAACCTTCCATTTTCAAAAATTCCTCAAGGATGTATCAAGCAACATATTATGGAACATAAGCTAAATTCCACCCCTGCGTAGGGTGCAAATGCTTTTTCAAGTGAGGCCATTATTGAAGTGCTCATTCAAGAAGAAAATCTTGGAGATGAAGAAAATCCTCAAATAGTCCACTTAGCCTCCTAGTTATGGCACTATGTTGTTTTATTGCAGAAGGTAACTACTCTCCTTTTCTCCTATAAAAATGCTTTTGCATGGTCCTACAAAGCCTAATAGGGATTCTAGAGGAGCTTGGATTACATCGAATACCCTTAGTTGAGGGATCGGCACCTATGAGAAGTAGGCCTTATCAACTCAATCCAAAATATGGAGAGACAATAAAGTTAGAAATAACAAAACTAGAGGAGATATTTATTATTGTTCCAGTAGAACATTCAAGGTGGCTTTCATCTATGATTACTGTACCCAAGAAAATAGTTGCAAAATAAGAGTGTGCATTGATTTTCATGCTTTAAATAAGGTAACTATTCAAGATGGCTTCCCTCAACCTTTTAAAGAACAGATATTAGAAGAAGTAGCGGTCGCAATTTGTACATTTTTCTTGATGGCTTTAGTGGATACAACCAAATACTAATTCATCCTCATGATAGAGAAAAAAGTGCATTTTTCACTCCGTGGGGCACCGATGTGTATACACACATGCCTTTTGGGCTAAAAAATGCACCTAATTCATTTAATAGAACAATGCATCTGATATTGGGAAAATGGTTGATAACTTTTCTGTGCATTTTTGTGGATGACGTTTCAGTGTTCTTAGGCACAGATAGAAGACTACTAGTCCAAGGCTTTCATGATCACTTTGAAAATCTGAAAGCAATCTTTGAGCAGTGTCTAAAAATAGGTCTGAAGTTGAATTCTACTAAATGTCATTTTTTGGTCACTAAAGGCACTCTACTTGTCCATTCCACAGACTCCTAAGGAAGTGCAAAGCTTTTTTAGGCCATGCAGATTACCACAAGAGAGTTATATGAATGCATTCAGAAATAGCTAAGACTCTGTCAAGGCTTACAAGTAGGAAGATTCCTTTCTCATGGAGTCATCAAGCTGAAAAGGCATTTTTTGAACTAAAATTGTGGCTATGTACTGCTCCACTCTTAACTATTCCTTACGGGTCATTAGAGTTTCATGTGCATACAGATGCTAGCCTTCATGCAATAGGAGCAGTTTTGGCTCAATCCTCCATGCCCAAGATGGATCAACCCAAGATTGATCAACCTAGCTTATGCTAGAAGACTACTTACCAAGGCAGAAAAGAATTACAACACTATGGAAAGGGAAGGTTTGGCTATTATTTTCACACTCCAAAAGTTTTTACACTACCTTCTAGGTATACATTTCATTTTCATATCTGATCATCAGCCCCTGAAGTATTTAATTAATAAGCCTGGAGTAGGTGAAAGGATTTGGCATTGGCTACTAGTGCTTCAAGAGTATGACTTTGAAATTCATATTAGGCCATGAAAAGAACACTACATGGTGGATCAAGTCTCAAGGTTTGCTATGAGTGAAAAGGAAATAGGTATTAATGATGAGCTTGTGCATAGTAGTCTCTTCATGGTAGAGACTCAAATTATGGTATGCTGAAATTCTGCATTTTCTCACTTTTGGAAAATTCCATGAGAGCATAACACCATTAGAGAAGAGGAGATTGCTCTTAAAAGCCAAAGCATATTCTCTTATAAATGGCCACTTATATGAATATTGTCACGATGGTATCCTGAGAAAATTTGTTTTTCCACAAGAGGTATTTTTTTTGCTTGAAGCTACACACAGTGAAGGGCATCTCAAGGGAGAAGATTTGGCTCAAAAAATAATCCACAAGGGATTGTGGTGGCCTCATTTTTACAAAGATTCAATCACGTTTGCTAGAGGATGTGATATGTGCCAAAGATGTGCTCCGTGGCCTAAGAAACTGAATTCTCAACCGTTAGTCATTTCCACATGATAGCTACCTTTCAAATAATGGGTTCTAAATTTCATTGGACCAATCAGTCCAAGTGGTCAACTTGGTGGTAACAAGTATATCTTGATGGCCACATGCTATTTTACCAAGTGGGTAGAAGATAAGGCTATTTTTTATTGTATTGCCACTACTATAGCCAAGTTTATGTATAAAAAGTTTGGTTGCCCACTAGACTACTAGTTATAGAGGCACACACTTTGCAAGCCATCTACTGCAAGTTATCTTTGAAAGGTACAAGACATTCCATAAAAAATCATGCCCCTATTACCCAAGAGCAAATGGCTAGGTAGAACGTTCTAATAAAATGTTGATTGGATTACTATGTAGATTGGCCTTTGAGCATCATAGCTCATGGCTGCAAGCACTTATTGATGCAATATGGCCTTTTCAAACAACGAGAAGAGGCACCATGGGAGAGAGCCCATTCCTCCTAGTTTATGATAAGGAGGCGCTAGCCCCTTTTGAATTCATCATCGAAAAAGAAATTAAAGCAAAAACAATTGAAGGTGACCCTCACATTAGAAGATTGGTAGCATTGGAGAAATATAGGGAAACAACTATGAAGAGGCTACAAGAAAAGTAGGAAGAAGGGAAACATATATATGATGAGCACTTAAGGACCAATGTTGTGCAAGAGGGGGCTTTAGTATTGGTATATCATATCCCACCTGACTTACCAAATTGGCACCAAAATGGTCAAGACCCGCTAAAGTGTTGAAGATATTTCAACAAGGAGCAGTACAACTAGAGGACTTGTAGGGTGAGAAATTGCCCTTGATTAACATTTCGAGGGTAAAGACTTGTTTAACTTGAGGAATCTTGAGAAAATTCAATCATTGATATTTCTCATTTCCAACTTGTTTTTGCCAATAAGTAGTTCTCATTTCATTCCATGAAATTTTAAGCAATAGATGAGGATTGCACTGAGACGGTGCAACATCTTGATGTGGGGGACTTTAATCTAGCAATTATTTATCTTGATGAAAAAAAAATCATCTTCAAAATTCATCCTTGCACCACACCATCTTCATGTGGGGGATTGTGATCTAGCAATAATTCATCCTGATTCAAAAAAAATCACCTTTGTGAATTTAACTTATAGAATTCATCCTTGCGCCATTTTCTGTCCTTGGGAATTTACCCTTGCTAGACATTCACCCTCATTTTTGCATTAG
This sequence comes from Ceratopteris richardii, assembly GCA_020310875.1. NCBI lineage: Eukaryota > Viridiplantae > Streptophyta > Polypodiopsida > Polypodiales > Pteridaceae > Ceratopteris > Ceratopteris richardii. The sequence continues at coordinate 11,187,294 of CM035427.1, forward strand.
GAAAATTATTCCTTCAAAAAGTCTTTCAAAATTAGTCCTTCAAAATTAGTCTTTCAAAATTATTCCTTCAAAATTGGTCTTTCAAAATTAGTCCTTCAAAATTATTCCTCCAAAATCAGTCCTTCAAAATTATTCTTTCAAAATTAGTCCTTCAAAATTAGTCTTTCAAAATTAGTCCCTCAAAATTATTCTTTCAAAATTAGTCCCTCAAAATTATTCTTTCAAAATTATTCTTTCAAAATTGGTCCTTCAAAATTAGTCTTTCAAAATTAGTCTTTCAAAATTAGTCTTTCAAAATCATTCCTTCAAAAGTAGTCTTCCAAAATTAGTCCTTCAAAATTAGTCGTTCAAAATTAGTCTTCCAAAATTAGTCTAGGAGTTTGAGAATTCATCTCATCATGTGGAGTTTCAAAAATTTGATTACAACATCACACCTTTGATTCATAGTCAAGTTGGCTATCAGATTCGAGGAGATATTCAATGTTCTCAATGAAGTGTTGATTCATAATAAAAAAGAACCTCTCATTCAAGGCCATAGAAGTCTTTGGTGGTTCTAAGTCAGTTGGATGTCAGTACTAGAATTGGACCACATCTCCAAAATCAGCCCACTCTCCTACCACTTTTGTTAATTGAAGCATCGCACATGCATAGACCATTGATGATGCAGTAAATGATTGGATTCCACGAAGGCCACTCTCTTGGCCTAGAGATCTATATAAGAACCAGTCTTGCTCTTGTTTTGGGACCGACAAATATACATAAATGCACATGTGAGAACAAAGAGATAGGAGATATCTAACATATGTAAGAGTGCAAAAGCGATCGACTAGGGATATATGAGAGTGAAGGATCCAATCAGAAGGATATATAGAGATTTAAGAAGTTCAGAGATACATGCATTGTCATCTTTCCTATTGGTGCAAGAGAATCCAAGCCCACATACTTGGATGATTGGCATATTGGTCATGAAGTCTTATATGATCAATCCCTTGTAAAATCAAATATATTTGCTTTTGTAAAAGTGCACTACTTGCACGTGGAGTTAGAACACATCAAAACTCGAACCATTTTGGTAGTTGAGTAATGCGAGAATATATCCTATGCTTTAGGATTCAATTTTGAATGAACTTTTGAATTTGAATTCAAAAGTTGGTTCCAAACTCAACTATTAAAGAAGGATCAAAAGTGCCCCGTGTTATCTCGACTCCATGAGATCATTTAGAAAAGAAATATTGTGATTTGAAGAGCTCACTCTAGAGCTCATTCATACTTCACACATTTAGCAATTGATTATTTCCAATAACATTGTATTTGTACATGAGTTAATACATACATTGCATTATATCTTCATTTCACTTCTTTGCCATGACTACATCAGTTCAGTGATTTTTGCAGAGCTTGTTCTGAGTGTATGATTGATCATTTGTGGTGATTTAAAGGATGATATATTCAGTATATTGTCCACTATATTAGTACAAAATCTCATTATCATTGTCTATCTGAATCGTGAGATATTCGCACATCATCAGTGTCTGGTCTATTGATTCATGCACCTGGAAAATATGGGGCGTGTCCTATGATTTGCTAAACATCATACTCAGCATGTGGTTCGTCATTTTTTATGAAATCACTCTGGATTAGTAGTTGTCTAGGTTAATTACACATCACCAAAAGGAATTAAGCTAATTGCTGTTGTACTTAGAGAATTGGTCAATATACTAAACAGGTATAGAAACATGATTAGCAAGTTTTTGGTCTTGGATTAATTTCCTACCTATCTGTTTCCATCCATTGATTAGTGGATCATGTTCTAAACATCATACCTAATTATTTATGATCATTATCTAGCTAAAGAGGCCCACTAAACTCTCCAACATTTATTCTTGATAGGTTTGAAGTAGGTTCTGAAGACTATCCACCATCTCTTCCAACAGTGGTATCAGAGCAACAACAAGCAAGATGGGAGATGGATTGCCATCCTTCATTGACAAATTGGATAGGAGCAAATACTCAGCATGGTCACTAAGGATGCAAGCCTACCTTCAAGGGAGAAGCCTATATGGATACATCTCAGGGGATGAAGAGATGCCAACATTCAGGAGCAAGCATCAATCCACAAGGAAAGAGCAAGAAAGGTTGACCACATGGTGTGCAAAGGATGCTCTTGCAAGGTCTTAATCTAGTAAACTCAATATGATGAGACTTGGGAAGTACTCTCATCATATTTCTCATCAAATACAAGAGCTAGGAAGAATTAGCTATGGATGGAGTTTACAACTCTAAAGAAGCAACCAAAGCAAGGAGTGGTTGATTACATAACCAAGATGAAGGATGTGGCTGACTAGCTTGCAAGCATTGGAGAGGAGATAGAAGAAGAACACATAGTAAGGGAGATCATTAATGGAATCAAAGATGATGATAAGTGGGAGTCCTTCACCACAACAATGGACCTTTACATGGATATGCAAATACCTGACCTCAACAACTTGATGGGGCAACTCTTCACCCATGAGACAAAGCTCAACAAGAATGGTGACAACTCTAGAGGTAACCAATCTTCTGAGCTTGATAGGGATAAGAATAAAAGTAAGGATAAAGGTAAAATCAAGAAGTATGAAGAAGAGGCTAGTATCTCTCAATCTAACTACACAGGTAGAGGAAAAGGTTCTAGAGGAAGGGGGCGAAGGAAAGCAAGGCACGGGGAGATCATACAACACTCCACCTTGCACCATTTGTGGCCTTACCAACCATACCATAGAATAATGCTTCAAGAACACAAGGAATCAAAGGGGAAGAGGCTTCCATATAGGTAGATTTGGACAATCTAGAGGCAGCTACAACAATGGAGGGAGCAACTACAATCAAGGCTGCTACAATAACAATTATCAAGGAGGGTTCACAGGAAGAAGAGATTATAAAAACCACACAAAAGAACAAGAGGAGTCTCTACTCATCATGAATATGAAACCCAAGCAAGGTAAAGATGATGAGAATATTTTCTATATTGATTCAGGTTGTTCCAATAACGTGGCTAGAAATGTAGCATTACTATATGATCTTGAAGAACCCAAAGGGAAGCATGAAGTACAGACAATTGATGACTCTAAAAACTCATTCAAGAAAATTGGAAATGTCAAGACCTCTGATGGTAACATGAACCTCTTAAGTAAGGTTTTGTATGTGCCCACTATAACCAAAAACCTAATTAGTGTTGCACAGATTGTTAAGAAAGGTCTATAGGTCATATTCACAAGTCATGGAGCTTATGTGGAAGACCCTCAACAAGGCTTCAAAATGATTGGAAAAGGTGAGAAATCTGGTATACTCTTTACATTTGAGATTGAAGACACCAAAAACATAGCACTCTTCAATTACAAAGACCAAACTCTAACTGAACTAGAGATATGGCACAAAAGGCTAGGTCATATAAGAGGAAGAACACTAAAACAAATATGCAAATATCACAGTGTGCTTGGCATTCCCAATGTGTCGAAGCAACACAAGATATACAAGTGTGAAGCATGCCAATTTGGCAAAGCTCATAGGCAACCATTCAAAAGAAAGGGGTACATGCATGAAGACTACTTGGAGCTTGTACACACTGATGTGTAGGGTCCTAGCAAAGAGCCATCAATCTCAGGTTCAAGGTACTATGTTTCATTCATATATGATTATAGTAGATGGACAATCCTTTATTTCATGAAGCATAAGGATGAAGTATTTACATGTTTCAAAAAGTATTTGGCATTAGTTGAGAACCAAATAGGTAGAAGTTTGAAGAGGATAGATCTAACAGAGGTGTGGAGTACTTTTCACATGAATTTGATTTATTCTTACAGGAAAGAGGTATAAAGAGAGAAGTCACAACAAGATATACTCCCAAATGGAATGGAGTGGTAGAGAGAAGGAACAAATTAATAATTGAATGAGAAGAAGCTACCTAATTACTTATGGGTAGAGGTTGTTTCCACAACCACTTACTTGGTTAACAAGCTCCCATCCAAACCCTTGGATGGAATGACACCCTTTGAATCATGCAATGGTAGGAGACCCTTGTTGGACAATTGCAAAATATTTGGGTGCATTGCTTATGCACATATTCCCTCACATATTAGAGGAAAACTTGAGCCTAAAGCTGAAAAGTGTATATTCATTGGATAGGACCAAAACTAGAAGGGTTATAGGATATACAAAACCACTAACAAAAGATTTCTAGTTAGTAGGGATGTAGTATTTGATGAAAATAATTCATGCTTTGAAGATGATTGTAAGAAAATCAAGTTACCTTATGATTTGGAATATGACTTTCCAACTCCCACTCAATAATATCAACAATTACCAGAAGATATCAATTTAGAGGATGATGAGCAACTTTATCTCAAGGTTTGGAAGTCAAAAGGCAAGGCCAAGGTGAAGCAATTACAAGACATTCCAAACTCCTCCAATCAAGGACGTAGGAGATCTCAAAGGGAGAGTAAAAAGCCCATAAGGCATGGCTATGACACATCATTAGTCATCAAGCATTCTATGTATATCACTAAAGACTCTATGACAGAAGAACCTTGTTCATTTGAAGAGGCTAATAGGTGAGAAGCCATGCAAGATGAAGTTGAAGCACTTCAGGAGAACAATACTTGGGCCTTGGTTCCCAAGAAGCTAAACATGAATGTAATAGGATCCAGGTGGGCATATAAATTAAAATTCAGATGGCTCTATAAATAGGTATAAGGCAATGTTAGTGGCAAAGGGGTTTGCTCAAACCCATGGAGTGGAATATGAGGAAACCTTTTCACCTAGGACAAAGATGCCAACAATTAGGGTTTTGGTAAGTATTGTTGCTTCCAAGAATTGGAATCTATATGAGTTAGATGTTAAGAATGCATCTTTAAATGGATGGATATCAAAAGAAGTGTATATGGCACAACCACCAAGGTTTGAAGATAAAGATAAACCAAGATTTTTATGCAAGTTAAGGAAGACACTCTATGGCCTAAAGCAAGCTCGTAGAGCTTCGAACCTTAGGCTTGTTATTTATTTGCAGGATCAAAGTTTTGTAACTAGCAAGGTAGATTCTTCTTTATTTATAAAGAAGTCCAACTAAGAAGTTATCTACTTATGTATCTATGTGGATAACATTATCATTATAGTTAATGATGCTAATGGCATCAAGAAAGTTAAGTCTCAACTAATGGAAGAATTTAAAATCAATGGTCTTAGTTTGTTAACATACTTTCTTGGCTTAGACCTTGTGTATACAGATTTTGGTATATTTATTACTCTGAGAAAATATATTCATGGTATGCTGGTAAAATCTAAGATGGAGAACACCAAAATTGTAGGTAATCCCATGGAACTCAACCATACGCTTAGTTCTCATGAAGGAGAACTCCTTGAGGATGTTACAAGTTATGAAAAACTTGTAGGCAATCTCAACTATGCTACCCTAACAAGAGTACACATTGGCTATGGAGTAAGTACATTAAGTCACTTTATGCATTCACCAAGAAAGCCTCACATGGAAGCTGCCAAGAGGGTGAAAAAGTATCTAAAGGGTAACATAAATGAAGGATTGTTTTATCCCTTTACTTCTGACTTAGATATAAAGATGTAGTCAGATGTAGATTGGGCTGTCTCCAAGGATGATAGGATGGAACCAAGATGAACAGATTCAAATTGATGATTGGCCTGCAGGGATCAAGAAGGAATGAAGGCCAAGCATGTTAGGCTTGATGGAGAGTTAATGGTGCAAGAGAATCCAAGCCCACATAGTTGGATGATGGGCATATTGGTCATGAAGTCTTATATTATAAATCCCTTGCAAAATCAAATATATTTACTTTTTGAAAGTGCACTACTGGCACGTGAAGTTAGAAAGCATCAAATCTCGAATCATTTTGATAGTTGATAGATGAGAGAATATATCATATACTTTAGGGTTCACTTTTTAGATGAAGTTTTGAATTTGAATTCAAAAGTTGGTTCCAAACTCAACTATAAAAGAAGGATAAAAAAACGCGCGTGTTATCTCGAGTCCATGATATCATTTAGAAAGGACATATTGTGATTTGAAGAGCTTATTCTATAGCTCATTTGTATTTCACACATTGAGCAATTGATTATTGCCAATGACATTGTATTTGTACATGAATTAATGCATACATTGCATTATATCTTGATTTCACTTATCTCCCTTGACTACATTAGTTTAGTGATCTTCTCAGAGCTTATTCTCAGTGTCTGATTGATCATTTGTAGTGATTTAAAGCATGCTATATTCAGTATGTTGTCCACTATATTGGTACAAAATCTCATTATCATTGCGTATCTAAATCATGAGATATTAGCACATCATTACTCTCTGGTCTGTTGACTGATGCGTCCCGAAAATGTTGGGCATGTCCTATGATTTATAAAACATCATACTCAACGTGTGGTTCATCATTTTTTATGAATTCACTCATGATTAGTATCTTTTTAAGCTAAGTAGACATCACCAAAAGGAAGTAATCTAATTTCTACTGTACTTAGAGAACTGTTCAATATATTGAATACGTGTAGAAATAAGAATAACAAGTTTTGGTCTTGGATTAAGTCCCTACCTATCTATTTTAGTCCTTTGATTATTGGATCATGTCCCAAACATCATATGTGATTATTTATGATCATTAGCTAGTTAAAGAGGCCCACTACGCTCTCCAACAACTATTTAGGATAGGTGTGAAGCAAGTTTAAGTAACTACACTTCATCTCTAAAGACTATCCACCATCTCTTCCAACATCTCCGTGACTCTAGCTTCTCTCTATTTGGGTCTTTTTGTGTGAATATGGTACTATGAGTGTGTTCTCATTAGGCTACTCCTTGCTTACTCTCTACTCACAAGTGCTACTTTGCCACTATGGAAGACTCCTCTTTGTGGAGAATATATAGAGTGAGGGCTTCAGTGTTAAGGGACAATCGACACGGTAGTGAGATTGGGTATACAAGGATAGCTCTCTTGTAAGCTAGAGTGTGTAGTGTTTGCATACTTATCACCGATAGACTAACACTACACAATATACAAGTTCGGGAACAGGGATTTACGAATATGAATACTCGTAAATATGCGTTTCTGTTCCTTTACTTCAATATAAATGAATGCAAAAAGAACAATCCAACAGGCTCGGTGCTCACTGTGATACCCTCCTTAGCCACATGGAACCGCTTAGCAATTAACTCTACCAAAAAATTTACCACTTCTTGCCCTATATGAATGCGGATGTCATTGCCCTCTGTTTGGCGGACTATCTCCATGGCAATCTCCTTTGCTTGGGGGTGAGGCCTAATGCTATGCCAATCTATCATTATGCATTGTAGGAGTCCTTTGCATTCAAACCACTCCTGCTCCTATGATAGCTTCTCGGGAATGTAGAGAAGGTGACAGTCCAAGAATGACATGGACATCTTGCTACTATCCGCGTGCTTCACTGTTCATACGCACGAAAGCTCTATGTAATATCTGTGCTCCTCTCGCTGTAGTCGCTCTGCTCGCAAAATCACCAAATGAGCTTGATTCTGCAAAGTGTGCACCCTTTTATGCCTGGCTTGCTTGTGTAGCGAAATATGAGTCTGCATCATGATGGGTGATCAAGGGATCATAACTCACAAATCGGCACTGATAACTGGTTCGCAAAATAAGAACTCATCATCAGATTTGAAACATCGTAGCCGCCGTCATCTGTTAAGTATTTGTACGTTTGCATGTTAATTATTTAAACTGCTCATCATGCCTGAGATCCCACGATCCCAAAATTGATTTGTACATTTATAAAGAGAATGACTTCTTTTTCGTTTTTTTTAAGTGAGAACACTTATAGGGCCTAAGCTTAGACCCATTAACGATCGTCGGTAGAACTTCTTCGGTTAACGTAGCCAACCAAAATGAACTAGGTCTGCACATCTCATGAATCTGGAATGGAGCTCTCTGCTGTAATTTCAGCTTACCCATCTTTTGCTTCATCTTGGAATGAAAATATAGGACTAAATCCCCTGGGCGAAAAATCTTAGTCTACAGATTATGATCATGCCATAACTTCTGACGGCTTTGCACTTCCTGGAGTAGGAATAAGCTATGATAACGTTGTTCATCTAGATGCCGAAACTAATCCATGCAATATGCAAAAGACTCCTCCTGCAAGAGAACAAGGGTTATGACCACCAAGTGCTTGAGAGATGACTCTCCTCCCAACCTTATGCCTGTATATATAGCTGCTTGAATCAATGAGGACCACAAATGTAACTAGAGTCCACAAGTGCATGTGCGATCTCCACCACTCCTTTCATACCTTCCACTAGAGTCCACTAGTGGTTGGTGTACTCGTCTCTTGAGTTAAGTCCACTGGACTCAAGTTAACTCATGTTAACTTGAGTTAGAAGGCTCTAGAGCTCTTTGGGCAGAACTCTCTCCCCATGTTCCCCATGGGGATTGAACCCAAGACCTCCTCCTTCACAACCATGGGACTTAACCACTAGGCTAAGTAAATCACTTGAATATGAGAGCACATGAACTTATGCTTGAGTCTATTCTTGAGATCTTTGGTCCTACCGACGAATGACCAACCAATATCCAATTTTAGATCTGTCTAAAGCAGTCGGATCCCTAGACCATAGAATTACTTTATTACATTCTTCCGCCCTTGGGAAAGATTTTCGTCCTCGAAAATAAAACTATATATACAACTATAGGCAACCCCCGAGCCTCATGTTCTAAAACTAAAAGAACATGGTCATGTTCTAAAACTGGAAGAACATGTCTCATCTCTCTGGTGGCATCCCTGCCCAAATGATTCAAAACACTGTCTAGTCTTTGTGAAGAGATGGATAGGTATGTGCTTGAAGATGAATACGTGTTGCAAAATCCTTAATCTACACCAGCCAAATGAACTCCAGGAGTGTATGGTGGGCCCTCTTATCTTGGCAATGGATGTATTAGACACCCTATGTACCTTGGAAGATCACTCTCAAAAAGATAGATCAAAAGAGATAAGTTGGAGTTAGCTCAGAGGTGAAGAACTTTCTATTCTTGGTACATACACCTATCTAGTGTTTTGCATAATTCTCTGAGCACAGCAGCAATTAACTAAAATCCTCTTGGGGAAGTCTAGATAACTTAAAGAGCTAACTTTAAAGAGTAATCTCATAAAAACTAATGAACCACACACTGAGAATGAGTTTTAACAAGTGATGATATCATCTCGATTTTCACAGGCTGCTATAGTTTGAGACGAGTGAGCAGAAAAATGAACATAACTCAAAATATAGGAATCCAATGATTATAAAAATTTGAATGCTTATACTAGACCGTAAGCTAAATCCAAAAAGCTTTAAATCATTGAATTTTGATAAGTAACCACGGAGAAATGACTCTGACAAGATGAGTAAAAAAGTCGGGTACCTGACAGAGAACTAAAAATGACAAACAGGGTTGCATTCAATTGAACATAACTGAATATTGCAACCTCCAAAGAAAATGAAAATTGGTGAGCATATCGTAGACTTATAGAGCTAACTTTACCAAGTTAAATCATTGAAAATGATGCACCAAGCGCAAAGAAAACAGCTCTGCAATCTGACTAAGAAAACTGAGAGTAATGGCAGTGAGTAGTACACTTCACAAGAACATGGAAATATGAAACCAAATGATCATGAAAATGAAAGTATTCTGCTTGTAAAATACAATGGGCTTACTGATACATATTTGTGCCTTGTAATCACACCTTGATATGGCATAAAGCTCAGCTCTTGGAGGTCTTCACATAGGCCTCTCTAACCACGACTAAAACTGCCATCTATTTATAGTTGAGTTTGGGAGGCTAACTTCCCTCAATCACTCTTCAATCAATCAATGATTGATTTGATTCTCTACCTACCACAAATCATAAATTCGTGGCTCATCTTTCCCTTTTTGATCAAGTGGACTCAACCACTTAAGATTCTTTCACTTTTACATTAAGTAAACTCTTCAAAAGTTACAAGAGGTAGTTCACAAGTGAACTTTACATAGTCTTCATTTTAAAGCTTCGTCTATGACTTTGTGGGACTCAAGCCAATACTTAGGCTTGTCATAGACTTGCTTCAACAACTCCCCCTCAAGCCAAGTATGCTTGAGGTCTTCAATCTTCCAAGATTACATGCAAACCAATCATAGCCTTGAATTTGCAAAGCTTTGTACCATCCAATGCATTGGTTAGAATATCTGCACATTGTTGATGAGTGGACACATATGATATTTGAATCTCTTTGCTTAGAAGCTTCTCTTGTACATAGTGATAATGAACTTCAATATGTTTAGTCCTTGCATGAAAAATATGATTAGCAGCTAAGTGAATAGAACTCATAAAAAAAAATAGTTGGAGTTCCAAACTCCAATCCAAGATCTTTGAATAATGTCTTCATCCACATAGCTTCCTGAGTAGCTATGGCAAGACCTCTGTATTCAGCTTCAATAGAAGAGAGAGCAACTGTGGGTTGCTTCTTGGATGACCATGAAATAAGCTTTGAACCTGCAAAGGTAAGATAACGTGAAGTGGTCCTTCTATCTTCCTTGGAGCCAGCCCAATCTGCATCAGAATATAGCTTCAAACTAAATCAGATACATAAGGATAATAAAGTCCTTCATTTATGGTTCCTTTGAGATACTTGAGAATCCTTTGGTAGCATCCATATGTGGTTTCCTTGGTGTGTGCATAAATTGGCTTAGCACACTCACACTGTAACATATATCTACTCTTGTCAATGTGGCATAGTTGAGAATACCCACTAGACTTTGATATGATGTGATGTCCTCTATGAGTTCACCTTCATGTGAGCTCAATTTGTGATTGACCTCCATTGGAGTACCTGCAATCTTACAATCTTGCATCTTGAATTTTGCCAACATGTCCTTAATGTACTTTCTTTGAGTGAGAAACAAACCATGATCTTTGTAGACAACTTCCAAACCCAGGAAGTAGGTAAGTGAACCCAAATCACTTATCTTGAACTCTTCTCTCATCAGATCTTTGATCTTCTTCATACCATCTACATCATTTCGTGTCAATATACTATCATCTACATATACACATAAGTAGATGACCTCTGAATTACTCTTTTTATTAAAGAGTGAAGGATCTGCCTTGCTTGGTTGAAAGCCTTTCTCCTGCAAGAATGAAACAAGCCTGAAATTCCAAGCTCTTGGAGCTTGCTTGAGACCATACAATGCTTTGTTAAGTTTACACACATAATCAGGATAAACTTGATTCTCAAAACCAGGTGGTTGTGCCATATATACCTCTTCTGTTATCCAACCATTCAAGAATGCATTCTTTACATCTAGTTGAAGTATCTTCCAATTCTTGGAAGAGGCAATACTAAGCAAAACCCTAATAGTAGGCATCTTTGCCACAGGAGAGAAGGTCTCCTCATAATCAATTCCCTGTGTTTGTGCAAAGCCTTTTGCTACAAGCCTTGCCTTATACCTATTAATGGAACCATCAGAATTCTTCTTGAGTTTATAGACCCATCTGGAGCCTATTACCTTCATGGATGAAGTCTTGGGCACCAAATCCCAAGTGTTGTTTTCCTCAAGTGCTTCAATCTCTTCCTTCATTGCATGCTTCCATTCTCATTTTGCTTTGGCCTCCTCAAAGGATGATGGCTCCTCTTGGTTTATGTCCTGTGCTACCCATACCTTTCTGGTTTTTTCTTTTCCCTCATAGATCTTCTTAGGCCATGATGTGATGATTCTGCCTCATGTCCAAGTTCCTGCAATTTGGCTTTACCTTTAGACTTCCATGCTTTGATCTTTTCCATCTAAGATTCTTCATCATCCTCTAAGGTGTCTTGTTCTTCAATCTTTGGTTGTTCTCTACCAAGCTTTGGAAAATCTTCTTCAAGATCATATGGTAAATTGACCTTCGTGCATGAATCTTCATACCATGAATTGTTCTCATCAAAAACTACATCTCTGCTTACCAAGAATCCTTTGTTGGTAGGGTTGTATAAGCTGTAGCCCTTTTGATTGTTGTCATATCCAATAAATACACACCTTTCTGCTTTTGGATCCATCTTGCCTCTAACCTGTGAAGGAACATGAGCAAAAGCAATACATCCTAAAATTTTACAATGATCCAAGCTTGGTCTTCTTCCATTCCAAGCCTCATATGGAGTCATCCCATCAAGGGATTTTGAAGGCAACCTGTTAATCAAGTAAGTGGTTGTAGATACAAACTCAGCCCATAAGTAATTAGGTAAATGCTTTTCATTTAACATAGACCTTGCAACTTCAATAATTGTCCTATTCCTCCTTTCTGCCACTCCATTTTGCTAGGAGTGTACCTTGTAGTTACCTCTCTTTTGATTCCTCTTTCTTGAAGAAAAGAATCAAACTCATGGGAGAAGTATTCTCCCCCTCCATCTGACCTTAGCCTTTTTATTGATTTACCTGCTTGATTCTCCACAAGAGCCAAATATCTTTTGAAACATGAAAAAACTTCATCTTTGTGTTTCATAAAGAATAGGATAGTCCATCTACTGCAATCATCAATAAAGGAGACATAATACCTTGATCCAGATATTGAAGCTTCCTTGCTAGGTCCCTATACATCTGTATGAACCAACTCCAACAGATCTCCATGCATATAACCTTTCTTCATGAATGGTAACCTGTGAGACTTTCCAAATTGAAATGCACGACACTTATAAATCATATGTTGTTTTGACAAATTAGGGAGTCCAAGTACACTTTGGTCCCTACAAATTTGCTTTAATGACCTTTCGCCAATATGTGCTAACCTTTTGTGCCATACTTCCAATTCTGTGAGTGTTTGACTACCATAATTAAAGAGAGCAATGTTTCTAGTGTCCTGTAATTCAAATGTGAACAATCTACCTGGCGTTTCACATTTTGCAATTTTTCTGAATCCTTGACTTGGATCTTCAACAAATGCTCCTACTTTTGTGAACCTGACTTGCAACCCTTTCTCTATTATCTACCCAACACTTATCAAATTCTTTGTAATGGTAGGGACATAGAGTACCTTACTGAGTAGGTTGATGTTTCCATCAGGTGCTTTGACATTGCCTATTTTCTCCACAGGATGTTTTGTATCAGCTCCTGTTTGTACCTCATGCTTATTCCTTGGATCTTCTAAATCTGATAGGAGTGCAACATTTCCTGCCACATGATTTGAAAAACGTGAATCTATGTAGAAAACATGCTCATCAGATTTACCTTGTGGCATAGCCATGTTCATGATTAATAATGAATCCTCTTTGTTTGAGTCTTCTGTGTAGTTATTGTAGTCTCTCCTTCCTTTGTAGCCTCCTTAATAGTTTGGATGATTATAGTTGTTGTAGTTGCCATGATAACTGTTGAACCTTGCTCTTGAGTAGCCATAACTTCCTCTGTTGTATCCTCTGCCTCTTTGATTCCTGGAGTTCCTAAAGCAATTTTTAGTTATATGATTAGTTAATCCACAAATAGAACATGGGTTGGAGTCTTGGGATCTCCCCCTGCCTTGTCTACCTCCTCTTCCTCTACCTCTGCCATGTCTTCCTCTACCTACATAGTTAGCTTGATATGTACCTGCTTCATCATCCACTTTCTTTGCCTTTCCTTTGTTATCTTTGGAATTGCTTTTATCAGTGTATAAAGCTGAAGATTGATTACCTTTAGAGCTTTCTCCATTTTTGATAAGCTTTGCCTCTTGGGTAAGTAGCTGTCCAGTGAGTGTATTGAAATCAGGTACATGCATGTCCATGTACCAATCCATAGCTATGGTGAATGCTTCCCACTTGTCATCTGCCTTCAAGCCATTCATGACCTGCCTTACAATTTGGTCTTCATCTATTACCTCTCCAATGCTTCCAAACTGATCTACTATGTCCTTGAGCTTTGTGACAAAATCATTCACATTTTGTTTGGGAGCCTTCTTGAGAGTTGTGAAATCCAGCCATAGTTGATGCTTCCTAGCTTTGGTACTTGAAGAAAAGAAGGCTTCAAGTGCATCCCACACTTCCTGAGATTTCTTACAACTTCTAATGTGAGGAAACAAAAAATCTGAGATAGAGTTGAGGAGATAAGACCTTGCAAGTGCATCCTTGGAGCACCATGTGCTCAATCTTTCTTGCTCTTCTTGTGTTGGTTGACTTTTGTTCCTAAAACTTGATATAACTTCATCTCCGGCCACATAACCATATAAACTTCTACGTTGGAGATAAGCTTCCATTCTTAATGACCAAGCTGAGTATTTACCTCTGTCCAATTTGTCAATTGATGAAGGAAATCCATCTCCCATGTTGTCCAACCTTGCTCTGATAGCACTGTGAAGAGATGGATAGGTATGTGCTCGAAGATGAAGAGGTGTTGCAAAATCCTTCATCTACACCAGCCAAATGAACTCCAGGAGTATATGGTGGGCCCTTTTAGCTTGCCAATGGATGTATTAGAAACCCTATGTACCTTGGAAGATCACTCTCAAAAAGATAGATCAAAACAAATAAGTTGGAGTTAGCTCAGAGGTGAAGAACTTGCTATTCTTGGTACATACACCTATCCAGTGTTTTGCATAATTCTCTGAGCACAGCAGCAATTAACTTAATTCCTCTTGGGGAAGTCTAGATAACTTATTGAGCTAACTTTCAAGAGTAATCTCATAAAAAATAATGAACCACACACTGAGAATGTGTTTTAACAAGTGATGATATCATCCCGATTTTCACGGGCTACTACAGTTTGAGACCAGTGAGCAGAAAAATGAACATAACTCAAAATATAGGAATGTAATGTTTATGGAAATGTGTATGCTTATACTAGACAGTAATGTAAATCTAACAAGCTTTAAATCATTGAATTTTGATAAGTAACCACTGAGAAATGGCTCTGCCAAGATGAGTAAAAAAGCCGAGTACCTGAGAGAGAAGTGAAAATGATAGACAGGGTTGACTTCAATTGAACATAACTGAAGATTGCAACATCCGAATCAAATGAAACTTGGTGAGCATATAGTAGACTTATAGAGCTAACATTACCAAGTTCAAATACTGAAAAGGATGCACCAAGCTCAAAGAAAACAGCTCTGCAATCTGACTGAGAAAATTGAGAGTAATGGCAGTGAGTAGTACACTTCACAAGAACATGGAAATATGAAACCAAATGATGATGAAAATGAAAGTATATTGCTTGTAAAATACAATGGACTTATTGATACATATGTGTGCCTTGTAATCACACCTTCATATGGCATAAAGCGGAGCTCTTGGAGGTCTTCACATAGGTCTCTCTAACCACGACTAAAACTGCCATCTATTTATAGTTGAGTTTGGGAGGCTAACTTCCCTCAATCACTCTCCAATCAATCAATGATTGATTTGATTCTCTACCTACCACAAATCACGAATTCGTGGCTCCTCTTTCCCTTTTTGATCAAGTGGACTCAACCACTTAAGATTCTTTCACTTTTACATTACGTAAACTCTTCAAAAGTTACAAGAGGTAGTCTTGTAACTTTAAAGCATCTTCTATGTCTTTGTGGGACTCAAGCCAATACTTAGGCTTGTCATAGACTTGCTCCAACAGTCTTGCACCTTCATGAACTAGGTAAAGTACAAAGTAGTGAATGAATAATAAAGGTGGATCTAAATACATCCCTGCCAATTCACAGTTTCTGGATGTGCAACCTTGGCACAAACATGTGAAGTAGGTGGATTCTAATTACTAGTCCATTTCTAGGCATAACTGGTGCATGAATTTAGTATTGAAAGTGGGATTCTTATCCCTTACAAGACTTTGAGAACTCTTGATTCACTTGAATTTTATTTGGATCAATTAAACTTTGGTTGTCTCAAACATCTAACTTAGATGTTTGTACAATGGTTTACTTTGATCCAACAGTTACTTGATGTCTCTACCCGACTAGAGGACTACTTTGCCCTAATGAGTTTAAAAATCCTATGTAAACTGTAGGAGATAGTTTACCATTTCAGTGGAGTCAACCATACCAACTTGACCAATACAAATTTAAAATGAAAAATTTTCTAACTTAGGATATTTTCTCAAAGACTTTAACTAAAAATTATTGGGAATTGCCAATCTAATGAGCAATTCCTAACTTCAATGTAGGTATGCTAATAACTCGAAGCAAACTCATATGAATAATTCAATCTTGGACTTGTTATCTTTTGAAGGGTGAATATGTTATTATGCAAAATATCTATCTAGGATGTTTAATTTAGTAATCTAATTCCAATCAGCTGACCCAAGACTTTTGCGAGAGGAATGAGATATTTTATCTAAGTCAATTCCAAAAGATTTGGAAAGCGAAAGGAAATAACTAAAACTATGTATAACTAATTCAAACTTCTAAGATTTAAACTTGTTGTGAGTCAAGTACTTGATGACTCATGACTTTAACTTCTAAACGATCTATTTAAAAAGAGATTTGAAGCATTTTCTTTATCTTTAAGAGAAATAAACTGGATTCTCAAAAAGATAGAAAGAATATCAAAAACATCATCCAACCACAGAATACTAGTGTGGCAATTACCATCAATGTGTCGACCCACTTAGGTTCTGTTGATGAGTTTTTACTAAAACAATGCTTCAATTGAGACTAAGTTCAAGTCACATTCAGTCTTTCTGACTTCTTATCGTGAATGCAATTCTTGTGCATTTCTTTGAATCAAAAGAGTGAATTTATCAAGTTATACTAGGAACTTGATACTTGACTTAGTCAATCAAATCCTTGGTTGCAAAGATCAACTGAAAATCAAAGTGTAACTTTTTTCAAAAATTTATCAAATATTTTTTATCGATAACACTTAAGCTTGAAGTGTTCTAAGAAGATCTTGGAAGTTACCTACTTCATATCTTTAGTTTCCTTGATCTTGAAGTTATTTTGAAGTATCTTAGGATACTGCTTTTATCCTTCTTGAATTAAAACTTATTTTTAATTCCCTTGAAGGTCAAATCTAACTTCAAAATCCATTCTCAGACTAGAAGATAATTATCATCCATGGTCCAAAGTCCCATACCATCTTTCCTACATCAATATGAGTATAAAATCGGGTGTCCCATACCACCCTATTTTATATTCACATTAATGTGTGCATGACATTTATCCTAAATTCTAAACAATTCTTCTTTACTAGGGTTTTCAAATAAAAACCAATTAGAATTCCAAGTACTTGCATTTTCTTAAATTCAAGTTAAATTGGTTTATTCTTGACCAATTTTGTAGTGACAAGAGCTTTGGACTTCTTGTCTTTAGATTCCTTTCTTACTAATGCTTTAGGTATCTACCCCGGGGACTTTAAATAGGAATCTCTCTACTGCTTAAGTCTTAAGCATCCGCTCATGCTCTTTGGATTTGTACCAACATCCCTTTAAGGATAGGCAAACATTATGTTTTACCTTCCACAGACTTAATTACCATCGATACGGTTACAGACTACATACTTGGAATATTCTCTATTCAAACTTGGAACACCTTACTAATTTGATTGCCAATACTTGGGCAAAATTCACAATAGTTCCAATCACAATTATCTTGGATAACCGTGGCCAAGATTGATCAAGTCTTTTTTATCATGCAATAATAATGAAGACTTTATCTTTATCATTAAGATCTCTTGAGCTTTTCTAAGCTTTTTGGCTTACCTACAAGATCTTTTTAGAGATCTTTTCCTAACTTAAGTCCAAGCATACAGTGCTGCCCCTGAGATTCCAAAGCTAAGAATCTTTGATATACCTCTACGTTATATCACTATTTGGACTTAAGTACCAATACTTGAGGTTTGGAATTACTAGGAAACTACTTACTAACTAAAGAGTATGAAGAGCTTCATTCTTAATACTTGGAAGAACGTTATTCTTCAAAGACTTAAGATTCCTTTTAGAGAATCAAATATCTTGAGCAAATGATTCATCTTGGAATCTTTTGCAATGTTGGAAGGATATTTGAAAGCATATCCAGAAGGTTTACTGATTCAACTGTATTCATTTCTTGAGTATCAAATTAGAGACTATGAATCACCTTTTGGATATGGTTTCCCATACCATTATGAACGTTTACGCTTGAACTTTCATTTATAT
This sequence comes from Ceratopteris richardii, assembly GCA_020310875.1. Taxonomy (NCBI): domain Eukaryota; kingdom Viridiplantae; phylum Streptophyta; class Polypodiopsida; order Polypodiales; family Pteridaceae; genus Ceratopteris; species Ceratopteris richardii. The sequence continues at coordinate 11,205,401 of CM035427.1, forward strand.
GATATTGAATCCTACTCTTGAGTTTGATACAAGATTCATTATTATTGGTTAATCTTGAGATGTTACTAGAGTCCTTTAAACATATGTCACTAATCAAAAATATGTTTAAAGTCCAAGCATCTATTGATGATTGATCCAATAGTAATGCAACTATGAACACATAACTTTGAACTTTATAGCTTTATTTAGGAAAAGTTCATGGATTCGAGATCCATTTCTTGGAAATTTCTATTCCTAAATGAAAAGTTCACACTTGCTTTAAGTCATTAGGAACTTATCTCAGTTCCTAAAGATTTCTTAGCTAGTTGCATCATTTACCAAAAATGTAGCTATAGAACCTAACATCCTCTTATTGACATCAAAGATCAATTGATGTTGAGGTTCAACCTTTGATTTCCATCACTTCTTGGGATGAAATCAAATGATAACTTATAGAAACTTCATAGTTTTCTTGGCACCTTTATTAGAAGATCGTCAAGTTCTAGGTCTTATCATATAGTATGAATTTATATGTATTTTGGGAAGAGTTCATGACTCAATTAATATCCTCAACTTGGAACATCTACCTTCCCAGAAATAAATTCATCTCGAACATGGTAGGAAAATAACTTGGGACGATTTCGATGTCCTGGCTTGAGACACTTAAAGCATAAATTTTCTTTTTGCGCTTTAAGATGATCTTCTTGAGAAAGTACATGTCTAAAAACAAGAGGTTTGTTTTTAGAAACTCTTTCATTCGATCTAGCCCCTTTGCCCTTGCACTTAAAGTTATTCTTTTGGGAATAATTACTTTCTTGTGGGACATCCAGACGTGAGTTATCCTCATATATCTGGGTAACCATTATCGGAAGACGATGAGAGTCATCTAAGTTTTTTTAAATTTCAGAATAACATCTCTGTATTCTAAAATATACACTGATAACGGTCTACCTTCTGTTGAATTTTATCCCATGCCTTCCAACTGCGTTCCTGCTCATTCTCGGGGAGAAACTCTTTCTTAAAAAGGCAAGAAAATTCAACCTAGGTAGTAGGTTTCTTGTGAGTCTCAAAGAGACTCATCCACCAAGTATAAGCTTTGGGTCCTAGTGATAAGCTTGCTTCTACTACTCTCACATGATCGGGGGTATGTTTGCATTCATGGACATCATTCCATTTCTCCAAGAAGATCAAAACCGCATCTTTATTTCTATCCTTATCCTCTCGATAGAAATAAGGAGGACGGATCTCCTTTCCTAAGGAAAGATCCACTGGACGCTTATGACTTTCTGACATCCCTACCGAAGTAGCAAACAAGGGAGTTGAAGATACCAAACTAAGACGACTCATACTTCTCGCTAAAGGAAACATGTCTGTATGGGGAGAGGATAATCCCTTATCCTTTTCCATCCTAACAGACATTGGTGAAGTTGCAATCGTATCTATGTGACTACGCAAAGTAGCCTTACAGATATCCCTAGGCGTCTGAAGTAAGTTTAGAATGGCCTTAAGGTGATCTTGGATTCCATCAACAGATTGACAGAGTACCACAACCTCATCCGGAATATTGGACAACCATCCAAGTCTTTGCTCAACTAGCAACATCCTACTCTCCAAATATTTCCTCTCATTGAGAGTAATGTTTGTTTCCCCTTTTCTTGCAGAATCCTCAACATCTAATGCTACAATCATCCCTTCTATTTTAGATGCATCAGACGCAGGACTAGTATTTGAAACCACAGGTGCAGATGGATGCAATGCATGTGCAACTACTAGTGGTCTAGTCATGAATGAGGATGTTAGTAACATAGGAATGGAAACAAACACTTACGTACTAGTAGTACTCGTAAGCGAGACATGGCTAGAAGTCCCCTCCATCGCACACAAAGCGTTATTAAACTAACTTACTATTCCTAACGCAGGTGGCGTGTGCAACAAAATCAAAAGAGCTATGCAAAAATATCACAAGAAATAGTCCCTGATGATTTGGTCCGTCGAGGTTGACTTGATTCTAGCCGAAAGTGCTAGAATTATGACGAAGTTAGGCCTTCGAATCTTCACTCCACAGCTCTACTTCCTTCAAACTTTGCCCACAAACTTTAACTTTCTTTGGCTTTAAGCACCACATATATGCTCTTCAGCTTCGCTTGATCTCTTGGATAGAGAAGAGGTCTTCTGCTACTGATGATGCGGGTTCAAGCCTTGGCTCTGCTAACATCTGTATATGTCCACTAAATAAATGTAGTAGTGATAACTTCCAGGTTCGATTCTGTCCTCTAGACTTTGCACTTTGGTAAAGAAAAACATTTCTGCGGACTTGAAACTTTGAACAACGTCGCCAACTTGGATATGTGAGATGCTTGGAAATCTGCAAGTGATGGGATCGAATCTCGGAGCCCTCCTGATAGAACCTCAGTTTTTTGAACCCTTCATGAAGTCTTCTTCAGCGCTGATTGATTGCACATAATATAATCTGCTCTCAAATAGTAGTATCATGAACGCCTGTGGGCTTATGGATAAGAAAGCACTCCCTCAAGGAGAGGTTCCGAGTTCGAGTCTGCATGGGCTCACAACAGAGATGATTTCTTCTCCTTTGCTCCTGGATGAATCCTTCTTTAGGCGGAAACCCAGACCAGTAGGAATGACCATGCCATATTACTCCGCGAGCGTTTGTGAGCTTTGTGGATAGGCAAAAGACTCCTCAAGGAGAGGATGGGGGTTCAAGTCCTCTACTCTGCACAACAAAGGTTATTTCTTTTGGTGATCTCCTCCTTGAGCTATAGCCAGCACCGCCATGACTAATGTGGTGCAGAATGAAACTCCGAGACGGATGCAAGCTAAAATGGAGTGGCCTTGAGAGAGTTATGCACGCAAGGACTTATAAGCAAGATGATGAAGGAGAGAGCTATGGAGACTGCTCTGATACCAATGCAAGAGAACAAAGATTACGACCACCACCTGCTTGAGAGATGACTCTCCTCCCAACCTTATGCCTATATATATAGCTCATTGAATCAATGAGGACCACAAATGTAACTAGAGTCCACAAGTGCATGTGCGATCTCCACCACTCCTTTCATACCTTCCACTAGAGTCCACTAGTGGTTGGTGTACTCCTCTCTTGAGTTAAGTCTACTAGACTCAAGTTAACTCACGTTAACTTGAGTTAGAAGGCTCTAGAGCTCTTTGGGCAGAACTCTCTCCCCATGCTCCCCATGGGGATTGAACCCAAGACCTCCTCCTTCACAACCATGGGACTTAACCACTAGGCTAAGTGGATCACTTGAATATGAGAGCACATGAACTTATGCTTGAGTCTATTCTTGAGATCTTTGGTCCTACAGACGAATGACCAAACGGTATCTGATTTTAGATCTGTCTGAAGCAGTCGAATCCCTAGACCATAGAATTACTTTATTACACCTCCAATACCAACTGTTCATTACCATAATCCGAAGACTAGGTACTGTGAAGTCAAAGGGGAGTATGGCCTCGTGTCCATAAAACAGGAAAGGTGTCCTATCAACAAAAACTCTATAAGCAGTTCTATAAGCCCAAAGGACAGTGGGAAGCATCAATTCCCACTGATTGATTGAATCCAGCAACAATTTCTAAAGCATGTGCAGTAGCACCTTGTTAGTACTTCTTGCCAATGCATTCACCCGAGGATAATAAGAAGAACTAAATTTATGCTTAATTTGATAACTTCTGGTAAGTTCAACAAGTAGTTGATTCAGAAAATGCGTTCCCGAGTCAGAAACCGATTCCAAGGGTAAGCCATAACGCGGAAAGATATCAGTCTGCAATTTCCGGGCGACAATCCATGTGGTAGCCTACTTTGTTGCCGATGCTTCTGCCCAATGGGTATAGTAATCTGTGCAAGTTAAAATGTACAGGGCACCGGTATGCCCAGCAGTGGGCTTGATGGGACCAATAAAATCGAATCCCCATTTTTTGAAAAGGTTCAAGGGGTAAAATTTGCTGCAACGGAAAGTGTTGGCTAGCTTGAGGTTCGTCCGTGCATTGGCAAGGATCATAATTCTGTACTGCTTGTTGCATATCGAAATACATCATTGGCCAACATAAGCCAGACTACTGAATTTTCTGCACCATAATCAAATGACTGAAGTGTCCGCCAGCTTTGCCAGCATGAGCCTCTGAAATGATGGCTTGCACCTCATGTGGAGGAACACAGCGTAGCCAAACACCAGTGGGATCCTTATGATATAATTGGCCCATAATAACAGTAAATGGATGACTACGAAGGCCAAGTTTCTTCCGTGCTACAGATATTAACTAGGATGGGGCAACACCATTCTCCAAAAAACTAAGCATTTCTTCATACCATGTGGGGTAATTGAGAGGTGTGGTCTTCATTTCAATGACTGAAAAAACCTCCACATCTGGTAGAGTGTCATCAACTCCATCAAGGGGTTCCCCATGATCGATGCGAGAAAGAAAATCTGTGATTGCATGGCTAGCACTAGGGCGATGGACAATATCGAAGTCGAATTCTTGTAAGAGCAAGACCCATCGAGCAAGACGGCCTAACAAATTCTACTATTTAACCAAATATAACAACGCGCTATGATTGATATGAAAAGTGAAGGGATGACCCAACAAATAATGCTGAAACTTTTTGATGGAGTGGATGAGTCCTAAGCATTCACGTTCTGACATTGAATAATTATGTTCAGCCATAGTAAGTCGCCGAATCGCACAGTACATCGGGCGGAACCAACTTCTATCCTCCTTCTACATCAAAACACTTTCAATAGCACGATCTGAAGTGTCCACAAAGACATGGAATGACTATGTCAAATCTGGAGCTTTTAGTGCCGGTGTTGTGGCTAGCATTTTTCATAAGCGCTCAAACACTCATTGTGCTTATGGTGTCCATACAAAAATTCTTTAGTTTCACATGTGCGAACTTGTTTAATGGGATGGCTATATGAGCAAGACCTCTTAAGTGCCTACCATGCCATCACAACTGACCTAGAAAATGTTATACCTCCTTGGGAGTTTTGGGAGCAGGAGTTTTCAAGGTAACTTTGACTTGTCTGGATACATTGTGATGCCCTTTGCCGAAATTACATGGCCAAACAATTTGTTGCATTTCATTGCAAAAGTGGCTTTATTGAGATTTAAACAGAGGTGATGACAGGAGTCAAAACAAGCTCGTAAATGTTCCAGATGAGTTGCCATAGTGCCCGAAATAGAGAAATCATCCAGCAAAATACGCATAAAAGAAGTAAGTTATGGGGCAAAGATCTATTTCATGTAGCACTAGAAAGTGCTCGGCGCATTCCGTAATCCAAACCACATGACAATACATGCAAAGATTCCCCATTTTGTAATAAATGAAGTTTCTGGGATGTCTGCATCCACCATCCGGATTTGATTATAGCCACTAAATCCATCGAGGAATGAATACATTTCTCGTCTTGCAACTTCATCGAGCATGTTGTCCAAAAACGGTGAGGGAAACAGATCTGGCACAATGGCCACATTGAGTTTCTTGTAGTCCACACAGATTCGTAACTATTTATTTTTCTTCGGAATGATCACTATGGGAAAACCCATTCCAGATTCTCAATCGGCACAATGTAACTAACTTTTATCAATCTGACCAGCTCATGCTTGACCTGTTCGGCAAAATTTGGCTTCATTTTGTATCGTTGCTGCATCACTCGGGTAGCATCTAGTTTAAGCAATATTTGGTAAAGATAAAGCTTAGGATCCAGACCTTTCATGTTAGAATATGTCCATGCGAAAACATCCCTATACTGTTGTAGCAAGGAAATCAAAGCCATCCGAAATTCTGGAGCAAGCTCCAAATTGAGTTCCCAAATTTGACCACCTCTAAGGAATGCTCTTCTACACGTATTTAGGCATCCTCCATAGGATCTTTGAGTACCGGCTTGATGCTCTCCTCTTCCTACAATTTCCGAGATTCCGTACACACCACAACAGCCCTACTGTCCCATTCGGAACTAATGATGGAATTCACATCAACCACCCCAAACGAGAGTAGATCTCCATTGGCTTCCAAAGACTATTCTTCCTCATCTTCGTCGAGCCCATCCAACATATGTGGAGGCTCTACTAACACTCATTTCTCCTTCGGAAGACAATGATGATCGTCATCCAAAGGAACAGAAAACTTGGTATTCCCATTTCGAAAAGTAATTGTCTTTTCATCCCAGTTCTAATGAACTTTAGCATTGTGCAACCACTGTTGGCCCAATAATAAATTATGATCTAAATTGTTCCCCTTCAGTTATAGTACCACAAAGGTAATGTTAAAGAGAAATTGTGCAATCCGAAAAGGGATATCTTTAACCAGCCCTACTAGGTGGACCCATGATTGGCCTGCCATCCGAACAAAGAAGGGAGCGGGGTCAATATTGTTCCAACCCATTTGTTTACACGTGGTGATAGATGCAATATTAATACTAGAACCCCCATCAATCAAAACTTTTGGAATAACTTTATTTTTATATTGCATTGTGATCATTGGTACCGCATAATCCATGATTTGGTCCGGCACATTCCGTACCATTGAAATTGAGGGTTCCAGATTTTCAGAAGGTATATATTTGTTCTATAGTTGTTCTAGTAACTGTGTTCGAGATGCGGGGACTAATTCCAGCAATGCCCCTAAAGACAACTTAATGTGTGATTCCTGTAGAATTTCACATTACTCTGTAGTCACTGATGATTCGTAATTATTATACCCTTGCTTTGTATGCACGCCGATACCAATTGATGGATCTTGCGAGCTCCCTTCTGCTTTGGTACCAATTGTGCTACTTATACAATCCTTTTCGGAAGATTCCCCTAGAAATAGTGGAGAGTTCACATAGTGCAACGGGTATTCCATAGCCACACCGTTGCTCTGAAAATTGCTGTGAATCCGAATATTGAGAGGGTCCTCCCAATCTAGCATCCTGACTATTCGGCCATTGTCTGTTAACAACTTGCAGCTTATACCCATCTAAATTATCTTTCTAGGAAGGTCCTTCTACTTGTGTTGTAGCCACCAAGGTATTCTATGCATGAAAGCGACATTCCTCCAAAGTGTGATTACAATCAGGCATAATATGGCCCACAATACAATTGCTTTTCTCAGATTGTACCCTTCATAAATACCAAATTAGTCTTCTCTGAGCCCAAATTGGCAAACTGCATCTTCCGATCCATACGCATTGCTAAATCAATAATCTCATCTAGCATATGAGATTGTTCAAGCTTGTACATATAGATCTTCTCTTTAATGGGTGGCTACTGTCCATCCACAAAGAATTCTATTAACATTTCTTTTGTAGCACACTTATCTGCCGAAAACTACCATAGTGTAGATCTGAAATCTGACGCATATTGCTCAATCGTCCCTTTTCTACAACATATACTGAAGTGAAGAATGTAACTCCAAAATACTCTTCACAGTTTGGAATCATTCCAAGAACGCCGCCTTTAACTCAGCATATGTGGAAAAGTAATCGAGAGGATATTCACTAAGCCATTTGACTACATCTTCGACGAACATGGCTTGAAACACCTAAAATTTGTGCCGATTATCATGTAGATTATGATGATTACATAAGTAGTGATTCTCAAATGTTCGTACGTGCACATATGGAACTTCATTCACTCGCCTGTAAAAATGAGCATAGTTTAGCACTCGTAGTGGGTGCCTGTTCGCCATCGAATTACCAAACATCTATAAGGGAGTAGTTTGAGGTAAGGGTATTAAAGCTAACTGCAATTCTAGCGAGGTTACATTGCCACCACTTTGACCTTCTTCTAGAAGGTAGTCTTCTTCCTGCACTTGGTTTTGCTAGTCGATCCCTCTGAATTCCCCGTGCAACAATACTTTAGCTAGTTTACCATCCTTCCACTCAAAACTAGGTCCTTCAAAAGCTTGGGGGATAAAACTCTAGTTTCCACCCAGAACTTTACCTCTTCTGTAATAGCAATTGCTTCCTCAAGAGGAATATCTTCCAACTTCAATGGTGTGAGCGTCTGTTGTAGGAATTCATCTAGATAGTCAACATGATGAGGCTTTTGTAAGTACTCCTTGCCACTTTGTACTGACATCAATCTACTTTGTGGGTGGGTCTGTTACCCCATCCCATCGTGGTCACCATATGTTTGCGTACTTATCACCGATAGACTAACACTACACAATATACAGGTTTGGGAATAGGGATTTATGAATATGAATACTCGTAAACATGCGTTTCTATTCCTGTACTTCAATGTAAATGAATGCAAACAGAACAATCCATAAACACAATGTATTCAAAATCTTAGCTGCATAGTAAATAGACTCTGAATTCAAAATAAACCATCAATTACATTATAGTATCATAGTTACAATCCGGCTTCCACTTCCAGACTTCAATCTTCACCACTCTACGTACCTGTTTGTTTTGTAATCATCCCTTTCGGAATATGCTTCCGCATAACTTAACACCTTACTTTGTAAGAAAGGGGTAAGGGTTAAGGGCTTCACATTGTTCCGAACCTTTGAAATAGAAAAGATACAAAAATTACAATTTCTGAAAACTCTTGATATCTCTGTTATTACGTAAGAATGATGATTACAAGAATACTTCAACCGCACCTGCTACAAACAGTAGCATTTGTGCAGAAGTCTCACATTATTAGATACTTCTCTATGTTTCTAGGTTCATTCTTGGCATGATAAGACCTTTGTACTGTCATCAAGTATAGCTCTTTGCCTACTGGTGCAATTTTTTATCTTGGTCTTATTGGTCTTTTCTGCATCTTTGTAACTCTCTCTCTCTGTTTCTTAGTTTATCTTCACAAGTGATACCACACACAGTCATGTTAGAAGGTATATTTCCCTAAGGAGAACCCCCCTTGAGTAGAAGGAGTACTCAAAGCCTAGAACCGATTACCCCCTCTATAGTTTGCCACAGTTGATGGGACCCTTACATTTTTGTGTGAGGCTTTAGCATGGTAGATACTTGTTTTCTCATTTCTCTTTATTTTTGTTTGGTGTACAATACATAGCAACTGTGGACATTCCAATGTTTATTGTCCTAGCAAGGTCAGCTATCAATTCTATGGCAAGGATGGTCATGAGGCAAGAGACTGCTTTTACCTCAAGGGAGCATAGCAATGAGGTAACCCTCCGGTTCTTGATTTGTATTATGTTAGTACTTCAAATGCACCTAATAAAGAAGAGAATTGTCCAACTTGGCCTAGATATAATAGGCCATTGATGTGTTATCACTATGGTGAGTATGGACATATGGAGAATAGGTGCTCCTTAGCAAAAGGTGCACCTCCCTGTCAGCATTGTCTAGATGCTAAGGATCACTATGCCAGAGATTGCCCAAGAAGATGCCCCACTCCAATTCACATGATTGTAGTCTCCCCACAAGAAGAAGGTATGACTACCTAGTCTTATGCTGTTTCATCTTCTTCAATGCCCACGATGACTAGAACCAGGCAAGCACTAAGAACCTATAGAGAGGAACAACAGGGACTCAAAGATGGTGTTTGTTTCTATAAGAGATGAAGCTCTTACACAAGTTATTATTGATGGAGGTTATGGCATCAATTTGATTCTAGATTTCACAATGATGAAACTAACCCTGAACCCAACCAAACAGCACTCTTCACAGTTACATTAGCATATCAACACCAGGTTGCACTAGTCATCATTGTTGAAAAGGTACTTATGATAGTGCAGGGTTGTCACTTTGTTCTGGGCTTTGCTGTTATTGCATTACCACAGGAAACTTCTTACCCTCTACTCTTAAGAAGGCCTTGAATAAGGCAAGCAAAAGCTCTATAAGATTGAGGAAAGAGCAAGTTGTGGATTAAAAAAAACACTAACAACCAACTACACATACATCTACAAGAAGGATCTAACATTGGAAAAGCTATTGGGTATACAACTGACACTCATGTAATGCCTTTTGTACAACAAGAAGAAGATAATCTCTTAAATTGCAGCAACCGCCGGAAATACGGCGCACGCCGGGTGCTTGGAGCAACCTCAGGAAATTGAAGACTCAAAGAGAAAGCAAACTCAAGAGAATGAATTGGTTAGTCTTTCATAATTTTGACTCACATTGATGGTTTTGTTCAAATAAAAACTGTTTGACTTTCAAAAACTAAATGCTTGGTTTGATTAAAATAAAAGCACTTAATTTGTCAATTCAGTTGATGTGTATGTAATTTATGTAGCTAATTGAAAACATCATTATGAAAGATGTTACAAACCGATTATATTTAAATGAGGTTCTCACAAACTCTAAATGATTTAAGAGTTGATTAAGTTATCATAAAAAACTTGACTCGAAGAAACAAAATACTAATAACTTACAAAAAAAACATAATTCTTATTATCCCAATGTGCTTTAGCAGTAAAGCATTCATCGCTTTTGTTCAAAGATTTTATCATCGTTCATCCTAGGAAAACCTTTTGCTCTCACGCATGGTTACATAGGAATTCCAATTAAGGAAGCTAAACAGCAGAATTGCGGGGATGGTTTATTGTTCATAAATTTAATATATCTAGAATTAAAGGTCATAGTTCAATAAAAAATCATTCGATCATATATATATATGTAGAAGGTTCAATTCATAATGCAATGACTTTTTTGAACTGAAGAAACCATCTGAATTAACTCTTATGAAGAAACCATCTGAATTAACTAAGAGTTGATGTGAACGTTTATGTATCTACGTTTTCTAATATATGTTGTAATAACCGAATTTGGCATTGATAGTAACTTGTTATTCATTCATAGTGATCGTTTTGTATGAGAACAAATATGAGGGATATTCTCTCTTTTATATAAGAATTGGAAGTGAGTATGTATCATAGTAAGGTAAAGTACGCATGCTCAAATGATGAAACTCGATGATCAGAGAGAGCTTAGCGTTCTTATAAACATTGTTTAATGCAAAATATAATTATTACACATGATAAATTATATAAGAAGTTTGTCTTTTACCATACATGCCTGTGCAAATATAAAAGTGGTTTAATAAGTTCTGAAGTCACGCTGTTGATCACAATCAGTTTTCGTTAATCAATTATAAATGTACGTAATCAATGATATGACAGTTCTAATCGACTCATACTTCAGAAAGCGGGCATACAATTCATCATAGTTGAATATAATGGCAGAAGTTAGCATGATGATGCGGTTCAGGCCTCAACAGTCTGAATATCATTATTACTCATATGTACCTATTGTGCGCCTAAACTTTTTCTAGTGTCTCTGATCCATCAAATCGATAGATGATAGTAAACGTATTGTTTGAAGTATTATCTAAGATCAACGGAGTTTGGGTTATCTATTTACTCCGTCTTAAGGCATCTTTATAGACAGTCGTGATCGTCTATTAACTCAGTAACTTCAATTTGATCTAATGAGACAACCAAGAAATTATCAATTTAGGAACTCTATATGTAAAATTTCTAATTGAGTAACTATATTTGGTTCAATTCATTCAAAATCAAACGGAATTTGTTAACAGAAATTTTTACGTATTAACATGAACATGTATCTACAATATACAATATATGCAGAAACCATGAATCATAGATTCGTTGCAGTAGTCACATCTTGATATAGCACAACGTGCAAGAACAAAATCTCTAAAAAAACAGTTACTTTCATAACCAAATTCTCAAACGAGTTGAATCCAGTATGCAAAAGTTAAAAGATAATAAGGTTTTTAATGAAAACTATGAAACTTCACGCACGATTTAATTCCTTTACTAAAAGCACAGTTGAGATTCTGATAATTGTGATCAGTAGAGAAAGTACTATAAACTCTTGTTTGCTGGCTATCAGGTCTTTCATAAGCAAAATAGCATCATAGCAAGCGATAGAACTGTTTTTATGGTTGGAGATTATGGTGTCAGATCTGGAGTATATCGCAACGGAACAAATATTAAGCATAAGATAGATAGGCGTTTATATCTGAATTTGTTTTTGAAAGTAGGAGGGAAATAACAGCATACTTGCGCCTAACTTAAAAAATCATATCCTTTTAATGCCGATTTAGAGATCAATTCGTAGCACTATAGATATGTATTCTTCCCAATTGAAGAATGTAATAGCATAGCTATATAAGAGAACAATCAAAGCAATCTGTCAAATATAGTCAACAACAATGATTTCTTTTCAGCTGGATGAGTTCGAGCGCAAAATTTATCAAAAAAAGTTTACATAGGTAGATATTAAAAATCATACTTAATAAGAGGGAGTGAATACAGATTTAGAGCACCGAACATGCTCGTATAAGAAGCAGTACACATCGTCGATGAATTAAAAGTACATAGTTCTCGAACATCATTTAAACATAGTTCTCGAACATCATGCTCTTCACTGTTGCGCACACCTGATGTTCTTCTTGTGAATTGTTTGCTTTTGCATCCAATCTGTATCACGCTTCTTCCACACCTTCTACATCTGATCAGAGCCTTCACACGAGCCAATCCTCCTCCTTCTCTTCAGAACAAAACTTATGTCCTGGCCGCGTACCTATATCAGCGCCTCTCAAAGTTAATCTTCTTTTGATAAATCACACAGTCTGATCAGCGTGTGTAATGGCCTGTGCGTGCAGCTCGACACAGTAGATCAAATGTAATCAGATCGGTTGTATGAGCAATTGTCAGGGGTTGTGTCAGAATTTGCCGCATTGTCTTCATTAACTCACAGAGCTTCCCCCCACCCATCGTGAGATCAGATCCGTCAATATATGCCATATGCTTTCCATAGTTTGGCCTCTCACCATTTTCACAACGTTCATTCTTCTTTAGATTGCTACCCTCTGAGAGAGACCTTCAGCCGCCTCCCTTTTCTTCTCATCACGTCAGAACCTATTGTTAGTATATGATCAATGTCTACCCCTCATGATTGTATGCACATTTTGTAAGGTCCCCGTTATGAGGAGAAGCCAAGCGTGCATTACCCAATTGATGGGAATCCCAACTTGCAGGTTGGATGAAGGTCATATTGGACCATGTAAGGTATGGTAAGGAAAAGGAGTTACGAGGGTCCCCAATTGGGGGGTCCGGGGCAGCGGGGAGCAACCCCAGCTGGGGGGTCCAAGGGGGCCAGCGGGCCCCTTGGTTGGGGGGTCCCAGGGGGTCAGTGGCCCCCTGGTGGGGGTCTGGGGGCAGCGCCCCTGGGGCGACGGTAAAGGGAATATTCCATAGAATATTCCCTGTCAGAGTCAAAAATCATTTATATTTGTTACGTGAGTCAACCGGTCTAAGCCGTGTATGGCAATTACGCGGGCGGTGGCCGTCCACGCTCTACCGCCCATGTATAGCCGTCCACGGAAGGCCACCCATGATCCTATATATACATGACTTCTGCACTACCTGAGACATCGCGTTGAGCTAGCATACCTCTACCTTGTATCTCCCTATCTAGAGTTGTCTAGATCACCATTTAAGCTCTACCTTGAGAGCGCATGGGTGGACAACGCCATCATCTTTGTACTTGCTGCTAGTAGAAAATTGTTAAGATTCTCCTATATTTGTTATCTTCTCTGCTATTGCTCCTGTGTTATATTGCGTAACTATTGTTTGACATGGTATCAGAGCTGTAAGGTTCAAATAGCTTGAGAAGTATCACTATTTTAGCCTACTAGCAGACTAGAATATGAGTAGATTATTCGAGTGATTACATGATGGCTTCATCATCGAACACTAGTCTTGGTGCTTCTGCTAATGTTAATGCTGCACCTATTCGAATTCGTCCATCTGCATTCACTGAGGGAAGCTGAATGGAACCAACTATACACTCTCGAAGTTCAAAATTTTTGCAATTTTGGACTCCTATGAATTACTTGACACTGTCATGGGACCGATGGGATTGGATCCAGAGCCTATACCAGTTGAAGATCCAGCAAATGCAAGATTGGTGATTCAGCCAGATCCAGATCTTCTACGAGCTTGGAAGAGGCGGAATGTTGCTCCATTATGTGCGATTATCACTAGTGTAAGTGATTCTGTGCTTACTTTAGTTCAACATACTACTAAAGCACATGAGGCTTGGGGCATATTGGCTCGTCAATATGAGACCAAGAACCACAGTAGGATACAGAATTTAGAAAATCAATTGGCAAACGAAAAGCATTCTGATTCTGAAAAGGCTGAAGATTTTATCAAACAGATAAAGCATCTTCAAGATCAATTGCTTGCAGTTGGTGTTGTTATAACACCAGAAGAGCTGGCTCGAAGATGTGTACATGTTCTTCCAGCAAAGTATGATGGATTAGTAACAGCCCTTAACACTCAGGTAAGACCAACTCCTCTTCCATTTGAAGAGTTTTGTGCGATGCTTTTAGAAGAAGAGATGCGGCTGAAGAATCGGCAAAGTACAAGTGATGTTGCATTCTCAGCAAATGCAAAAGGTAAATGCTCTTATGAAGGATCAAAGAAGAAGCCAAAGAAGAAATAGTTCACAGGAAGTTGCTTCTATTGTGAAAAGAAAGGCCATGCCATCAAGGATTGCAAAAAGAAGCAAGCTGATGAACGGAATGGGACTGTAAAATCATCATGGAAGAACAAAGAGTCTGCAAACAACACAGAGCTGGAACTTTGGGTAGCTATTGAAGAGGTATGTTCATCTGCTCAAGCTCGTATTGATGAACCATGGATTTTAGATAGTGGAGCTTCTCGCCATATGACCAGTAAAAAGGTTTGGTATAGTTCCCTAATGCCTCTGCAGGAATCCATCAATGTAGTGGTGGGAAATGACTCCAAGTGTCCAGCCGAAGGAACTGGAACCATCTCTTTTATCAGTTCTCCAGGTGTTGAGAAAAAGTTATCCGATGTTCTCTATGTACCTACACTCAAAAGAAATTTGTTGTCAGTTTCTGCAATAACAAATCGTGGACTCGAAGTTCACTTCAATAAGAGTGGTGCAGAAATCATGGATTCATCAGGTAATGTTGTAGGTAAAGGCATACGACGAGATAACTTGTATGAGTTAAGTGCTTTAACTGCTACAGAAGATAAAGAGGTAAGCAGGTTATGGCATCAACGATTTGGGCATCTCGGATTTGCAGTTTTCAAGGAGATGCAAAGAACAGGGATGGTTGCTCATTTGCCTGCATTTTTAGAGTTGCAGGAACCTTGTGAAGGTTGTATGACGGGCAAGCAACAATGAAAAGCGTTTCCAAGAGAGACCAGCAATTGATCTCAAGCTCCTCTAGAGTTGGTACATGCTGATCTCTGAGGTAAAATGTCTACACCTGCTTTAGGAGGATCTTTCTACTTTTTGTTGTTAGTCGACGATTATAGTAGAAAGATGTGGGTTTATTTCATTCGAGAGAAGGCTGATGCTTAAAAATTTAAAGCATGCCATAAGTATGTAGAAAATGAATCAGGAAGGAAACTGAAGAAATTTAGAACAGATAGAGGAGGTGAATTCTTGTCAACAGATATCAACAATTACTGTAAGGAGCATGGTGTGAAAAGGCAATGTACCATAGCTCATACACCTCAACAAAATGGCGTTGTTGAGCGCAGGAACAGGACAATAGTTGAAATGCCTCATTGTATGTTAAAGGCTCAAGACATGCCTGATTCATTCTGGGTAGAAGCAGTCAATACAACAGTCTACATCCTCAATCGAAGGTACACAAAAGCTCTAAAGGGGATGACTCCTCAAGAAGCATATTCTGGTAAAAAGCCTTCAGTTTTGCATTTCAGAATTTTTGGTTGTTTCTGTTATGCACATATTCCTGATTCAACAAGATCAAAGTTGGATTCAAAAAGCAAAAAGTGTGTCTTCCTAGGATATAGTGAAGAGTCTAAAGCATATAGGTTGTGGGATCCTGAGGCAAGGAAGATTTTTGTCAGCCGAGATGTGGTGTTTGATGAACGACCACACTTAGTGGAAGATAAAGGTAAATCTACTATCTCATCAAACGGAGAAATATCTCACCTTGTGCCTACCAAAAGACAGGTTAAAGTTGAGGAGGAGGAAACATATGATGGAGAAATTTCCTCAATAAAAAGCCAACCAGTTGTAGCTGCACAGCGTAAGCCACTACCGAAGTGGGCACAACAGCTCTTTGATGATCACAATCCACATGTAGATGTACTAGAATCATCATCGGATGGATTACAAAGATCAAAGAAAATAGAGGAGCAAAGAAGAGCCTCAGAACACATTGTTAACATGGCTCTAATGGCAGATATCATGGGCTCGATAAAGGAACCTACCACCATTGAAGAAGCCCGTGATGATCCAAGTTGGAGAGCGGCAATGCAGTTGGAGTATGATAGTATACTAAAAAATGATACATGGGATCTAGTAGACTTGCCGCCAAAGAAGAAGGTAATAGGTACTAAATGGATTTGGAAAGTTAAGTATAAAGCAGATGGGACTTTAGAAAAGTATAAAGCAAGATTAGTTGCACAAGGTTTTTCACAGATCGAAGGATTTGATGTTCAAGAAAATTTTGCACCAATAGCACGCATGACAACTATTCAGACGGTACTTGCAGTAGTTGCACAAAAGGCCTGACCTATTTTCCAGATGGATGTCAAATCTGCATTTTTGAATGGTCACCTCAAGGAGGAGGTATATGTATCTGAACCACCAGGTTTTGAGGTGCCCAATTCAGAAAATAAAGTTTACAGGTTGAAGAAAGCTTTGTATGGACTTAAGCAAGCTCCACGGGCTTGGTACCAACGAATAGATCAATTTTTCAAAAATATGGGTTTTGAAAGAAGTACTTCTGATGCTAACTTGTATGTAACCAAAAGGGCTAGCAAGCTAGTTGTTGTCATTGTATATGTAGATGATTTGATCATTACAGGAGATCATCAGGAACTCATCAATCAAACTCGGATCAGCTTGGGAACTGAGTTTGAAATGAAAGACTTAGGTATACTCCATTTTTGTCTAGAAATTGAAGTATGGCAAAGGAAGGATGGCATTTTCATCTCACAACAAAAATATGCCAAAGAGATTCTCAAGGCATTTGGAATGATGGACTGCAAGCCAACTAGCACACCTATGGAGGTAAATCATAAGCTCTCTATGGATGATAACATGCCTGATGTAGATGCTAAGAAGTATAGGAAGCTCGTTGGAAGTCTTATTTTTCTGTGCAACACTAGACCAGACATTTGCTATGTTGTTGGAGTATTAAGCAGGTTTTCCAACAAACCTAAGGAGAGTCACTCGAATGCTGGAATGCGAATTCTAAGGTACATTGTAGGAACCTTGAATTTGAAATTGTTTTTCATTCTATTTTTACAAGTGCAAATAGATGTGCATCTATGGAATTTAAAGCAATGTGAATTTACATCTTTTTCATGCATACTCTAGGTACAAAATACTCATCATGGTGCAAAATTTGAAAACTTGAAATGGAAAACTATGACTTAATCTCATGCTCATCATTCTCCTTACTCAAATCACGCTCAATCCATCTCCATCATCATTATTATCAAAGATAATCTTGAAGAAGCATGTTCCTGTCTCATAAGAAACATCAAAGTTAGTATCAAAAAGCATGCTTTACAATTCATCCTCACTACAATTCTTCTCATCATATCCTATCTATGGATCGCTTAAGAGTTCTTCTTTGGTACCTGTTCAACATAAGCAAGCTATCATCCTGCAACATTCTCAAAACATGGTTATTCAATTCTCAAAACATGGTTATTCAATTGTTCATAATGTTCTTCTTGTAGGTGAAATTCATACCTTACTTTTTTTTATGAGGGAGAAAATAAAAACTCCCGTGCTCATAATTACCTTTTGACGAGACATGTGGTAAACTCCCGTGCTCATAATTACTTTTTGATAAGGAAGAGGTAAAACTCCCATTCTCATAATTAGCTTTTGATGAGGGAGAGGTAAAACTCCCATGCTCATAATTACCTTTTGATGAGGGAGATGGTAAACTCCCGTTCATAATTCATGATAAAGAAGAGCCTCACATTCAAGGATGTATTCCCAAGTCTTCAAGTAGTTTTGAGTTAGTTGGATGTCAGTACCAGAATTAGACCACATCTCCAAAATTAGCCCACTCTCCTACGACTTTTTCAGTTAGAGTGTTGCACATGTAGTGAGTACTGATGATGTAGTAAATGATTGGATTCAGCAAAGGCCACCCTCTTTTCCAGAAGATCTATAGAAGAAGTAGTTTTGCTCTTGTTTTGGGACCGACAGATATACATATATGCATACATGAGAATTGCAAGTTAGGAGATATCTAAGATATGTGAGAGTGAAGAAGAGACCGACCAAAGATATATGAGAGTGAAGGATTCACCTCGAAGCATATACAAAGATTTAAGAAGTTGAGAGATACATGCACTATTGCCTTTTCGTGACTCTAGCTTCTATCAATTCGGGCCTCTTTTTATTGTGGTATTCTGAGTGTGTTCTCATCACGCTACTCCTTGGTTACTCTCTTCTCAATAGTGCGACTTTGCCACTGTTTAAGAGGCCTCTCTATGGAGAATATATAGATTGAGGGCTTTAGTGTTGGGGGGCGGTTGGCACTAGAGTGTGATTGGGTATACTAGGATAGCTCTCTTGTAAGCTCGAGTTTGTAGCATTTGTGTAGAAGACTCGCATTATTGTATACTTCTTTGTGTTGAGTGTTGGGAATGATGGATGGACACTTCAAGAGAATGAGTAGGTACTACCGAATCCTGCTTTGTACGAGCCCTTTGATGCTTGAGAGTTGATAAGTGGACCCTTTTAGCTTTCCAATGACACCATAAAATGGCCTATGTACTTTGGAAATGATGTATGAAAAGATAGAATCAAAACAGACAACTTTGAACTTCAAGCCTTCAAGAAAACCTTCTATTTTTGACAATACACCTGCTGTAACTTTTGCTCAGTATGACCAACACAGTACGAATTGAAAACATTCCTTTTAGGGGTATCTAATTAGCTTAGCCCGCTAACTATTCCAAGTGATATCACGCAAAAAGATTAACTATGCTCAGAGAAATCAATTTAGCAAGTAAAGCTTTACCCCCGATATTTTAGGACTGTTGTAGACTTTGACCAATGATCACCTAGACGAGCTTTTCTCTACAATGGCTGAAAAGAAATCCTTCAAATTTTGAGAGCATGTAGGTGAATTTGAGCTGATTCCAACAAGCTATAGATGTTTGAATTTGGTGGCGAAATGAGTGAGATATGCTCTCCACAAGTTGACAGACTTATAAACAATGTGACAAAGAACTCTAAAATGAACAAAGTGGATATATGTATTAATGAACAGTTCTGTACAATGCCATAGGCATGAAGATCATTGCCTAATGGTGTAGATAGGTGTGGGCTAGAGTATAGACCTCACACACACACACACACACACACACACTCAGAATTGATAATGAGAAGCTCAGAGAGTGACTCTTCTAACCGCGACTTTTTTAGTTGATCTTTTATAGTGGTTGAGTTTGAAGTTTGAATTTGAATTCAAACTTTGGCTCTCTATAATCATGCTTCTACATCCTAGGAGATATTCCATCAATCATAGCTAACGTTTCCAGGAGTTCCTTTTGGTATGTGTTTACAAAGATTCCAAGTCAAATGTGACTTTTACAAAAGAGTAAAGTGGTACTTAACCACTAGCATTGGTTCCTATGCTTCTCCATATGTGTATGTATTACAAGCCAAATGTGTAGGCTTGTGACTTGCACCAACAGCTCCCCCTCAAGCCAAACATTTTGGCTTGGTCTTGATTCTTCAGTCTTCATGTATATCCTGCAATCCAATCATTGATTTGAACCTGCAAAGTTTGCTTCCATCCAATGCTTTAGTTAACAAATCTGCACACTGCATGTTGGTTGATACATATGTTAGTTGAATGTCGTTGCTTAATAACTTCTCTCTCACATAATGGTAATGGACCTCTACATGCTTGGTCCTATCATGATAGATAGGATTAGCTGCAAGGTGAAGTGAGCTTGTATTATCTCCAAAGATCAATGATGACCTAGTGTATAAACCCAATTTTGTATACAATAACTTGATCCATATGGCTTCGTGGGTGGCATTTCCCAATCCTCTATACTCTGCTTCTGTAGAAGATAAAGCAACAGTAGGTTGCTTCTTTGAAGACCATTATATCAGCTTAACATATGTAAATGAAATGTATCGTGAAGTGCTCCTCCTATCATCCTTGCATCCTGCCCAATCTGCATCTGAATAGATCTTAATGTCCAAGTCTGGTGTGTAAGGAAAATACAAACCATGATGTTGAGTACTCTTGAGGTACTTTAGAATTCTTTTTGCAGCTTCTAAATGAGGTACCCTTGGCTTGTGCATAAACTCACTTAGCACACTAACTCCATATGCAATATCTATCCTTGTTAAGGTAGCATAGTTCAAGCTTCCAACTATGCTTTGGTAACCTGTAATGTCATCAATTTCTTCACCTTCATGGGCACTTAGTTTTAGGTTTACCTCCATCGGAGTACTTGCAACTTTGGCATCCTGTAAATGAAACTTCTTCAACATATCCTATATGTATTTTTTCTGAGTAATATAGATTCCAGAGTCAGTATAGGCTAACTCAAGTATAAGAAAATAGTTTAGTAGACCACGATCACTGATCTTGAACTCCTTCATCATCTCGTTCTTGGTTTGTCTGATTCCATTGACATCATTACCTCTAAGTATGATATCATCAACATATACACATAGGTATATTACCTCTGAATTACTTCTCTTGATGAATAGACAAGTGTCTGCCTTGCTCATAACAAAACCTTGGTCTTGAAGATATGTGGTCAACCTCTGATTCCATGCCCTAGGTGCCTGCTTCAATCCATAAAGAGCTTTATTCAATTTTCACACATATGTTACCTTATTTGGATTCTCATAGCCATGAGGTTGTGATATATATACCTCCTCTGAAATCCATCCATTCAAGAAAGCATTCTTTACATCCATTTGATACATGTTCCAATTTTTTGATGCAGCCACACTTACCAACACCCTGATGGTTGGCATCTTGGCCACACGTGAGAATGTTTCTTCATAGTCAATGCCTTGGGTTTGTGCAAAACCCTTCGCCACCAATCTATCCGTATACCTATTTATTCACCCATTATAATTTCTTTTGATTTTATAGATCCATGTGGATCCAATTACCTTCATGGATTCTTTCTTTGGTACTAGTTCCCATGTGTCACCTTCTTTGAGTGCTTCAATCTCCTCATCCATAGCTTCTTTCCACTGTGTTTTGGTCATGGCTTCTTCATATGATCCTGATTCTTCAATTGACAAGTCTTTGGCAAGATAAACAAAATGTTTAGTAACAAGAGATGTATCATACCCATATCTGATAGGCTTTTTGCTCTCCCTTTGTGATCTTCTGATTGATTGATTTGAAGATTCAGGTATGTCTTCAAGTTTCTTCATCTTGACTTTGCCCTTCGACTTCCATGCCTTGAACTCTTCAAGATTGATAATGTCTTCATCGTCTGAATTTGAATCTTCATTCTGACTAGGTTCCTCCTTAGAAAGACTTGGAAACTCCTCCTCCAAGTCATAGGGTAGTTTAAACTTTCTACATTCATTCGCATACCAACTATCATTTTCATCAAAGACAACATCTCTACTAAGCGTGGATCCTTTATTTGAAGGGTTGTAGAACCTGTACCCTTTTTTATTCAGATCATATCCAATAAAGATGCACTTCTCAGCCTTAGGGTCTAGCTTACCTCTTATCTGAGAAGGAACGTGTATATATGCTACACATCCAAATATCCTCCAATGATCAAGTGAGGGTCTCTTACCATGCCATGCTTCATAAGGGGTCATCCCAGCAAGGGACTTAGATGGTAACCTGTTTATGAGATAAGTGGCAATAGAAACACTCTCTGCCCATAGATAGTTAGGTAATTTCTTTTCATTTAACATTGACCTAGCTGTTTCAACAATCAACCTATTTCTTCTCTCAGCTACCCTATTTTGTTTAGGACTATACCTTGTGGTGATTTCTCTCTTGATTCCTCTGTCCTGCAAGAAGGTTTCAAACTCATTGGAGAAGTACTCACCTCCTCCATCTGACCTTAGCCTCTATGGATTCTTCCCTGTCTGATTCTCAACAAGTGCAAGATACATTTTAAAACAGTTGAACACTTTATCTTTGTGCTTGATAAAGTACAATATAGTCCATCTGCTATACTCATCAATAAAAGATACGTAGTACCTTGATCCTCAGATTGAGGGCTCTTTGCTTGGTCCCCATACATCTCTATGGACAAGCTCTAGGTAGTCCTCATGCATGTAACCTTTCCTCGAGAAGGGTAACCAATGAGACTTCCCAAACTAACAAGCACCACATTTATATATCATGTGTTGTTTGGAAACATTGGGTATTCCAATTACACATTGATCTCTGCATATCTGTTTCACTGTTCTTTCTCCTACATGCCCTAATCTTTTATGCCAAATCTCAAGATTTGAAAGTGTTTGATCTTTATAACTGTAGAGTGCAATATTCTTTGTGTCTTATAGCTCAAAAGTAAAAGGTCTACCTATCTTTTCTCCTTTAGCAATTCTCTTGAACCCTTGCTTGGGACCTTCCACAAATGCTCCAAATTGGTTGAGTCTAACCTACAAACCTTTTTCCACAATCTGTCCAACACTCATCAAATTTTTTGTAATGGTTGGTACATATAGTACCCTACTCAACAAGTTCTGATTTCCATCACAAGTCTAAACATTTCCAACTTTAACTACTGAGCGCTTGGTGTCATCACCTGTTTGTACTTGATGCTTAGCTTTTGGTTCTTCAAGGTCAGAGAGTAGAGCTACATTGCCAACCACATGATTTGAGCATCCTGAGTCAATGTAGAATAGGTGTTCATCATTTGTACCTGGTTTCGAAGTCATGTTCATGATCACAAGAGAATCATCTTGCTGTTCTGTATAGTTGTTGTAATCCTTTCTAGTTTTGAATCCTCCTTGGTAGTTGCCATTGTAGTTGTTCTTGTAGTTGTTGTGGTAGCCCTGGTGATGGTTGGATCTACCTCTTGACTGTGAGTATCCACCTCTTTTATCATCTTCCTCTCTGATTCTTGTAGTTCTTGAAACACCCTTTGTAGTATGATTTGATAAACCACAAATATTACATGGTGAGGAGTTATAGGATCTCCCCCTACCTTGCTTACCTCCTCTGCCCCTTCCTCTTGATGATCTACCTCTCCCTGCATAGTTGGTTTGGGAGGTAGTGCCTTCATCCTCTATCTTCTTGTTCTTTCCTTTATCTTTAGACTTACTTTTATCAGTGTATAGGGCAAAAGAGCTATTACCTTTGGATGAGTCTCCATTCTTGTTGAGCTTGGCTTCATGAATGAACAATTGCCCCATGAGAGTGGTAAAGTGTGGAATCTGCATGTCCATATATAGGTCCATGGCAGTGGTGAAGCTTTCCCATTTGTCATCAGCTTTAATCCCATTGATCACTTGCCTTACTATCTGCTCTTCTTCAATCTCTTCTCCTAAGCTTGCTAACTGATCTGCTACGTCTTTAATCTTAGTCACATACTCTGAAATAGCCTGTTTAGGTTGCTTCCTTAATGTGGTGAATTCAATCCACAATTGGTTTTTTCTGACCCTTGTGTTGGAAGAAAAATAAAGTGACAAGGTTTCCCAAGTCTCTTGGGATGTCTTCTAGTTTCTAATATGTGGAAAAAGAAAATCAGAGAGGGATTTTAGTAAGTAAGACCTTGCTAATGCATCCTTGGCACACCATGTGTTGAGCTTTTCATGTTCTTCCTTTGTTGGTAGTCCTCTGGTTTTGAATGAGGATAATTCCTCATCTCCTGAGATGTATCCATAAAGACACCTTCCTTGTAGGTATGTCTTCATCCTTAGAGACCATGCATGATAATTGTTCATATCCAATTTATCAATAAATGAAGGAAAAACATTTCCCATTTTACCTTAACTTGTTGTGATACCACTGTTGGAAATGATGGATGAATGCTTCAAGAGAATGAGTAGGTACTGCCAAATCCTGTTTTGTACCAGCCCTTTGATGCTTCACAATTGATACATTGTCGGAAAGATTTCAACCTTTCCGTTGATGACCAGAGAAAATAAAAAAAGATTATTGGATCAAGTGGATGAAGAAAACAAAAAAACATTGAAGATTAAAAAGCAATTGAAGTGCAGTGAAGTGAAGCAAAGTGAAGATTTCATCAATTCAATTATCCGACAATCTGAATTAAATCCATAAAAATTATCCGTCATTAAGCTTTTGTATAGGATTCACTTATTGTTAGCCATCTTTTAGAGAAATTATATCATTTTATAGCATTGTAATCATCCATTATTGTCATTAGCATTAATTCAATTCTAATTTGCATTATCATTCTTGTCAATGTTATCTGAAATCGTTAATTTCAAAAAAAAATAACTGAAGAAAGTCTGATATTACCTATACCTCAAGAAGCTATTGATAGATATAGAGCAGCCCAACCTTACGGTTCTTAAACGTTTAAAGTGTTATAATTATCTACTCCATATTTCCTAGATTTAAGAGTAATATAGAATTGCTGATACCTTAGCCGAAAGAAAAATATACCTAAAACACCTATGATTGTCTCATACACCCTGCGTGTGCCGAGGGATTTAGTGGCTGACTGATCCACCAGCCTTATGTCCGCAACTTCCCGACAACTTGGTGAACCCGACGTGAAGAAGCGGCATAGCAGCTCAGGGACGTCTGATACAAAGAATATGTGTCTAGTATATATATACCTTGTGACATAGTTTTGAGTGATCAATAGATAGAGCTTTCATCATGGACCCTTACCTAATAGAAAAAAGAGTATGGAAATTGATTGATGACCTCAAAATAGAGAAGAAAGAGTTTTGTGGTAAATATGTTACTAGGTATATCAAGGAATACGAACATTTAGCCTATCAATATGGCATACCTAGGGATAGTTGGGTTTCCACCTTTAGGCGTATATCAAATGGAGATACCCGAGATAGAACAAGAATTTTGTTTCGAGGATTCAACAAAAAGAAATCATGAAACGTTTCAAGCTTGGGTAAATACATCTAAACCAAAAGAGAACTTAATTGAGGGTTTCCAAGAGTTTGAAGAACAGTTTAGCGACTTACCTGAGCAAGAACAAGTTTATCTTGAGCCTTATAAAGTTATAGATTTTTTAACTATCCTTGATTACTCAATTCGAAAAGATCTAGAGCCTCTTTTAGAAGAACACAATACCTCAAATGGCCTGACCAATGATTGGACATATGTGCAAAAGCAAGTGCATCGACTTGCTCTTAGATATGAACGCCAAAACCTCAAATATTTTCCTCTTTCTAAAAGCAACGATTTAGATTGTACTTATCAAAAGATAAATGAAGAAAAAAAAATATGCAATTACAAACAATGAATTAGATGATGCTACACCAATGATGAATGATGAAAACCAAATTACAATTTCAGAACACAAAACATTAAACAAACATGAGTGTGAACATGAGAAACCTTTGTTTGATTCTTCTAAAAGTCTTCCCAAATTATTCATTGAAAAAGTGAGTGATGTAAGTGGTAAAGAAATCCCACTCATCACAATAGCTTCTCCTAAAAATATTACTCACATTGATTCTTCATATAAGGAAGAACAATATGAGAAAATTATAAACAATGATATTTATACATTTGAAAAATATGAATTGAAGGGTTTCAATATAAATGAACACTTGTTTTGTATTAATGATGTTCATATTGGTTTTTCTAATCAAATTTTTTAGTGCTTTGATGTAGGACAAGCAAGAATGGAGGATTTAATATTTCAGTGGAATATCATGAAAGCCACAAAGTTTGACTTACTATTGCTTTGGTTTTTACAGATGGACTATCAAGAAATATTATCTTGGATTGCTACTTTTTGTATAAGTTTGCTAATAATTATGTTTCTCACAAGATTTTTGAGTTGAGTTATTTTTCAGGTTTAGCATGAAGATTGGGAGCTGATTGATGAACTAAGATTTTCTTCAAAAATAGACTATGAATGAAGCGCAGGAGATTGAACATAGTACATGCAGTTTAAAATTTAAGCAATCAAAGTGATATTTGGATGAAAGGCAATGCTAAAGATGGAATCAATATAGATCAGGTGAAAAAGTTCTAAACCAGATTTATGTTTTAATTTATTATGAAAGTTCATGCATTATCATAATTAGAATTGTACATTCTTCAGCTAGGTTAAGAAACTTCTTAAAATTATGAAAAGGAGAATTGACACTTAAGTAGGGATGTGCTTGAAGAGAAGATAGGGGTTAGAGACCTATGGCTGTCATATGAATAGTTGAAGGAACCCTTAACTTGCAACTCCTAGTAGAAGTAGACTTGTTTTAAATAGGTAAGCTTCCTTAAATCTGACCCATTTAGCTAAAGAGATCCTAGTTCCTGCTTTAGCTTACCTCTAGATCCTTTGCTCTGATTAGGGGTTAAGCCTTTCCCCTTCATCAAAAAAGTTGCGAAGAAAAATTGAAAGCAATACATTAATGGTTGCTGCATATGAAAAGAGGAAAAATGACAAAAAGAAAAATTATGATGAAAAAAAAGAGATAAAAGAAAAATTAAATAAATCAGTTGTGGTCTCGAAATCACTTCTGAATTGAAAAGCAGGCTATATAAGTCGGATGTATGCTAGAGGGGAGTTAGTTTTTTGTATCTTAATGGCAAGTGGTTAGGAGATGAGGATAGAAGGCCTATATAACATATGCTTTACTTATGAACATAGTTAATAGAAGAGTTAGTACGAACACTATTTGAATGACTTCTATAGTTTCTTTCTAAAACCTGTTTCCAATTCATGCATTGAACGAAAAGGTTTAAATTCAAGTTTACATAATTTTATAAGTTTTCTTTGCTATTTGAAGATGTACTAATGATAGAAGCATTTTTATATACAGACAATTTGAATTTGAGTCATGAATAAGTTTCAAAAGAATTTGATATTGCTTTCTATGATCTGCAGGTTGGCCCATCGAGGACGATGTGCAGGTTTGGCCGGGGCGAATGTCGGAAAGATTTCAACCTTTCCGTTGATGACCAGAGAAAATAAAAAAAGATTATTGGATCAAGTGTATGAAGAAAACAAAAAAACATTCAAGATTAAAAAGCAATTGAAGTGCAGTGAAGTGAAGCAAAGTGAAGATTTCATCAATTCAATTATCCGACAATCTGAATTAAATCCATAAAAATTATCCGTCATTAAGCTTTTGTATAGGATTCACTTATTGTTAGCCATCTTTTAGAGAAATTATATCATTTTATAGCATTGTAATCATCCATTATTGTCATTAGCATTAATTCAATTCTAATTTGCATTATCATTCTTGTCAATGTTATCTGAAATCGTTAATTTCAAAAAAAAAAATAACTGAAGAAAGTCTGATATTACCTATACCTCAAGAAGCTATTGATAGATATAGAGCAGCCCAGCCTTACGGTTCTTAAACGTTTAAAGTGTTATAATTATCTACTCCATATTTCCTAGATTTAAGAGTAATATAGAATTGCTGATACCTTAGCCGAAAGAAAAATATACCTAAAACACCTATGATTGTCTCATACACCCTGCGTGTGCCGAGGGATTTAGTGGCTGACTGATCCACCAGCCTTATGTCCGCAACTTCCCAACAACGTGGACCCTTTTAGCTTTCCAATGACACCATAAAATGGCCTATGTACTTTGGAAATGATGTATGAAAAGATAGAATCAAAACAGACAACTTTGAACTTCAAGCCTTCAAGAAAACCTTCTATTTTTGACAATACACTTGCTGTATCTTTTGCTCAGTATGACCAGCACAGTAGGAATTGAAAAGCTTCCGTTTAGGGGTATCGAAGTGGCTTAGCAAGCTAACTATTGCAAGTGACATCAC
Source organism: Ceratopteris richardii (assembly GCA_020310875.1). Taxonomy (NCBI): domain Eukaryota; kingdom Viridiplantae; phylum Streptophyta; class Polypodiopsida; order Polypodiales; family Pteridaceae; genus Ceratopteris; species Ceratopteris richardii. The sequence goes on from CM035427.1 coordinate 11,233,306, forward strand.
CTAAAAAGATTAACTATGCTCAGAGAAATCAATTTAGCCAGTAAACCTTTACCCCCGATATTTTAGGACTGTTGCAAACTTTGACCAGTGATCACCTCGATCATCTTATCTATGAAATGGTTGAATAGAAATCCTTCAAATTTTGATAGCATGTATATGACTTTGAGCTGATTCAAACAAGCTATATATATTTGAATGTGGTGGCGAAATGAGTGAGATATGCTCTCTACAAGTTGCCAAACTTATAGACAATGTGACACAGAACTCAGAAATGAACAATGTAGATATATGTATTAATGAAAAGTTTTGTACAATGCCATAGGCATGAAGATCATTGCCTAATGGTGTAGATAGGTGTGTTCTAGAGTATAGACCTCACACACACTCAGAATTGATAATGAGAAGCTTGGAGAATGACTCTTCTAACTACGACTTTTTTAGTTGAGCTTTTATAGTGGTTGAGTTCAAAGTTTGAATTTGAATTCAAACTTTGGCTCTCTATAATCATGCTCCTACATCCTAGGAGATATTCCATCAATCAAAGCTAACTTTTCCATGAGTTCTTTTTGGTAGGTGTTTACAAAGATTCCAAATCAAATGTACTTTTACAAAAGAGTAAAGTGGTAATTAACCACAAGCATTGGTTCCTATGCTTCTCCATATGTGTATGTATTACAAGTCAAATGTGTAGGCTTGTGACTTGCACCAACATTGAGTAGTCTAGGTTCATTCTTGGAGTGATAAGATCTTTGTACCGCTATCACATATAGCTCTTGGCATACAGGAGCAATTTTTGATCTTGGTCTTATTGGTCTTTTCAACATCTTTGTAACTCTCTATCTAATTCATGCTTTATCTTCTCAAGTGGTACCTCACATAGCCATGTTATAGGGTATACTTCCCTAAGGAGAACCCCCGTTGAGTAGAAAGGAGTACTCAAACCATAGACCCAGTTACCCCCTCTAGAGAGAGTGAGCCAATGAATGTAGGAGATTCCATGGAAAGTTTTTGGCAAAGATTGAAGATTTGAAGGAGTGGTTGATTTTTGTTGATGAGATCTTGCCTAACACTTCACTTCTACAAACTATTATAAATTTTAGAATCATATCAGAGTTATGCTTCTACTCTTCAATTGATGATGAAAGGCAATCCAAATGCCTTAACGTTTGAGGATTTAGTCTCTATTCTGTTACAAGAAAATCAGTCTAGGTAGAGGAGGGCCATTATGCATGTTATAGATCAAGCTTTCTTAGCTAATCAAAAGGGCAAAGGTGAATGGAGCTTATCTATTAGTAAGCAAAAATTTGCTAGTTCTACAGAATGAAAGAAAGATGATAGAGATGAGAAGAAAATAGAGAAGCAAAAATTGTTTTGCAAATACTGTAAAGAAAATGATTATGTCACAAAGAGTTGTCCAAAACTAGTTGGAAAAAGGCAAAGAAGAAAGAGGCTGGAATGGTTGTTGTAGAGGCCTCTACACCCAAAATAGAGTCTACTAATCTTGTGCAAAATGAAGAATGGGCATTCACCAATGTTTGTAGTTATGACCCATCTTGTCATGAAGAGTATATGGCTATAATAGACTCAGACGTTTGGTACTTTGATAGTCAGGCAACCAAACATATTACCTTGCAGCACAATTTCTTCACTTTGCTTGAGCCTTCCCCTATATGGAATACTATCACATGTGTCAACAAATCCTCTTATCTTTTTTATGGGAGTTGATAAGATCATTCTGACCACTACTCATGGTAGTTCTTTTACATTCATGTTTGTGTTCCAAAAACAATTGCACCAACAACTAGAGATAGCAATGACAAAGATTCTCAAAATGAATGATGTGTAACTAGAGAGAAGAATATTGATCTTTGGGTCAATTGTGCATTTTATCCCTTAGATCCAATGTCTAAATTTCATCCTACAACCCATAGTATCTCCATATTTCTACAATTCCTTGGTAGTGGTGAATTTGGACTACTAGCCTATTGCAAACGATTTTCTAGCCATTCAGCATCTATTGCAAATTATTGGATGCAACCATGTGATCACAACCATTTGAAGATATACACTTAAAAACGTTCTACCAAATATTCAGAAGTGTGCAATAATATACTCAACATGATGTGGAAGAAAAGGAGAGCAGAATTACAAATTTAAAAGCCAATCCAACACAACTAAAAGACACTACATTTGATATGAGATACAGGAAACAACCATTATCATCCTTTCAAGCTCTTGGGTGATGAGGCATGGAAGCGACGTGCTTATGCACTTTGGTTTTTGTTTCACTTTTTTATTTATGTTAGAAGATTTTTCGATTCAGTGTCTTATTGTGCATTTCATTTGTTGAAGATGCATGTTTTTCAATTCTTTTTTGAGCAACAAACATGTGTTTACGATTTTGGAGTCAACAATAACAAATCACATCAAGGCTCAAATGATTAAAGATTTTGTAGGAAACTTAGAAGATATCATTACCCCTAGGGATATACAGATGGTATCTGATGAAGAATGTGTTAGTATTAGACCGTACAATGCATTGTATAATCTTTTGAAGCAAGAAATAAGAAATGAAGGTACTTTGCAAAGTATTTTTCCATGACCTTACAAAGTATCACTAAACATGAAGATGACCGATGAGGATGTAGCCAATACTCTTGGCTATTACTTGCATATAGAAGATTTTATATGTGCATGCATTTATCATTCTACTACATGAGAGAAAGAGTGGAAACCTTCATCTACAAAGTGATTCATCTACAGAAATTACAACAACATATTTGTCAATTTGGAGAGGCTTCAAAGACAAATGTTTCCATTTTACAAATCTACAATTCAAGGTATTTCCATTACTGTGATAATGATATTCATGGTATGTTTACTAATATAATGTTTGTTATTTGATGTAGATTATCATTCCAAACTCAATTTTATATTGAATCTAGATGAATGCCAAATCATAAAGGGATACATATCAAGAGACTTTGTATGACACTCATGAATGAAGCTATGGCCCATGTCATTATTGATGAAAGGGAAAACTCTACCCATCACTTTACATATAGTGTTCAATTTGAGAAAGAATATGGTGGTTAGGTGCTATAGAAGTACCTAAAGGATCCAATGATGTTCTTTCATGGATTTTTAGTAGGACCCCATGGATCACATAGACGATAACCTCTCAAATTCATGGTGTAAAAATCAATGTAGAAGGAAAACTAGGTGATTTTGAGGTAGAGTGGAACTTGGGTTGGAGACTTCAAGACTATCAAATGCATGTTATGGTGCAAACAAGGTGCATCTGCTATGTATCATTGCCTATATTTCACATGAGGTTATAAACCAAGAAAGAGAAAACAAAAAATTATAGATGATTTAGATGATCGCATAGATGTGTCTCCATCCATTGAATGGGATATACCTTTAATGAGGTGTCCCATGCTAGGTACACCTAATCATGACATGTCAGACAAGGATTGGATCCAATTATTCCATTTCCTTTAGTTAGAAATAATGAACATTATGAGCAATCAAAAGACCTATGCATGATTACAACAAATAATGATTCTCAATTTGATCTTTGTAATAAGGGAAAGAAGGTTTGACAATGCTTAGATAAGTTGGTACGCTTAATGGGTCTTAGTAGCTCTAATGATATTAAACATCAATTGTTTCAAGATACATTAGTGAAGTTTACAAAGTGTTTCATTCAATATTGGGGAGAGAGCAATTCAACATGCTACATTGTAAGTCTACTCGATCTTTTAGAATGTTCATTGCACTGAACGTTTCCCAATGTACTTAAAAACTTTTAGCATATTTTATTTGCATATGGAGCATTTTCATACATCCACATGGGTCATTGGAGATTTTCTATACCCAAGGAATGTTGAAGTCACACTTTAAACTACAGGTGTGTTCTTCAAAAACATGTGACATAGTATTTATGAAATGCAATCAAACTATATGGAGGAGATGTTTATCAATTTTACTACACTACATTCTAAAAAAGTTTGTTGTGGAATGAGCTAGGAAGTCACATTTGGGAAACATTGCAAGAGGGATACAACAAAACATTGCTAGTGAGAAATGGAAGTCATCATTAGGACCTCTACATCATGCTCAGTGGTGTGCCAAAATACTATGAGAGGGTTCATCTTGGAAGTAAAGTGAATTCATTATATTCCATTATGTGGTAAATCATAGGTTTAATATAATCTAGGTTGAATATAATCTTGGTTTCATTGTGTTATTATATTCTATATGTTTTATATAAAAAGAGAGAACTCACTCCATGTCACACTTTACAACTTGAAAGAATGACATGCACCAACCAAACTACAAGGAAAGATTGCATGGTCTATCATAGCCATGTTCAACGGAGCTGAACACCCACCATGGTTGCAACCCCACAAGAGACCTCAAAATGGTTCCAACACCATTTCTAGGCTTCTCTCACATGATGGCGCATTGTTTGGGAGCAATTCATAAGTAGAACATGAAGTGAAAAAGCAACAAAAGAATTGATCTCAAGGACAATCAAATTCAAAGTCTAATGATAAGCCATCACGTAAGAAACCCATCAAGGCAGGAGCCAAATAGGTGGTTAGGAGAAGGGTTATATTAGATAGTGATTCCGGTCCAGAGCCATCAACTAATGAAGAGACATATAGTCAACCACCATGGAATGAGATGTACATTTCAGCGAGGCATAGGTAACACATGGAGGAAAGAAACTTTTGTAGGGGTAAGGCCACATACTAATAGAGGGGGAAAGGGAGCAGAGTCAACACACTCATTGAAAATAGAATGTGGAAGATGAAGTGATTCTATGGCGATGCACCACAGTGCACTCTCCTTCTTGAGAGCTCCACGACGATATGTTGGGAGTAGAAAACCGAGCACCTTGGGCTGCACACAGTACTCCGCACAGAGGCTGTAGAATACACAGAAAACACAGTACACAGGGAGCACAAAGACAGAATTCTTAGGTCTTACAAATGCGGTCGACCCTACAGTCTGTGACTGACCAAGACACTATATGTTTTATTAAAGAACCTATACAAAGAAGTGTCCGGTGATGGGGGAAGTATCTCAACCCCTAAGCAATGACGAAGCGTGAATGACCTCCACAGGTATCCTTCTTTGACCTCTGCACACCAAAAATGCTCTTACTCCGAGCTTATGCAAAGAACTCTACTGAGCTTTTGTAGACCTGTAGTAGACACTAAGAGCTTTCCAACAAAACACATTTCACTTAAAATGGATGCTTACACAAGGAGACACAATGTCTACAACTTGACCTAGTTGAATGCTCACAACTGCCAGTCAAGCAAATACCTCACTTCACTCCAACAAGCTTTTCTCCGCGATTATACAGAGAATGAATCTCAAACTTTGGTAAACTTTAAAATCCTCTAATAGCTACCCAATGACACCAAAATCATAGCAAATAGATACATAAAGAAGGAGAACCAGCCCTTACAACAGAGAGCAAAATATTTCCAACAAAGCCTACACACCAAGAGAGATATCAATCACACAACTTCACTAAAATGAATGTTGCTCCCAGATTACTCAGAGAATGATCCAGAGACTTTGTGAGCATAAAATAGACTCTAATAGCTATCCAATGAGACAAGAGAACATCAAATGGATACAATATGAGGGAGAACCAATGCTAACAACTCAGGGGTAGAGAGTTGCAACACTGCCTGCGCATACACATAGATATGCCTACTAAAAGAAAACAAACAAGCAAGCAAGGGGCTTGCTTATCACAACTCCAGCACTTAGTGCTCACTTTACATGAGCTAAAACTCCAAGAAGATGGGCCAAAAGAAGTCGGGATACATGCTCCTTTTATAGTGAGAAGTGTGCCCCTAAAATCTAGGAACTACCTTCCCAAATCAGCCTCCTAACTTGGAGGATCTAGTTCAGATGAATTGGGGAGTGGTTGAGTGACTTTTCTTGATGGAATCTTGTGGCTTTTGGCTTCCTTTCATTGCTCCACATGTCCATAAAAGATTCCCCACGAATTTGTAGCTTGAAGCTTGACTTTTAACACTCCCCCTCAAGCTTCAATTCTTCATCATCATCCAAGCTCCTTCATGTTGATGCTTTGCTTGAATTTTGAAATTTTCATTCCATCCAAAGTCTTTGTAAAAATGTCGGCAACTTGGTCTTTGGTGCCAATATCATGTATTGAAACTTACTTGGATATCACCTTTTCCCTTCTGAAGTGATAGTGCACTTCAATATGCTTGGTTCTAGCATGATAGACAGGATTCGATGCTAGATGAATGCTACTCATATTGTCACAAAAAATTTGATATGTGTCAACCTGCAAATTAAGCTCCATAAATAACTTCTTAATCCACATTAGCTCACATGTGACTTGAGCCAAAGCTCTATACTCAACCTTGGTGGAAGATAATGCCACCGTGGGTTGCTTCTTTGAAATCCATGAGATGATCTTGCTACCTAGCATGACTAGGTAACCACTTGTACTTCTTCTATCCTCCTTGGAACCGGCCCAATCCGCATCAGAATAAGCTTTGACCTGCATATCATCATCAAATGAATAGAACAATCCTTCATTTATAGTGGCCTTGAGATATCGTAACATTCTTCTTGCAGCTTGCAAGTGTGTAGTCCTTGGACTATGCATAAATTGTGATAACACTCCAACTCCATATGCTATGTCAGGCCTAGTTATTGTGGCATAATTGAAAGAGCCTACAATAGAGCGATAAAAAGTTACATCCTCTAATGGCTCTCCATCAATGGAGCTTATCTTTACATTAACTTCCATGGGATTTGAAATAGGCTTGCAATGTAGCATCCCAAACCTCTCAAGTAGGTCTAGAATATACTTCCTTTGTATGAGCATAATACCTTCTTCTTTGTATACAACTTCAATGCCAAGAAAATACCTAAGATCTCCAAGATCAGAGATCCTAAACTCCTTTCCAAGCTTTGCCTTGATCTCCTCAATGCCCTTTGTATCATTACCTGTAATGATAAGATCATCTACATACACACACATGTAGACCACAAGTTCTCCTCTTTGTTTGATGAAGAGAGATGGATCCGCCTTGCATTGATTGTAACCACATTTGATCAAATAGTCCACCAATCTTTGGTTCCAAGCCCTTGGAGCTTGCTTTAGGCCATAAAGTGCCTTCTTCAACCTACAAACATGATGTGGAAACTCTTTATGAACAAAACCTAGTGGTTGCCCCATGTATACCTCTTCTTCCAAGTCTCCATTGAGAAAGGCATTCTTGATACCCAATTGGAAAAGCTTCCATCCTTTGCTAGCAGCCATTGCAATGAGTGTCCTAATGGTGCTCATCTTTGCCACGGGGCTGAATGTCTCTTCAAAGTCCACTCCATAGGTTTGTGCAAAACCCTTGGCCACCAATCTTGCTTTGAACCTAGAAATAGATCCATCTGAATTCCTCTTTACTTTATACACCCACTTATTACCTATTACCTTCATGTTATCCTTCTTGGGCACTAGAGTGCATGTTTGATTCTCCTCAAGTGCATCGATCTCTTCTTGCATTGCCTCTTTCCATTCGGTGTACCTGCTTGCATCTTCATAGCAATCGAGCTGATGATCTTCTACTACTTTGTTCATATATGCATAATGAGTTGCCATGTATGAATCATAAGTAAACCTTTGAGTTGGATACTTAACTCTAGAAGACTTCCTTTCTTCACCTTTTGGAGGAATAAACCTCCTTTGCCTTGGGAACTTGATCTCTTTCTTTGACATGGCTTCTTTCTCCATCATGTGTCCTTCATCATCTTCAACTTCATTACCTTCTTCATCCAAATCCACCAATGTTGCTTTGCCTTTGTTGATTGATTGTGCTTCATAGCTTGATGAAGATCTCCCCCTCCATGGTGAGTTCATGCTTGAACTATCTTCATTGATGGAACACCTTGGGCTGCTTAGCTCTAGGTCGATTTGTTCTTCATCATGTCCATGCTTTTCTTCTTCATAGTCCTGCATACAATCATACTTCTTATACCAAGGGAGTAGCTCATCAAATGCTACATCCCTTGATATCCTCAAGTCCTTTGTGTTTGGGTTGAAGCACCCGTAACCTTTATGATCATTTGAATATCCTAGAAACACACACTTTTCTGCCTTTGGTTGTAGCTTGTGCCTCAATTCACTTGGCACATGTACATAACAAGTACATCCAACTATCTTCAAGTGGGAAAGATCAGGTTTCTTACCATAATAGGCTTGATATGGTGTCAAGCCATGGATCCCTAAGGTAGGAGCCCTATTCATAAGATACACGGCGGTATTTGCTGCATCACTCCAAAACATGTTAGGTACATTCATCTCATTAAGAATTGCTCTAGCGATCTCGGCAATGTATCTATTCTTTCTCTCTGCTACTCCATTTTGTTGGGGTGTGTACCTGCATGTTACTTGCCTCTTGATGCCTTGATCCATTAAAAAATCAGAAAACTCATTGGAGAAATATTCTCCCCCTCCATCGGATCTTAGCTTCTTGATATATGTACCTGTTTCCTTCTCTACGATTGCCTTGAATGCTTTGAAACATGTAAACACATCTGATTTGTTTTTTATGAAATAAACCCAAACCATCCTTGTGCAATCATCTATAAAAGTGACAAAGTACTTTTTACCTCCAATGGATTGCTCTTTGGTTGGCCCCCACACATCTGTATGTATCAACTCCAATGGATGTTGGCTTATGTAGCCACTCTTCTTGAATGGAAGTCTCACTTGCTTCCCTAGTTGACAAGATTCACATAAATGCTTCATACCTTGTCCTTGGAAGTTGGGAAGACCTTCAACCAGCCTCTTAAATTGCATTTCCTTCATTCTTTGTATGTTGATGTGACCTATCGTCTTGTGCCACAAGTCCAACTCCGAAATCCTCTTGTTTCCATATGTGAAGTAGACATGTTGAGGGGAATGAGAATTTACCTCCAAAGTGAAGAGTCTCCCTTGCTTCTTTCCTCTTGCTATGACCTTGTAACCTTGCTTAGGGTTCTCCACAAAGCATCCACCTTTGTTGAACCTTACTTGATAGCCTCTTTCAACCATTTGCCCAACGGACACCAAGTTCTTTGTGATGGTAGGTACATGCAAGACATTCTTGAGACATCTTCCTTCCTCCTTGTCATCCAAAGCTACATCTCCAACATGGGAGATCTCATGGGCTGTATCATCACCTGTTTCTACATGTCCTTTACCTTTGGGAACATGTAGATTAGTAAACCAAGAAGCATTGCAACTCATATGGTTGCTACATCCACTATCAATATACCAAGTGTTATCTACTTTGCTTGAATTCCCATTCATGTGCATCATCAAGAGATTTTCATTTTCTGAACTTGTAGAAGCATAATTACCTTCGCCTTTGTATGAAGAACCTTGATTATAGCTCCTTTGGTTTCCTCCTTGGTAGCAATCTCTAGCATAGTGGCCAAACTTGCCACATATGTAACATCCTTCACCATCTTGATTCCTATTTTGTTGATGTTGTCCTCCTCTTCCTCTTGTTCTTCATCTCCCTCTTTGTGATGAGGTGCCTTGGTCATGTCCTTGATTGCTTGAGTGGCCTTGCCTTCCTCCAAACCTTCCTTTGCCCCTTCCTTGTCCTCGTCTTCCTTTGCCCCTTTGATTACCTGCATAGAAAACTTGTGCATCCTTGCTTTTAGTTGAACTTCCACCTATGTTCATTTCTTCGGTGACCATGAGAGCAACCAATTGCTCAAAATCGGGAAGATTATCCCTTACATAAACTGAAGTGGTAAAGGGTTTCCACTTCTCGTCATCTCTCAAACCATTGAGAGTATGAGCCACAAGATTGTCATCGTCTACGTGGCTTCCAATGGATCCCAATGCATTTGATAACTCCTTGACCTTAAGTATGTAGTCATTTATGCTACTCCTTGAGCTCTTCCTAAGGTTTTTGAGCTCATTCTTGAGTTGGATCTTCCTTGCTTTGGTGCTTGTTGAATAAAGCCTTTCAAGTGTCTCCCATACCTTCATGCTTGAATCCAAGTCTTGGATATGGCCGATCATGCTATTGCTAATGTGTTGGGAAAGAATAAAGATAACCCTCTTGTCTCTTTCATTCCATTCCCTAAAGGCCTTCTCTGGTCATTGGTTGGATTCTCATCCAACCTAGGTCTTGGTTCACTTCCACTAATCAACCCCCAAAGGCCCTTGTCCATAAGATAGTTGGAGACCCTAAATCTCCATGGTTGATAGTTACCTTTGTCTATCTTTTCAATTTGAGTGTTGAAGTCTCCCATATCTAGTCTTTGATACTTGACCTAGCCCTTGGCTAATGCTCCAATGTGTGTAAAATGAAAATGAGGCTCTGAGGTTACCTCAATCCAAAGCTTTCCTTAGATGGACACCTTGTGCTCTTGCAAATTTGAGTAGAATAGCTCCCCCTTGATGTGAGCTACCTCCAAGAAGCTTTTGTTGATGCAAATCTTCAACCACCAACTCCAAGAGGTCTTCTTTCTTGTATGTGATACCTCCAAGATGCCCAAATGCTCTGATACCACTGATGGGGGAAGTATCTCAACCCCTAAGCAACGACGAAGCGTGAATGACCTCCACAGGTATCCTTCTTTGACCTCTGCACACCCAAAATGCTCTTACTCAGAGCTTATGCAGAGAACTCCAGTGACCTTTTGTAGACCTGTAGTAGACACCAAGAGCTTTTCAACAAAACAAATTTCACTTCAAATGGATGCTTACACAAGGAGAATCAATGTCTACAACATGAGCTAAATGAATGCTCACAACTGCCAATCAAGCAGATACCTCACTTCACTCCAGCAAGCTTTTCTCAAAGATTATACAAAGAATGAATCTCAAACTTGGGTCAACGTTAGAGGACTCAAATAGCTACCCAATGACACCAAAATCATAGCAAATGGATACATAGAGAAGGCGAACTAGCCCTTACAACAGAGATCAAAATATTTCCAACAAAGCCTACACACCAAGAGAGATATCAATCACACAACGTCACTAAAATAAATGTTGCTCCCAGATTACTCCGAGAATGATCTAGAGACTTTCTGAGCATAAAATAGACTCTAATAGCTATCCAATGAGACAAGAATTACATCAAATGCATACAATATGAGGGAGAACCAATGCTAACAACTCAGGGGTAGAGAGTTGCAACACTGCCTGCACATACACATAGATATGCCTACCAAAAGAAAACAAACAAGCAAGCAAGGGGCTAGTTTAAGCAAGGGGCATGCTTATCACAACTCCAGCACTTAGTGCTCACTTTACATGAGCTAAAACTCCAAGAATATGGGCCAAAAGAAGTCGGGATACATGCTCCTTTTATAGTGAGAAGTGTGCCCCTAAAATCTAGGAACTACCTTCCCAAATCAGCCTCCTAACTTGGAGGATTTAGTTGAGATGAATTGGAGAGTGGTTGAGTGACTTTTCTTGATGGAATCTCGTGGCTTTTGGCTTCCTTTGATTGCTCCACATGTCCATAAAAGATTCCCCACGAATTTGTAGCTTGAAGCTTGACTTTTAACATCCGGTAGCTATTTGGCCTTTCACATGGATACTAACGATAACAATCTCCCACTAAAGGCCAATATGGCCAGAGTAGCTATGGGAGAAAAAATAAAGGATGATAAAGAATACTTGAGTGTAAGTATACAAACTATACCTCCCACCTGATGGGCATGTTACACAGTATACAAGTGACTGCGTAAGATCAAGAATCAAGTAACCCCCATCAAGTGACAACAGTGTCGAAAGCTATCCTCTAGTAGAGCTTTAGTCAAAGCATCTGCAGCATTATCTCGAGTGTGAACCTTCTCAAGAATAAGCTCTTAGTGGCTAAGCAATCTCTAATGAAGTGATACCTCATCTCAATGTGCTTGGTCTTTGCATGATAGATCGGATTCTTAGCGAAAGCAATGGCACTCTGACTATCACTGAGCAAGTGAGGTACATGCTGAGGTAAACCCATATCACAAGCAAGACAAGAAAGCCACAATGCTTCCTTACACGCCTCACTTGCTACAACATACTCTACTTTTGTGGTGGAAACAGCTGTACATTCTTGAAGACGAGATCTCCAAGATATAGCACCTCTAGCAAAATGAAAAATGTACCCTGATGTAGACTTACGATTGTCTACACAACCAGCATAGTCAGAATCTGTGTAACCAATAATGGATGCTTTCCTCTACCTAAGCATAGAAACTTGTCCTTAGTGCCACTCAGATATCTCAAAATCATTTTGACCGCTTCCCAATGTTTCTTGCCAGGATTAGACATATATTTTCTCACAACTCCCATTGCAAATGCAATGTCTAGTCTCGTAGCTACCATAGCATACATGAGACTACCAAGAGCAGACTGATAGGGAATTTTGGTCATGAATTCCTTTTCCTCATCTGATTTGGGGCTGTCATCCTTGCTCAATTTCACATATGTGGGTAAAGGTGTACTCAATGCCTTTCCACCTTGCATATTGAATCGGTGAAGTACTTTGGATATGTACTCACTTTGAGACAAGTATATACATCTTTTACTCCTATCACGAGTAAGGCGCATTCCAAGAATATGTTTGGCATCCCCCAAATCCTTCATATCAAATGTCTGACTCAACTTCTTTTTGAGAAGCGACAAATCATAAGAGGACTTCCCAACAATCAACATATCATCGACATAAAGTATCAAGCATATCAAGCTGCCATCAGAACATCTCTTTGTGTAGAGACAATGATCCTCATTGCTCCGAGAATAGCCTTGGGACTTCATAAAAACATCAAACTTTTGGTACCATTGTCTAGGAGACTGTTTAAGTCCATACAAGCTCTTTTTGAGCTTACAAACTAGACTTTCCTTGCCAGGAACTACATAACCCTCTAGTTGTTCCATATAGATCTCGTCTGTAAGATCTCCATGCAAGAAAGCTGTCTTCACATCCATTTGGACTAGCTCTAAGTCCTCCATTGCAACGAATCCAAGCAACATGCGCAAAGTAGTCATCTTGACCACTGGAGAGAAGATTTCCTCAAAATTGACACCATGTTGTTGCTTAAAACCCTTTGCAACAAGTCCTGCTTTATATTTTGGAGAAGCACTATCTGATGTGAATTTCAGCTTATATACCCATTTACATGGTAAAGCTTTCCTGCCCTTTGGCAAAGTTATTAAGTCCCAAGTACCATTCTTGTGAATAGAATCCAACTCACTCTTCATGGCACGCTCCCACTTGACATGATCCTCTGTCTGCATAGCCTCTTTGTAGCAAGAAGGCTCACCGGCATCTGTTAGCATAACAAAATCTAAACCTGGAACATATCTATCAGGTGGATAAGCATTTTTATGCATGCTAACCAGAGGACTAGTATCCTCAAACACCACTCTTCTCACTTCAACCTCCTTAATGGGTTGTTTATGCATCTTAGACTCATTAAAAATGACATCAGTACTTCTAATCATTGACCGTGTTTCAGGATCCCATAAGCGATATCCAAATTGTCCTTCTCATCCATATCCAAGAAAAATGCATTTCTTTGACTTATGGTCCAACTTTTGTCTACAATTCTTGGGTATATGAGCATATGCTTCACACTCGAAAACTCGAAGATGATCATAATATGGTGGTTTCCTTGTCCATAACTCTTGTGCCACTTTCAGACCTTTTGCAGTACTAGGTGAAAGGTTAATCACATGAACTGCAGTCAATACTGCTTCTGCCCAGAAACCTTGTGAGAGGTTTGCATGATGCAACATAGAGACTACTCTATCTTGAATAGTTCTATTCATCCTCTCAGCTACACCATTCTGTACTAGGGTATAAGGAGCTGTAAACTCTCTACGAATCCCTCTAGACTGACAGAAAAGGCTGAATTCATGTGAGGTATACTCACCCCCATTATCTGAATGTAGAGCCTTAAGCTTAGTTCCTTTTTCAGTCTCAACTGAAGCAAACCATTTTCTGAAAGTAGGGAATACATCATCCTTTGATTTGATAGGATATACCCAGACTTTTCTAGTAGCATCATCTATGAAAGTGACAAAGTAAAGAGAACCACCTAAGGACCTAGTGGGCATAGGACCACACACATCTGTATGAACTAGATCTAAAGGCTGAATTGAAGAGTCAATGTGCGTTCTATGCACATTTTTGGTTTGCTTTCCATATTGACAATGCTCACAAAATGAAAAATCAGAGAAACATAACACAGGTAAGTAGCCAGAACGAGAAAGATTTTCCATTCCACTACGAGATATATGGCCCAAAGAACCATGCCAAATACAAGCCATAGGATCTTCAGTAACAGCTAACAAGTGTTCTTTCTGTGATACAAATAAAGGATAAAGTGAGCCAACTTTGCTTCCTTTTGCAATAACCATATTGCCCTTTGATATACGAAAGGACTGAGCATAGAAGACCACCTTGTAACCAACGTCATCAAGTTGACCAACTGACATCAAACTACGTGATAACTGAGGTACATGGCGTACATTATGCATAGTAAATTTTGAGCCATCAATGAACTGCACAACCACATCTCCAATCCCCACAACATCACACTGGTAAGATTCACCAGGTCTCATGGTACCAAGAGACTTTGCTGCATAATTAGAGAACCATTCTCTATGTGGTGTCACATGGAAAGATGCACCAGAATCTAGCAGCCAGGTGTGGGAAAGAGAATCAGCCATAAGTACCTCAGATGGCACAGTACTATCAAGTGTCAACACATCAGCATCATCAGAAATAGCATTAATTTCTTCAATCTTCACAGTCGAAGTAGATGGTGCAGGTAACTATTTAACATGCCCATCAACATTCTATCCTTTACCTTTAGCATTCTTTAATGCATAACAGTCTTTCTTCATGTGTCCTTTCTTATGACAATAATGGCATTCGATATCCCTCTTCCTTGATTTACTTCTACTCTTATTCTGTTGACCATTCTTTTCCTTGTTCTTGCTCCTGCCACGTTGTTGATTCTTTCCTTGGTAAGAATCACGAACATTATATGCATCTCCACTCTGAGTGCCAACCATAGATTTTCTACGAATCTCCTCACTCAAGAGTGTTCCACATATGTCATCATAGACGAGTTTACCACCAGGTGCACTGTTGCTAATAGCTGTGCAAAACGTATCCCATGATGATGGCAGGGTGCATAACAACAATACTGCTTTCATTTCATTATCCATATCCATTTTCTTAGCCTGTAATTGGGAGAATATATCATCAAACTCATTAAGATGAGCACCAACACTATCTGTGTCCTTCATACGAAGGTCATATAATTTTCTCATCAGATACACTTTATTTGATGTCGTCTCTTTTTCATATGTATTGCATAACTTCTTCCAAAGCTTCTCTGCACTTTCATAGTCTAATACTGTAAAGTAAACATTATCTGCCAGGTGCAAGCGAATGGTAGACCTGGCCATTTCATCTAACGCATCCCAATCATCTTCATCCATGTCAGCAGGCTTCTTTGAAATCCCGTTTACTGGCTTCCATTGCCTCCTTTGAATCAGCACATCTTTAATCTGATTCTTCCATAGAGCAAAGTTTGTGCCATCAAATTTTCGGATCTCAAAATGGCCGTTGCCCTGCAAGTTATAGCTCCTCCTCGGAACACTAGCACTAGACCCTGATCCACTGGATGTGCCTGAGACCTTTGATGCCATGATCGTAGAGAACTAAATAGAATGATAATGGAGCTAGAAGAGTCCAAACACCAACAAATAAGTGTATCAAGGAGTAAATCGACCACTATATAGTTGAGTAAACCAGGAATTTGGAAAAATTTTGCCAGAGTATCCTCTGCAAAATTAGCATATGACCAGTGTCAAGGTATCATAAAACTGCAAGTACTGACATGTCTACCTGCATAGTGAATCACTGATTCCACTGCATATAATCACTTACCCAATAGAAGCCAACTAGGCTTATCGAGCACCTATGAACAAATATCATACATCTCCTATGGCGAGGCTGGGAAAGTCTTCCACCTGCATCACCGAAGAGACCCTAAAATCTGGGTGTCTCCCAGTTAAGAAAACCTCACCACGACCCTCTTTATCAAACGTAAAAGGCTTTATGCAAAGAACGTAACCGCTATATCAATGACCACATGGACGTACATAAGCGGTATCCACAGAAGCGTACATGGTGTGTATGTGCTCAATATATGCAGTAAAATGACACTAAAGGCTGAATACACAGCCCAAAAACTAGCCAATAACACTTGCAAGTGTCTATCAACTCTGATGTTTTAGCCTTTAAAAACCTGCATAAATTTGCAGTGACTTCTCCCACCAAAACTAAAAACCCCTCGAGAAACTTGTAGTTTTACGAATGTGGCTGAAAATACAGCCCCAAGGGTTGATATTTATTGTCTGAGAAGTACAAGGAACACTCTTCTTGATGTTCTTGGACCTGTGCAAAGAGAACTATGTGTGAAAGTACTCCGAAATGGCTCCAAAAACACCCCAAAATTGCTTCAGAAATAGGCTTTGAAAGCAAAAAATGAAGCTTTGAGGGACCAAAACTTGTTCAAGGTAATGTCAACCTTAGTCTTTCCCCTTCTTCAAACACCACAAGAGTGTAGCTTAGTGGCAAGAGATTGCCATGGTTAAGCGAGCTTTGGGGGGAACAGTACTGGGATGGGTGACCTCCCGAGAAGTACCGAGAACCTCTATATTCCTTGATCGTTGAGATCCTCCCTTGTGCGCAACCAACGGCGCCAACGGTGACTTCGCTGACTCTGATGAAAAGGTATGCCAAGGTCTATGCCTTGGTTGCCCCCTTAGTCGTAAGCCTTGGAGAAGGCCTTGGGGGGGGGGGGGGGGTGCTCGCTTTGCTCGCACAAAAGGAACAAAGCTTTTGCCTCGAACTGCTCTAATACCAGTGAAGTGATTCTATGGTGATGCACCACAGTGCACTCTCCTTCTTGAGAGCTCCACGACGATATGCTCGGAGTAGAAAACCGAGCACCTGGGGCCGCACACAGTACTCCGCATAGAGGCTGTAGAATACGCAGAAAACACAGTACACAGGGAGCACGAAGACAGACTTCTTAGGTCTTACAAATGCGGTCGAACCTATAGTTTGTGGCTGACTAGGCCACTATATGTTTTATTAAAGAACATATACAAAGAAGTGTCCGGTGGCCATTTGGCCTTTCACATGGACACTAACGGTAACAGAAGATAAAGCTCTACCTTCACATCCTATACATAAAGAAAAATAAAAATTATCAACCACGACATAGAACTCAACAAAAACAACCTAACATTTCTCCCAATGCAAGATCTCCACAAAGATGATGCAGACACTACAAAGCATTTACAGAGATATGACACTATTAGAAATCAATTGAATTTGTCACACTATGGAGAGCATTTGCAAGAGTAATTAAGGAAGAACTACAAACTTGTTATGTAGTTCTATGCTCTCGAGGTGTAAAATAAGACCACTTGGTGGATCAAGTCCAGCTTTTCTATGGTCTGTTTGTGACTACATGGGAGGGGGGGGTGTGTCGTCAATGCTTTAGGGAAGTGGGAAGCGAGTTCAAAGATGATTGATGTGATTGAGTTTGAGAATGTGCTATTGTATGAACGATCTAAGACATGCAAGTGCAAAGAAATTAAGTAACTTAACTAAGTTTAAGAAGAATTCCTTTTTGTTTTGAATGGGAGAAGCTCAGCTTTGTTCCATAGGAAGCAAATATACAAAAATAAGAAAATCAATAATATCCTAGTCTACAGGATTGACACATATTTTGTTCTAAAGGAATCAAATAAGTGGAAAGAAAATTGTAAATAATGTCTTGGTCTATAGGAGTATTTTGATATCAATGTATTAGATTGAACAAAACTTCTTTAGAAGATGAATTCTCTATAGTGGAAGAATCTACATCCATTAATGAGCGATCATTAAAATGAATCTAAACGACTACCAATGATGATAAAAATAAATTCCTATACAAAACATGCTAAAAAATAAGATATCAAATTAGTTTCTAGCTCAATAAACTAAATTCATCCAAATAGGAAAGATCGATCAATAGTCGGAGGCGGGAGAATCTCTCTCTCTCTCTCTCTCCCTCTTTGTCTCTTTCTATCTCTCTCTTTATCTTTTTCTCTCTCTCTCTCTCTCTTTCTCTTTCTCTCTCTCTCTCTATGAATGCATAGCGACAATCGGAGGGGGAAGGAATCTCTCTCTCTCTCTCTATCTATCTATCTATCTCTTTCTATCTCTCTAATGCTGACAAACAATATTTAGCAGATACTTCCCAATTGTATGTAGCCTTTACCAACTCTAAATTTTGTAAAACTCAACAAGAGTCTTACTAGATTTACACTAGAGTCTCCCTAAATCAATTGTGCATCTTAGATTAGATCAAAAGTCAAGGAAAGGCAGAATATCATGATTCTTTGGAATCATGTATAGAAGGAAGTTCTTGAGTGGTTATAGGTGTATATACAAACCAGGGAAAAAATGCCCCTTAAAGTGGGAAAAAGGTGACCCGCCACTGCTAGTGTGTTCACACACATCACTACCTAAATATGTCAACAAATCCTCCCTGGGAGTGATGCAGTGAACAAGGACCTAGAATTCATGTATAAGGAAGTGCCAAGCTATGTGGAATCAATCCATTGAAGGAAGTAATCCAAAATCTTTGCAGAAAACTTCAAACTCCTCCCGAGGTATGGCCTTTGTGAAAAGGTCTGCAATGTTCTCTTGTGTGGGCACATATGCCAAACTCATCTCTCTTGTGTGTGCTTCTTGTGTGTCTCTCGCACTTCTACACACGCCCAATAGTGGTATGAGAGCAGGTTAAGCTTCTTCTCAAGTTTCAGTTTTTCGCGTCGCGGTGCGTGCACTTTAACAGTGCAAATCAACTTTGGAGCATAGAAGTGTGAATTTCAGCAGCCCGGAAACATTTCCACCGGGTGCACTGGGGTTTTACCCCCATTTCAAAGCCATTCGTGCAGTCAGAATCACCGTCAAAGTGATGGTTTGCGAGCTGAAATTTCAGCACTCATTTCAGCTTTCATCTAAGTGAAGATTTTATCACATTCTTGTTCCTCAGTGAAATGGCGGGCATCAATGACTTGTTTGGCATGCTTCAAGCTAAAGATAAGCTTGATGGGACCAACTATCTGATGTGGTCTTACATGATGAAGCATGTTCTTGTTGCAAAACAACTTTGGAACATAGTGGCAGATGTAGATCAAAGACGGGCAGGTGCTTCTACTTCAGAGTCTACTGTCATAGATGGAGCTTCTTCTTTGAGTACAATGGTTTCTCCTTCTCCACCTACACAGGAGCAACTTAGATGGGATGGAAAAGATGCTCAAGATCATGCTTTGATTGCGCTTTCAGTGAAGCGTCATATAGTTCCACACATTCGGTCATGTTCTACATCGAGAGAGGCATGGGACACTCTTGCTTCTTTGTATGCCGTGCATAATGAAGCAGTGTTGCATACTTGAGGAAGCAACTTGAAGTATGTATGGCTGAAAAATGAGTCCGTGGATGTGTATGTGACACGCATCAAGGACTTGAAAGAGCAATTGGCAAACATCGATGAGATCATTCCGGATGCATCACTCATTTCTACAGTTGAAAGGATTACCAGAATCTTTTCAAAGCTTTGCTACTACACTTCGCTTGGTTTCAAAAGGAAATACTAATATGTATGCATATGATGAGGTTATGTCTCTTCTTTTGCAAGAAGAGCAGTCTAGAGTGAATAGGAGTGGTTTGATTGAGGGAACGCAAGCACTTGCTATCTCACAAGAGGGGAAAAGCAAGTATGGTTCAGCTTTGGGTTCATCAAAACCAAAGCCTCAAGCTTCCTCTTCCACTCATTCCTCTAATGATGGTGATTTGCAAAAGAAGGAGAGATGCAAATATTACCGGAAGGCTGTTCATACTATTGATAAGTGTAGAAAGCTTGCAAAACGCAATGAAAAGAAGAAGGAATCCGACATGTCTATTGCTGAAAATTCAGCAAATGCAAAGAATGATGAAGCTAACATGGCTCAAGATTTTTGGGCATGTGTTGTTACATGTCATTATGATGCTTCTTTACATTCTAAATGTATGGTTGTGAGTGAGGCTGATTCGGATTGGTTCTTTGATAGTGGTGCTTCAAAGCACATAACATCATGCAAAAGATTTTTTTGCCTCTTTGAAAGATGCACCTAAAGGAGGACATGTGGTGTGTGCAAACAATGCCTCTTATCCTATCATTGGAGTAGGAGAAATTGAGCTTATGGCTACAAATGGAGGTGTGATTCTCTTGTAAAATGCATTGTATGTGCCCGGTATAAAGAAGAACTTAATTTCAATTCCGTTGATTGCCAAAGATGGACTTCATGTACACTTTGTTGATGATAAGTGTATGGTTCATGATTTCAGCAATGGCGATGTTATCTTGATGTCTGGTACATTATGTAATGGTTTGTATCCCATGGATACATACAAGAGGGCTACCTCGAATGCCTTACTTGCTCATACTTCTTCCAAGGCTGAAATGGAGGTTTGGCATGCTCGTTTTGGTCATTTAAACTTCAATAGTTTGCTCTACTTGCAAAAGAAGGACATGGTTATTGGCTTGCCTAGACTTGAGTCCATTGAAAAGCATGTATGTGAAGGTTGCATTCTTGGAAAAATGCATCGTGCTTCTTTTTGAAAAGATAGTCATACACACACTACAAGAAAATTGCAACTTGTTCATAGTGATGTATGTGGTCCGGTGAAGACTTCATCTTTTGGGAAGCATGTATATTTTGTTACCTTCATTGATGATGCTACTTGCCATACATGGGTGTATCCTATGAAAGAAAAGAATGAGGTATTTTCTTGCTTGAAAGCATTTTTAGCTATGGCTGAAAATTTTTCTTCACAAAAGATTTTGACTCTACGCACGGATCGTGGTGGTGAATACATGTCACATGAGTTTAATGCTTTTTCTTCGTGAAATAGGTATTTCACACCAATGTACAGTGCCATATACACCTCAACAAAATGGTGTTGTCGAGCATAAAAATAGAACTTTACTTGAAATGGCACGATGTATGGTTAAAGGAAAGCATCTTCCTCATACATTTTGGATGGAATCGGTCATGTGTGCAAACTATGTGTTGAATCACTGCCCTACAAAAGCATTGAGATTCATCACTCCTTATGAGGCTTGGATTGGTTATAAGCCTATGATTAGTCATATGCGTGTGTTTGGTTGTTTTGCATATGCTCTTGTGCCATCACAACAACGTCACAAACTTTATGACAAGGCAAAGAAATGTATATTTGTTGGTTATAGTGCTGAAAGTAAGGGATATAGGTTGTACCATCCATTGACGAACACAATTATTGTGAGTCAAGATGTGGTATTTGCTGAAAATTCAGTTTTCCCTCTACTTGAATGCAAAAAACTACCAACACTTAGCTCACAAGATGTGTTCGATACACTCATGACTTTCTTCCAAAATGGTGCGCTTGACTATGGCCATGTAGACCAACCAACTCAGGTTCAAAGGGCTGAAAAATTCCAGCCAAATAGGGCTGAAAATGTAGAGAAATTCCAGCCAAACATGGCTGAAAAATTTCAGTCAAAAAATGTCCAAACTGCTCAAAATTTCCAGCCACATACGGCTGAACATTTGCATCAAAATATGGCTGAAACTGAGCATGAAATTCAACCCATGCATGATATACATATTGAAGATGTTTTACATAATGAACACATGTCTATCAAGAGTGCACAATCTATGCCAAAGTGACTGAAACAAACTTTGCAGGACAGCAAATTGAGTGCACCTTTACTTGGTAGAACAAGATCAAGCTCTCACCATGCATCAAGTAATTTTGTGGATTATTCTCTTATTGCTACAGAATGTAATGAAGGGCCACTTTCTTTTGAAGATGCATGTGACGATCCACAATGGATGAGTGCTATGCAATTAGAAATGGATTCCATACATAGGAATGGTACTTGGGAGTTATGTGAATTGCCAAAAGGAAAGAATGCCATTGGTACAAAGTGGGTTTATAAAATTAAGAGAAATTATGATGGTAGCATTGATTGCTACAAAGCTAGATTGGTCGCCAAAGGATATGCGCAACAATATGGCATTGACTATGAGGAAACTTTTGGACCTACTTCACACATGACTACCATTCGTACCATGGTTGCATTGGCTGCCCATCGAGGTTGGAAAGTGCATCAATTGGACATAAAAACAGCCTTCTTGAATGGAGATTTGCAAGAAGAGGTCTATGTGAAGCAACCTCCTCGATTTGATATGAAAGGGAAAGAGCATATGGTTTGTCGCTTGCATAAAGCTTTGTATGGTCTCAAGCAAGCTCCACGTGCATGGTATGGCAAAATACATAAGCACTTGATTGCTCTTGGCTTCACATGTAGTCCAATTGAAAGCACACTCTATGTACGCAAAAATGGGGCTGATCTTATAGTGCTTGATCTTTATGTCAATGAAAAACTCTTGATTGGGTCATGTGATGCAAAACTTGACATTCATATGGCTGATTTGCAGCATACTTTTGATGTCACTTATCTTGGTCTTTTGAGCTAGTATCTTGGCATCTAGTTTGTATCCATTGAGGGCAGAATTGTTATGCATCAAGCAAAGTATGTTGAAAACTACTTCAGCGTTTTGACTTTGAGGATTGTAAGCCTGTTTCCACACTAGTTGAGAGAGGATTCAGGTTCTCAGTTGAGGACTCTAGTGATGCATTTGACACTTCTCTTTATCAGCAAGCTGTGGGATGTCTTATATATGCATGCAACACAAGGCCCGATATACATTATGCAGTTTCCCAGTTGAGTCGATTCATGCATAGCCCTAGCACTAAGCATTGGCAAGCGGTGAAACGTGTGTTTAGATATCTTCGAGGCACTTTGAGCTTAGGTCTCTTTTATGGCAGAGATGTTCAGCCATGCTTGCATGCTTTTACATATAGTGATTGCGCTGGTTGTTATGATACTCGCGTGTCCACTAGTGGTAATTGCTTTTTCCTTGGAGACTCATGCATATCTTGGTTGAGTAAGAATCAACCTACAATGGCGACATCAAGTTGTGAAGCTAAGTACATGGCAGTTTTCACAGCTACAGTGGAGTGTATATGGTTGAGACGCCAATTGATGGATCTTTGCATGGAGATTGATGCTGCTACGCATATTCTCACAAATATTCAGAGTGCTTTCACCGTTGCACGAAACCTAGTGTTTCATGCACGGACAAAACATATTGAGGTGCAATATCACTATGTGAGAGAGCGTCTTCATGTAGGAGATATTGATTTGGTATATGTGCCTACAGAAGATAATGTGGCAGACATATTCACCAAAGCTCTTCCACGAGAAAAGTCTGAAGCTTTTCCCAAAGCTTTAGGCTTGTTACCTTGTGGGGGCTGATCTGTCACTCTCTGTATGTGTTCACATCATTCGCTTTAGGGGGTTTGTTACACTTATGTGTTCCGCGAGTAGCTTTGATGTGAACCTTTTCCCTATACATGGGCACTTTTTACTCTAGTGCTGGCTAGAGGTTTTTTCCCATGTTAGCACATACTTGATACTCTCATATGTGGTGGTACTTTGTACTTAGGGATATTATTCAGCTCTTACTTCAGTTCAATTCATCGATCAATAGAGTGAGCTATTCCAGCCATCATCTTCTCCATGTGTCTTGCTGCGTTTGTGCTCCTTGTGTGTGCTTCTTGTGTGTCTCTCGCATTTCTACACACAACCAACATTGCTCAACCAAGATATGCATGAGCTACAAAGCATGAACCAAAAACCACTAGTGGACACATGAGTTTCATTAAAATCAGCCCAAACATAGTAACAAAAAAGCATATAAATCTGGTAGTAGTGATCTCCCCAAGTTAGGATAAAACAATCCAAGTAGTTGGGTACCACTTAAGTAACGAAAGATGTGCTTAACTACTTGCCAATGCTTGACACCTAGGAAATGCATAAACCTGCTCATCTATGAGATAACAAACTAAATATCTTGCCTAGTATTGCATACGTAAATCAAGAATCCACCAACTACTGATAGAGAACAACATCAAATGCATCTCCAACATCACGAAGACTCAACAATAAACTTCTCTCGATAGGAGTGGCAATAGGTTTACAGTCTTCAAGGCCAAAACGCTACAATAATCTATCAATATATTTTCTTTGATGCAAAACTATTCTGCTATCAAGTTGCATAAACTAAATCCCCAAATAGTTATGAAAATGCCCCAAATCTAAGATCTCAAATGAGGCAAGCAAATCAGCCCTAAAATCAGCAATATGCTTCTCATGCGGACCAGTGAGCAGCAACCTGGTGATAGAGAGCAACATCAAATGCATCTCCAACATCATGAAGACTCAAATATAAACCTCTCTCCATGTCCACCAACCTACTGATAGAGAAAAACATCAAATGCATCTCCAACATCATGAAGACTCAACTATAAACTTATCTCCATAGGAGTGGCAATAGGTTTGCAATCTTCAAGGCCAAAACACTACAATAATGTGTCAATATATTTTGTTTGATGCAAAACTATTCTCCCATCACGTTGCAAAAAGTAAATTCCCAAATAATGATGAAAATGCCCCAAATCTAACGCCTCAAATGAGGCATGCAAATCAGCCTTAAAATCAGCAATGTGCTTCTCATGAGGACAAGTGAGCAGCATGTCATCAACATAGACAACAACGATAAAAGCACATCATTTTCATGCTTAACATATAAGGTCTCTTAGTTAGACTATTCTCAAAACCATGTGCAATTAGATAGGCATGTATTTTTTCATACCAAGCATGTGGTGCTTGCGTCAAACCATATAATGCTCTTTTTCGATTTGCACACTTTGTTTTCATGCCCTTTCTGCAAAAAACCATGGGGCTGAAAAACATACACTTCTTCATGCAATTCATCATTCAAAAATGTAGTTTTAATGTCCAATTGATGTACATTCCAACCGTGATGAGCTGCAAGTACATAGATCCTATGAACAGTATTCAATCGGCATGTAGGAGCAAAGGTCTCATCAAAATCAATGCCTCTATCTTTAACATAACTCTTTGCAACAAGAATAGGCTTATACCTATCAACTGTTCCATTCCGTTTATGCTTCAACTTCTATACCCACTTAGTGTCAATGGCCTTCTTGATAGGAGGAAAGTAACATAAAGACCAGATATTATTTTTCATAATAGCATCGTATTCAGATTGCATAGCAGCCATCCAATTTTCTGAATTTTGTGCTTCATCAAACACATCTAGCTCATTCTCATCACAAAGACTCTAAGCAACCATAGCATAGTAGCCTCATGCAAAAGAAGCACTATAAGAGGCTAAACGAGTATGATATAACAGAGATGCATCTAATGTGCTATCTCACAAAGTCCGCATCAGCCATTTAGGCATAGCTTTTACATCCTCTATACCAGTTCTCTCATCAATAAGTGCATCATGTAAATCTACATAAAAAAATGGAATGATTTGCATCATCACGTGAATCTTGTAAAGGCTAAGAAGTTGCCTCATTAGGACCAACACTAGAATTTCCACCTATTAAAACAGGCAACAAAGTTTCATACATGTCATTGAAGCTAATTGATGCCTCCTTAGTACATGAAAGTAATGGCTGAATAGCATCTTTCACAAAAACATCATGACTAACAAAAATGTGTTTAGTCTATGGATGATACAAATGATAGCCCTTTCAAGAATATACCATAAAAAAATACATTTCAGTGCTTTAGCATCCGATTTCCCACATTGTTGTTCAGGCACTAAACCATATGCCCGACAACCAAAAACATGCACATGAGCAATAGATGGCTTACAACTATGCCAAGCCTCATATGGAGTGGTAGATTGCAATGCTTTAGTGGGACACCTTTTAAGTACATATGTTTTACACATAACAACATCAAGCTAGAAACAATGTGGTAAAGCCTGACTCTTGACCATACACCTCACCATCTCCATCAATGATATGTTCTTCTCTTTTAGGAACTCCATTCTCTTGAGGTGTATATGGCACTGTACACTAATGTTTCATCCTACATTCAACCAGAAATGCATTAAAATCAAAAGACATATATTCCCCCCATTATAAAAGAAAGGGTGCTCATTCTACATGCTGACAGACTTTTCAGCAAAAAATAGAAACTATTTGAATCACATAAACACTTCATAATTTGCTTTCAATGGATATACCCATGTATGCTTGGAGAAATCATCGATGAAATTCATGATATAAAGGTAGTTCCCAAACGAAAGTGCTTGCATACGACCAAAGACATCACTATAAACCAGCTACAATTTTTGAGTAGCTCGAATCGAACCATCTTTTGGGAAGGAGGAACTTTATTTTGCGCAAAATATAGCCTTTATCAACATGTTTACTAGGTGCCTCAAGTTTTGCAAAGAGCAAACCATCTCCAATTTCTGCAAGTGTAGCAAACTAGAAAAATTTAGATGACCAGAGTGTGGATGCCAAACCTTTGCATGTGATATAGCTTGAGAATCTTGAACTACACATGCTGAATCACTCACATATTTTGCATAATCTATGAGCTTATGCAGCCCATGACATAGAATGCCAAAAGCAATAATGATGTCGCCATTTGAGATCATGAACTATACATCTATCATCAACAAATTTCACAGCCAAGCCAATCTTGGCTAATGTTGAAATTGATAAAAATTTTTTTTAAATCCCTAGCACAAATAAAGCATATGTAGACTACTTAATTAAGGAGCATGTGTACGTGTTGATTTCATGTTCATAATACATGTGAGCACCATTATGTTCCAAAACACTAGCACCGACTAGAAAGAAGCTGAGAGATGGCTAGAATGGCTTGTATCATAGTTGTATTGCAAGAAAAAAGTATGTTTTGGTATGTACATAGGTCAAAATGCCTTTTTCTAGTGTTTAAGAGTGAAAATAGGCTTTTATTTTCAAAAAATCATGTTTTGGGTCAACCAAAATTACAATCATGATGTGGCACATAACCTTTGGAGAGATTTTTCAAAAGTATGTTTTCTAAAGTGTCTTTTACAAAAAAAGACTAAAAAAAGTAACTTCTTACATATGAACAAAAGTATGGGCATTTCAAATAAAGATTGGCTGAAAAAAGACTTTTTCAAATAATAAATATTTTTTATTCACATAGATGGATGGATTTGATGGTGTGGAAAGTGAATTTTTTTTCTCTCTCTCTCTCTCATTTTTTACAAAAGAGAGAGATGATCCTAGCTCAGCCTAAAAATTTGCCCGCTTCATCCTACTAAAAAGTGCTCTATCAAATGCACTTTGTCCCCTTAACAAAGTACAAGACTAGGTTTAATCTCTAGAAATTAGAAATCCTTACAATGTCCATGTGGGGCTCATTTTTTCCCCTAATAATGAGTCTTGTTTCCATTTTGAGTGCACTAATGTATGCTTGCACTAACATAAGCGAGTATCTAGGGTGGTATTGAATAAGGAGATGTTGGTAGTCATTCACGTCACCAATCATGATCTGTGCTTGTGGACATGCACGCAATAAAGCTTTTATGGCATCCTATAGGCAACCCAAAGTCTCCATCTCAGCTACATATCAATCGGGCACTTATCCTTCATATAAAGATCCTTCAACATAAGGTTGATTTTAGACCCATAATCAATGGGACCCAATACAAGAGTACTAATTCTATCTAACCTAACTAATGTTTTTTTTGTGATATGAATCCAATGATACGAATCCAATGATGCTAAGTATAGTGGCTTGAAGGAATCGATTATTGAAAACTTAATTCGAGGTATATCTCCTCATGTCCACATGGATGCATAATGCTTTAAATTTGATCAAGCATATTAATTATTGTTTTCATCTCAAGAGTAACCTTGCTTTTCTAGTTTGTGTGCATGTTGCTTCAGCATATATACTAGGACTAAATCTCCTTCTTTTAAGCCTCTATCTTTCACATGTGCATCCCAATAGGCTTTCTGTCGTTTGTTTGCTTCATATATGTCTGTTGCTGCTTTCAACCTGATTTCTCCTAATTGTTCCAAGTCCATTATTCTTGATGATAATTCATGACCGGTCCACTAGTATTCTTGTGCAACCTTGAGGGTGGGTATCAAGAAGTCCAAAGGAAGCACAACGTTCTGACCAAAAACCATCTGAAGGGGAGTTGCATTGAGTACCGTCTTGTAGACCACTTGATATGCCCAAACAGCGTGATGTAACTATTTGTCCCAATCTGAACGTTTGTTTTTCACGAGTTTCGTCAGTACGTTACAAAGGATCTTGTTAGTACTTTCTGCTTGACCATTGGCTTGAGGATGATATGGTGCGGATTTTTTATGAATCACCATAATCCTCTAACAAATATTCAATGACTTGGTTTAGAAAGTGAGTTCCTCTATCGCTCACTAGCTCTATAGGCAGTCCATATCTTGTAAAGACATTTTCAAATAAGAATCTTGCAGTTGTGTGTGCATCATTCTTTTTTGTGGCCTTAGCCTCTACCCGTTTGGTAAGATAATGAGTCACAACAACGATGTATTCTGCACATGTTCCTTTTGCAAGGGGGTTAATGGGTCCTAGAAAGTCTATACACCACTTGGAAAATGCACATCCTCCCATCATGGGTTTCAATGGCATTTTATCTCTACAAGTAGGAAACTAAGTTCTTTGACACACATCACATCTATTAACATAGGTATGTGCATCCATGTGAAGAGTGGGCCACCATAATCCTGCAAAGAGGATGGCTTTGATTATCCTATCAGGGCCAAAATGACCTCCTACAACATCTTGGTGTGGAGTCTCTAGTACGCTCAAACAATCATTCTCATGAACACACTGGCTTAGGTATCCATCTTGTCCTTATTTGTATAGATTGTCACCAATAAGTGAATAGTCTTGAGCTTCCTCGTCTACACTGCGTTTTTGTGCTAAAGTCATTCCTATAGGGAATGTTTTCATCCTCAAGTATGTCACTAATGGCTCGCTCCATTCGGGTGTGAGAGACATATGATATAACATGGCATGATCCACCGGTGGTCTTTCACAACAGACAAGGCATTCTTCACACAATTTGTAGACATCTGCTTCCATAGAAGGCCAATACACTCCTAATCTATGCAAAGCTTGCAATGTACAATGTTTTGAATGATGTTGCACCTACATGTCCTAATTGCAACTAATTCACGTGTTCTGATTCATCTACACAAGAAGGAAGAATCTTTTGATTGTCGTGTTTATATATACTTCCTGCTATTATTTGATATCTTTGTGACTTGGTAATCTCTCCTTCTTTGATCCTTATTCTTGGATTCTTGGGTCCATATGTGAGAATAGGGACAATAGGCTTAGCCCACTTTGGTACTATCTCCAGGTTAAACAAATATGCATCGGGTAGTTCATCCGCTATTTCTTGAGGAGCTTCTCTTGAAGTTAATCTTGAGAGGTGGTCAGCTCTAAATTGTATCTTTCCCTTCCTAACTACAACTTCCAAGTCATACTCCATGAGCAATAGAAAACATCGTATCAATCATCCAATATTACAGGGCTTGTTGACTAAGTATAATAACGCTTGATGATCCATGAAGAACTTGAACTTATTTGCTAACAAATAATGCCTCAATTTCTTTACTGCGTAGATCATTCCTAATCCTTCTTGTTCCGTAGTGGTGTAATTCCTTTTTGGTGCATTCAATTGTCTGCACTGCGTAAGCTATGGGGAGATCTACATTACCATCATTTGTAGGTTGTGCCAACACACATCCTATGGCATAGTTAGCATCCACATGTACATGGAATGGCTTGCTCCAATCTGGGATTGTCAATATAGGTGCTGAGCACAAGCATCGTTTAAGTTCATTGAATGAATTTTCACATTCAATTGTCCATTCAAACTTGGTCAAAAGAGAGTACAAAGGTTTGGCTATGATTGCATACATGTGTATGAATCGTTTGTAATAACCACAATGACCCATGAAGACTTGTACCGCTTTTATGTTATTTGGCCTTGGTAGGTCTGCAATTACTTTCACCTTTTCTTCATCCGTGTTTTTCCTTGTCTTACCATGAAAACACACATTTCTGGGTTCAGAAAAATTGATATTCTCGACATTTGTCAAATACTTGCCTTAGTTCTATGATATGAGTCTACCTCATATTCAAATGAGTACATATATCATCGATATAAACTTCCAAATTCTTTCGTAGGAATTCCTTAAAAACATGACACATAAGTCAATGGAAAGTGGTGGGTTCATTTGTTAGCCCAAATGGCATCGCACGAAATGCAAATACTCCCCATTTTGAGGAAAAATCCATCTTATGTTGATCTTGTCGAGCAATGGCTACTTGATTATAGCATGAAAAACCATCAAGAAAGCTGTAAACTTCCTTGCCCGCAACTCTTTCCAATAAGTGTTCCATGATAGGAAGAGGATAACTGTCTCTAATCGTGGCAGCATTAACTTTCTTAAGCTTAATACACACGTGTAGTTTTCCATTCTTCTTGGGCACAACCACAATGGGGATACCCATTCAATATGCTCAATTTCGTAAACGAATCCTACTTCTATCAAACGATCTATTTCTTCTTTAATCTTAGTAGTGTAGTATTGGAGTTAGACATCTGCGGAAGCACACGAACAACACAAGGAAGAAGAAGAAGCTTGGAGCACAAACACGGAATACAGAGTGTATTACTAGAGAATGTACAAAGACAGGTATCCCATTAGTGCAATAGACGTATATACAAGCCGAGAGAGAAAAACCTCCTAAAGAGTGAAAAAGTGCCTCGACGGCCCTATGTTCACACACATCAGTACCTAAATATATCAACAAATCGCCCCTGGGAGTGATGCGGTGAACAAGGAGCTGGCACTCATGTATAAGGAATTGAGAACCTCTCCTTGACATAGTGGTAATGCACCTCAATATGCTTAGTGCAAGCATGGAACACAGGGTTCCTTGCAACTGCCAATGCGCTCTGACTGTCAGTGAAGATGGTGGTGGTAGAAGACTGACCAACACCCAAATCAGCCATAACAAATCTGAGCCACACACACTCAACAGTAGCTATGAAAGCTGCCCTATACTCAACCTCACAACTGGAAGTGACCATAGTAAGTTGCTTCTTGCTCAACCAAGATATATATGAGCTACCAAGCATGAAGCAAAAGCCACTAGTGGACACACAAGTGCCATAGCAACCAGCCCAATCAGAGTCAAAAAGAGCATGCAAATATGGCCGTAGTGATCCCCATTGGGATAAAACAACCCAAGTAGCCGAGTACCACTCAAATGGAAAAAGATGCGCTTAACCGCCTGCCAATGCTTGACTCCTGGGCAATGCATAAATCTGCCCATCTATGAGATAACAAACTGAATATCTAGCTGAGTAATGCATAAGTAAATCAAGCATCCAACAACCTGCAGATAGAGAAAAACATCAAATGCATCTCCACCATCATGAAGACTCAATCGTAAACCTGTCTCCATAGGAGTGGCAATAGGCTTATAGTCTTCAAGGCCAAAATGCTGCAATAATGTGTCAATATATTTCGTTTGACACAAAGCCATTCCACCATGAACTTGCATAAACTGAATGCCCAAATAGTGATGCTAATGCCCCAAATCAGACATCTCAAATGAGGCATGCAAATCAGCCTTGAAATCAGCAATATGCTTCTCAATAGGACCAATGAGCAGAATGTCCTCAACATAGACAACAATGATCAGAAGCACATCATTAGCACGCTTAAGATATAAGGTGCTTTCAGTTGGACTGTTCTCAAAACCATGTGCAACCAGATAGGCATGTATCTTCTCATACCAAGCACGTGGTGCTTGCTTTAAACCATATAATGCCTTCTTTAACCTGCACACCTGGTTTTCATGCCCTTTTTGCACAAAGCCACGGGGCTGAAAAACATACACTTCTTCATGCAAGTCACCATTCAAAAATGTTGTTTTAATGTCCAACTGATGTACATTCCGACCATGATGGGCTGCAAGTGCACAAATGCTCCGAACAATAGTCATACGTCATATAGCTGCAAAGGTCTCATCAAAATTAATGCCTCTTTCTTGTGCATAACCCTTTGCAACAAGCCTAGCCTTACACTTGTCAAGTGTACCACTAGGTTTATGCTTCACCTTGTATACCCACTTAGTACCAATGGCCTTCTTGTCAGGAGGCAAGTCACATAAAGACCATGTACCATTCTTCATTATAACATCATATTCAGATTGCATAGCAGCCATCCTATTTTCTGAATTCTATGCTTCATCAAAAGATACAGGCTCATTCTCATCATAGAGACTAGACGCAGCCATAGCATAGCAATCTGATGCAAAGGAGGCACTATGAGAGCCTGAACGAGTACGATATGACAAAGGTGCATCTAATTTGCTGTCACGCAAAGTCTGCACCAACCATTTTGGCATAGTTTTTGCCTGCTCAATATCAGCTCTCTCATCAACAAGTGCATCATGTAAATCTGCATCAGAAATGGAATGATCTGCATCATCATATGAAACCTGTAAAGGCTGAGAAGTTGCCTTATTAGGACCAGCACTAGACTGTTCACTTGTAAAAAGAGGCATCAAAGTATCATACATGTCTTTGGAGCTCACAGATGTCTCCTTAGTACATGAAAGAAATGGTTGAATAGCATCTTCCACAAATACAACATCACAGCTAACCAGAATGCATTTAGTCTGTGGATGATATAGACGATAGCCTTTACTTTCAGAACTGTACCCAACAAAAATACATTTTATTGCCTTATCATCCAATTTTCTACGATGTTGTTCAGGCACTAGTGCATATGCCAAACAACCAAAAACATGCATATGAGCAACAGATGGCTTGCCTTCATGCCAAGCCTCATATGGAGTGATAGATTGTAGCGATTTAGTGGGACACATGTTCAGTACATATGTTGCACAGATGACAGCCTGAAGCTAGAGACTATGTGGTAAAGCTTGACTCTCAACCATGCACCTCGCCATCTCCATGAGTGACCTATTCTTTCATTCAGCAACTCCATTCTATTGAGGTATATATGGCTCTATACACTGGTGTTTTATCCCACGTTCAGCCAAAAATGCATTAAATTCAGAAGACATATTCGCCTCTCGATGAGAACGGAGGGTGCCCATTTTACATGCTGATAGATTTTTAGCCAAAACCAAAAATTTTTTAAAGCACATGAACACTTCGGACTTTGCTTTGAGTGGATATATCCATGCATGCCTAGAAAAATCATCAATGAAAGTCACGAAGTAAAGGTAATTTCCAAAGGAGGGTGTCTGCATAGGACCACAGACATCACTATGTACAAGTTACAATTTCTGTGTAGCCTGAACTGAACCATCTTTTGGAAAGGAGGAACGCTGCATTTTGCCCAAAATACAGCCTTCACAAACATGTTTTCCAGGTGCCTCTATTTTGGGCAAAGAGGACACCATTTCAGATTTCTGTAGGCATAGCAAACTAGCAAAATTTAGATGACCAAAGCATGCATGCCAAAGCTTTGTATCTGACAGAGCCTAAGAATCATTTATTGCACATGCCAAATCATTTACAGATCTTTCATAGTCTATGAGCTTATACAACCCATGACATAAAATGCTAGAAGCAATAATCATATCGCCATTTGACAGATCATGAACTCTACAACTCTCATCAACAAATTTCACAACCAAGCCAATCTTGGCTAATGCAGAAACTGATAACAGGTTCTTTTTGATCCCTGGCACAAATAAAACATCTCACAAAGTGAAAGAACTACCATCAGTAGTAGTCTAAATGATCTTACCAACTCCCATAACATGATATAAGGAGTTGTTGGCGCATGTAACAGTATTCCGTGTAGGGGCAAGCTCGAGTGAGAAGAAACTGCGCTACGAGGTAATATGTTTGGTTGCCCCACTATCAAAATACCAAACATCTGAGTCCACTACAGACAGGCACTGATCATGAGAAGATGGGTCAGAACTGCAGAGAGTAGTAAATGCCCATTCTTCTTCCTACACAAGATTTGCAGGCTCTGTTTTTGGTGTAGAGGCCTCTGCAACAACCATTCGAGCCTCTTTTTTCTTTACCTCTTTAGCATTCTTTATGATATGATCATTCCTTTTACAGTACTTACAAAACAATTTCTACTTTTCTGATTTCTTCTCATCTTTATCTTCCTTCTTCGAATATGCAGAATTAGCAGATTTCTACTTACTAGTTGAAGAGCTTCATTTTTCTTTGCGCTTCTGACTAGCAAGGAAAGTTTGATCTCCAACTCCCATAATGGATTTGTTTTGCCTGGACTGATCTTCCTGCAACAGAATAGAGACTAACTCCTCAAATGATAAGGCATTTGGATTGCCTTTCATCATCAAACGAAGAGTAGAAGCAAAACTCTAATATGAATCAGGACGACTATTCAGAACGGTCTGCACAAGTGAGCTATCTGGTATAACCTCATCAGTAGAAATCAACTGTTCCTTCAAGTCTTTGATCTTCATTAGGAAACTGTCCATAGAATCACCTTCATTCATGTGCTCACTCTCCAACTCTTTTGAGAGGTAAGCAACACGAGCCTCATTCCTAGCTTGGTACAATGTAGTAAGTGTATTCCAAGCATCCTTAACTGTTTTGCAAGAGCGAATGTAAGGAATAATGACACGTTTGATAGACAAAGCTATCAATGCATATGCCTGGACATCTCTGCCATCCCAGCGAATCTGCTCTGTAGTAGGTGCAGCAGAAATAGCAGCACAAACAAGAATCTACGGAATATCATCTTCGACATCATCTTCATCAGCTCCAGCATATGTACCTGTAGTCAGAGGTGTAATAGGATATCTTTCAACACCCTGCATAATGTTCCACAATCCTTTTGAAACCAATACATATCGCATCACATAAGCCCATAATGGGTAGTTGGTACCATCCAACTTATCCTCAACAGCCAACATACGGAATACATCACTGCTTTCAGCCATGGCCGTTGACTAAAATACCTTGATGCAAAAAAGTGACTATATCTCAAAAAGTTGAACAGAACTGCCCCGACGAAATACCAGAGGTCCAAGTTCCATAGGTCCATGATCTACAACATAGAATCTAGCAATCTTCCAATATTGATAAAACATGAACATACCACACTTAATCATACAAATGATGAGACAAAGATAGAGAAATATTAGAAAACATGTGTAAAGTGTTACACAGATGTATGTTTCAATTTCTATTTATAAATGAGCATGTTCTTTTGGGAGTTTTGTATTTTTCTCCCTCACAATAAAAAAAAATATGAAAGGGAGTTTTGTATTTTTCTCTCTCACAATAAAAAAAATCTATGAATGGGAGTTTTGTATTTTTCTCCCTCATAACTAAAAAAAATATGAAAGGGAGTTTTGTATTTTTCTCCCTCATAATTTAAAAAAATATGAACGGGAGTTTACCATCTCCCTCATCAAAAGGTAATTATGAGCATGGGAATTTACCATCTCCCTC
Source organism: Ceratopteris richardii (assembly GCA_020310875.1). NCBI lineage: Eukaryota > Viridiplantae > Streptophyta > Polypodiopsida > Polypodiales > Pteridaceae > Ceratopteris > Ceratopteris richardii. The sequence continues at coordinate 11,268,923 of CM035427.1, forward strand.
ATCAAAAGATAATTATGAGCACGGGAGTTTACCATCTCGCTCATCAAAAGGTAATTATGAGCACGGAAGTTTACCATCTCCCTCATCAAAAGGTAATTTTGAGCACGAGAGTTTACCATCTCCCTCATCAAAAGGTAATTATGATCATGAGAGTTTAAAATTAAATCATTTCTTTTAGTAAATGATTACAAAATACTTGATAATGTGTTTTTGAGTAGCTGTTTTGACAAGACAGGTACATGAAGAAAAATTGAGGAAAAATAATGTTATGATCAAGTTTGTTTAGGTTAAAGTTTTTGATGTTTTCATGAGATCAAGAAGACCATCAGGGTTTGAAAAGAAGGAAGAAAACTTGAATTTATGTTTTTTCAAAGTAGCAGGTCTAAAGAGGATTGAAGAAGGATAAAGAAAGGATCTTGCGCCACATTTTTTTAAGAAATTCATACCGAGTTTTCATTTCTTTGCACCATGTTGTTTTACTTAGCATCTAAAGTATGCATGAATAATCTATATGAGCACAAGAGTTTCCTATCCAATAACGACACGTCCATTTACACTAATTTAAATTGTTAAATGCATTATAAAATTTGGAAGTAAGACCTAAATTTTGAAGCCTAAACCTCTTCGAGGAATGCTCTTACCTTGTCTATGCACAAGCACTTATTTTTTAGACCCATGCACAAACAATATGTTATGAGACTAATCTTTATTTTGGAAGCAGAAAACATGTCTTGGTTGGTGCATCCGGAGGAAGCACAGGTTTGGTGGGGGTGAGTGTCGGAGAGAATTACTCTCTCCACTTGGAAAGACAATCAGAGATAAATGATCAGATGAGCTTGAGAATGGATCGCTAAGGAGTGCATTTCGATTGCATTAAACTATTTTTCCTTGGGAAGAAAGATATCCACATGTTGGAGATGGTAGATTCATATATGTAATTTAAGATGAGAGTAGCAAACTTGGATTTGGTGAGGTAACGATTCAAATCTTCGAAAGTCAGTGCTTGATTAGATTTTTTTACAAGCTTTGGAGGATGAATATATTACCTTTTATGGGAAAAGGAAAACCACTATTGTCATGTATTTTGGTGCTAAGCGATATGTGTTTTTATTTGAAGACTATATTTTAATATAAAAAAAAGTGAAAAGCCACCTTTCATGAGTAGTTTTGGGTCGAGCATGCAGCTGCTAAAGAACGGAGAGTTGTGCATGACAAAAGAGGCAAGAAAAGGAAAGACAATTGGGCGGCTACGTAAAAAAGAGGGCGAACCATCGCTGATCAAGGGGGGACGAAAAAAGAGAGGGCGGAGAGGCACATGCTGAACGGAGGCCAATTGTGCTCAATCATAGGAGGAGGTGGTTGCCGTTCTGCAAGAGAGGGAGCAATCATCTGTGGTCACTGTGGAAGATAAGGAGAGGGAGCAATCATCTGTGGTCGCTGTGGAAGATAAGGAAGGAGAGGGAGCAATCATCTGTGGTCGCTGTGGAAGATAAGGAGAGGGAGCAATCATCTGTGGTCGCTATGGAAGATCAGGAGAGGGAGCAATCATCTGTGGTCCATGTGGAAGATAAGGAGAGGAAGAAATCATCATATCTAAGTGCAGATAACGTTGAAGGCTGATATCTGAGGAAGGACGTCAACTCCGAGCTATGATCTGACAACTATGCGCAATTCTGGGGGGTGACATATCATGGCTGCAGCTAGAAAGCTTCGGATGGCACCGATGCTCTAATGAGCACTATCTCTGAGGACGCTAAGACTTTTTCAAAGCGAAAATTTGATTTCATCTCTGCTTGTATGCCTAACAACGTTCAAGCTCTGAGAATCCTCAGATTCATCGAACAACGACCTTAGTAAGGCACATGAATACGTGAATGGAGATCAAATGCTATTGGTCCCGATCCGACAGTTGATGCGTGATTCCATCGTCCTTTGATGATCGTACAACAGAGATACCTTGATGTTGCAGGAGTACTCAAGAGAAGAAGTATGAATCGGTTAGTTTTTGTTCATGCATATGTTTCTAGATTAGAAGCTTGAAATAATTTTGTCTCTTTGTAGGAAGAGCATAAGTTCACGCATTGATCAGCTAGACATATTGTGTTTGATAAACAACACAAAAATGTAATCACTTTGAGTTATGATAAATGCTCCAGCTTACAATGATTTTCTTCATAAATACATATAAGATCTGTGTTAACAACACTCGCTTATAAACATATGAGACTATGATTGTATCAATTCATCATTACTGTAGATATTGTATCCATGTGATCTATTTGAGCTTGCATGATGATGAATGTAGCAGATATACGTCAAAGTTTTCCATATGTCCAACTACTATGATCAATGCGTAGCAACGTTTGTTTTGAAGCTCTAATAACGAATCTGTTATGCTATGCTAAGCCTGTGTTTCCTCTATGTTACTTTTGAAGATTTCTGTAACCGGATTCTTCGAATTTGATGAAACGATCAGAATTTGAAGTCAGTCTATTCGAATTTGATCCTCCAAAAACACTTAAATTGCCAGCCAATGATTAATCTCTGACATATACTCTGAGAGAGCCGATGTGTCACTATCCATTGCGATCATAAATACTTGAATGCTGAAAATCTCTTCGATATCTATGTTCACATTAATTTTTAGTAGAAGAGAATTTTTTTTTTAGTTAATGACTGAGAAGGTTGCTGCTCGTGAAATCGAAAGCCTTCTAAGGAGATTTGATTTCTGCTAAAGGAACAGAGCAACGATCAGAAGTAAGCTTTCTGCTACAAGATGCTTGAAAGTACAAGCCGATACAAGAGAAGCATCTACAACTTCCAACTGTATGTTATGCTAAGTACATATTTTTGCTTTGAACTTTAATATGTCTCCAACACAATCTTTTATAGTTGCTTTTATCACGTGAGCCTTGATTTGACTTCATCCGGTGCATATGTTATGATGAATTTTCCATAAACGTTTAACTTCAAGAGAATGTTTACTCGCATCAACACTTTTGTCAATATACGTAAATATCGTATTTTGTTTGATCATTAAGTTTTCTTGTTAATTCATGCAAGCTATCACGTACACATATTTTAACAAAGGCATTGCAAGGTTTGGAAATTAAGCAGATCTGTTCTGAGTTACAACCAAGAGTTATTAATGAAGACTGCTTGAGATACTACAGCCTAAGTTAAATCTTATCGACCAGGTTACACTGCATAGGATAAATGCTTTGGAACTTGGTGATGACATTGATAGTCTTGAAGTGATCCTTTAGTATGGAATTCTAGAAGGACTTATTTTGCCCTGGTACCTCAAGAATCTAGAAAAAAGTTTAATTGGAATGAATAGGTTACCTACATCGAACCTTTACCTTCAATTGTCTGGGTAACTATGAGAAAGGCTTTATGTTCTTGCTGCTGATGCTCCGAATCCTTGGCTTCCTCTGTCATACGTTCTTTTAAAGGTATAATTTATGTATTTATGATGTGTTACAAAAAAGAATCAATGATTCTTAAATGGTTGATATATAATTGACAATATATTTTTATTCATACGAACTGCATGAATACGCTTTTTACATAGCTTCACGTCGGATTCACCAAGGTTATCATAGAGGGGTGTGAAGGGAGGCAGACGTTCATCACATAGATTCACGCTAACCTAACCATGTGACTACATGCAGGGTGTTTCTTAGTATGCTTCGGGTTTTGGTTTGAATTCTCAGTTTATGAGTGATAAAAGCTAGAGGTTTTTAATCTTTTTAAGTTTAATTTAAGAACTAAGATTCTTATGAGAGTATATTTCTAGCGTTTTGATATGTGTTCCTAAAACAAACGAATTATCTAATTTTTCATTTCAAGAACAGATTTGCTTGTCATTGCTAAATGCTTAGACACATGAAAGTGTGTTACGAAATAGAATCAATGATTCTGCGTTTCTAAAACAAACGAATTATCTAATTTTTCATTTCAATAACACATTTGCTTGTCATTGCTAAATGCTTAGACATATGAAAGTGCAAAATAAAATCTTAATTAAATAAAAAAGTGAAAGTATGAGAAACTTTAGGATCAATTCCAAACCTATACAAAACTTTATAATAAGATCTTTCTAAATATCATAAGCTGCTTCAATCCCCTAATCTCGTCCAATCTTCTTCAATACTCGTCAAAATCTCTTCTCAATGATCTTCATGAAACACATTAGCAAAAAAATAAGTGTGCTTTTAATTAACATAAAACACTCATTTATTAATCTAAATATGTTTTTATGCATAAGTAAACATGTCTATTCAACTCGCATACATATACTTCTACTTACATTCATATGCATATGCATTAATTCTAATATGCACATGCACTCACATACAACACATGCTTTATCACTCATGCATGCATATACTCCTAACATACATGCATACATTTCCAACATATATGCATGCATATATTATACATATGCATGCCTATTTACATTACATATGCAAATGCATCTTTTTCATATGCACATATGTATGCTCATACATATAATGTACTTATTCACATGCAGTTATATATATACTTCTAACTTCCTAAGTTACATGTATATAGAAATATCTACTTGCATATATGCAAACACACATTTGGTTTCATGCAAACATGCATCATACAACACTTCAACATCTCTCATACATACATGCATATCATCATATACTCATGCATACATGTACAAATAACTCATGCACACATGCATCTATCATATGCACATGCACTAACCTATGCTACATATGTACATGCATACATGCATAAATACATATGCATATATGTCCCTCAGTCATGCACATGCATAAACACACATGCATACCTAACTTCCTAATTTTCATGTATATGTATTTGTGCACATCATACTCAAATAGATATGCACATGCAAACATACACTTATGCATACACTAATCTTCGCATGCATACACATTATTCATGCATTCCTATACCTCTAACATACATGCATACATGTATTCATTTCATATTCATACATGCTTCATTTCTCATGTATACCCTATCTTCATATTCATAAGTATATGCATTAACTCTAATATGCACATGCATTCACTTATCATATGCACATGCACTAATTTACACTATACATGTACATGCACACATGCATCTTTTTCATATGCATACATACATACTCATATGCTGATGTATAAACACACATCACATGCATACATGCATCTCATACATATATACAGGAATTTGAATACATGCAAAAGTCAGTCATGCATACATGCACCATACACTCTTCAACATCTCTCATGCATATCTCTCTCATGCATACATGCATAAATGCATCACATCACATGCATACATGCATCACATCAGACATGGATATGCATAAACACATATGCTTACCTATCTTAACATGTACATGCATGCACATACATTCACTCATACATGCACATGCACACATGCTAACTCTATATCAACAGGCACATGCATACATATTCATTCTATCATACAAATAGACATGCATACACATGCTTCACATCACATCCTAACTTACACGCTTATGCATTTGTGCATCACATGCATATACATACTCACATACATGTACATGCACATACATAACACACATATGCATCTTACGCTATAATGCACATGCATACATATACATTATAGTTACACATGCATACATGCTTCACATCACATCCTAACTTACATGCTTATGCATTTGTGCATCACATTCATACACATGCCCACATGCTAACACACATCACACATATGCATCCTACACTATTATGCACATGCATACATGCAAATTTATCTCACACATTTACATGCATATACATGCATACTAACTAACATGCATACAGTTATGCATACATGCACTCAGACTAAAACTCATATTAACCTGCATACATTCATGCATACACATTCATACATGCAAATTTATTTCACACATCTACATGCATATACATGCATACTAACTAACATGCATACAATTATGCATACATGCATACTAACATACATGCATACAATCATACATAACACTCACATTTCACACGCATGCACATGCATTATGCATCATTACTTATGCATACATAAACATGCATGCATATATACACACTCAATACAATAACCTTCTCTCTCTCTCTCTCTCTCTCTCTCTCTCTCTCTCTCTCTCTCTCTCTCTCTCTCTCTCTCTCTCTCTCTCTCTCTCTCTCTCTCTCTCTCTCTTTCGGAGGCCATGAGTTGTAGGTCGATGGAGGAGGGAAGGAGGTGAAGAAGCAGACATCTCTCTCTCTCTCTCTCTCTCTCTCTCTCTCTCTCTCTTTGTCTCTCTCTCTCTCTCTCTCTCTCTCTCTCTCTCTCTCTCTCTCTCTTTCGGACATCGTGAGCTGTAGGTCGATGGAGGAGGGAAGGAGGTGAGGAAGCAGACATCTCTCTTTCTCTCTCTCTCTCTCTCTCTCTCTCTCTCTCTCTCTCTCTCCTCGAAAAATTCTCTGTGAAGCCTGTTCATGTGCACCGGATCACTACTCCCAATCACTATTATTCGTCTCTCTCTCTCTCTCTCTCTCTCTCTCTCTCTCTCTCTCTCTCTCTCTCTCTCTCTCTCTCTCTCTCTCTCTCTCTCTCTCTCTCTCTCTCTCTCTCTCTCTCTCTCTCTCTCTCTCTCTCTCTCTCTGGTCGCATGCGTTCTGTCGCCTACTCTCGCGATGATCCATGGCGAGTTCTCTCTCCCTCTACCAATCACCACACAAGGCCTTTGACATCTCTCTCTAGGATTTCAACAACACACGACCTGCTTACCTTCTCTGGGATTGCACAACATTAAGTACTATTTCTCTCTTTGTCCGCTCGCTCTCGGAGTTCTCTGTTGCACTCCGACACTTGCAACACTCCAAAAAAGGGAAAGAAACAAGACGAAAAAGCCTCTCTATAGATGGATCCAATTTTTGGTTAGCAGGAAATGGAAGCTAATGTAATAAGGCTGCTCGAAAGTTCTATGCGCTATGTTCAATGACAAGATAATCAAATTCTTATACGAGAGGTAACGCAAAGCAGTAGCTGCTACAAAGGACTAACAACAGGCACACACAGATATGAAAGGATCTATGGTGACCGCTTGCATCACCTTCTTCATTCTTTACTGTCTCTAGCTCAAAAGTCAAAAATGTGTGCCATTGCCAAAATGTGTGCATGCTTCTTTTTCTCTCTCTCTCTATCTCTCTCTCTCTCTCTCTCTCTCTCTCTCTCTCTCTCTCTCTCTCTCTCTCTCTCTCTCTCTCTCTCCGTGTACGCACCTGCAGGAAACACATTAGGAGACAATTCATAGGATTAGCACACATATATATATATATATATATATATACATAATTTAAGAATTCATGCGAGCATGCATTCCTTTCAAGGACTAACACATACATGTATTTTAACTAACGCACATCTACTTTATTCCATGCAATCATTAGTTAACTACTACATATCTATAAAAAAACTAACACTTAAACATATCTATAAAATACACACATAGAACTTTATTATAATAATAACTAAATATATTAACTACATTAATTATTTCTATTAAATAATATAATTTATCTTTTTACTACATATTATATCTTTTAACTTATAAATTAACTACATGGATATTACTTATCTATTTAACTTACATTATAATTAATTTTTATTAACCATATATGAACATAAATATCAAAGTTATCTATAAAATATAAAATTTGTTAATTATATATGTTCTTATAACAGTGTAGGCATTTAAGATAAGGGCATATGAACTTATAAATAAAATTACACATTTAATATTGATCTAATCACTTAGAACAACTCTTTACTACACATATATTAAACCTTATTGACTTAAACTCATAGGCATACATTATACATATTAACATATATGTTCTCACATACTCATTTAAGGGAAACTAATCAATTCATACTTTTAATTGGTACTCCATAAATATACCCATGTTTGGTTAGACAAAAATTTATAAACACATAAACAAGGGTGCACACATATATACATTTTAAGTATATATATGCAAACACATACTTAGAGCATAAACCCTCATTCACATTCATATTTATAGGTACATGAACACATACATAATTAAATACATATAAATTTAGATAAACATCCCTGTAAATATAGACACATATAAATGAACATACTTAAATTTATAAATGCACATATACATGATCTTCAAAAAAATATAATAAACTTAAAATGAAGAGTTAAAATAAGGATCAATTATCTCTTCATTCTGAATATGATATTCTTCTTTTTCCTGTAGGTAACCAACAGAAACATTAGTCATTTTTAAACCAATATATTAAAATTTATGTGAGAGAGACACACCAAGTAATTGACTTAAAATCAAAATATTTTTATTTTTCCCATATAGTAACTAAAGTGAAGAAATCTGTCCAACACTGGTTGCAAAGATCGGAACGATTAGAACCTTGATTGTAGTGAGTGCAGCAAGGAGATGGCCATTGTACCAACTTGACATAAAAAATGCTTTTCACAATGGGGAACTTCAAGAAGAGGTATACATGAGTCAACCGATTGGATTTGAAGATAAAAAGCATGCAGAGTTTGTTTGCGGATTGCAGAAACCTTTGTATGTGCTGAAGCAAGAACCACGTGCTTGGAACCAAAGATTGGTTGAGTACCTCACAAGGTGTGGCTATAGTCGAAGTAGTGCAGATCCCTCTCTCTACATGAACAAAGAAGAAGGAAAATAGGTATACATTTGCAAATATGTTGATGATCTCATCATAACCGAAACTAATGTTGCAGGAATACAAGAGATAAAAAGAAAACTCAGTAAGGAGATTCAAATTTCAGATCTTGGTGAGCTGAAATACTTTTTAGGCATTGGCTCGGTAGTCTATGGGAAAGAAGGCATCTACTTGATGCAAAGCAGGTACCTGTTGGATGTTCTTTTCAGATTTCGAATGAGTGAATGCAAACCACTCACTCAACCTATGGACACAAATGTGAAGCTATGCTCAAATAATGGAGGGAAGTTACATGATGTAACTACATGCAAGGGTATTATAGCTTCATTGATCTATGCTATGATCACAAGACCAGCTTTCTGTTATATCATTGGAGTTCTTTCTCAATTTATGCAAGCTCCAACAAGTGAACATTTAAATTTAGCCAAACGAGTGCTAAGATATGTGAAGCACACAGTCAATCATGCCTTGTTTTATAGATATGATGAAGAATTGTAGGTAAACGGCTTTAGTGATGCTGATTGGGCTGGTTTGAAGGAAGATAGAAGATCCACTTCAGGTTATGTATTCATGACAGGTAGCAAACCTATCACATGGAGCTCAGAGAAGCAACCTACTATTGCACTAGCATCTACAAAAGCTGAATATGGAGGATTAGCCTTTGCAACTTGTGAAGCTATGTGGATTAAGAAGCTATTGGATGATCTTGATGTGCAGGTAGAGACCATTCCAATTTATGGTGACAACATTTCAAGCATTCATTTCACAAACAATACAATGTTTCATACACGAAGGAAGCACATAGAAGTGCATTATCATTATGTTTGAGAAGAAGTTTTGAGCAAGGATGTGGATATAAAGTTCATTATAACTAATGACTAGGTTGCACACATGTTTACAAAGTCCTTAGATGCTTCTAAGCTAAAGAGGTTCAAGGATGAAATCAACTTGCAAGATATGGCTGAAGGTGCAAGCTCCCATGTGAGCTTGTTGGGGAGTGTTAAAAAATAAAGAAGCAAGGTCGTATATGTCTAAAAAGATTTTCTTCAAATGGAAGAAAAATACAAAAATGGAAAATGGAAACACTTACTTCAACAAGTAATGGAGGTCAAAAGAGAATCAAATCCAAAAAAGCTGAACTGGAAGAGGAGTGGCTATGCAAAGTAGTGGAAGAGTTATGGAGAAGAGATCTCAAACTCGTCATGAAATTTTTTTGTCACTTGGCTATAAAAGAGGCAAGGAAGGACACTCAAGAATAGAGGAAGAAGGCTATTCATTTGGTTATAAAAGAGGCAAGGAAGGACACTCAAGAATAGAGGAAGAAATCCCCTTGTAAGTAGTTCATTTGGTTTGAGGTATTTCGTTCTCTTCACTCTCATAGACTATATCGAGTCGCATACCAATTTCTAAGTAGCCTACTTGTGAGAGTCATATCTCTCAATGTATACATCTATTTTTAGAGTTTAAATATTAGTTGGAAAGCTTATCGTGAGTACTCTCTCAATCTAGAAACAAGTTTATTAAATTCTATATGCTCTCTAAGTTATTTAGTTTTTAGTGAAGTCCCATTTTTAGCCTAACTGAGTGGACAGGTAACCTATTTTGAGGCAAAGAGTTGCCAAACCAAAACTAGTCCAAATTGAGTATTGGATAGCTCATTTGAAAGCTATAAGTGTCTATTTTGAGTGTCCAAGGTTTCAAGTTCATTGAATTTTTGAATTGATAAGAGTTTCCATTTGAAGGTTCAGCTATTGGTAAAAGTCTTGATCCTGAGAAGATCTTCTACACTTTCTACTGCGAATAGGAGAGGAATTCTCCAACACTCATGGCATAGTTATTTGCAAAAATACTGCCACATCTTAGGGGTTATGTTAGGTCTTCTCTTATTTTGTTCTACCATACAATATCTCCTTTTATTCAATCTCAAACAAAAAAAAAAAGAATCAGAATATAAATAAACTTTAAATTTATAAACATACACATACACATATACATACATGCATACCCATACACATACACATACACTTACACATATACATACACATAAATGCATATACATACACATATATATACATACACATACATAGTAAATACATACCCACACACATACATATATACATACACTTGCACATACATACCCACATATACATACACATACACATATGCATACATGCATATACATACACATACACATACATAAGCATATAAACACATACACATACACACATATACATGCATACACATAGACATATACATAGACATACATAGACATACATAGTGAATACATACCAACACACATATATATAAACATACACTTACACACACATATATCTCCACACATACATATACACACACATACACATACATAGTAAACACATATCCATACACATACACATATACACACACATACATGCATACACATACATATATACATACACTTACACATACATACCCACACATATACATACACATACACATACACATATACATACATGCATACACATACACATACACATACACATACACTTACACATATATACCTATCCTCACATACACACACACATAGATACAATACACATACACATACACATAGATACAATACACATACACACACATACATAGTAAATACATACCCACACACACATATATACCTATCCTCACATACACACACACATAGATACAATACACATACACATATACACACATACATATACACACACATACATAGTAAATACATACCCACACACACATAGATACATGCATACATGTACCTGCACATATAGATATACACATACATAATAGATACATGCACACATACACACACATGCATCCAGATATGCATACATACATACACACAACATACATCTATGGTTTTGTATGCATATTTATATGTTAGAATGTGTATTTTTGTATATGTGAATATGTGTGTATGTGTAAATGTGTATGTATGTAAATAATCCAATTATTAATATATAATACCTTTATTTGCTACATAATCAGATTTTGATCAATCAAAGGGAAGTCCACTACCGTCTCCTAATCGTGCAAGGACTACTTATTGTAAGTATATCAAACTTTTAATTCTAATATTTGATAGATACATACATGATTAATATATGTTGTTTTATTGTTATATTATTATTAGATTCTGATCAATTGGAGGGTACTCCACCACCTCCTATCCATGCAACAACTTCTTCACATGTGTCTACTGATAGGAATTATGATGTTTTTTACTGTCAAGAGCATATTATATGTTGGTATAATTTTTTCTATGATATGTATCAAAGACCATGATTGGAATGTATTGAACATGAGGCAAAGTATGGTAGTTTCGAGTGTGCACCACCTCTTCATCAAGGTGATAGAGCTTGGGTATGTATTGATTCTATAAATTAATGTCATTATTTTAATTGAAAATCATATCCATAATAAAATTATACTTAATATATAGGAATATTTGCTCGATGATGATGAGGATGATTCTTCTACTAATAATGCCAATATACCTCATACATGTCATGGAATTGCCACTTATCAATTACAAGTAGAGGTTTCTCAAAATCCTCTACCTCTTGGTTTATAGACTCAAACAACTGAAGATTATCCATTGCCAACTCATGGTCGTCCTCTAGTACAAACATATGATAGAAGATGGAATAGAGGACCACTTCCTTTAGATGGATAGGTTTTTAACTTTTGGGGTAATCGCTATATGATTGCTCCATCCACTATTACGTGTGTTGGTTGTGGTCTCTTTATAATAGAGGATTTGTATGTGCCTCCCAACTCTGAAGTCACTCTTATATCATTTTGTGATCGTATATATGGATGGGAAGATCGGCATCGACTTACACGTTATGTTCAAAGCATGACTACTTATGGATTATGCCTGAGTCTAGCTCCTCTTGCTAGTAGAGGGATCACACATGTTGAAAATGAAAGACTATATATTGATGGAAGATGTTACAAGAGCAGGTTTAATAAACAGTAGTCGAGGATATAATAGTTCAATGACTAATTGCACATTTGAGGAGCATGAAAATAGTTGGTGATGAATTATTAGAGAATTATGGATGGCATAGACCTCAAAGAGCACATTTTAGCTAGAGAGAAATGAAAACTTTGTATTCACCTATCTTGTGTTGCATTGAAAACTCTAATTGATTGAAAATCTTTTTAAATTAGCTTACATATTTAAATTTATATTTAAAGTTTAGTTTCCATTCATTTATGGAATATTAATGATTTGTATTCATCTTTGTAGATTCATATGTATGACATTGATGATCTTCCACCACACCATTCAGAGTTGCGAGTAAGACCTCATTTATTAGAAGCTTCCATGAGAAGGCTACACAAAAGTGATCTTTTTGAATATGCAAGATTGAAATATCTATATTCAAAAGAAGTTAAAGTACAAGATTTTTTCAATAATGATGAAGATGATGGCATGGCAAGTTTAATGAGGATTAGTATCAAAACGATAACAAAAGCATTGATATTTCTAAAAATGAAAAATATTTTCGAGAAGAATGTCTAAGGCATATATATGAAGGAAGTCACTTGACATGGCTAAGTGCAAGCTTACTTATTTTCAATCTTCAAAATCGGTTTGGATGGAGTAACATATGAGTTTCGGCACTAATAAGGTATAATTTATAATTTCTTATTATTTACATATTTATTTATTTATCTATTTATTTTTTTAGTTGTTTATTTATTTTTATTCATATAATCCTTTTTCATGAACTTGCAAGTTATTATCATACTCCTAGTCAAAAGCTTATGAGTTCAATTCCTTTTGGATACAACATTCTTTATCTCAAATATCTCCTTCAAAAGTTTAATATTCCGTGAGTTATCAGTCCAAGAGTGAAGTCCAATTCCGTAGCACACTTGTGTAGACAGGTAGTCTATTTTCACTAGTTGAATTTACCAATCAAAATTGATCCAAGCTATTTGATTTATAATTTGTTGGAAAGCTATTTTTGTCTCATTTGATTGGTCAAAACCATAGTCTATTTAAGTTTCAAATTGAGAGCAACAAGCAATCGAAGGTGCATGTGTCTGTCAAAGTGTCGAACTTACAAGGGCTCACTACATGCTTCTTGTTGTGCATGGGATAAATCATTCTTCATAAGATCTTGTATATATCCTATCACATTTTGCTAAAGATTTTGGGACAATGAAAATATTACCTTCCTGTCATGCTCATTCCAACTTTCACAATCATGAACTATTTATGGCGTTTGATTCCCATGCGGAAAGCCCGTTTGGGTTCCCACTTACCAACCCATCTAAATTTCTTCCCACGAAATATGCAAGCATGCAAAATCTTCATCCTTGCTAATATGTTTTGTTGAAGTTTTCTATTTTTCTATTCGTATCCGCTATATTTACACCATGCAATATCAGTTAATCACATGAAAACGTATACATACGAATAACCTAAGAAATAGAAAACTTCGTATGTAATCATACGTTAGTTGTGTTGCATGTCAAAAAGGGTACGGTTAAGATAACCTAGCCTTCCGAAGTTTTGATACCAATGTTGAAAAAACTTTCAGTACTCTTTTGTACACAACAGCAACTAGTCATGAGGAAGAAATTTGTATTTTTGGACCTCTTTCTGACATGTAACGATCTTCAAAACTATAACATCAACATATTTTTTGCTTGTGTTAAACAAGAAATTCATCTACCTAGGAGAGTTTCGTTTAGAATTATGAAGCATTAGATTCTGGATGAAATATCACTCCGGTGATAAGAAGTTTCGTGAAGAAGAACCAAAAAAAAAACTAGTTGGTGCTTGCGAAGTATTAGTTCACCAACACCACAATCGTACATATCTCTGATATATACCTTCATAAGTTCAGACTTATTCAAACTTAAGAACTCAGGATAGAGAACACAGACACATACACATTGGAAAAAATAACAAACAAAAGCAAGAGACTTAAGACCAATATAAGACATGAAAAATACAACCAAGAAAGAAAACCAATACAAAATAACACGCACACACACGTACATATCTCTGATGGCTGTTCTTAAGAATCAAGTCAAATATTACTTTCTTAAAATAGAGGAAACATCGAGGAGGACTCCGTATTTTATTTGAAGAGTTCAAAACGTCTGCAAGTATATTCAGAACAGCTACAAACCGTGCTGTTATAAGCATGAGGTGTCACTTGCTAATTCAGTCAAATACTCTTATATTTGCTGAACAGTCGGTCTGTGGCAAGAAAATATCATAAGATGTGTGTAAAGATTAAACAGAACTAAATGCGCAAGCTCCGCTTGAGGCAACGATACCAGCTTATTATATGATTGCTATTATATGCGTCATCCGACACTTAACACACAAGAAATGTCATGGTTTTCTTGAAGATGGCGCAAGCTTTCTTCCCATAAGGAAATGTCACTCATATCGTAAAGATGGCTACCCATGAATTTTAGAGAAAGTGGGAGACCTCTGCATGCAGCAATCACATCTTGTGAAACTTCTTGACGGTGTGTGGGTGCGTCTGGCCTCCGAAAAGCATGCCAATGAAACAACCGTTCTGACTCTATTCCGTTTAGTCCTGATATGTTAACGATATCTGTTAACTGTGCACTCTTTAGGCAATCACGGTTCCGAGTAGTGATTAACACTACGCTTTTGCCTCCCAAGGTGCGAAGTGGCTTATACAAGGCATCTATATGTGACTCATTTTCCACATCATCCAGGACAATCAACGCATTGATGCCCATTAACTTATATGACAAAAGTCTCTTTCCGTCTTCTACATCCTTGATTTCCTCTAATAGCAGTCTTCTGTGATGTATATCGCTGGCTTGATCATCTTCACCTCTATGTAACACCGTATTCTGGATGATCTTTTCCTGTAGGCCTACCAAGCCAAGATTTTTTGGACCCGCATAATCCCTTATTTTCGAGCAAAAGAATGAACCTTCAAACTTCTTATGCATTCTATTAGACATCGCGATTGTTGTCTTGCCAATACCACGCATCCCCACTAGTCCAAAGCATTGTACTGAGTTAACCTCTCTCGACGTTATGATAGACTGAATCTCAGAACAGCGTTTCACAAGACCCACGGGGAAGTCTGGGCCGTCCAGGATCTTCTCATCTGCTTGATTTAAGGTCCTCATCACATTTTTAACCATCAATTCCAAAATCCGTTTTGTTGAACCTGCAAATTCATTACAGCACGTATAATGATGTCCTTCTACAACAAACGCAAAAAGATTCCCTGCAAATGCATATTTATTCTAATTTATCTGAAAACAGACGAGCAACAATATAGCTGGTCATTTGAATATACTTACCGGCCTGTTGCACCATCAAAACTGACGTCGAAGGCCAATTGAATGTTCGAAGTGCTTTCTTTCGTTGAATCTCGACCATATGAAACATATACTATCTTGGCTGGACTTGTGTTCAGTTTTTGAAAGTCACTAATGCTGAGACTGTTGGATACAATGGCAAGAATGACCCTTTCATCTTCAAGACATTTACTGTCTCTCACTACTTCGCTTTTGCTTATTAGACGCACATCCAATCCACGCATACAAAATGTTTCTTCCACATCATTGATGAAGGCTTCATGTATATCGTCGCCATGGCATATAAAAAGGAATCCACCATGATCCTCCGTTGAGGGCAAGCTCATGACTTCACCAACATCCATTTCACGTAGTCTGTGATGGAACCGACTGACGAAAATCATTAGACTCTTCCTCTTAAGGTTCTCTTTCACCAGATTACTCAAGGGTCTCAATTCCTTAATGTCTCTTCCTACATCGTGAAGGACAATTAAACACCTTTTATTTTGCAGACGGTCCTGTGCGTAAGCACTATATTTTAGCTTCTCAGCTTGTTCAATTCGGCAATGAAGGAGGTCGGCGTACAATTTTTTAATGAGGTCAGGTTCCCCTGATAAATTGGACGACGCATCAAATATACTAGAAATCTGTTTTACCACATCATCCGAAAACTCACGGGTATTGGGGCACTGAACTCCAATGAAGAGAGCATCATTAGAGTTGAACGCCTCTGATGCCAACAGCTTCTTAAGTTCATCTATTTTCTCTCTCCATTTTGATTCTTCTGTAGACAAAATGATCTTATGAAGAAAAGTTTCGACCCGTGCCACAATGCGCTCAACAGCCCCCTCTAGGTACCTGTAATCAATTTACTAAAGTTAAGACTCAGTTTAATGACAAGTAAACGTAAAATGCTTATACGTTTGCCAAAGAATACATTTTTAATAGCATTAGAGAACAGAACGAACAAGCTTTGTGAAAAACTTCTAATAGTTGTTGTGGTGAAAAGGACCTACATGGTGTTGGTGTTGTATTCGATCCCTCTGATAAGAGAGAGCTCGTACAAGTCTTTGGACCATCGCTTCCTTTCCATAGGAGTGCCACAATGCGCTCAACAGCCCCCTCTAGATACCTGTAATCAATTTACTAAAGTTAAGACTCAGTTTAATGACTAGTAAACGCACAATGCTTATACGTTTGCCAAAGAATACATTTTTAATAACATTAGAGAACAAAACAAACAAGCTTTGTGAAAAACTTCTAATAGTTGTTGTGGTGAAAAGGAAAAACCCTACATGGTGTTGGTGTTGTATTTGATCCCTTTGATAAGAGAGAGCTCGTACAAGTCTTTGGACCATCGTTTCCTTTCCATAGGAGTGCTTCTTTGGACCCTGGATAGATCATACCTTGGAGCCCTTTTCTGGTGCCTAACCTCAAAGGGTTCCACATCATAAACTACAGGGAGGAGCAGCAGCTTTCGACGGGTGTGGGACGAATCGCTGGAACATCTTATCTTCATTATTTTGCCTACCTCATTTAGACACAATGATGAGCTTGCAAAGCCTGGGCTTAAGACAATGATGAAGACCCTCGAATTTTATAGGGCTTCGTCGATGCGCGGGCATGGGGTAAAATTGAAGCCCATTTGGGCGTCCAAGGCCTCTTTGGGCGTCTTATGATGCTTAAAAATTATCCATGGAGTTCAAAGTGAATCTCATGTATAATTTTTAAGCGTCATAGGACGCTTAATGATATTACTAGGGAGTCAAAACGGATTTATAGTCCTATAGCTTATATGTCGTATTATAGTTATTCTATATACTACAAGTTATATATGAGTTGAATATTGGTTAGTGAACGTTGAAAGTAGAACGTTGATTCTAATTTTCCCGCTGCTCGTTTGTCGTGGGTCCCTTTGAGAATTGTCTTGAGATCATTGGATTTTTACTACTCACCTTATCGTTGCATTAAGCGCCAAGCTTGAAGGAGGGAAACAAATCTGAAGACTGAGATAAGGTATAAACGGTGAACCATGAACGCGCATTACACATTTGAACTTTGAAAGATGTTTGAGAAATGAGCGCTTAGCAATCTAAAGACTAAAACTAAGAAACTATTGAGCGTTTGTGCACATAACAATCTGAGAATTGGCTCATAGTGGTGGCTTAAGTTCGTGACTAGGTTTGTAGCTGGTTGCTGAATCTCGTGGCTATGTTCGTAGCTTCAAAGTGAGCTAGACGGGCTGTTTGTTGACGTCTGATAAGCAAAACCTCATCCCTGAAGTACGTGGCTGAGTTTTGAGTTCATAGCTCGTGGGTGGGTCTGTAGCTTCAACGTGCGTTCGACGGACTCGTCACTTTGCATTTCGGATTTTGGATTCAACTTTCAAGTCAAGCTTTAATTGAGGTAGGTAGCTACACCCAACTTTCAAGATTTCAATTGCATATGCATATACATTGAGTACCAGTGACCATCAACAAGGCATCATACTACGTCATCTACATCTTTGAACGGAGTAGCCCTATTTCAAGAATCAAGTGATTACTTCAAGAGCAACATTCATGACGATGATATGCTCTCATGTATATCCTCGTTGGCCACAGGTTTTCTGGAAGCTGGTAGAGAATTATGCATAAGCCTATTATGTTATTGTAATTATTTTGATTTTGCAAGAACGTGTGTAGATTAAGCTTCAAGCAGAGTTTCGTGGAACTTGGGATGTAATGTCATTATGCCTGTGTACGAAGGTTTGTAGAGAGGTTTAAGATGGAGTTTTAGGTCATCGACATTACTATTTCCCCCACCAATCACATGAAATGTGTAGTTCATCAAATACAAGAAGAATTTTAGGGTACAATTTCAGGGTATTTTCAGCCTAGAATACTTTTTGGCCTAGTCTAGAGCCTTTATTTTCAGGCTAGTTTTCAACGTGTATTCACAGCATAGTTCATACAATGTATTAATCATCTTTCATACCCAAAATTGCAAAACGAGGTTAGATACTACATTCATAATCGAAATTTTAAGCTTGATTTTCTTTAACCAAATTCTCATTCCAACATCGGTCTGAGTTTGGCTATTCATTCAACATTCACAATGAACAATGCATGCTCTTTAGATAATAACATTCACGATGAACAATGCATTCTCTTGAGATAATATTGTTTACACATGACTAGGACAAACAAAAAATTATGCATTATTGATTTAAGCATTTAGGGATAACAACAGTTTTCAACACAGAACAACATCACAATCACCCCTCGATACAAACTATAAAACGGGTCTTAGCATAGCTACTCAATGTATTTTTTAATAAGATTTTGTTCTAACGTTTTTCCTTTTTGAGGCGAAAGAAGAATAGTGGCATAGTCGGCCTTCAAAACATGCGATTACTACAAAACCATTCTTAGTATAATCAATGTGCATTTGCAAAAGCTTTTTATTTTGGAAAAATAAAACGTTTTATACTTTGAGCCAAAATAAGATCTCCTTTCAGAAACCACTTATCGAATAAGAAGATAGTTTTCATGGGTCATTGTTTTGACCGTGCTGAATCTTGGATTAAGAATCACTAGTTAGGTGGTTAGATAAAATATGTATGTATGTATGTACGCATGTATGTATGTAATTATGTACGCATGTATACATGTATGTATATGTTTGTGTCTCGATGTGTTTGTATCTATGACGGTGTTTTTGTGTATGCGTATATGGATGCACGCGTCGATAATGTATTTGCAAGGCAAGGAAATTGTGTTATGTCTGATGTGCAAGAAAAATGTGTAATAGAATGTACAAACCATACATCCGAGTGAATGGCAATATGCTCTTCAATATCAAGAGCGATTACTAGAGACTCATGACCTAGCATAGGTGGATACTTAAGATGCTACCAGTCACATTTTTTATCAAATAATGATTTGTTCATCAACCAGACATCATACTGTTATACATCTCTGAACAGAGTAGTCCTATTTCAAGAATCGAGTGATTACTTCTTCCTTCTATAGACCATCGGAAACCAAAATAGCTATGTAGACCAATCCAAAGTAGTAAGAGGAGACACATGTGACATACTGTATACGACTACATCAAGAGCAACATTCATGACGATGATATGCTCTCATGTATGTCCTCGTAGGCCACAGGTTTTCTAGAAGCTGGTAGAGAATAATGCATAAGCCTATTATGTTATTTTAATCATTTTTATTTTGCAATTTCTACAAGGTTAGGACAGTTGGTGGGAGTCAAATCAAGGAAGATGATAATTGACCATGAACGTGTGAGCAAAGTTTCGTGGAACTCGGGATATAAGGTCATTATGCCTATGTACGAAGGTTTGGAGACATGTTTAAGATGGAATTTTAGGTCACTGACATTTCTATTTTCCCCACCAATCACATGAAATGTGTAGCTCATCAAATACAAGAAGAATTTTAGGGTACAATTTTAGGGTATTTTCAGCCTAGAACAGTTTTTGGCCTCGTCTAGAGCCTATATTTTCAGGCTAGTTTTCAACCTGTATTCAAATTAGTTTATACAATGTATTTGAAAATGTATCAATCATCTTTCATACCCAAAACCGCAAAACGAGGTTACATACTATATTCATAATCGAAACTTTAAGCTTGATTTTCTATAACCAAATTCTCATTCCAACAACGGTCTGAGTTTGTTCAACATTCAGAATGAACAATGCATGCTCTTGAGATGATAACATTCACAATGAACAATGCATTCTCTTGAGATAATACTGTTTACACATTACCAGGACAAACAAAAAATTATGCATTAAGAATTGATTTCAACATTTAGGGATAACATTAGTTTCCAGCACAGAACAACATCACAATCACCCCTCGACACAAACTATAAAACGGGTCCTAATATAGCTACTCAATGTATTTTTGAGTAAGATTTTTGTTCTAACGTTTTTCCTTTTTGAGCCGAAAGAAGAATAGTGGCATAGCAAGCCTTCCAAACATGCTGTAACTACAAAACCATTCTGAGTATAATCAGTCAATGTGCATTTGCAGAATTTTTTTTATTTTGAAAAAATAAAACGGTTTATTCTGTAAACCAAAATAAGGTCTCCTTTCAGAACCACTTATCGAATAAGAAGATTGTTTTCATGGGTCATTGTTCTGACCGTGCTGGATCTTGGATTAAGAATGACTAGTTAGGTGGTTGGATAAAATATGTATGTATGCATGTATCTATGTATGTATGTATGTACGCATGTATGTATGTAATTATGTACGCACGTATACATGTATGTATATGTTTGTGTCTCGATGTGTTTGTATCTGTGAAGGTGTTTTTGTGTATGCATATATGGATGCACGCGTTTATAGTGTATTTGCATCCAATGCTGCAAATACAGGTTGCAAACAATAACAGAGGTTTGATTGAACTATGATTGGCTCAATTAGTTTTGATGAAAGTAGTGCCGATCAGAACATCCGCGATAACTTCTTTTTTCCTTTAATATGTTGTGGTGGCATATAATAACTCGATGGAGGAATGTAGAATTACTTAATGATATTGTAGGAATCTGAGTCGTTGTATAAGTCCCAAGGGACGATAGTGTCTAAATAAAAGATACTCACCCAGTTGGGATAAATTGAGAAAGCATTAGGAGAAATAAGTTAAGATGCCTAGGCCTAGATATCAATCATGAGGCCCCAAGATACCACATGGCCATGTATCAAACATCAAGTGCACTTGCTTCTCAAATAATTGATCGACGTCCATTTGTGACCATAGCAGTAGGACAAGGGAAGAATGCAAGGACGGTGCGAGCATTGATTGACTCAGGTGAAGCAACTAGTGCAGTTAGACTTTCATACTGCCAAAACCTACAATTGAATATGAAGCCCATAGAAGCCTATCTCATAGGTTTAAGAGGTGTGGAAACCCCTTGATTGGGCGAGGTGGAACTTCCCATCTACCTTCAAGATGTTTCAATAAGAGTCAAAATGCTAGTGTGTCACGATGAGGACCTTACAGAGCCACTTGTCTTGGGTCAAGATTGGATTTACGACCATGCAGTCAACTTAAACCTAAGATGTCAACTTCTTCAAGTTTGGGTACAGGAACAATGCATCACATTAGAATTAGACAATTGCATGCTCACAAATCTAGAAGTCACACATTCACCTTGTTCTTCCAAAACTAATATGCGCAAAGAAAATGTTGTATGTATCCATAACCCTATGAAGCAAAAGGACTTAATCATGGGAGCCGAAGCTCAAAGGCCAGAAAAGCACTCTTCTTCTACACATATTAATGTGTGTGTAACTCGACCAAAGAGGCAAGCAAAAAAGACATCTTCTATATCAACTAGACAGATAGAATTCAAGAAGAAAGAAGCTCAGGGCATAAAGCAGATTTGGGTACGAAAAGGAGAACAACCACCAGCTTTGCCACAACCCTTACTAGTGAGGCAAGCCCACCATGCCAAAAGAAGCACCAAGAAACGAGGACGAGCTCAATCCTACAGTATTCGACAAATTTGGGTACCAAAGCAATCGAGGGAGGCCGACCATAATAACGTACAAATTTGGGTGCCAAAGAAGTTAGTTGCATCTCAACAAGGTCAATTACAAATGTGGGTACCCAAGACTCTTACATGCACAAACACCACAAATCTCCCTCACAAGCAAGGTTTCCACAAAGACACCAAGGAGAAGCAAGGTTCAACACCAAACACAACGAACCAAAGCAGACTAACCCACCTCTTTGACAATCACAAAAAGGCAACCAAACAGGGTATGGGTGTGGAAGCCCAAAGTACCACTAGCTTCTACAGAGCCAAAGAGCCAACAACGCTGGATACCAAAATTTAGAAACCACCCAAAGATACAGAGGACAGAGCTTATGTCTATAGGGCCAAATACTATTCTTAAATGGATCCCTATAAGGAGGATTACATCATTCCAAGATTCAATCGACACCTCCAAACATTGATTGCATCAAGTCTACAATTAATATAAAAAAGCCTCAACCAGCAACAACCATGTGCCTTTGGCATAACCTTGTCTTTTGCACCATTTAGGTCATGCATTTCCAAAGTATGCATTAATCTAGGACCACATTACACGGCCCTGCATAGATATAATTGAGAATCTCAGGCACATGCAACACATTGGACATATGTAAAATATCTTATTGATACTAACATCTTTCTCCTTGTTTTGTGACCTTGTAAAATTTAAAAATAAAAAATTATTATTAAAAAAAAAACGAAAGGAAGAATGGGATTCTGTGTTTGACGCATCCCCAATGCGAACCATCAACAAGGGAAGACAAGTTGATGGTCAATCATCATGATGTAAGTACAACAAGAAGAGTTAAAGATCGACAAAATTTTCACCATGCTAAGAACTGTATGCTTCAACAATAGCATAACCATGATCGATTAGGAAACCTCTTCGTCGACTTACCCTTGAGCACATAGCTCAAGTTCCAACTTCTTGCACCATAACTCTTCCAATGCATTTCCCAAGTATGCATGCATAGGGCTACATTAGAGAGCCGTGGCACAAGGCACATTTCTTCTTCTAACCCATGCACTAGTGCACTTACCCATCAGTCATTATGGGTCACAAGTACTTGGTATGGCAACTAGGGAAGCCATCTTTAGAAGAACCAGAGGACATCATGACGACAATAACCAGAGCCAGGAAGCAATCCACCACAAGAGTTGCTCGTAATCAACATTGCCAACCTCTTTCGAGTAGCTCACAATTTTTGAAAGCTCACAAAGACACCATCCAGCTGGAATACACGGATGAAGCCCATACTAGGTCGCAGTGAAAAAATGATGAACCAACCAACTACCCAAGCTACAATGGGAAGATGGACCGCTCCTACTGATACATGAAGGACACTACCTCTCAATGTACTACATGGAACAACCGCTACAACAAGGGTCTGTTAGAGACGACAAACTCAAGGGGGGGGGGGGAGTGTTGAAGCTCAAGGTCAAGGACAAAGCATGGAAGCGCATCAAAGAAGTGGATACACAAGAAAGAGGAGAAAGTAGGGAGCTCCAAGAAGCACATGTCAAATTTTCAAAAGAAATCCCTATAAATATAGTGACTCTTTGTCACTAAAAAACCATTTTCCATTTTTACAACTCCATTTTGTTCAAGGTGAGGAGTCCTTGAGCTTGAGGAGTATTAAACGTATCATCCTACCAATTTTTGTAATTTTTAGATTCCATTCGAGTCCCCAAATAAGCCTTGGAACCTATTTTTTAACTAGGCCGGACACTAGGTCTGGACAGGGCCAAAACCACTCAAAAAACTATATAAAGGGCTGGAAAGCTCAGTTGGGGGGTTAGCTGGTTGTAGATTTCAGCTTTGTAAGAGAGTCCTTTTGTAATTCAAGTCCTTCCATTGTTCCTCTCTTTGCTCTTACCTTGTGCCCGTGTGTGTGTATGTGTGTGCATGTTTGTATGCCTTCACTCACGCACTTGTGCACTTCACTTGCTTGTTGTCTTCATACCGGTCCTCACGTCTCAGCAGATTGACATTTATGAGGTGAAGCTCCTCACATTGGTACTTGCCATTGTGCTAGAGTGACACCAGTATACATGTATGTATATGTTTGTGTCTCGATGTGTTTGTATTTGTGAAGGAGTTTTTGTGTATGCATATATGGATGCACGCGTCTACAATGTATTTGCATCCAATGCTGCAAATATAGGTTGCAAACAATAACACAGGTTTGATCGAACTATAATTGGCTCAATTAGTTTTGATGAAAGTAGTGCCGATCAGAACATCCGCGATAACTTCTTTTTTCCTTTAATATGTTGTGGTGGCATATAATAATTCGATGGAGGAATGTAGAATTACTTAATGATATTGTGGGAATCTGAGTCGTTGTCTAAGTCCCGAGGGACGATAGTGTCTAAATAAAAGGCACTTACCCAGTTGGGATGAATTGAAGCCTTATTGTTCGTCGAAGGTGATAAATTGAAGGCTTCATGCGCATCGAAGGTTTCAAAATTTCCTATAAGATATATTATTAGCCACGTCTAAAATAGAACTCAATTTTAGAGGCAGAACAAATACAACGTACACAAAGGACATGTGAGTCGTGACAGAAAAAAAGGATGCAGGCAAATAATAACCGAAAACCAGACCCCATATGCAAAAAGACTTGCGGAGCACAAATGTGTGATTAGATTATTCCTTTTTTTTTTCCTTCTGTTCAAATTCAGTATTCTTATTTCTATTTAAATAGATACTGCGTCCAAATAGCTTTGTGAAGATTTTTCCAAAGGAGAAAGTTTTCCCTTTCGTTGTTCCCTAGGTATGAGATGTTATTAAAACAGTAGGACTTCACTCGCAGTTAGAGAGGGAGGGGATTGAGTTTTTACTTTACCTATGAAAATCAACTAGGGAGTCGAAAGGTGTTTATAGAGCGGGAGCATTTAACATTTTCCAGTAAGATAAATGTTAACAAGTGGCAAGTATGTTAATGAGCTCTATACATTTTTTCTATGAAAGCTATTCGTTCTTCTTTGTTGGTCATAATGTTGTCCATACCACTCGTATCATAATTAGTGACATAATTTTTTGGGTGAGACTGATGTGTGTTTCTACCTCCAATTCATGTTCAACCAAAACGGGGCCACATGGACAATCTATCTCCCTTCTTTTTATTTCCCTGTAATCCTACATTAATGCATATATATATATATATATATATATATATATATATATATATATATATATATATATATATATATATATATATATATATATATATATATATATATATATATATATATATCATTTTTTTTCTTGCAAACATATAAATATAATTCAATACTGTTCATATTACTTTGTCACATATAGGTGTTACTTTCATGTATCTTACGCGATGCCATTTATGTATTCGCATGAAAGTGACTCGTGCACACTTAACTTTGAAAGAGAGAGATAAAGCATTTATCAAAATATTTCATTATTAAAATTACTATTTTATACATTTTTTTATCATCGCTATCCGGTTGATATACGAGCTATTTCCCCACAAAAGAATACGTTTCTTTGTTGCCGCACTACAACAAAGTCAGTCGGGTTGTTTATAGGCAGTCAACCGAAACTCATTTATTTATAAGTATGCATCTGTTGATGTAACAGGTCGATTGTACTTATAAAGATATTTATTCACAAAATTCGTAGCGTTGGGAAGTGAAAGGAATTCTTTGGTCTTAATCTTCATTCACTACCAATGACTTATGATTGATAATAATGAAGCTCCGTTTTGGTTCATTTTCTGCTCGTTTCGTTTGCATTTATACTTGATATAATGATTTAGATCCTTACTCAATAATCAATATTCAAAAGCTGCAAAAATTGAGATTGTTTCAACTTGTTTAACATTGCTTTAAATTAGGTCAACATAACGATTAGATAATCAAAATGTTTTGCTTTAACTATATTCCTTAGTGGTATAGGATTAACTATCCACCCTAGTGTGGAATTTTGACCGGTCAATAAACCATTATTCATCAAAACACTTTTTAGTCACGGATAATCATGTTGTGAAAATATTTCTTAGTTTAATTATGATGTTGGTAAGATTGAAAACAGAAAAGGAACCGCTTACTTTGGAACTGATAAGCAATGGTTCATATGTGTATTTCCTTATTGGAGACTTAATGTGAATTCCAAATATCAAAGCCTATAATATGCTTATCTAATATGTTATACACAGACTCACGTTCACACACACTCGATATGCTAGGGATGTTATGGAGGAAGTATTTGGTTCTATGAGTGAGAATAGTAGGAACTTTGAAGAAGATGGGATCGAGAATGAGTTAGAAGATGATATGCAACAATTTGGTGTACCAATAGAAGGAAATCCATCTTTGGATGATTCAGGTAATTCAAGTAAGTTGAACGTACCTAAGTTTAGACAAGGGTGGCTTCATAGGTTTCCATTCTTGAAGTTGATTGTAAGTGATAATCAAGGGTTAATGAAATGCATGTGGTGTGAAAAATATAAGAGAAAGGGTCCATGGGGTGTAGGAAATGGATGTAAAACCATCCAAATGTGTGCGATTCACAAACATAAAAAAACACTTGATCATAAATGGTCTGAAATTCATTTTTTGAACGAAGATAGAACTAGAATTAAAGATCATATAGAGAAAATTGGAAAGAGATATCAAAACAGAGTCATCACATGCATAAAATTGATGTATTCTGTTGCTCAACAAGATCTTGCATGTGCAAAATATAAAAAAGTTTGTAATCTTTCTTATTCTTTAGAAGTTTTAAATATGTCTAAACGAGATGATTATTCTTCTTATACTAACATGATAGCTGGAAAAGAGTCTGCATTTTTGTATTTGAAAGTAGTTGCGGACTTTACAAATTGAGGAAGTTAAGAGAAGTCCATTCTTCTCTTTGATGATCGAGGAGTCAACCGATAGAGGTTTGGAAAAGCACATGGTAATATATATTTCATTTTTATTGAACGGTGGACTTGGTGCATGTAAAAAAGAGTTTTTAAGTTAGTGATAATAGAAGATGGTTTTGCACAAACCAAGTATAATATGATTCTAAAAGTGATTTTTGAATTTGATCTTGATATGCATCGCATGGTAGGTATTGCAATAGATGGTGATAGTCCTATGTTAGGATGTAATGAAGGCTGAGTGAGTAAGTTGAAAAGATTAGTTCCACATATTATAAGTACACATTGAATTGCACATAGAGAGTCTTTAGCTATATTAGATGCATCCAAGGGTTTTCCTTGTTTCTCATATATAGATAAATGAACCTACAAAGTCTAGAATTTTTACAGATTCATAACATAAGATGGTTTTTAAGAGGTAAGGTTATGGAGCGGCTCGTGGTTTTAATGCTTGCCATTTTGACGTTTTGGAAGAATGAAGCTCCTTCATGGTATGATAAGTTATGCATATATAAGGTATTATTTCTTATTCATTTTATGGCTGATATTGTCGTCATGGTGTCCTCTGGTTCTTCCAAAGATGGCTTCCCTAGTTGCCATACCAAGTACTTGTGACCCATAATGACTGATGGGTAAGTACATTAGTGCATGGGTTAGAAGAAAAATGTGCCTTGTGCACGCCTCTCTAATGTAGCCCTATGCATGCATACTTGGGAAATGCATTGGAAGAATTATGGTGCAAGAAGTTGGAACTTGAGCTATGTGCTCAAGGGTAAGCCGACGAAGAGGTTTCCTAATCGATCATGGTTATGTTGTTGTTGAAGCATACAATTCTTACCATGGTGAAAATTTTGTCGATCTTTAACTCTTCGTGTTGTACTTCTATCATAATGATTGACCATCAACTTGTCTTCCCTTGTTGATGGTTCGCATTGGGAATTCGTCAAACACACAATCCCATTCATTCTTTCGTTTTTTTAATAATAGTTTATTTTTTTTTATTTTACAAGGTCACAAAACAAGAAGAAAGATGTTAGTATCAATAAAATATTTTATATATGTCCAATGTGTTGTATGTGCATGGGTTTCTCAATTGTGTCTATGCACGGCCTTGTAATGTGGCCCTAGATTAATGCATACTTTGGAAATGCATGACCTGAATGGTGCAAAAGACAAGGTTATGCCAAAGGCACATGGTTTTTGTTGGTCGAGGTTTTTTTATGTTAATTGTAGACTTGATGGAATCTTTGTTTGGAGGTGTCCATTGAATCTTGCAATGATGTAATCCTCCTTATAGGGATCCATTTAAGAATAGTATTTGACCCTATAGACATAAGCTCTCTCCTTTGTATCTTTGGGTGGTTTCTAAATTTTGGTATCTAGCGTTGTTGGCTCTTTGGCTCTCTGGAATCTAGTGGTACCTTGGGCTTCCACATCCATACCCTGTTTGGTTGCCTTTTTATGATTGTCAAAGAGGTGGGTTGGTCTGCTTTGGTTCGTTGTGTTTGGTATTGACCCCTACTTCTCCTTGGTGTCTTTGTGTAAACCTTGCTTGTGAGGGAGATTTGTGGTGTTTGTGCATGTAAGAGTCTTGGGTACCCACATTTGTAATCGCCCTTGTTGAGCTGCAACTAACTTCCTTGGCACCCAAATTTTTACGTTATTATGGTCGCCCTCCCTCGATTGCTTTGGTACCCAAATTTGTTGAAGACTGTAGGATTGAGCTCATCCTCGTTTCTTGGTGCTTCTTTTGGCATGGTGGGCTTGCCTCACTAGGAAGGGTTGTGGGAAAGCTGGTGGTTGTTCTCCTTTTGGTACCCAAATCTGCTTCATGCCCTGAGCTTCTTTCTTCTTGAATTTTGTCTGTCTAGTTGATATAGTAGATGTCTTTTTTGCTTGCCTCTTTGGTCGAGTTACAAACGCATTAGTATGTGTAGAAGAAGAGTGCTTTGTTGGCCTTTGAGCTTGGGCTCCCATGATCAAGTCCTTTTGCTTCATAGCATTATGGATACACACAACATTTTCTTTGCGCATATTAGTTTTGGAAGAACAAGGACAATGTGTGACTTCTAGATTTGTGAGCATGCAATTGTCTAATTCTAATGTGACGCATTGTTCCTCTACCCAAACTTGAAGAAGTTGACGTCTTAGGTTTAAGTTGACTGCATGGTGGTGAATCCAAACTTGACCCAATACAAGTGGCTCTGTAAGGTCCTCATTGTGGCACACTAGCATTTTAACTCTTATTGGAACATCTTGAAGGTAGATGGGAAGTTCCACCTCGCCCAAACAAGGGGTTTCCACACCTCCCAAAGCTATGAGATAGGCTTCTATGGGCTTCATATTCAATTGTAGGTTTTGGCAGTATGAAAGTCTAACTGCACTAGTTGATGCACCTGAGTCAATCAATGCTCGCACCGTGCTTGCATTCTTCCCTTGTCCTACTGCTATGGTCACAAATGGACGTCGATCAATTATTTGAGAAGCAAGTGCACTTGATGTTTGATACATGGCCATGCGGTATCTTGGGGCCTCATGATTAATATCTAGGCCTAGGCATCTTAACTTATTTCTCCTAATGCTTTCTCTAGCCTCTGCTTGTGCTTCTTCTCTAACCCTTAATTCTTCTTCTTTTCGCTTCTTAGTAGTGTTGAGTCTCTTTAGCATATCCTCTGTCAGAGGTTCTTGATTTAGTTTGACCCGACAACCACTGATATAGTTTGGAAGGATATCACCTTCTAGTGTTGCCAACTGAACTGCACCGCTAGTGGAAATTCTATTAATGATCATGGGTCCATATCCTCTCTTTTCCAATTTACGGGCATGTTGCTTTAGTGTATAAACCAACATGAGGTCTCCCTCTTTCAATCCTTTATCCTTAATGTGCGCATCGAAGTATGCCTTTTGCCTTTTCTTGGCAGCATAGATTCATGCAGTTGTTGGTGGCCTTGTCTCACCTAAGCGTTCTAGATCAGAGATCTTAGAGGATAACTTGTGTCCATTCCACTCATGCTCTTGTGCTACTTTTAAAGTTGGGATTAGGAAGTCCAATGGTAGCACAACATTTTGTCCGAAGACCATCTGAAATGGGGTGGCATTGAGTACCGTTTTATAGGCAACTCGGTACGCCCAAACAAGATGATGGATTTGTTGGTCCAAATCAGAGCATTTATTATTTACGAGTTTGGTCAATACATTACATAGGATCTTGTTTGTGATCTTAGCTTTTCCGTTAGCTTGTGGATGATAGGGGGCAGACTTCTTATGTATCACCAAGAACTCATGAAGGAGATTTTCAATAACTTCGTTCAAGAAGTGTGTGTCTCTAACTCTATGGGTAGTCCATATATCGTGAAGACATTCTCAAATAAGATCTTTGTCGTTGTTTGAGCATCATTCTTCATTGTGGCTTTGACCTCTACCCACTTTGTAAGGTAATCTGTAGCCACAATAATGTACTCTGCATGGGAGTTTCTAGCTGGGGGGTTAATAGGACCTATGAAGTCTATACCCCATTTTGAAAATGCACGTCCTCCTATCATTGGCCTCAAAGACATCTCATCTTTTCTAATTGGGTCTTGGGCACGTTGGCAGGTGTCACATTTCACATACGTATGTGCATCCATATGAAGAGTGGGCCACCAAAGTCCTGAGAAGAGACTAGTCTTAATTACTCGGTCAGGACCAAAGTGTCCACCTCCAACACTGCTATGTGTAGTTTCCAAGACTTTCAAGTAGTCTGATTCATGAATGCATAGTCTTAGGTAACCATCTTTGCCTCTCCGATATAGGTTTTCACCTACTAAGGCATAGTCTTTAGCCTCTTGCTCCATGCTTCGTCTTCTTGCTAGACTAGCCTCTCTAGGTAATGTTCCTGATCTCATAAATTCTACCAATGGAGCACTCCATTCTAGAATTAATGATATGTGATAAAGAGTTGCATGCTCCACAGGGGTTCTCTTTTGGCACACTGGACAATTCTTGATCCACTCATGAATTTCTTCGTCTATACTAGGCCAATACACTCCTAAACGTTTTAGATTATACAATGTTTGTTGTTTAAAATAGTGATTCCCTAGAGATCCTTCATGGGCTTGTTGCAACCAACTACTATGTTCATCCTCCTCAACACAACAAGCTAGAACACCCTCCATATCTTGTGTATACATGCTTCCTGCCAATATTTGATAGCTTTGTGACCGCACAATTTCATCCTTGTTCATCTTCACCTGCTTATTTGTGGGTCCAAAGGTTACGACTGGTACCAACTTATTTGCCCATTTAGGAACAACTTCTAGATTGAACAGATAAGCATCGGGCAATTCATCAGACACTCTTTGCGCTGGCTCTCCGGAAGTGATGCAAGAAAGGTGATCTACTTTGAGGTGGGTCTTACCTTGCCTGACAACCACTTCAAAGTCATATTCCATTAGTAAGAGGAACCATCTTACTAAATGTCCTGTATTGCAGGGTTTATTGACCAAGTATAAGAAGGCTTGATGATCAGTGAAGAACTTAAACTTTTTGGCCAATAGATAGTGTCTTAACTTCTTCGCAGCATATACCACGCCTAAACCTTCTCTTTTGGCTCTGATGTAGTTTCGTTCAATAGTGTTCAATTGCCTACTAGCATATGCTATAGGCAAATCTAGGTTTCCTTCATGAGTGGGTTGTGACAACACACATCCTATTGCATAATTGGATGCATCCACATGTACATGGAATGGCTTATTCCAATTAGGAGTGGTCTGTATTGGTGTTGTGCACAAATGTCCCTTCAGCTCATTGAAGGACATCTCGCATTGATTATTCCACTCAAATTTTGTCCGCAACGCATAAAGAGGCTTAGCTATAATTGCATACATGTGAATAAACCTACGGTAATATCCACAATGGCCCATAAAGGCTTGTACCTCTTTAACATTCCTTGGCCTCGATAACTCCACTATGGATTTTACTTTATCCTCATCTGTTGATATTCCGTTCTTAGAAATAATATGACCTAAGATTTTACCTTGGCATACCATGAACACACACTTTTCTGGGTTCAAACACACTTGGTATTGTCTACACTTGTTGAAGATTTGTGTGAGCTCAGGAATGTGACATCTCCTTTCTTGGGAATGAGCACATAAATCGTCCACATATACTTCTAAGCTTTTTCGCAAGAACTCTTTGAAGACATGACACATGAGCCTTTGGAATGTTGCACCTGCATTGGTGAGCCCAACTAGCATCACACAAAATGTAAAGACTCCCCACTCTATGGCAAAGGCCATTTTATGTTGATCTTCTGTGCCAATGGCTACTTGGTTGTAACCCGAAAATCCATCAAGGAAGCTATAAACTTCCTTTCCTGCAACATGCTCCAATAAATGATCAGTGATGCTCAGTGATACTTGGGCACCACTACAACGGGGGAAACCCATGCAGTATGCTCAATCCCATAGATAAATCCGACTTCAATCAATCTGTTGATTTCCTCTTTTATTTTAGTTGCATAGGTGTCATTATATGTGTAGGGCTTCTGTTTGGTGGGCTTGGCATTTGCTACCATGGGGATCTTATGAGAAAAAACTTTCGGATCTACTCCCTTCAAGTCTCTATAGTGCCACGCAAACACGTCCCTATATTCCCTTAACAAAGCTCCCAACTCTGCTTCCTCTTCTTTACTTAGGTCATCCCCTATGTATGTACATCTCTCTTCGTTTTCTTCAATGGTGACTACGACTTGTTTGGTCTTTTCTTTGTTATCATATGCTTCTCCTCTCGTGGCCTCTCTCTTAGGCATTCGTACCAAAATTTTTCGGTCCTCAACTTCGTATTTCTTGAAATTCTCTAGTACATCGAACAATGATTCCTCCTCCTCTTATTGCACTTCTTGTCTTTTCTTTTTCTTTTGACCTCCTTTACTTCCATCCTTTGAATTGACAGTTTTAATGCTTGTGAGAGGTTCTTCTTCCTTTTGGGTAAAAACTCCTATGTCTCCTAGATAGTGCTCCTCTGAAATAAAGCAACTATCCATCACAATGGACTCTACCTCGTCATCGTCTTCCTTTTCTATTAAGTCACTAGTGTCACATTCTTCTAGCAAGGGCTGACACATGAACACTGAGATATCATAACCCTCCTCATCCCAATGAGGTATCCATTGTTCTTCATTCACTACAATGTCCATGGTAGCTAAGATTTATGCCCAACCATGTGGCTCAAAATCCTCATCTAGAAAGATCATCGGTGTATAGGCTGGGTCTCTAATTGGTCTATCTCCTTGAGAAGTTCCTTTTTCTCTCGCTTTTAGGCGTTTCTCCTCTTCCTTTGCAACCTTGCACATCCACAAATGAGTATCTTCATGCATCCAGGATGTCTCAGATGAACTTTTAGAATGCAGAGAGATCGAATCTTCTTGCTCCTTGTGGATAGAATTCCACTGTAGGGGTGGTACATCTCTGAAGGTATAATCCTTCAAATTTACCTTGGTCGTGACCCCTAAGCATTGCAAGTATAAGGAGTTGGTTCCCCAATCCTGTACAACTTGCAGTTGTTGTAGGAAGGGCCTTCCTAGGATCATTTCATAGGTAGTAGTTTTACCAAAGTCACATATAGCAAAGGTGTGCTCAAACGTGAGAAAGGGAGAAAGGGTCTCGCTTAGAAGAACGTGAGAAAAGGAAATCGACATCTTCCAATCATCCATAGTAGGCATAAAGATGCAACAGAAGATTGACCAGATTATTTGTATCGTCAACACAGAGAATGACAACTTGATTGTGAACATGAAGCCCCTCCTCGATATGCGTTCCATAGGTGGATAATTGCAAAGTAGAGAACAAGGAGGAGGTGCAAAAATAGCATGAAGCAGACAAAAATGAAGAAAAATATATAGAGATCCTGCATGCCTTGGATGATACTGGACTTCTGGGCAGATGCTGCAATTAGGTAATCTTAGGACATGAAAAGTGAAGAGCACATTCCATCTAAACAAATTTGCAGCACATTCTTTAGATGGGCAACAAGGTTGAGCACACAAAGATGTGCTAGACTCTGACCAAGGCCTACACAAAACCATGAGCATGAAGAGGGACCAAAAGCAACGAGGCAAGACGAGCTCCGTTCTCCCCTTCTTTGTAGGATGCTCTCTCTTGGCTCCTTCTTTTGTATACATTACCATCTTCTTGATATTCTAACACGCAAAGTTAGAAGCCTTCACGACAATCTGCTTGAGTACTAGGTTCATTGGTTGTATAGATGGTTATAACTAGACATCACCTTTTATTGTACACCATAGAAGTCAATCATTCGATCTACTTCTTCTTCGTTGTCTTTATCATGACGTCCATGTACTAATCGACTCCTCGAAAATCTCCACACCTCTTCTTCTGCATTAATAACAATATGGATAATAGCCATCTTCGTCAATTCCTCGATCCTTCAAAGGTCTTCCATGGTAAGCGGTGTGCTCTCAAAATTCATATAATATCCTCGTTCGTCATCGGTTCTCCTACTTTATAGGCAAAAAACACGATATATTATTACTTTTGGTTTCTTTTCCCTATTATATGATTTGTTTTTCTTAATGCGCGCATGGTTTCTTTTTATAGAGTTTACGTTTTGTATTACATTCTCTATCTCTTTTATTTTATTTTCACACTTATAAAATTACGTTCACATGCACAAACCTTGTGTCACACATAGATTGATATCGTCACACATGAAAACACATACATCACAAGATATCTTCAAGTACACTATTAACCCCCTCAGTTTCCTCAATAACAAATACTTTTAGTGAGTTACTATTGTTCATCTTATTACTTCGATAGTCAATATTGTCAAACCAACGTATGTATATGCCTATAATGAGCATATTACATTCTTCCCCTCTTTGAAGAACTCTATCCTTAGAGTTGGGAAAAACAGAATGCTTTGAGTGGTAATATTTTATTGAGCTCATATCTATCAAATGAAGAATACTAAACACAAATCTTGCACATGAAGGAAATAATGGAAGAAGCACTTATCTTGCTAAGCTTGCACAGTGAACCCCTCTGGTTTTCTTTCACCTCGTTCTTTGCGTAATTCTCCATGAAGCTTCTCAATAAACTCCTCTTACTCACCCACCTTCTATCATTCTTGAGGATCGATTCCGCTTGGCTCTCCGAATTTTTCCCATGGTTTCCAAGGATCAATTCCACTCTCATACCATTTGTAACGTTCCTCCAATCACTGATAAAGAAAAGAAACACATCAGATCATAGATTTGTTACTCATAATAGTGAACGAAATAATTAAGAGAACAAAATCTTTTGAAGTAAAACTTATCTTATAAATCTCATGTTTTACAAATCCATATACAAGTATTAAGTTACGGATCAGGACTCAACCATCTTAATACAATAGCTTTTGAAACTAGCTTTTGGATGAAGCTTCGATCTCCCGACCACCGTTGAGCTATCACAATCGCATTCACACTTGCACTCTCAATCTCAATCTCGATCACAATCATGTGATCATATAGTCGGAATCCCAATATCATTCTCGATCTCAGTCACACTCGCACTCTCATTCACACTCTCACTCACAATCTCAATTACATAGTTGCAAAGTGGCAATGTTAATCTCAATGACACTAGATCATTCCTCTTGATTCCATTTAATGACCATAATTAAGTGTACTTGCAAAGTATCTTCTTCTCAATCTCGATCTCAGCATCTTCATTGAGTCGTGAGAGGTCCTTTCTTCTGAATTTCAGCATCACACTAGTGCCCAAAATCTTCTCTCTATCTGGTATGCATGATATCTCCTTTAGTACTCTGAAATATCCAAGCATGTGTGTAGAGATATCATCAACACTTAGTAAGTGTAGAGCCTCTCCTTCCTTCAATCTCCATCCTTCAATTCTTTACTTCAAAAAGCCTCAATGTAAGATTCTTCAAGCTTCAACAATGGATGTTCATCATGGAACCACGAATCCTCCGAGTGCTACAATCATATCCTCCAAGCTTCTTCAATGATCAATTAACGAATACATGCATGGTTAATTTTCCAAGGTGTGTTCATCCATGAGTAAATGTTGAAAATTTGATTGGAGCTCCTAAACTTATCCAAATTAAGAGCACCATCTTAACGTACCTGCTACGAAGAAAGCTCATCGTTTCCCATGAGAAAGACACGTATTTACCATATTTTACACCTATATACAGCTAAAGAGCAGAATCACCAAAATATGCATATTATATATGCGCTTTCACATTATGATATGGTTCAACCACTGTGTCGAAATCAATCATGATTGAAAAAAGTATTCCCCCAACTAATTCGTAAATGCCGGTCCTTCATATCAGTGGATGAATCAATACGAAAACGTCTCTTCAGTGCTTCAGAGAGCAAAGTGTGCTTGATGTGTTTGGGAGATAAACTTCGGTTTCACATCAGCCCCATATGGATCTATTAGGGGTCAATCGATCTATTCGGTTTCACATGAGAGCGAGCCGTCAGACATCTAAATAGAATGGACTGAGTGCTTCTTTACACAATTGACCGAATTGTGCACGTCTGAAATAAATCGGGCAGGTGCGTACCATCATCATCATTTGGATCTAAATTGTGAGAATAGGTATAGTTTGCAAATGGTTCGGAAAAATAAAGACTCACTCACGTCCATATTGTGGTTGCAATATAAAGTGCACGTACCAAGGTTGATCTAGAGGACGTCATAACCCTTTTGGAACACCCCATTCTAATTTGATCTCTTGCGGCAAGTTCTTCTTGGAGTTTTTTCTAACAATATCAGCACCTGGTTTCTTCATTGGGTTCTATCGATCTCTTTATGGTTCCCAACATCATCGTCATATCCATCATGATCCTTGTATTCATCCTTTACTGCAATCATATTTTTATCGTCAAACTACTGAAGTGTATTACATCGTAGGCATATGTACTCGGAATACTCAACTAGTGATGATGGCCACCATAAACGTAGCTTTGCCGTCATCAGCATCGTCATATCCATCATGATCCTTGTATTCATCCTTTACTGCAATCATATTTTTATCGTCAAACTACTGAAGTGTATTACATCGTAGGCATATGTACTCGGAATACTCAACTAGTGATGATGGCCACCATAAACGTAGCTTTGCCGTCATCAGCATATCCAATATGCGAAAATGTTTGTAGCGAAACTTGGACACTGGGTCATACAAAGATGGAAGTGGGATGCTTGAAGGAAACAATATAGACGAATATATCCTTGGCTCCTCTTTTGTGTCAGTGGATGCTTTAAGGGATATGATATCCCATGGATATAAGAATTTCGCTTCCAATCAATCAGCGAAGAGCAAATTCATTCAAATCAGTTGGAATAACAATAGTCGAAGATGATCTCACAAGCTTGTTTAGAGAGAAAGGGAGCCGAAATCACACAGTTTGATGTTACTATCTTTTGGCTTTAAGTACAAAATCCATGCTAAAGAACGTTGGTGAATCTCCCAGATCGAGCATAAGCAAAAATCATAATATTAAGGGAGAACGGGTCTCGCTTACAAGAAGGTGAGAAAAGGAAACCGACATCTTCCAAGCATCCACAGTAGCCATAAATATGCAACAGAAGATTGACTAGATTATCTGTATCGTCAAGACCAAGAATGACAACTTGATTGTGAACACGATGCCCCTCCTGGATATTCTTTCCATAGGTGGATGATTGCAAAGTAGACGACAAGGAGGAGGTGCAACAACAGCGTGAAGCAGACAAAAAAGAAGAAAAATAGATAGAGAACCCGCGTGCCTTCGATGATCATGGACTTCTAGGCAGATGCAATTAGGTAATCTTAGGACGTGAAAAGTAAAGAGGACATGCCATCTGAAAAGATATGCAGCACATTCTTAAGATGCGCAACAAGCCTGAGCACACAAAGATCTGCTAGAATCTGACCACAAGGCCTACGCAAAACCATGGGTATGACGAGGGACGAAAGAAAACAAGGCAGGACGAGCTCCGTTCTCCCCTTCTGTATAGGATGATCTCTGTTTGCCCCTTCTTTTGTATACATGACCATCTTCTTGATATTCTAACATGCGGAGCTTGAAGCCTTCACGACAGTCTGCTTGAGTACTAGGTTCATCGATTGTATAGATGGTTGTGTGTAGACATCACCTTTTCTTGGCCACCATAGAAGTCAATCGTTCGATCTATTGCTTACTTCATTGTCTTTATCATGACGTCCATGTACTAATCAGCTCCTGTAAAGTCTCCACACCTCTGAAATGCTTCCTCACAACCATCTCTTCTTCTACATTTATAACAATATTATCTACATTGATAACAATATAGATAATATCCACCTTCGTCAATTCTTCGATCCTTCAAAGGTCTTCCATGGTAAGCGGCATGCTCTCGAAATTCATATACGTTCGTCACTGGTTCTCCTACTTTATAGGCAAAAAACACGACATATTATTACTTTTGCTTTCTTTTCCCTATTTTTAATGCGATTTCTTTTTTTTTTCAATGCGTGCATGGTTTCTTTTTATAGAGCTTCATTTTGAATTATATTCTTTATCTCTTTTATTTTTTTTCACACTTATAAAATTTCGAACAAATGTATGTATATGCCTATAATGGGCATATTACATTCTTCCCCTCTTTGAAGAACTATGTCCTCAGAGTTGGGAAAAACAGAATGCTTTGAGAGGTAATCTTTTATTGAGCTCATATTTATCAAATGAAGAATACTAAACATAGTTCTTGCACATGAAGAAAATAATGGAAAAAGCACTTATCTTGCTAAGCTTGCAGAGTGAAGGCCTCTCGTTTGCTTTCACCTTGTTCTTTGCATAATTCTCCATGAAGCTTCTCAATAAACTCCTCTTGCTCACCCACCTTTTGCATCAAACCTCTATCATTCTTGAGGATCGATTCCGCTTTGCTTTCCGAATTTTGCCCATGGTTGCCAAGGATTGATTCCGCTCTCATACCATTTGTAACATTCTTCCAATCACTCAGAAAGAAAAGAAACACATCAGATCATAGATTTCTTACTCATGATATTGAACAAGATAGTTAAGAGAACAAAAGCTTATGAAGTAAAACTTATCTTATAAATCTCATGTTTTACAAATCCATATACAAGTATTAAGTTACGGATGAAGACTCAACCATCTTGATACAATAGCTTTGGGAAGTAGCTTGTGGATGAAGCTTCGACCTCTCAACCACCCGTGAGTTATCACAATCACATTCACACTCGCGCTTTCAATCTCAATCTCGATCACAATCATGTGATCATATAATCCGAATCCCAAACTCATTCTCGATCTCATTCACACTCACACTCTCACTCACAATCTCAATTCCATAGTTCCAAAGTGGCAATGATAATCTCAATGACACTAGATCATTCCTCTTGATTCCATTCAATGACCA
The DNA here is from genome assembly GCA_020310875.1 of Ceratopteris richardii. Lineage (NCBI taxonomy): Eukaryota > Viridiplantae > Streptophyta > Polypodiopsida > Polypodiales > Pteridaceae > Ceratopteris > Ceratopteris richardii. Next base: position 11,308,855 of record CM035427.1, read on the forward strand.
TAATTAAGTGTACTTGCAAAGTATCTTCTTCTCAATCTCAATCTCAACATCTTCATTCAGTTGTGATAGGTCCTTTCTTCCAATTTTAAGCATCACAATAGTTCCCAAAATGTTCTCTCTATTTGATATGCATGAGATCTCCTTTGATACTCTGAAATGTCCAAGCATGTGTGTAGAGCTATCATCAACACTTAGTAAGTGTAGAGCATGTCCTTCCTTCAATCTTCATCCTTCAATTCTTTACTTCAAAAAGCCTCAATGTAAGATTCTTCAAGCTTCAACAATGGATGTTCATCATGGAGCCATGAATCCTCCAAGTGCTGCAATCCTATCCTCCAAGCTTCTTCAACGATCAATTAATGAATCCATGTGTAGAGGAGGTACTGGGGTATCCGCTTTTAACAAAAGTAGAGAATGAAAATTAAACACGTCCAGTACATCACCTACTCAAGGGGGGTTCTCTTTAGGGAAGTATACCCTTTAACATTTCTGTGAGCAGGTAGATAACACGGATTGCACAGTGGTAAATACTTCAGAAAATATGGACAACCAATGACCAAGGAAGACCATACACTTCTTGATTCGAATCAGACGATTACACGGTTGGGCAGAGTGATGCCCAAAAGTGCAAACTTAGGGCTGACAAGCCACTCTAAAGGTATTAACTCCAATACAACAAATCAGCATAAGGGGCCACTGATATGCAGGCTAATTCAGAGCAATACAAATGTTAGAATTTCTCAAGAGAATAGAGATTAATCAACACACTGACTCACAGAAAAGAAAATAAATCCAAGCTACTCTCTTACACTATAGTGCTCTAGCCCTCCACTGAGAAGCCTACCCTCTGTATATGCACTACAGAGTAGCTCCTACAATAGACTTGAAACCACCAAGTGTAAGAGAGGACTTCTGCACGTACGCACGAACCACTGTATCTCTAAAATTGTTACACCCCAATGAGCAAAAATCCATTGCTTTTATAGGCCTCCATAGGTCAAGAGAGCCTTGCCGAATCTTCACGTCCACTGATCACGCACCGGTTGATCTCCCAAAATTTTGGGGGTAGATCAAATATTCCTTTAACTTGAATTGGATCCACAAAAATAGGTGGTCGCCGTGAATGCTTGGTGGCAACTTCACTTTTAACAATTACCTTTTACCTTTCCACTTGCCATCTGAGATTTTCACTTTATGTGGTTTGGTCATTTCCTCACTGATGTATTCCCGGGCAATTTAAATGAAGCTGGATGACATGGCCCTGCATCCATTCCTGATCATCCATTTCAGACCAATCCTTTTGTGGTCATGGCATAATTCAACTCGCCTTTTCATAGTTGATTCCGATGTTGATGTTGGTGCCATCTCAGATGCCGTTGAAATAATATCACCATGTAAAGGTTGGGTTTGAGCTTCAGACACCTTGATAGTAATGATGCCAGCCCGGGCCTATCGGCCAAGGTGGTAAACTCGTTGAATTCATCAGTGTAGTGCGCGGCCCAGAACATCTAAGGGCATCACAGACCTGTTATTGCCTCAAAAACTCGTTGAGTGTGGGTGGGTGGGTGTGTGTGTGTACGAGTGGGTGCATGTGTGTGCATATGTGAGAGTGTGTGGGTGAGGTTGTGTGTGTGTGAGTGGGGGTGTGCGTGTGTGAGTGTGTGTGAATGCATAAGTGTGGATGTGTGTGTATGTTTGTGCGGGTGTGTGTGTATGTGTGAAGACGTGGGTGTGTGTGAGGGTGGGTGTGTGCATGTGAGGAGGTGTGTGTGTATGTGTGGATGTGTGTGCATGTGTGTGAGGATGTGCATGTGTATGTGAGTGTGCATGCTCATGTGTGTATGTGAGTGTGCATGTGTAAATGTATGCGTGAGTGTGCGTATATGTGCGTGCGGGAGAGGTGGAGAGGGGTGGCAAGGAGCAGCGGGGTGAGGGGGCGGGGGGTGGCGGGGGGTGCGGGGGAATGCATCGGGGGGTGCGGGGGAGTGTAGCGGGGGTGCGGGGGAGTGTAGTGGGGGGGGCGGGGTGGGGTGGCGGGGGGTGCGGGGGAGTGTAGCGGGGGTGCGGGGGAGTGCAGCAGGGGGGGGGCGGGGGAGTTGCATGGGGGGGGGCTGTGGGGAACTAGGCGGGGGAGGGGGAGTGCATGGGGGGGGGGGGGCGCGGGGCTGCACGGGGGGGGGAAGAGAGAGAGAGAGAGAGAGAGAGAGAGAGAGAGAGAGAGAGAGAGAGAGAGAGAGAGAGAGAGAGAGAGAGAGAGAGAGAGAGAGAGAGAGAGAGAGAGAGAGGGAGAGAGGGGTCACACGTGGAAAGGGAGAGAGAGAGAGAGAGAGAGAGAGAGAGAGAGAGAGAGAGAGAGAGAGAGAGAGAGAGAGAGAGAGAGAGAGAGAGAGAGAGAGAGAGAGAGAGAGAGAGAGAGAGAGAGAAAGAGAGAGAGAGAAAGAGGGAGAGAGAGAAAGAGAGAGAGAGAAAGAGGGAGAGGCGCAAGGGGTGGGGTGGTGGGATGGGGGAGTGGGGTGGGGTGGTGGGATGGAGGAGTGAGGTGAGGTGGTGGGATGGAGGAGTGAGGTGGGGAGGGGGGCGCAAGTGGTGGGGAGGGAGAGAGAGAGAGGGAGGGGGAGGCGCAAGGGGTGGGGTGGTGGGATGGGGGAGTGGGGTGGGGTGGTGGGATGGAGGAGTGAGGTGGGTTGGGGGGCGCAAGGGGTGGGGAGAGAGAGAGAGAGAGGGAGGGAGAGGCGCAAGGGGTGGGGTGGTGGGATGGGGGAATGGGGTGGGGTGGTGGGATGGGGGAGTGGGGCGGGGTGGTGGGATGGAGGAGTGAGGTGAGGTGGTGGGATGGAGGAGTGAGGTGGGGAGGGGGGCGCAAGGGGTGGGGAGGGAGAGAGAGAGAGAGGGAGGGAGAGGCGCAAGGGGTGGGGTGGTGGGATGGGGGAGTGGGGTGGGGTGGTGGGATGGAGGAGTGAGGTGGGTTGGGGGGCGCAAGGGGTGGGGAGAGAGAGAGAGAGAGGGAGGGAGAGGCGCAAGGGGTGGGGTGGTGGGATGGGGGAATGGGGTGGGGTGGTGGGATGGGGGAGTGGGGTGGGGTGGTGGGATGGAGGAGTGGGGTGGGGTGGTGGGATGGGGGAGTGGGGTGGGGTGGTGGGATGGAGGAGTGAGGTGGGGAGGGGGGCGCTAGGGGTGGGAAGAGAGAGAGAGAGGCGCAAGGGGTGGGGTGGTGGGGTGGTGGGATGGGGGAATGGGGTGGGGTGGTGGGATGGGGGAGTGGGGTGGGGTGGTGGGATGGGGGAGTGGGGTGGGGTGGTGGGATGGAGGAGTGAGGTGGGGAGGGGGCGCATGGGGTGGGGAGAGAGAGAGAGAGAGATGAGGGGTGCTACACCATGCATGGTTAATTTTCCAAGGTGCGTTCATCGTAAATGTTCACAATTGATAGGAGCTCCTAAACTTATCCAAATGAAAAGCACGATCTTAACGTATGTGCTACGAAGAAAGCTCACTTTTCCCCATGTGAAAGACATGTATTTCCAATATTTTACACCTGTGTACAGCTAAAGAGCAGAATCGCCAGCATATACATATTTATATGCACTTCCATATTATGATATGGTGCAACTACTCTCTCTCGAAAACAATCATGATTGCAAAAATTATTCTGCCAACTGATTCGTAAATGCCAGTCCTTTATATCACTAGAAGAATCAATACGAAAACATCTCTTGAGTGCTTTAGAGAGCAAAGTTTTCTTGATGTGTTTGGGACATAAACTTTGGTTTCACATCAGCCCCATATCGATCTAATTGGGGTCTATCACCAGAACTGAGAGTGAGCCATCAGGCATCTCAAGAGGATGGACATAGTGCATCTTTACACATTTGACCAAATTATCCACGTCCGGAATAAATCAGGCATGTACCTACCTTCATCTTCCTTTACTATAATCATACTTTTATCTTCAAAGTACTAAAGTGTACTAAATCATAGGCATATGTACTCGGAATACCCAACTCGTGATGATGGCCACCGTGAACGTAGCTCGTTCAGTCTCAGCATATCCAATATGCGAAAATGTTCATAGCGAAACTTCGATAGTGGGTCATACAATGATGGAAGCAGTATGCTTGAAGGAAACAATACAATCAAATATATCCTTGGCTCCTCTTTTGTGTCACTGGATGCTTTAATGGATATGATATCCCATGGATATAAGAATTTTGCTTCCAATCAATCAGCAAATACCAAATTCACTCAGATCACTTGGAGCAACAATAGTCGAAGATGATCTAACAAGCTTGTTCATAGAGAAAGGGACCCAAAATCACATAGTTTGATGTTACTATCTTTTGGCTTTAAGTACAAAATACATGCTGAAGAACGTTGGTGAATCTCCCAGATCGAGCATAAGAAAAAAATCATAATATTAAGAGAGAAAGGGTCTCGCTTACAAGAACATGTGAAAAGGAAACCGACATCTTCCAAGCATCCACACTAGCCATAAATATGCAACAGAAGATTGACCATATTATCTGTATCGTCAAGACCAAGAATGACGACTTGATTGTGAACACAATACCCCTCCTGGATATTCCTTCCATAGGTGGATGATTGCAAACTAGGGGACGAGGAGGAGGTGCAACAACAACATGCAGCAGACAAAAATGAAGAAAAATAGATAGAGCATGCACATGCCTTGGATGGTACTAGACTTCTGGGTAGATGCAATTAGGTAATCTTAGGACGTGGAAAGTAAAGAGGACATGCCATCGGAATAGATTTGCAGCACATTCTTTATATGGGCAACAAGGCTGAGCTCACAAAGATGTGTTAGACTCTGACCAAGGCCCACACAAAACCATGAGCATGAAGTGCGACCAAAAGAACAAGGTAGGATGAGCTCCGTTCTCCCCTTCTTTGTAGGATGATCTCTGTTCGCCCCTCCTTTTGTATACATGACCATCTTCTTGATATTCTAACACTCGGAGCTAGAAGCCTTCATGACAGTCTGCCTGAGTACTAGGTTCATCACTTGTATAGACGGTTGTGTGTAGACATCACCTTTTCTTGTCCACCATAGAAGTCAATCGTTCGATCTAGTGACATCTAGAAACAAGTGATGATACATCCCATGAGATCTCCCATGTTGGAGATCTAGCTTTGGATGACAAGGAGGAAGGAAAATGTCTCAAGGATGTCTTGCATGTACCTACCATCACAAACAAGTTGGTGTCCATTGGGAAAATGGTTGAAAGAGGCTATCAAGTAAGGTTAAACAAAGGTGGATGCTTTGTGGAGAACCCTAAGCAAGGTTACAAGGTCATAGCAAGAGGAAAGAAGCAAGGGAGACTCTTCACTTTCGAGGTAAATTCTCATTCCACTCAACATGTCTACTTCACATATGGAAACAAGAGGATTTTGGAGTTGGACTTGTGGCACAAGAGGATAGGTCACATTAACATACAAAGAATGAAGAAAATGCAATTCAAGAGGTTGTTTGAAGGTCTTCCCAACTTCCAACGAGAAGGTATGAAGCATTTATGTGAATCTTGTCAACTAGGGAAGTAAGCAAGACTTCCATTCAAGAAGAGTGGATACATAAGCCAACATCCATTGGATTTGATACATACAGATGTGTAGGGTCCAACCAAAGAGCAATCCATTGGAGGTAACAAGTACTTTGTCACTTTTATAGATGATTGCACATGGATGGTTTGGGTTTATTTCATAAAAAGCAAATCAGATGTGTTTACATGTTTCAAAGCATTCAAGGCAACGGTAGAGAAGGAAACATGTACATATATCAAGAAGCTAAGGTCCGATGGAGGGGGAGAATATTTCTCCAATGAATTTTCTAAGTTTTTAATGGATCAAGGCATCAAGAGACAAGTAACATGCAGGTACACACCCCAACAAAATGGAGTAGTAGAGATAAAGAATAGATACATTGCCGAGATCGCTAGAGCAATGCTTAATGAGATGAATGTACCTAACATGTTTTGGAGTGATGCAGCAAATATCACTGTGTACCTTATGAATAGGGCTCTTACCTCAGGGATCCATGTCTTGACACTATATCAAGCCTATTATGGTAAGAAACCTGATCTTTCCCACTTGAAGATATTTGGATGTACTTGTTATGTACATATGCCAAGTGAATTAAGACACAAGCTACAACCAAAGGTAGAAAAGTGTGTGTTTCTAGGGTATTGAAATGATCATAAAGGTAACAAGTGCTTCAACCCAAACACAAAGGACTTGAGGATATCAAGGGATGTAGCATTTGATGAGCTACTCCCTTGGTATCAGAAGTATGATTGTATGTAGGAATATCAAGAAGAAAAGCATGCACATGATGAAGAACAAATCGGCCTAGAGCTAAGCAGCCCAAGGTGTTCCATCAATGAAGATAGTTCAAGCATGATCTCACCATGGAGGGGGAGATCTTCATCGAGCTATGAAGCACAATCCATCAACAAAGGCAAAGCAACATTGGTGGAGTTGGATGAAGAAGTTAATGAAGTTCATGATGATGAAGGACACATGATGGAGAAAGAAGCCACGTCAAAGAAAGAGATCAAGTTCCCAAGTCAAAGGAGGTTTATTCTTCCAAAAGGTGAAGAAAGGAAGTCTTTTAGATTTAAGTATCCAACTCAAAGCTTTACTTATGATTCATACATGGAAACTCATTATGCATATATGAACATAGTAGTAGAAGATCATGAACCCGATTGCTATGAAGATGCAAGCAGGTATGCCGAATGGAAAGAGACAATGCAAGAAGAGATCAATGCACTTGAGGAGAATCAAACATGGGCTTTAGTTCCCAAGAAGGAGAACATGAAGGTAACAGGTAATAAGTGGGTGTATAAACTAAAGAGGAATCCAGATGGATCTATATCTAGGTTCAAACCAAGATTGGTGGCCAAGGGTTTTGTGCAAACCTATGGAAAGGACTTTGAAGAGACATTCAGCCCCATGGAAAAGATAAGCACCATTAGGACACTCATTGCAATGGTAGCTAGCAAAGGATGGAAGCTTTTCCAATTGGATATCAAGAATGCCCATCTCAATGGAGACTTGGAAAAAGAGGTATACATGGAGCAACCACTAGGTTTTGTTCAAAAAGAGTTTCCACATCATGTTTGTAGGTTGAAGAAGGCCCTTTGTGGCCTAAAGCAAGATCCAAGGGATTGGAACCAAAGATTGGTGGACTATTTGATCAAATGTGGTTACAATCAGTGCAAGGCGGATCCATCTCTCTTCATCAAACAAAGAGGAGAACTTGTAGTCAACACTCCCCCTCAAGCTCAATGCCATACCCTGTAATCCAAGCATCTCCCGAAACCTCTTCAAGTTCTCAGCTCGAAGTGCTTTGGTAAAAATATCAGCAACCTACTCATCTGTTCTCACATAAACAAGATCAATATCACCTGCTAATACCTTTTCTTTGATGAAGTGATAATGTACCTCGATATGCTTTGTTCTAGGCTTTTGCACTTCCACACCTAGATCTACAAGTAACATCTCCAGCCATGATGCCTCACATGCTGCCATTGCAGCACCTCTATACTCAGCCTCTGCACTAGATAAAGCAACAGTTGGTTGATTCTTGCTACTCCATATAATAGCTGCACATCCAAGTGAAAATAGAAAGCCACTAGTAGATCTTCTATCTGGAGTACTACCAGCCCAACCTCCATCGGTGTATCCATAAACCTGCAAATCTACACTAGCCTCATAAAACAATGCATAATCCAAAGTAGCACTCACATAACGTAGAGTGCGCCTCAGAGCATCCAAATGTGGCTTCCTGGGAACCTGCAAAAATTGACTTCCAATTCCAATAGTATAACTTAGATCAGGCCTTGTAATTGTGAGATATATAAGACTTCCCACAATTTTCCTGTACATAGTAGCATTTTCCAATGCTTCACCTGATGTAGTATCCAACTTCAAATTCTGATCTAATGGAATATAAATTGGCTTACAATCAGCCATACCATACTTTTGGAGCATATTCAAGGCATATTTCCTTTGCGACATCCATATACCTGTTCATGTATGTATAAACTCAATGGCCAAGAAGTAGCGCAACACACCAAGATCTTTCATGTCAAATTCGTGCATAAGAAGTTGCTTTACCTCTTTGATGCTTCCTTCATTATCACATCCTACAATCAAGTCATCAGCATAAATAGCCACAATAGTGATGCCATCATGAGCCTTCCTTTCATTTAGTGAGTGATCTGCATCACACATAGAAAACCCAATGCTGGTTAAGTAATCAGCAATCCTTGCATGCCATGCAGGAGGGGCTTGCTTTAGCCCAAACAAAGCCTTTTGCAACCTGCAAACATATTCTAGATGCTTTGAATCTTCATATCCTTGTGGCTGGTCCATATATACTTCGTCTTGTAACTCACCATGTAGGAAAGCATTCTTCACATACATCTGATGGAAAGTCCATCCTTTTGCTATACCTAATGCAACAAGTGTTCTGACAGTAGACATTTTAGCTACAGGGCTGAATGTTTCCTCATAATCAATGCCATATGTCTATGCATATCCTTTAGCTACCAATCATGCTTTATACCTACTTATGCTACCATCAACATTATGCTTTACCTTGTAAACCCATTTGCAGCCTATGGGTTTCTTTCCTTGTGGCAATGGAACGAGCTTCCATGTATCATTTCCATAAAGTGTAGCCATCTCCTCATTCATAGCTTTTTCCCAATCTACATTACCAATTGTATCTTCAAAACAAGAAGGTTCAGCATCTTGTATTACCTTTGTCATGTAGGCACAATGTCAAGCCATGTAACTATCATATGTCAATCCTAGGTCACTTCTCCTTGTATCATCTGCATGTGCCCTTCTTACTCCTGGAGTCTTCACAGAGGGCAATCCAAGTTCCTCATCAAGACTCTTTTCTGAACCACTTGAATCTTCGTCAACATCTTCAAAACCTACACACGTTTTACTACCAGCAAAAAGCTTTTCTTTACCTTTCTTGGATGTATTGATGAATTTGTTGGACTGAAATTTCCACACAATCTTCCACTCCATGGATTTGAGTTGGAACTGTTGCTTGGTGATGCATCTGATCCACTCAAAACTTGAGATTCTGCACTTGATTTTTCAGCATTTTCTTTCTCATTTGGTTCAAGATTCATTCCTTGCATATAGTGAGTGATTTGCATCACACATAGAAAACCCAATGCTGGTTAAGTAACCAGCAATCCTTGCATGCCATGCACGAGGGGCTTGCTTTAGCCGAAACAAAGCCTTTTGCAACTTGCAAACATATTTTGGATGCTTTGAATCTTCATATCCTTGTGGCTGGTCCATATATACTTCTTCTTGTAACTCACCATGTAGGAAAGCATTCTTCACATCCATCTGATGGAAAGTCCATCCTTTTGCTATACCTAATGCAACAAGTGTTCTGACCGTAGACATTTTAGCCACAGGGCTGAATGTTTCGTCATAATCAATGCCATATATCTATGCATATCCTTTAGCTACCAATCATGCTTTATACCTGCTTATGCTACCATCAGCATTATGCTTTACCTTGTAAACCCATTTGCAGCCTATGGGTTTCGTTCCTTGTGGCAATGGAACCACCTTCCATGCAGCCATCTCCTCATTGATAGCTTTTTCCCAATCTGCATTACCAATTGCATCTTGAAAACAAGAAGGTTCAGCATCTTGTATTACCTTTGTAATGTAGGTACAATGGCAAGCCATGTAACTATCATATGTCAATCGTTGCACTGAATTATGCATCCTCCTAGATCTTCTTGGTCTTGGGTCACTTCTCCTTGTATCATCTGCATGTGCCCTTCTTACTCATGGAGTCTTCACAAAGGGCAATCCAAGTTCCTCATCAAGACTCTTTTCTGAACCATCTGAATCTCCATCAACATCTTCAAAACCTACACATGTTTTACTACTAGCAAAAAGCTTTTCTTTACCTTTCTTGGATGTATTTGATGAATTTGTTGGACTGAAATTTCCATGTAATCTTCCACTCCATGGATTTGAGTTGGAACTATTGCTTGGTGATGCACCCGATCCACTCAAAACTTGAGATTTTGCACTTGATTTTTCAGCATTTTCTTTCTCATTTGGTTCAAGATTCATTCCTTCTTTGGCATCTCCATAGAAGCTTGACATTTCATCAAATACCACATCTCTGCTCACCTTCACCTATTGTATGAGTGGGTTATAAAATTTGTACCCCTTTTGCTCAAGGGAGTATCCAATGAAGACACATTTTTCTGCTTTTGGATCAAGCTTCATCCTCAACTCATCTGGAACATGTACATATGCAATACAGCCAAAAACTTTCCTATGTGATAAGTTTGGCTTTTTACCTGTAAACTTCTCTTCAGGTGTAACTTGATGTACAGCAGCAGTCATAGTTTCGTTCATGATGTATACAGCAATATGCAAAGCTTCTATCCAATAACAATGAGGCATATTCTTCTCAGCCATCAAGGTTCTTGCTATATCTGCAATATATCTATTTTTGCGTTCAGCAATGCCATTCTGCTGTGGTGTGTACGTGCATGAAAACTAACACTGAATTCCATGATCTTTTAGAAAGCTGTTGAACTTATATGACATGTATTCACCTCCTCCATCAGATCTTAATGTCTGAATGTACTTCCCTCTTTGCTTTTCCACCATAGCTTTAAAAATCTAGAACTGAATGAACACCTCACTTTTCTCTTTCATGAAATATACACATACTTTGCGTGTGTGGTCATCAATGAAGGTAACATAAAACCTGCAAACACCCATAGATATGGTCTTTGATGGATCCCAAACATCTGTATGTACTACTTCTAGTACATTCTCACTAACATGCTTGTCATGTGGAAATGATGCTCTTGACTGTTTACCAAATTGACATGCTGCAGATACCTTTTGCATTTCTACAACTTTGAAATTGTGTAGTCCATGGACAATCTCCTCTGACTGCATCAATTTCAGCCTTTGCAAGTTTGCATGGCCAATCCGTTTGTGCCACATCTCTATATCTGCAATAACCCCTGCACCTTTTGTAAACATGGCTTCATTAATTTCAGGAATTTTCACATTTAAGGTGAACATCCTACCCACTTTGTCTCCTTTGGCAACCAATCGTCCATCCTGCTTGTACTCTTCTACATAAAATCCATCAGCATTGAACCTGACTTGTAATCCCTGGTGAACCATTTGTCCAACAGAAACTAGATTATTTGTTATATTTGGAACATGCAACACATCCGCAAGATGTTTTACCTTCTTGTCCTCCATAGACAATGCTATGTTTCGTGTACGCTTAGTAGGATCCGATGTATCATCACCTGTTTCAACATATCCACGAACTCGCATTTTCTGCAAACTACTAAACCATTCTACATGACTGGTCATGTGATTTGAAGCACCTGAATCAACATACGAGACACTATCATTCAATTTTGAAACACCAACAGACATCGTATTCATCATGTGATGTTGAACCATAAATAGCTTCTCAGAATCATGTGTACTTATGGATGCATAGTTGTTTTCCAGCCTTCTGTTATTTTGATTCTTCAACCTGGAATCACGTTCAAAGTGTCCAGGTTTACCACAATTCCAGCATCCTTTACTATCATTACCTGAATCATTGCTTTGGAAATTTCTGCGACTTCTTTGGCTCAACCTACCTCGAAACTATCCTCTTCCTCCTGCATGATTCTATTGTTGACCTTGGTCTTGGTTACTAATTCCTCTTCCACTTCCATAACTTCTACCTCTGCCTCTTCCTCTGCAAGAGTAGAATACCTACTCAAAATCGGGCTTTCCTTGGGATTTTGAATCCTCACCAAGATTCTTTTCTTAAATAATCAGCATAGATACCAGATTAGTAAAATTCAGAATATTTTCCCTAGCTTGTATGGAAGTTCTAAACTGCTTATATGTAGCTCCTAAACCACGAAGTCATACTTCCACCTTATCATCATCATCTAGATTCATGCCAATAGATGCAAGTGACTCACATATGCTTTTGATTTTTAGAGTCTAGTCACTTATCGACATGCTCTTCTTTTCCAATGTATGCAGCTCGTTCTTGAGTTCCAATTTCCGTGCCTTTGTATTACTCTCATACAAAGTGACCAAACTATTCCAAGCCTCTTTTGGATCCTTGACATCCTGTATGCGTCCAATCATGCTATCCTATATGCTAACAGATAGCCAATACATTACCTTTCAAGCTCGTTGATTCCATTCCTCATATGCTCTTAACTGGTCTGCAGTCAGATTCCTTTCTAGTAACTATTGAGCATTTTCATTCTCTCCTTTGATGTACTTCTAGTAGCCTTTTCCCATCAGGAAATTCGTCATTCTGAATCTCCAAGCATGGAAGTTGTTCTTATCCAGGTTATCGCTCATAAGCTAACTCATTCCATCTGCATTTGCCATTTTTGCAGCAATTCACAACACTACAAAACGCTACAAGCAGCATTTCTACTTGAACACTATCGCACTATGACATGACAGTTCGATCTCAGACTCAAACACAGTTTTCGTGTATCAACAGTACACGGAATCGCTTGAAATTCTGGATCTGGAATATATGAGTGTTGAACACAACGCAAGTTATAGTTTCTGAAACTCACGTGGTTTTTCTATGGGCCCCACCTTGCAGGCTCCAAACGGAGGTCAAGATGGCCAACGAAGGCCGTTTGTGAAATCGCATTTTCTCCATGCCTTGCTACGTACTCTTCACCGTCCCCTTCTCCATGAGCTCTCTACAGCCACGCTTGCTCTGATACCATGTCACGAGGAAGGAGATAAGGAAGAGATCTCACACACACACACACTCTCACTCTCAAGGAGAGGCACACACACAGATTGAGGCAAGGAAGAATGATCTTCTTCTTCTTCTTCTTCTATTACATAAAAAGGAATAAACAAGAATGACCTAAAACCAAGAATACAACCTATGCAATATATAAAGATCAGTACATAATGAAAAACCTAATGTTCGTGAATGAGTGAGCTGGCAAGAAACAAATGTGCCATCACTCTCGATAGATAAATTTAATAAAGCTCAATGAAGTGTCCCTCACATATACCGGCGTAACCACTATACATGTATCAGAAACGAGAACCTGGTACGTGTCATCCAGGATTATCACATGTTGAGCTTGATATCTCAACAATTTTAGGTATTTTCTTGGCATTGAAATTGTATACAAAGAAGAAGGTATTATGCTGATACAAAGGAAGTATATTCTAGACCTACTTGAGAGGTTTGAGATGCTGCATTGCAAGCCTATTTCAAATCCCATGGAAGTTAATGTAAAGCTAAGCTCCATTGATGGAGAACCATTAGAGGATGTAACTTTGTCTCGATCTATTGTAGGCTCTTTCAATTATGCCACAATAACTAGGCCCGACATAGCATATGGAGTTGGAGTGTTATCACAATTTATGCATAGTCCAAGGACTACACACTTGCAAGCTGCAAGAAGAATGTTGCGATATCTCAAGGCCACTATAAATGAAGGATTGTTCTACTTATTTGATGATGATATGCAGGTCAAAGCTTATTCTGATGCTGATTGGGTTGGTTCGAAGGAAGATGAAGCAGTACAAGTGGTTACCTAGTCATGCTAGGTAGCAAGATCATCTCATGGATTTCAAAGAAGCAACCCACTGTGGCACTATCTTCCACCGAGGCTGAGTATAGAGCTTTGGCTCAAGTCACATGTGAGCTAATGTGGATTAACAAGTTATTTATTGAGCTTAACTTGCATGTTGACACATATCCAAGTTTTTGTGATAATATGAGTAGCATTCATCTAGCATCAAATCCTGTCTATCATGCTAGAACCAAGCATATTGAAGTGCACTATCACTTCATAAGGGAAAAGGTGATATCCAAGGAAGTTTCAGTACAGCATATTGGTACCAAGGACCAAGTTGCCGACATGTTTACAAAGGCTTTGGATGGGATGAATATTTCAAAATTCAAGAAATGCATCAACATGAAGGAGCTTGGCTGAGGACGAAGAATTAAAGCTTGAGGGGGAGTGTTAAAATTCAAGCTTCAAGCTACAAATCCATGGGGAAGCTTTTATGAACATGTGGAGCAATCAAAGGAAGCCAAAAGCCACGAGATTCCATCAAGAAAAGTCACTCAACCACTCCTCAAGTCATCTCAACTAACTCCTCCAAGTTAGGAGGCTGATTTGGAAAGGTAGTTTCTATATTTTAGGGGCACATTTCTCACTATAAAAGGAGCATGTATCCCGACTTCACTTGGGCAATCTTCTTGGGGTTTTAGCTCATGCAAAGTGAACCTTAAGTGTTTAAGTTGTGATAATCAAGCCCCTTGCTTAAGCTAGCCCCTTGCATGCTTGTTTGTTTTCTTTTAGTAGGCATATCTATGTGTGTGCACAGGCAATGTTGAACTCTCTACTCCTGCATTGTTAGCAGTGGCCCTTCATAATATTGTATCCATTTGATGTAATTCTTGTCTCATTGGATAGCTATTAGAGTCTATTTTATGCTCACCAATTCTCTAGAGCAGTCTCTCAGAAGTCTGGGAGCAACATTCATTTTAGTGAAGTTGTGTGATTGATATCTCACTTTGTGTATAGGCTCGATTCCAAATATTTTGCTCTCTATTGTAATGGCTTGTTCTCCTTCTCTATTTATCTATTTGATATGATTTTGATATCATTGCGTAGCTATTGGAGTGCTCTAACATTCACCCAATTTTGAGATTCATTCTCTTTATAGTCTTTGACAAAACCTTGCTGGAGTGATCTAAGGTCTCTGTTCGACTAGCAGTTGTGAGCATTCAACTAGCTCATGTTGAAGAAATTTTCTCGCTTTGTGTAAGAATTCATTTGAAGTGAAATTTATTTTGTTGGAAAGCCCTTGGTGCCTACTACAGGTCTATATATGCTCACTAGAGTTCTGTGCATAAGGTTTGAGAAAGAGCATTTTTGGTGTGCAGAGCTCAAAGAAGGATAGTTCTCGAGGTCATTCACGCTTCGTTGTTGCATAGGTGTTTAGAAACTTTCCCCATCACTTTCTTCCAAAATTCAGCATCACAATAGTGCCCAAAGTCTTCTCTCTATTTGATATGATATCTCCTTTAATACTCTGAAATGTCCAAGCATGTGTGTAGAGTTATCATCAACACTTAGTAAGTGTAGAGCATGTCCTTCCTTCAATCTCCATCCTTCAATTCTTTACTTCAAAGAGCCTCAATGTAAGATTCTTCAAGCTTCAACCATGGATGTTGATCATGAAACCTTTGTAATATAGCGAGAGTGGTCATCTACTAGACGATAAAAGTAGAGGGATCCACTTAGGGATGGGGTGTTCATTGGTCCACATAAGTCCATGTGGATAAGGGTTGGAGGGTTTCTCACTCCCGTTGAAGCTTCTTCGGGAAGTGGGGCCCTATGTTTCTTGCCTTCCGTGCAAGCTTGGTAGACATCAGTAAGTTGCCCTATCTTTGGTAGTCTCTTCACAAGTTGGGATAAATAGATTTTTGATAAGTAAGAAGTGTGGCCAAATATTTGGTGCCACAAACTTGAGGTTGATTCTTTGAATACAAAGCAAGATAGTTTGTACAGGCCCTTTTCTTCAATACCTTGAGCAATGACATCCTTTGGATCGGGATCCACTACCTTAACTGAGGTGTTATCAAACCATAGTGTTTGTCTTGATCTGTAATGGCCTTGATAGAAAGTAGATTCATACATAGATTTGGAACAAAAAGAACATTGGATAAAGACTTGCATTTTCCCTGATGGTTGGTAATTTGAAATTTCCCTTTTCCTTCGATGGGTAAACTTTTGTTGTTGCCAAGATAGAATTCTCTTGTGTGTTCTTCGATTTCCTGAAAGGAGTCCTTGTCTTTGCACATATGGGAGGTAGCTCCACTATCAAAGATCCACTCATGCGGGGAGCTAGAAGTAACTAGGGCATTGGCTGCCATGGAGATGAAGAGTTCCTCACTAGAGCAGTAGGATTGATGTTGGGATCCTTTGGATGCTTGTCTAGATGTAGAGGCCTTCGATGATTGTTTCTTTTTATAGCAAAACTTTTCTAAGTGTCCTGATTTTCAACAAAAATTATAGGTGAACTTCTTCGATGAATTATGCGATCCTTGCTTAGATCCATTGCTAGCATGATGACTTGTGGTTTTGCCCTTATTGAATGGTCCTTTGGCCTTCATGGTATACTCTTGGGAGGAATTCGATTTGGCTTGTGAGTCGTGAAGGAGCAATAGTCGACGAACCTCCTCCCAAGATAAGACTTGGCCACGATTATACAAAGTTGTGACAAATGTCTCGTATGACTTAGGTAACTTGTTAAGAAGCCTAATTGCCATGTCTTCAATAGTAATATGTCTATCACATAGTGCTAATTTATGCTCGTAGTTCTCAAATTGGGCTATGACCTTGGTAATTGTGTCATGTGGCCGAATGGTCAAATTATGAAACCCGGCCTCTAATGCATATATTTTCGAAGGGGTTTTATCTTCATACAAAGCGGCTAATGTATCCCAAGCATCCTTGGATGTCTTACAAGTCGTGCTATGTCCTTTTGTCAGTTTATCACAGGCAAGTAACAACTAACCTAAAGCTTGTGTGTCCTTAACATTTCACACATGCCAATTTTCTAAGTTGGTATCCCTATTGGGTTCGGGGTCTGACCCATTTACTACCTCATGCAGGAGATTCGTGTAGATATATGCACACATGACATCTTTCCATAGATTGCAATTTTGTCAATTGAGGCGTTCATCCTTAGGCATAAAAATAGGGGTGAAAGAGGGTAAGAACTTAGCCATGGATGATGAGCTGCCTTCTCTTTTGGTCATTACAAAGCTTTGAGGATAAAGTGTTTAGAAACACTATCAAAGGTACTTGCCAAAAATACTGCTTCAAAATAATTGCAAAGCTTGAAATACCACACTTAAAATTCTTGGGGAGGGTGGGGTTTAGAGTAACCCTGCAGTTGTACAACACCAAGATAAGTCGACGCGAGAGGAGGGGGCTTAGAGTAGCCCGTGGTACACCAATGGAGCCTTAGAGTAGGCTTAGATACTTAGAGAGAGCTTGTGGGTGGGCTTAGATTAGCCTCCAACCCACAAATGCACACACAACTCTTCTTATATTCTTGATGTGCTAGACTCTCACCAAGGCCTACACAAAACCATGAGCATGAAACGGGCCAAAAAAAATGAAGCAGGTCAAGCTCCGTTCTCCCCTTCTTTGTAGGACTATCTGTGTTTGCCCCTTCTTTTGTATGCATGACCATCTCCGTTATATTCTAATATGCGGAGCTAGGAGCCTTCATGATAGTCTACTCGAGTACTAGGTTGATCTGTTGTATAGATGGTTGTGTGTAGACATCACCTTTTCTTATCCACCATAGAAGTCAATCGTTCGATCTACTACTTCTTCATTGTGTTTATCGTGACGTCCATCTACTAATCAACTCCTGTAAAGTCTCCACACCTCTGAAATGCTTCCTCACAACCATCTCTTCTTCTGCATTCATTACAATACAGATAACAGCCATCTTTGTCAATTCTTCGATCCTTCAAGGGTCTTCCATGGTAAGTGGTGCGCTCTCAAAATTCATATAGATATCATCGTTCCTCATCGGTTCTCCTACTTTGTACACAAAAAACATGATATATTATTACTTTTGCTTTCCTTTCCCTATTTTATTACGATTTCTTCTTTTTCCTTATGCGTGCATGGTTTCTTTTTATAGAGTTTACTTTTTGAATCTCATTCTATATCCCTTTTATTTTATTTTCATACTTATAAAATTAGGTTCACATGCACAAAACTTTGTGTAACACATAGATTCATATGGTCACACATGAAAACACATGCATCACAAGATATCTTCAAGTACTCGATTAACCCTCTCTGTTTCGTCAATCACAAATACTTTTAGTGAGTTACTATTATTCATCACATTACTTCAATAGTCAATATTTTCAAACCAAGGTATGTATATACCTATAATGGGCATATTACATTCTTCCCCTCTTTGATGAAATCTGTCCTCAGAGTTGGGAAAAATAGAATGCTTTGAGTGGTAATTTTTTATTGAGCTCATATTTATCAAATGAAGAATACTAAACGCAGTTTTTGCACATGAAGAAAATAATGGAAGAAGCACTTATCTTGCTAACCTTGTACAGTGAAGCCCTCTAGTTTGCTTCCACTTGGTTCTTTGCGTAATTCTCCATGAAGCTTCTCAATAAACTCCTCTTGCTCACCCACCTTCTACATCAAACCTTCTATCATCCTTGAGGATCAATTCCACTTTCCTCTCTGAATTTTGCCCATGGTTGCCAAGGATCGATTCCGAGTTCATACCATTTGTAACATTCCTCTAATCACTCACAAAGAAAAGAAGCACATTAGATCATAGATTTGTTACTCATAATATTGAAAAAAATCATTAACATAACAAAAGCTTATGAAGTAAAACCTATCTTGTAAATCTCATGTTTCACAAATCCATGTACAAGTATTAAGTTATGGATGAAGAATCAACCATTTTTATACAATAGCTTTGGAAATTAGCTTTTGAATGAATGCCCTCCCGACAATCTATGTGTTATCACAGTCACATTCACACTCGCACTCTCAATCTCAATCTCAATCACAATCATGTGATTATATAATCGGAATCCCAATCTCATTCTGGATCTCATTGACACTCGCTTTCTCATTCACACTCTCATGCACAATCTCAATTACATAGTTCCAAAGTGGCAATGATAATCTCAATGACACTAGATCATTCCTCTTGATTCCATTTAATGACCATAATTAAGTGTACATGCAAAGTATCTTCTTCTCAATCTCGATCTCAGCATCTTGATTGAGTCGTGACAGGTCCTTTCTTCCAAATTTCAGCATCACAATAGTGCCCAAAATCTTCTCTCTATCTGATATGCATGATATCTCCTTTAATACTCTAAAATCTCCAAGCATGTGTGTAGAGCTATCATCAACACTTAGCATGTGTAGAGCACGTCCTTCCTTCAAACTCCATCCTTCAATTCTTTACTTCAAAAAGCATCAATATAAGATTCTTTAAGCTTCAACAATGGATGTTCATCATGGAACCATGAAACCTTCAAGTGCTTCAATCATATCCTCCAAGCTTCTTCAACGATCAATTAATGAATTCATGCATGGTTAATTTTCTAAGGTGCGTTCATCCATGACTAAATGTTGAAAATTTGATTGGAGCTCATAAACTTATCCAAATTAAAAGCACCATCTTAACGTACGTGCTACGAAGAAAGCTCACTTTTTACCATGCGAAAGACATGTATTTCCCATATTTTACACCTGTATACAGCTAAAGAGTAGAATCGCCAACATATACATATTTATATGTGCTCTCACATTATGATATGGTTCGTAAATGCCGGTCCTTCACATCAATGGCAGATTGAATACGAAAATGTCTGGGAGATAAACTTCGGTTTCATATCAGCCCCATGTCAATCTCCAGAATTGAGAGCGGACTCGTCAGGCATCTGAAGAGGATGGATTGAGTGCATCTTTACAGAATTGACCGAATTGTTCACATCCGAAATAAATCGGGCATGTACGTATCTTCATCTTCATTTGAATAGAAATTGTGATAATAGGTATAGTTTGCAAATGGTTCCGCAAAATAAAGACTCCACATGATGCCAATGCCAAAAAAATCTCGATATTAACTCGTTCGCGTCAATATTGTGGTTGCAATATAAAGTGCACCTAGCAAGGTTGATCTAGAGGACGTCATAAACCTTTTGGAACACCCCATTCTAATTTGATCTCTTGCGGCAAGTTCTTCTTGGAGTGTCTTCTAACAATATCAGCACCTGGTTTCTTCATTTCTTGTTTCAATCTCACTATGGTTCCCATCATCATTCCCATATCCATCATGATCCTCATATTCATCCTTATCTGCACTCACATTTCTATCGTCAAACTACAGAAGTGTATTACATCATAGGCATATGTACTCGGAATACCCAACTGGTGATGATGGCCACCATGAACGTAGCTCGGTCGTCGTCAGCATATCCAATATGCGAAAATGTCCATAGCGAAACTTTGACAGTGGGTCATACAACGATGGAAGCAGCATGCTTGAAGGAAACAGTATAGACGAATATATCCTTGGCTCCTCTTTTGTGTCAGTGGATGCTTTAATGGATATGATATCCCATGGATATAAGAATCTCGCTATCAGCGAATAGCAAATTCATTCAAATCAGTTGGAAGAACAATAGTCGAAGATGATGTGACAAGCTTGTTCAGAGAGAAAGAGAGCCAAAATCACACAGTTTGATGTTATTATCTTGTGGCTTTAAGTACAAAATCCATGCTTAAGAACGTTGGTGAATCTCCCAGATTGAGCATAAGGAAAATTCATAATATTAAGGGAGAAAGGGTCTCGCTTAGAAGAACGTGAAAAAAGGAAACCGACATCGTCCAAGCATCCACAGTAGCCATAACTATGCAACAGAATATTGACCAGATTATCTGTATCGTCAAGACCAAGAATGACAACTTGATTATGAACACGATGCCCCTCTTAAATATTCTTTCCATAGGTGGATGATCGCAAAGTAGAGGACAAGGAGGAGGTGCAACAACAGCATGAAGCAGACAAAAATGAAGAAATATAGATAGAGAAACCCCATCCCTTGGATGATACTGGACTTCTGGGCAGATGCAATTAGGTAATCTTAGGACGTGAAAAGTAAAGAGGACATGCCATCCGAACATATTTGCAGCACATTCTTTAGATGGGCAACAAGGCTGAACACACAAAGATTTGCTAGACTCTGACCAAGGCCTACACAAAACCATGAGCATGAAGAGGGACCAAAAAAAACGAGGCAGGATGAGCTACGTTCTCCCCTTCTTTGTAGGAAGATCTCTGTTCGCCCCTTCTTTTGTATACATGACCATCCTCTTGATATTCTAACACGCGGAGCTAGAAGCCTTCACGACAGTCTGCTTGAGTACTAGGTTCATCGGTTGTATAGATGGTTGTGTAGATATCACCTTTTCTTGTCCACCATAGAAGTCAATCGTTCGATCTACTGCTTCTTCATTTCGTTTATCATGACGTCCATGTACCAATCGACTCCTGTAAAGTCTCCACACCTCTGAAATGCTTCCTCACAACCATCTCTTCTTCTGCATTGATCACAATACAGATAATAGCCATCTTCGTCAATTCTCCGATCCTTCAAAGGTCTTCCATGGTAAGCAGCGTACTCTCGAAATTCATATAGATATCCTCGTTCGTCATCGGGTCTCCTACTTTATAGGAAAACAACACGATATAGTATTACTTTTGCTTTCGTTTCCCTATTTTTAATACGATTTTTTTTTCTTATGCACGCATGGTTTCCTTTTATAGAGTTTACGTTTTGAATTACATTCTTTATAGAGTTTACGTTTTGAATGGGCATATTACATTCTTCTTTTATGGTGAAATTACGATTGGCTCATCAAGTCAATAACAATTTTTTTGGATGGTATTTATGTATTTAGATTTTATCAGTAGAACGTGTGGCGCTTCAAACAAGTTATATTAATAGCAAAAAGAGATTAAACAAATAAAGAAAAATGGGAAACGAGTGCATAATGATTTAAAATCA
Source organism: Ceratopteris richardii (assembly GCA_020310875.1). Classification (NCBI taxonomy): domain Eukaryota; kingdom Viridiplantae; phylum Streptophyta; class Polypodiopsida; order Polypodiales; family Pteridaceae; genus Ceratopteris; species Ceratopteris richardii. Next base: position 11,330,561 of record CM035427.1, read on the forward strand.
AAGCTAAAAATAATGCAGCGTCCGGCGATCTCGCGTGGAATAATTTGTTATTAGAATTGTATATACATCAACCATAGCAAAAAGATAGCGTACTTTTCTCCTTTTCGTCTGCTTGCACGCACAGAGGATATCAATAGAGTCGTCCAAAAAAGAAAAAGAGACGTGTGCGAGCAATTGATGATGCGCTCCATAAGCCGCGTGACTCGTGAGTTCCCCTGGCAATATGAAGATTGTAACCGTCATTCTGCTACCGATGACTATTAGAGAAAGTGGGAGACCGTTGCATGCAGCAATCACATCTTGTGAAACCTTTGTAAGGTGTGTGGGTGCGTCTGGATTCAGAAAAGCATGCCAATGGAACAACCGTTCTGAGTTTGGTGGGTCAAGTTTTGGCACGTTAAAGACAGCTGTTAACTGTGCACACTTTAGGCTCTCGCGATTATCACTACACTTTTTGGTCCCACCGTGCGAAGTGGCTCATACAAGGCATCTATATGTGACTCATGAGTCATGATCCACATCATCCAGGACAATCAACGCATTGATGCCCATTAGCTTATCTGACAAAAGTCTCTTTCCGTGGTCTACATCATTGATTGTCTCTAGTACTATTCTTCTGAGATGTATATCACTTGTTTAACAGCGTACTCCGGATTGTGTTTTCCTGTAGGCCTACCAAGCCGAGATTGTTTTAAGCGGCATAATCCATTATTTTCGAGCAAAAGAATGAACTCTCAAACTTCTTATGCATCCTATTAAAAAATGACTTCGCCATTGTTGTCTTTCCAATACCACCCATCCCCACTAGTCCGAAGCATTGTACTGAATTACTCTCCCTCATTATGACAGACTCAATCTCAGAACAGCTTTTCGAAGGGCCCACGGGGAAGTCTGGACTGTGCAGGATCTTCCCATCTGCTTGATTTAAGGTCCGCATCAGATTTTCCACCATCAATTTAAAGTGCGTTTTGCTGAACCTGCAAATTCATTACAACACGCATAACGATGTCCTTCTACAACAAAGGCGAATTTAACATAAATTTAACTAAAAATGCATATTTGTCGCATTTTATTTTGGAAAATAGACGAGCAATAACATAGCTATGCCTTCGAATATACTTACCGGCCTGTTTCTCCTTCAAAACTGACGTCGAAGGCAAATTGAACGTTTGCGGTGCTTTCATGCGTTGAATGTCGACCATATGAAACATATATAACCTTGGCTATATTTGTATTCAATTTCTGAAAGTCGCTAATGCTGAGGCTGTTGGATATGATGGCAAGAATGACCCTTGCTTTTTCAAGACATTCACTGCCTCTCACTACTTCGTTTCAGTACATTCATTTGTTCTATCCATTTTTTTTTTTTTTTTTGAGGAAACAGGAAATTTAAAATTGATGCAAGAGAAAAAAAAAGGACAGAGGTCCTTCCAAAAGGAAGGAGAAACTTACATCTTGAGCTTTTCAATATGCCACCTGATGAATGTGGACATATTATCTCTAATAACAGAAGGAGCTTGGAGCAATTTGGATCTCCACATATTACAAGGGTACTTTTTAATCAAGGAATGGGGGTTAACATCACCTAAGGAGTTACTACAGGAGTTTCTGAGACACCAATCAATAAGGTTGTTCAAGCCCATCATACAAGGGAAGAAATGATCTTTACAATGTTTATCAAAAATTTTACTCTTCCTGTCTTTCCAAATAGCCCACAGGATGTGAGCTCTCATCAATTGCCAAAGTACTATGTCCAATTTATTAGCTTCTCCAATAAGAAGAACTCTGGAGTTTGGAGGCTTAATTCCAGCAGTTTGACAGTAAAGGAAGAGGACATTCCAATATCTGACAGAATTTTTACATCTGAAAAATAGGTGTTCCAAATCCTCATTCATACCACAGAAGTGACAATTTCCTGCATCAATTTTAAATTCCCTGGCCCTGCTTCCAGTCCAAATAGCCCTGTGAAGGATCAACCACAGAAGGTAGGAGTGCTTTATGGCCAAAGGAAAGGACCAAACACAAAGGAACCTATATCTCCATTGATGAGCAGTCTAGTGGAGAGACCGTTTCCTGTTAAGTCTTCCAATCAGCAAATTGATACTGTTGCAAGATCTTTTAAAGTTATTGAACATATCCTGAGAAACTTCAGCAAGACTGACATCCTTCTCCCACAGATTAGTAGCTATCATTCCCATCAGCTCTGTCTTTTTGACTTCCAGGATCTGCTTACAAGCAAAAGACAAGGAGTCAATATTCATTATTTGTCTATCATCAAGAAGATTACCATTGTACATCAAGTCTTCCCATTTGTTGAATCCCTTCCTTCTACACTTGTTCCATCTGATAGGGAAGGGGGAGTTGGTTTCTTTAACATGCCATCCTATCCAAAGGGAGTCCTGCAACAAAAAGGGGTAGTTAAACTTAAACCAAACAGGTAATTTGTAGTCCTTTTTAATAGTCATCCAGGAGTTCCAAAAGTTACACACTAGCATACTTCCTTTGGGCACAAAAATGACAAGAGAGACTATCACATCCCAGATATCAAAATTAGTCCAACACTTATTATCTGCAACCCAAAATTTGGGAATATTCATTTTGATGAGACAGGCCCAAAAATCATTAGAAGAGACTGCCCTACAGATCCATTTAGCAGCCATCTGAGTAGCCATTCTGGATGGACAAATCAAACCCAAACCACCTTCAGACTTCCTCATGCAACAGGTTTTCCAGGCCACCTTGGGGATCTTATTTGCTCCCCATAAAAATCTTCGAGCAAGAGAGATAGCATGAGCCAGCTGCTTCTTATTAGGATGCCAACAAGACAAGAAGTAGGTTAGACAAGGCAGAATGTAATGTTTGAGAACAAAGGATCTTTGAGAAATATTAGCCTGAAAATCAATCCACTTAAAGATTTTTTTACGAAACTTGTCCAGGACCCAGTTCCATCTTTGTTCTTGAGAAATTTCAAATCCCATGGGAATGCCCAACAACCTGAAGACAGAGCCCTTTTTAATGATATCACAACCTGCATTTTTAACACATTCTGGAATACAACCATTAGAGGAATAAAAACCAGTCTTTTCATGATTAACAACAGAACCACTGGCCAAGCAAAAGGTATTAAGACACTGAAAAAAAGCATCAGCAGAAGACTCCACAGCTTTCATAATAAGGTTAGTGTCATCAGCAAATGTTTGAAGACACAATTGGGACTGAGCTTGGGGAATCTCAATACCCTTGATGCAATTATGATTGATAGAGTCTTTCACAAGCCATCCAAGAGCATCAGACGTGATAGCAAAGAGAAGGGGAGCTAAAGGGCAACCCTGCCAAATCGATCTACAGATCTTAAAGGGAGAAGAAAGCTGACCATTCATAGCAACTTTAGAATAGGCATTACCAAACAAGATGCTAGTGTACTTAATAAAACTTTTTCCCAAACCTATGTCATGAAGGGATTGAAGAATAAATTCCCAGTCAATCCTGTCATAAGCCTTGTCAAAATCAATTTTGAAGAAAAAGGTGTCAATGTTCATCTCCTTGGTATACTCATACCCTTCCCACATGGAAATAATAGCATCAAGAATAAACCTACCTTTAATAAAACCTTTTTGCTCAGGGAGAATAATACTATCCATCAAAGGACTCAACCTTCTAGCAAGGGAGGAGGCAAAGATTTTATAAAGAGAAGTCAGACAAGAGATAGGTCTCCAGTTGTTAAGATCTTCTTTAGAACCTCTTTTGTGAATCAACTTTATGACACCAGTATTAATGAAGGCGGAAAGAGTACCTCTTCTCATGGCTTCCTGCCATATCCAGAGAATAATGGGCACCAAAACTTCTTTGAACTCTTGAAAGAATTCATTGGGGATACCATCATGTCCAGGAGACTTGCCAGGCCTCAATTTACTAATGGTTTCTCTAACCTCACCAGCAGAGAGGGGGAGATCAAGGAGGGAGACCAAGCCAGGAGGAACCATTTTCTTCCTTTTCTGGGCAATGGCAGCTCTTCCACTCCAGATGTGATCCCCTCTCTTGGGACGCACAGAGAAAACATTGGTAAAGAAACAGACAGCCTCCTTAAGGTTTTCTTCCATGCAAGTAGTAAAATCACCATTATTTTTTTTAACCAGAGGGATGAAGTCCCTGGTTTTTTTCTTCCTCATAAGATCAAACATATGCTTGTTAGGCTTATCAATTTTATGAGCCCAAAATTCTCTAGATGTGACAAGGGCACCACGAGCAAGAAGATAATCTTCATGCCTAATTTTTTCCTGGTAATCAAGAATCTTCGGATTTTTCACTTGGTCAGGAGTTTTAGAGTTCCTTATGTTCTCCATCTCATTGATAATCATCATCCTTCTCTTATATCTAGTGAGTTTAGCCTTTCTTTTATACATAGTAAGGGCAATCTGCACTTCTTTGATCGCCTCATCCCAGGCTTTGAAAGGGGCACACCCCTTGAAAAAATGTTTATTGAAAATACAGGTGATATGATCTTTCACAATGGGAGTTTTAATCAAAGACATGTCAAGGTGAGGCCATCCAGCCCTGTAGCTAGGGTTATTACTCATAAACTTAGCGACTAAAGGAATATGATCAGATAGCTGCAAGGAAGGATCAGCATCACAGTAATAGTTCCAAAAGGACTGAACCCTATTAGTGCTCATATAAATCCTATCAAGTTTAGCAGACAAAAAACTTATTGTCACTCCTATTATTCCAGGTATGACCAGTGTTGATAGATAAGTCTATGAGATTAAGATTAAGAATCATATTAAACCAAACATTTTTTTCATTACCAGAAAGGATGTTGTTCGTGTTGCCATTTCTGTCACCCGAGTTTGTGACCATGTTGAAATCCCCAGTGAGAATGATATCTCCTGAAAGTTTGCCAATTTCTTCCGAGCACTTGGTTCTGATAGCAGAACAGTTAGTAGCATAGACACACACTATGGTAAAATTCAAAGGTTCCTTACATCTGAGGGCTACCCATTGATTTGTGTCACTTACCAGAACTTCTTCAACCAGATTATACATGTTGGCATTTACTCCAATAGCTGCACCACCCTTACCACAGTGGTTGGTATGAAACTAGGAGGAACAACTGCTAACAACTTTGAGATTAGAAGTAAGGTGGAAACCACTACTTTTAATTTCCTGAAGACATATAAAATCAGGCATCAAAGAAGAATCAGTTAACCATTTGTTCAGAATCTTGCTTCTGACCGGGTCTGTTAGACCTTTCGTATTAAGGGAAACGGTTTTGAGACAGTCCATAAAAACAGAAGAAAGAGAAGAGTTACTTCTTATGGTTCTTGAGAGGTTTGACCGCCGAGGTGGAGCTTCTAACCACCTCTTTTCTTTTTGATTTAGTCTTTTCTTTAGCTAGATGACTGTCAGAAGCCATAATCACATCCAAATTGTTAGTATCTAGTTCATCCTGCAATAAGTCTTCATCCCTTTTGTTCAGTTGATCAATAAAAACATCATCACTGATTTTGGAGTTATTTCCTATAACATTATTCATACCAGAGAGAGTAGGAAGATTACCAAATGTTTTACTACTACCTCTTTTACCAACAGTGGTCCAACCTGAATCTTCACCAGTGTTAACAATATGCTCAGGGGAGATATGTCCAGAATTGTCCTTACTAATGTTTCTTGCACCTACACCATTAGCATTATCAAAATCTTCTAGAATTTGGTAAGGATTACTAATTTCTTTAACCAAAACCTCAGGTTTCTGTCCAATACTGGTGGTTTTTCTCTTATTCTTAAAAGAAGTCTTCTTACCAGTCTGATCTGAATGAGCAGCCTCCTCTTTTAAACTATTACCAACTGGCTTCTTGTTAGCATCATTATTGAGGTCTTTGATTTTATTTGCCATCAGGCTAGGGCAATCTCTGATCAGATGCCCTTGTTTATAACAATTAAAACAGGCATTAGGTAAGTTCCTATACAAAACCTTCTGTTCATGAAGTTTAAGACCTTCAGAATTCTTTAGAACAAAAACAGATTTAATATTTTTAGAAGTGTCGACTTCGATAAGCAATTGAGGGTCCCATTTAGGGTTGAACGCATTTTTAGGTTTCTGACCCAAGACTTTACCAATGAGATTACCCAATTGTTCAAGCCAGGGATAGAATTCTACAGGCAAGTCTGGTAGTTCAACCCAAACAGGAACCTTGGTGGGTTTATCCCCCCTAGGATTAAATCCAGGATGCCATTTAAAAAAGGAAATAGGTGTATTCCTTATGATCCAGTGTCCTTCTGCAATAACCTGCATTGCATTATGGGCATCTTCAAAAAAGAAGAGAAAGTAATTATTGGGGAGGTACTATAAGTGTTTGACATACAAACCTCTGCTTTCCCAATTGATTTTCATACAATATTTTTAGGTTTTCTAGAGCAGGCCGCGGGCCATGGCAAAGACCAATCACAACCTTCTCAGACAAATGATTATTCCAAGATTCTAAAGAGGAACTTTCAATTATTAGAGTGCAATCATCCTTATCCTCTTCAATATCTCCCAAGTTAATAAAGTGCGGAGAACCTTTGTCCTCATAAACACCCTCATGCACTTTATTTTTTCCTTTTCTATCCCAGCTATTACTAATGGAAGAGTGAATACCTGACAGACCTTGATTATTGAACATGGAGAAGGGAGCCCGAACCGAGGACTGAACTGCAGTTGCATAAGAAAAACCAACCTGTTTCTGAGGAGACATCATAGGGTTATTGTTGCCCTGCACAGCGCATTGAGCAGTCGGATCTAAAGCACCAGAGGGAAGTCCTTTGGAGTCGAACACAGGATTTAGCATGGTTTCATACGAGGTGTCGGTGATGCCATCCCTAAGCGCCTCATGAAGCGCCATTGCTACGGCGAGAAAGCAGCAGCAAAGACCCCCCCGTGAGGGGGCAACCACGTGCGGAGGACTCCTCAACACAGAAGGAAACTTTTAAGGAAACTCTCTAACCCAGATTCTTCTTTACACAAACTGGACTTTTTGAGAAAATCCTCAACACGTTTGACGACGCGCTCAACAGCCTTCTCATGTACCAATCTGTAATCAGTTTACTAAAGTTGAGACTATACGTAATGAAAAGCAAACACAGAATGTTCACAAGTTTGTCACAATAACAATAGGAAAAAAACTAGCTTTACTTACATGGTCTTGCTGTTTTATTCGATCCCCTTCACAAGAGAGAGATCGTACACGTCTCTAGACCATTGTTCCCTATCCACAGCAGTGCAGCTTCTTTTCACTCTGGATAAGTCATACCTTGAAGCCTTTTTCTGGTACCTAACCTCAGAGGGCTCCACGTCAAAAAATACAGGTAACAGCAGCAGCTTTTGCCCGGTCTCCGATGAGCCGTAGGAACGATATATCCTCATTATCTCGCCTACCTCTTTTAGACACCATTTGGAGCTTGCAAAGCCTGGACTAAGGACAACAATGAAGACCCTCGAATTCTCTAGGGCCTTCTGGATGCATAGCTCAACTTCACTACCATCTTCCATCTCATAATCAACGAAGGAAATAATTCCTTTGGACTTAAGCTCCTTGTGAAGAACATTCACAAAGCCGCGCTTTGTGTCTGTTCCTCTATGGCATATTACTTGATAGTATGTGCTCGAATCAGTATCCCTACGGCTTCTCATTTTCTTTTCTGATGACTCCAGCCTTGCAGGTATGACGCAGATCTCAGATACGACCGTAATCCTGTAGGATATCGAATCCATCAAAGACGTTATACAGAACAAGAAAAGGAGCCGTGATGATGTAGTATTCTCAATCCGTTAAAGACGTCACACAGAATGAGAGCAAAAGCATAATCACGATCAGACCTTATCAAACTTTCGACTGAAGCTACTGAACTCGAAGGGTCAACTTTCGTTAACGTCGGAGCTGAAATACCTTATTTCTCTCTTCTCTTCGGACTCTAATTAGGAACTTCTAGATAATGCTCGTCTCTTGGATGTCTGACAACAGCCTGCCGGGAAGGTAGTAACTTCCTGTCTGGAAGAGCAAGTTTGTATGCTGATCTGTAAGAAAATAACACGTCAATACAAACACAAATCAGATACTCAATCGTCGAATGAAAAAATGTATTAGCTTCAACCCTAAAGTCTCACGTCTTACGAAATTGTTAGCAGAATATAAATCGATCGTTCAATGTGACGATAGGGTAGTCCTGAAACAATACAACATTTTTTGGTGTCCAGAGCCTCGCTGAAAGCGAAATGAAATTGATCCGATAACAAACTCTCAGAATGTAAGCGTTGCAGTAGTGCCTCTACCGCATTGACTAATCACCTTACGTCTTCTTAGATAAACACCACTTTCTTTAGATTGGTATATAGTTAGATTTCTTGTATGCAGCAATTAGGTGTATTCATCGATCTTTCAATATGCAGTACCTCCGTCGTAAGATGACACCAGTGCAATTTTGGTTCGCGTACATGAGTGGAATGTCAGCGGCTGGACACAGCAGAGAACCAGTGAGCTAGAAGTTTCAACGAGTGAGCACTGAGATCCAAAGAGCGAAGACGACTAGTCAGAAACAGATCATGCTAGCAATCAGAGCCTTGTGAGTGGTTGCACGTTGCAACTTGGACAGATAAGTAGGAGCGAGATGAAATGATAGGTTACAGTCTAATGAAATGAAGGCGAAAAGCCTTAGATTCTCGTAGCAACCCCACCCGGAAAATAAAAAATGTAAAACTTTTCTTGAAAATTAGGGGCTGGTGGGTCAGAATGTTTCAGCAGAGATCCTGTCGTCACGTATTGGTGTGAGCAGTATGCTAGACAAGGCCAACTCCAAGGTACATATCGTCCCTTTTTTTTCTGCAACAAGAAAAACGATGATTAAATAATGAAAGGAGTATACATCAACTACACGGGCAAGACCCCCAATACAATGGAGAGGTTTGTATGGAAACGAAAACCTCAACCGCAAGACCCCAATACAATGGAGAGGTTTGTATGGAGACGAAAACCTCAACCAAGCATAGATACCATCATGAATCTTTCGCTAGAATATAAGGGCAAAAGAGTAAATCTCCAATTACTAAATGATTTATCCCTAATGTTTGTAAAGACATGAGAATCATCACTGATTCGAAAGACATGAGAATCGTCAAGAGGGGCATCTGAGATAGCTTTAAGACTTTTAATACCTGTCTTATACAAACTACTTCGTAAAGAATTCAAAAGAGCCACATCCATTCTGGAGCAGCAACCAAGCAGCATTTTTCTAGACCCAAAAATGGATGCCAGTGTGAATCAAGTAAGATTGTAATAGGATCCAAATTTTCTTTGCATGGGGACAATCCATGAAGAGGTCGAACAAGCCTTCCATCCTACCACAAAATATACACAACGCTTTATTTAGCTTAATTATCTTACTGTTGCACATAATCCATAGGCCATATTCAATAATCAACCACTAAAGGAAGTAATGCTTTATACAAAGAAGGAAGGCCCAGAGGCATTTGAATATATTTCTCCATTGATGGTTAGACCACTGAACTTGCCATTTTTTATTGAGCTTGATAGAGATTTTAGCCACAAATGCCTTGGCCATCTAAACTTCTTCAGTATGTATCTAGCAACATTAGAGAGATTAATGTTCTTATTGCATCAACTCTCCATCCTATTTTTAAGAATCTCCCTTTTGCCTGGTCAAGACCTGTTGATAAGAAGAGGACAAATGAGTAGTTGAAATAATGTAATAAGAGATTAACTCAGTTCTAGCAATGAATTCCTTTGAAGAATTGAACGTTGAAAGTAGAACGTTCATTCTAATTTTCCCACTGCTCGTTTCTCGTGGGTCCCTTTGAGAATTGTCTTGAGATCATTGGATTTTTACTACTCACCTTATCTTTGCATTAAGCGCCAAGCTTGAAGAAGGGAAACAAATCTGAAGACTGAGATAAGGTATAAACAGTGAACTGTGAACGTGCGTCGCACATTTCAACTTTGAAAGATGTTTGAGAAATGAGTGCTTAGCAATCTGAAGACTAAAACTAAGAAACTATTGAGTGTTTGTGCACATAACAGTCTGAGAATTGGCTCATAGTGGTGGCTTAAGTTCGTGTCTAGGTTCGTAGTTGGTTGCTGAATCTCGTGGCTATGTTCGTAGCTTCAAAGCGAGCTGGACGGGCTCCTCGTTGAGGTCTGATAAGCAAAGCCTCATCGCTGAAGTTCATGGTTGAGTTTTGAGTTCATAGCTGGTGGCAGGGTCTGTAGCTTCAACGTGCGTTCAACGGGCTGGTCACTTTGCATTTCGGATTTTGAATTCAACTTTCAAGTCAAGCTTTAATCGAGGTAGGCAGCTACGCCCAACTTTCAAGATTTCAATTGCATATGCATATACATTGAGAAAATCATGTTGAAAATAATTATGTTTAGCATTGTAATTCCTCCACCAAAGACGTTGAAATTCTGAAATGAGTTATGTCCTCTTGCTAATTGGTCAAACAACATTTGTATCATATCAACATAATCTTGTGGAGACTCAAAAACATTACATTAATAGCAAATGCAAAATTATGAAGTGTAACATACCTTTAATAATGCAAAACATATTGACAATGACAAAAGGATTTCTTGGTTTTCTACAAATTTTCATCTCCCAAATTTTGTAAACTCCTAACCAATCAATTTCATTAGGTTTTGGACCAAGTAATGATATCCGCATTAGCATTTCAAGTATTTTGACTTTCAAAGAATGTCGCATAGAAGTTTTAATGATGTTTTGTTTTGAGAATCCTCTTTCACATGCAAGTGAAGACACATGTATTACAAGAATGATTTGCCATAATTTTAACATATTCAAATAAGTATGATGCCAATTATTATTATTACAAAATATTTGCCAAACATCTTTCACTCCAATCCTTCACATGCGTAATACAAAGTATCGATAAAAGATAAAACTTCTTTTCTACAATCTTCTAACTTTATAATCGAATCTCCTAATCTATTCAGCAATCTTTCTAACCACTCTTTTATTTTTAATTCTCTTACATGTGAAGATCTCGACCTTTTTGGTTCTTTTGGATAAAACATAGGAGAAAACAATTTAGTTGCATTGAAAAAATAAATATCAAGAAATCTTGCATTGATACAAGCAATCAACTTTTGAACAAAGTTTTTTGCTAACTCTTTACAACTTTCTACATCACCTACTCCAAATTCTAATGGAAGACCAGATTTATCCTTCCCTGGGATATGAACATATGATAAAATATGCGTATGTTCTTCTCCATCTTCACTTATATAAGAAAAAACCCCATTTTTTGTTTCACACATAAATTTACTTAAAAACAATGTATCTTAAGCAAAATTATTATTAAGAAATTTACGTTGAAGAGAAGTCAATGCAACATTCACATACGCACTACTAGAACAAATATCAATATTTTCTTCTTGAAAATGACAGTTTAAAATATTTAAATCATGCAAAATATCAGCCATAAAATGAATAAGAAATAATACCTTATATATGCATAACTTATCATACCATGAAGGAGCTTCATTCTTCCAAAATCTCAAAATGGGAGGCATTAAAGCCATGAGCCACTCCATAACCTTACCTCTTGACAACCATCTTATGTCATGAATCTGTAAAACTTCTAGACTTTGTAAGTTCATTTCTTCCAAAAGTTTCTTGAATTTTTTATGTCTTACTGAAGAGGCATTGATCCATGCATATACTCTATTAGCAATTTTATCTATATATGAGAAACAAGGAAAACCCTTGGATGCATCTAATATAGCTAAAGACTCTCTATGTGCAATTCAATGTGTACTTATAATATGTGGAACTAATCTTTTCAACTTACTCACTAAGCCTTCATTACATCCTAACATAGAACTATCACCATCTATTGCAATACTTACCATGCGATGCATATCAAGATCAAATTCAAAAATCACTTTTAGAATCATATCATACTTGGTTTGTGCAAAACCATCTTCTATGATCACTAACTTAAAAACTCTTTTTTACATGAACCAAGTCCACCGTTCAATAAAAATGAAATATATATTACCATGTGCTTTTCCAAACCTCTATCGGTTGACTCCTCGATCATCAAAGAGAAGAATGGACTTCTCTTAACTTCCTCAATTTGTAAAGTCCGCAACTACTTTCAAATACAAAAATGCAGACTCTTTTCCAGCTATCATGTTAGTATAAGAAGAATAATCATCTCGTTTAGGCATATTTAAAACTTCTAAAGAATAAGAAAGATTACAAACTTTTTTATATTTTGCACATGCAAGATCTTGTTGAGCAACAGAATACATCAATTTTATGCATGTGATGACTCTGTTTTGATATCTCTTTCCAATTTTCTCTATATGATCTTTAATTCTAGTTCTATCTTCGTTCAAAAAATGAATTTCAGACCATTTATGATCAAGTGTTTTTTATGTTTGTGAATCGCACACATTTGGATGGTTTTACATCCATTTCCTACACCCCATGGACCCTTTCTCTTATATTTTTCACACCACATGCATTTCATTAACCCTTGATTATCACTTACAATCAACTTCAAGAATGGAAACCTATGAAGCCACCCTTGTCTAAACTTAGGTACGTTCAACTTACTTGAATTACCTGAATCATCCAAAGATGGATTTCCTTCTATTGGTACACCAAATTGTTGCATATCATCTTCTAACTCATTCTCGATCCCATCTTCTTCAAAGTTCCTACTATTCTCACTCATAGAACCAAATACTTCCTCCATAACATCCCTAGCATATCGAGTGTGTGTGAACGTGAGTCTGTGTATAACATATTAGATAAGCATATTATAGGCTTTGATATTTGGAATTCACATTAAGTCTCCAATAAGGAAATACACATATGAACCATTGCTTATCAGTTCCAAAGTAAGCGGTTCCTTTTCTGTTTTCAATCTTACCAACATCATAATTAAACTAAGAAATATTTTCACAACATGATTATCCGTGACTAAAAAGTGTTTTGATGAATAATGGTTTATTGACCGGTCAAAATTCCACACTAGGGTGGATAGTTAATCCTATACCACTAAGGAATATAGTTAAAGCAAAACATTTTGATTATCTAATCGTTATGTTGACCTAATTTAAAGCAATGTTAAACAAGTTGAAACAATCTCAATTTTTGCAGCTTTTGAATATTGATTATTGAGTAAGGATCTAAATCATTATATCAAGTATAAATGCAAACGAAACGAGCAGAAAATGAACCAAAACGGAGCTTCATTATTATCAATCATAAGTCATTGGTAGTGAATGAAGATTAAGACCAAAGAATTCCTTTCACTTCCCAACGCTACGAATTTTGTGAATAAATATCTTTATAAGTACAATCGACCTGTTACATCAACAGATGCATACTTATAAATAAATGAGTTTCGGTTGACTGCCTATAAACAACCCGACTGACTTTGTTGTAGTGCGGCAACAAAGAAACGTATTCTTTTGTGGGGAAATAGCTCGTATATCAACCGGATAGCGATGATAAAAAAATGTATAAAATAGTAATTTTAATAATGAAATATTTTGATAAATGCTTTATCTCTCTCTTTCAAAGTTAAGTGTGCACGAGTCACTTTCATGCGAATACATAAATGGCATCGCGTAAGATACATGAAAGTAACACCTATATGTGACAAAGTAATATGAACAGTATTGAATTATATTTATATGTTTGCAAGAAAAAAAATGATATATATATATATATATATATATATATATATATATATATATATATATATATATATATATATATATATATATATATATATATATATATATATGCATTAATGTAGGATTACAGGGAAATAAAAAGAAGGGAGATAGATTGTCCATGTGGCCCCGTTTTGGTTGAACATGAATTGGAGGTAGAAACACACATCAGTCTCACCCAAAAAATTATGTCACTAATTATGATACGAGTGGTATGGACAACATTATGACCAACAAAGAAGAACGAATAGCTTTCATAGAAAAAATGTATAGAGCTCATTAACATACTTGCCACTTGTTAACATTTATCTTACTGGAAAATGTTAAATGCTCCCGCTCTATAAACACCTTTCGACTCCCTAGTTGATTTTCATAGGTAAAGTAAAAACTCAATCCCCTCCCTCTCTAACTGCGAGTGAAGTCCTACTGTTTTAATAACATCTCATACCTAGGGAACAACGAAAGGGAAAACTTTCTCCTTTGGAAAAATCTTCACAAAGCTATTTGGACGCAGTATCTATTTAAATAGAAATAAGAATACTGAATTTGAACAGAAGGAAAAAAAAAAAGGAATAATCTAATCACACATTTGTGCTCCGCAAGTCTTTTTGCATATGGGGTCTGGTTTTCGGTTATTATTTGCCTGCATCCTTTTTTTCTGTCACGACTCACATGTCCTTTGTGTACGTTGTATTTGTTCTGCCTCTAAAATTGAGTTCTATTTTAGACGTGGCTAATAATATATCTTATAGGAAATTTTGAAACCTTCGATGCGCATGAAGCCTTCAATTTATCACCTTCGACGAACAATAAGGCTTCAATTCATCCCAACTGGGTAAGTGCCTTTTATTTAGACACTATCGTCCCTCGGGACTTAGACAACGACTCAGATTCCCACAATATCATTAAGTAATTCTACATTCCTCCATCGAATTATTATATGCCACCACAACATATTAAAGGAAAAAAGAAGTTATCGCGGATGTTCTGATCGGCACTACTTTCATCAAAACTAATTGAGCCAATTATAGTTCGATCAAACCTGTGTTATTGTTTGCAACCTATATTTGCAGCATTGGATGCAAATACATTGTAGACGCGTGCATCCATATATGCATACACAAAAACTCCTTCACAAATACAAACACATCGAGACACAAACATATACATACATGTATACTGGTGTCACTCTAGCACAATGGCAAGTACCAATGTGAGGAGCTTCACCTCATAAATGTCAATCTGCTGAGACGTGAGGACCGGTATGAAGACAACAAGCAAGTGAAGTGCACAAGTGCGTGAGTGAAGGCATACAAACATGCACACACATACACACACACGGGCACAAGGTAAGAGCAAAGAGAGGAACAATGGAAGGACTTGAATTACAAAAGGACTCTCTTACAAAGCTGAAATCTACAACCAGCTAACCCCCCAACTGAGCTTTCCAGCCCTTTATATAGTTTTTTGAGTGGTTTTGGCCCTGTCCAGACCTAGTGTCCGGCCTAGTTAAAAAATAGGTTCCAAGGCTTATTTGGGGACTCGAATGGAATCTAAAAATTACAAAAATTGGTAGGATGATACGTTTAATACTCCTCAAGCTCAAGGACTCCTCACCTTGAACAAAATGGAGTTGTAAAAATGGAAAATGGTTTTTTAGTGACAAAGAGTCACTATATTTATAGGGATTTCTTTTGAAAATTTGACATGTGCTTCTTGGAGCTCCCTACTTTCTCCTCTTTCTTGTGTATCCACTTCTTTGATGCGCTTCCATGCTTTGTCCTTGACCTTGAGCTTCAACACTCCCCCCCCCCCCTTGAGTTTGTCGTCTCTAACAGACCCTTGTTGTAGCGGTTGTTCCATGTAGTACATTGAGAGGTAGTGTCCTTCATGTATCAGTAGGAGCGGTCCATCTTCCCATTGTAGCTTGGGTAGTTGGTTGGTTCATCATTTTTTCACTGCGACCTAGTATGGGCTTCATCCGTGTATTCCAGCTGGATGGTGTCTTTGTGAGCTTTCAAAAATTGTGAGCTACTCGAAAGAGGTTGGCAATGTTGATTACGAGCAACTCTTGTGGTGGATTGCTTCCTGGCTCTGGTTATTGTCGTCATGATGTCCTCTGGTTCTTCTAAAGATGGCTCCCCTAGTTGCCATACCAAGTACTTGTGACCCATAATGACTGATGGGTAAGTGCACTAGTGCATGGGTTAGAAGAAGAAATGTGCCTTGTGCCACGGCTCTCTAATGTAGCCCTATGCATGCATACTTGGGAAATGCATTGGAAGAGTTATGGTGCAAGAAGTTGGAACTTGAGCTATGTGCTCAAGGGTAAGTCGACGAAGAGGTTTCCTAATCGATCATGGTTATGCTATTGTTGAAGCATACAGTTCTTAGCATGGTGAAAATTTTGTCGATCTTTAACTCTTCTTGTTGTACTTACATCATGATGATTGACCATCAACTTGTCTTCCCTTGTTGATGGTTCGCATTGGGGATGCGTCAAACACAGAATCCCATTCTTCCTTTCGTTTTTTTTTTAATAATAATTTTTTATTTTTAAATTTTACAAGGTCACAAAACAAGGAGAAAGATGTTAGTATCAATAAGATATTTTACATATGTCCAATGTGTTGCATGTGCCTGAGATTCTCAATTATATCTATGCAGGGCCGTGTAATGTGGTCCTAGATTAATGCATACTTTGGAAATGCATGACCTGAATGGTGCAAAAGACAAGGTTATGCCAAAGGCACATGGTTGTTGCTCGTTGAGGCTTTTTTATATTAAGTGTAGACTTGATGCAATCAATGTTTGAAGGTGTCGATTGAATCTTGGAATGATGTAATCCTCCTTATAGGGATCCATTTAAGAATAGTATTTGGCCCTATAGACATAAGCTCTGTCCTCTGTATCTTTGGGTGGTTTCTAAATTTTGGTATCCAGCGTTGTTCGCTCTTTGGCTCTCTAAAAGCTAGTGGTACTTTGGGCTTCCACACCCATACCCTGTTTGGTTGCCTTTTTGTGATTGTCAAAGAGGTGGGTTGGTCTAATTTGGTTCGTTGTGTTTGGTGTTGAACCTTGCTTCTCCTTGGTGTCTTTGTGGAAACCTTGCTTGTGAGGGAGATTTGTGGTGTTTGTGCATGTAAGAGTCTTGGGTACCCACATTTGTAATTGCCCTTGTTGAGATGCAACTAACTTCTTTGGCACCAAAATTTGTACGTTATTATGGTCGGCCTCCCTCGATTGCTTTGGTACCCAAATTTGTCGAATACTGTAGGATTGAGCTCGTCCTCGTTTCTTGGTGCTTCTTTTGGCATGGTGGGCTTGCCTCACTAGTAAGGGTTGTGGCAAAGCTGGTGGTTGTTCTCCTTTTCGTACCCAAATCTGCTTTATGCCCTGAGCTTCTTTCTTCTTGAATTCTATCTGTCTAGTTGATATAGAAGATGTCTTTTTTGCTTGCCTCTTTGGTCGAGTTACACACACATTAATATGTGTAGAAGAAGAGTGCTTTTCTGGCCTTTGAGCTTCGGCTCCCATGATTAAGTCCTTTTGCTTCATAGGGTTATGGATACACACAACATTTTCTTTGCGCATATTAGTTTTGGAAGAACAAGGTGAATGTCTCACTTCTAGATTTGTGAGCATGCAATTGTCTAATTCTAATGTGATGCATTGTTCCTGTACCCAAACTTGAAGAAGTTGACATCTTAGGTTTAAGTTGACTGCATGGTCGTAAATCCAATCTTGACCCAAGACAAGTGGCTCTGTAAGGTCCTCATCGTGACACACTAGCATTTTGACTCTTGGGGCCTCATGATTGATATCTAGGCCTAGGCATCTTAACTTATTTCTCCTAATGCTTTCTCAATTTATCCCAACTGGGTGAGTATCTTTTATTTAGACACTATCGTCCCTTGGGACTTATACAACGACTCAGATTCCTACAATATCATTAAGTAATTCTACATTCCTCCATCGAGTTATTATATGCCACCACAACATATTAAAGGAAAAAAGAAGTTATCGCGGATGTTCTAATCGGCACTACTTTCATCAAAACTAATTGAGCCAATCATAGTTCAATCAAACCTCTGTTATTGTTTGCAACCTGTATTTGCAGCATTGGATGCAGTTCTTAGCATGGTGAAAAGTTTGTCGATCTTTAACTCTTCGTTTTGTACTTCCATCATGATGATTGACCATCAACTTGTCTTCCCTTGTTGATGGTTCGCATTGGGGATGCGTCAAACACACAATCCCATTCTTCCTTTCGTTTTGTTTTTTAATAATAATTTTTTATTTTTAAATTTTACAAGGTCACAAAACAAGAAGAAAGATGTTAGTGGAAACCTTGCTTGTGAGGGAGATTTGTGGTGTTTGTGCATGTAAGAGTCTTGGGTACCCACATTTGTAATTGCCCTTGTTGAGCTGCAACTAACTTCTTTGGCACCCAAATTTGTACGTTATTATGGTCGGCCTCCCTCGATTGCTTTGGTACCCAAATTTGTCGAAGACTATAGGATTGAGCTCCTCCTCGTTTCTTGGTGCTTCTTTTGGCATGGTGGGCTTGCCTCACTAGGAAGGGTTGTGGCAAAGTTGGTGGTTGTTCTCCTTTTTGTACCCAAATCTGCTTTATGCCCTGAGCTTCTTTCTTCTTGAATTTTGTCTGTCTAGTTGATATAGAAGATGTCTTTTTTGCTTGCCTCTTTGGTCGAGTTACACACGCATTAATATGTGTAGAAGAAGAGTGCTTTGCTGGCCTTTGAGCTTGGGCTCCCATGATTAAGTCCTTTTGCTTCATAGGGTTATGCATACACACAACATTTTCTTTGCGCATATTAGTTTTGGAAGAACAAGGAGAATATGTGACTTCTAGATTTGTGAGCATGCAATTGTCTAATTTTAATGTGATGCATTGTTTCTGTACCCAAACTTGAAGAAGTTGACATCTTAGGTTTAAGTTGACTGCATGGTTGTAAATCCAATCTTGACCCAAGACAAGTGGCTTTGTAAGGTCCTCATCATGTCACACTAGCATTTTGACTCTTATTGGAAATCTTGAAGGTAGATGGGAAGTTCCACCTCGCCCAAACAAGGGGTTTCCACACCTCCCAAACCTATGAGATAGGCTTCTATGGGCTTCATATTCAATTCTAGGTTTTGGCAGTATGAAAGTCTAACTGCACTAGTTGCTGCACCTGAGTCAATCAATGCTCGCATTGTCCTTGCATTCTTCCCTTGTCCTACTGCTATGGTCACAAATGGAAGTCAATCAATTATTTGAGAAGCAAGTGCACTTGATGTTTGATACATTTCCATGCGGTATCTTGGGGCCTCATGATTGATATCTAGGCCTAGGCATCTGTAGTACCTCTCCTCCTTCCCTCACTCTTGCTAGGCATGCAAAAAGTCCCCTCGACTCGTGGCCACATATATTGTCCTTGCGTCTTTCAAGAGAATATTGCCTCTCAATATAATGGTTATAAACAAACTCTTTTATGGAGTATCGCAGGAAGCACTTATGTATAGCCTCTCTCAAGGAGTCATATGGACACTTAAATCGAAGCTTCAGGAAAGGGACTCCATTCAAGGCAATTCAAAATCATGTATGTAATGAGGAAATTGAAGAATCTTGCATCTAACCCTACCTCTGTTCCTGATCATGATTAGAGTCATAGGCTCGCTACTATTAAAGCTTCTCTTGGAGTTTCTTGGGGTTTTTGCTTGCAAGAGATGAGCAACCAATCCCTCTCTCCCTCGGTCCCTCACTCCCTCTCTCTCTCTCTATCTCTCTCTCTCTCTCTCTCTCTCTCTCTCTCTCTCTCTCTCTCTCTCTCTCTCTCTCTCTCTCTCTCTCTCTCTCTCTCTCTCTCTCTCTCTCTCTCTCTCTCTCTCTCTCTCTCTCTCTCTCTCTCTCTCTCTCTCTCTCTCTCTCTCTCTCTCTCTCTCTCTCTCTCTCTCTCTCTCTCTCTCTCCCCTCCCCGCCACCCCACCCCGCACCCCCACCCGGCCACCCCACCCAGCTCCCCCGCTTCACCCCCCCTCACCCTGCCTTTTCCTTCTCTCTCTCTCTCTCTCTCTCTCTCTCTCTCTCTCTCTCTCTCTCTCTCTCTCTCTCTCTCTCTCTCTCTCTCTCTCTCTCTCTCTCTCTCTCTCTCTCTCTCTCTCTCTCTCTCTCTCTCTCTCTCTCTCTCTCTCTCTCTCTCTCTCTCTCTCTCTCTCTCTCTCTCTCTCTCTCTCATCTCTCTCTCTCTCTCTCTCTCTCTCTCTCTCTCTCTCTCTCTCTCTCTCTCTCTCTCTCTCTCTCTCTCTCTCTCTCTCTCTCTCTCTCTCTCCCCTCCCCGCCACCCCACCCCGCACCCCCACCCCGCCACCCCACCCCGCTCCCCCGCTTCACCCCCCCCTCACCCGCCTTTTCCCTCTCTCTCTCTCTCTCTCTCTCTCTCATCTC